>OY756948.1:33678700-34878700 GCA_963580275.1 Crataegus laevigata | reverse complement strand
CTTGAAAGGAACACAATAAAATTTTGGCCCCATTGCCTGGGACTGATTTCAATCTCCTATAATTGCTTGCTTTATAAACCATATTTGTTTTTATTTTCTTAGTTTAGATGTTTAATTTACATTTTAGTTTGCTTGATTTAAAGTGGTATAGAGAGATGTATGGTGTATGTCCATTATGTATCAAGTCTGGTCATCCTTTTCAATTCTGCCCAAGGAGAGACAAGTTTTATACATTTGTCCTAGAGCACTCACATTGCATGTGTTTCTCTAACCAAGGGCCATTGCAACCCTTGCCTAATCATGAGTCTTAGAACAACATAGAAGCTCCAAATTAAACATTTTCACCTCTCCCACAACAAAACCCTTTTGACACTTCATTGGAGGACACTTTGGAGCTACTTGCTCAAAGCATTTTACAATTTCAACAATCAACGAGTAACATGATTCAAGAACACTCCACTGCACTTACCAAGTTAGAAATTCAATTGAGGAAGATTGTCCAAGCGTTAAATAAACAACAACCCTAGGGTGATGGTCAAGATGTGAATGTTGAACAATCATTGGAATCTAGATGTGCCTATATACATGGAGAAGATCTTGAACTTGAAGTTCTTTCCCAATTTGCTAATTCGCTTGAATTTTTTTTCAAAAGTTATGTTGGATTCTCGCTGTTGTTTTACATCTTTACAGGTGCCATCTTTAGAGTCTTTGGAGATGATTTGCTGTCATATCAAGAGGAAAACAAATTAAAGTTGGATGATGAATCATTGCTGCCCATTCACCATAAGAAAGAAGATTCGGAGCCAGACAATGAGATTGTTACCTTGAACGAATTTCATTCATCCTTATAAGCCACAAACTCATCCATTGAAATCATTGCTTCAGCCATATCTTTAACAATTTTTTAGGATATGCTTCTTCGCAATGAGAGACGAAAACACCATCACAGTCAAGTCCTTGTGGAAATTCAACGCACCATATTCAAAGACTCTTGAAAGAAACCACTTCTTCCGACCAAGGTTCGGAGGTACCTTGACTTCCTGCCACCCTAGGTGTTCATCTATCATAATACCATGTCTTGCCTAGACATTAAATAAAGCGCTTGCTATAAGGCAACCTAGCTGGGTTTGTGTTCTTTCCTTTTATTTTGTGTCTTTTAGTTTATGTCTTATTTCATTCCATGCATACTCTACCTTGTTGCATTGCTACATTCCATTTATTTTTTTACGCATTGAGGACAATGCTTAGGTTAGGTTTGGGGTGTGGGATTGAAATTTTTTGTTTGTTTTTAGTTTTGCTTAAGTTTGCTTTTGCTTACTAATGTGAATGCAAATGAGGGCTATGTTTACAATCAGAACTATGGTGTTGTCTTGAAAATGTTTCGTATCATTTTTTTTTTCCACAAAAATATTACTCTTTGATTTATTATGGTTAAAGTATCATGCTTAAATTCTGGAAGAAGAATAGTGGAGACTACCCTAGTGAGCTATTTTGAGCCTATTTGAGAGGGTTTAAAGTGTTTCTATTCCTATCTTTTTCTTTTAGACTCAGTTCAAATGATCTCATTATTTCTCTTTGATTGAATGCCAAGAATAATCCTATGTTGTAGATACCATGTGCTTATTATCACCTATGAATGAACTCATTGAGATGATGTTAAGCTAAGCATGTTTTAACCACTAAAAGGACTAATTCCATCCCTTTGTGTGCTCCATTCACCCTTGTTGCAGCCAAACACTTTTAGCCTAGTTCTTTCGTCACCCACACCAAACTCTACCGATCTTAGCTCATTACAGCCATACCTTATAGTTTGGGGATTACTAAAGTGATGAAGACATAGATATATTGAGCTCTAGATCAAGAATGTTGTGTGTACTGAAGTAACATGTGTTGGCATTGCAAATAAAAAAAAAGTTGCAGAAAAAAAATCAAAGAAGATGCAATTTCCAAATCTTCCTATTATCATGCATGGGTTCTGGACGCCAAGATCAAATAACAAAGACCAATTCAAGTGAATATTGTGCTTATTTCATAACAAAGACACTTTGGTATGTCCCAAGCTCTAGTATTTCCTATCCTTTCTTCCATAGCCTATAGCCTAAACCTTACATTACAACCTTGTGAAAGACCTAGCTGATCTTTGGGGATGTATTCATAGGTGCTGGTAAATATGTGTGCTATCCATATTCTTAGTATTTGATTAATTTCATGAGATTTGTTCAGAAATTGTGCTTTTATTTCATATTTCATATGTGAGAATTTTTTAATCCCTTTTACATAGTTTCACTCACATATATTTATGGAGAAACTACACCTTAGGATCTGAGTGAAAATTTGAGTGATATCTGTGAGGACAAGAGTTGAGGCGAATTTTATCTTTGGCATTTGAGTATGGTGTTTTTTAAAGTCATGAGTCATGGAGCAATATTTTTACACTTTACACATGATACAATTCTTTGAAGTGGAAGAATTTTGGTTTGGATGTATGACTAAGCTTTCATTGGTTCTTATTAGTTTGTTTCAAGTATGCTTTAACCAATTTGTTTGCAGAGTCTGTAGATGTTTGTAGGCTTCGTTACTGTAAACTCTCAGGAGACACAACTCCTCCGACTAAGGACACCTAAAGGTTTAAAGGCTTGTTGCGCATACTCAGTGCAATCGTTTAGCCAGTGAAAGTGGTATAGTTAGATTTTTTTTTTATAGTTTTGTGTGTTTTTTAGTTATAGTTTTGCCAAGGACTAGCAAAAACCAGGTTTTGGGGTATTTGATATTTGATAACTCATGTTTCATGCTTCATTCCTAGTCTATTTGTGATGTTTTAGAGTAAAACTGATTTTGTTTCACCCTATTTTGTATCAATATGCAGTTACATGTGTTTTAGGATCAATATAAAGTCAAAAGAAGTGAAAACATGCCCTTTTTGGGGTTGACCCTTATTCAAACGTGGAAAGAAGTTTAGTGGTTTGTTTTGAAGACCAAATAAAGAATCCAAAGTGAATCTAGCTGTTTAGAAGACCAAGAGCAAAATGGGAAAGGAATTGGAATATCTAGAATGATTTGGAGGAGCCAAATAAGGAAAAACATTCAAAACATGCGTTTAATGGTTGCGATCACCTTGCAATCAGCTGCAACCCCATTTAGCATATAAATACTAGGTTTCATATCACTTTTATACAAGCCCACTTTGGGGACGTCCAGAGCTCTCTCTTTTCTCTTTCTTTGGCCTTTCTTCCAAAAAACAAAACCCTATTTCCCTTCACCATCTGCTGCCACCAAAAAACCACACAGCCATGCTGTTCTTAGAGAAGTTCAACATCATAATTGCTTCAAGGGGGTTTCTTCTATGAACTATAGTTTCATTCATGTTGTTCTTGATATTTATATATTGGGTAAATTACACCATACCCCCTCTGGTTTGAGGTCTATTACAACTCCATACAATATCTTTAAAACATTTCACTTTCATACATCCAGTACCATTTTATTTCAAAATAACACATTCGTTAGATTTTCCATCCACTGGTCTGTTAAATGCTAACGTGGCTACCACATTTGTGCTGATGTGGCTGCCACGTGGCAAAAAAAAAACCCTGAAATCGTTTTCCTCAACCCACTCCCTTCTCCCATCCATCATTACCCACCCCAAAATCCCACTCGAGCCACCCCTTTCTCCCATCCCCCATCACCCCTCCCAAAAATCCCCCATCACCTACCCCCAAAAATCCCACCCGAGATTAGGTTGATCTACTACAAAATCAGTTCAAAAATCCTCTCAAACTCAAACTTGCCAAGATGAATCTACCACAAAACCAGTCCAAAAATCATATACCATACCTAAAATTGATACTAAACGACGATTGAAATTCACCCAAAGTATTTTCGAAACTTACCCACACTGAAGATCACGAGATCCTGGCTGAAAAATATGGAAGTCGTGGTCTAGGTTCGCGTTTGCAGTCCGAGGGTCTAGGTTTCTGGGCTCGAAGAGATAGATCGTGGGGGGTTTAAGAAAGTGGAGGAAATGTGGGTCCCCGGGAGGGTGTGGGGTGGGGGGAGGGTTCTCGTGGGTTACAAAGGGCGTCACGCGGGGGGGGGGGGGGGGCTTTGCAAGGAGATGGGATGAGTTTGGGACTTTGGGATGGGTTTCAATCGTTTTTTTTCTTTGTTTTTTTTTCAAATTTAGAAGATTCAATTTTTTTTCAAAAAAAATTAAAACTTTTTTTTTTTGCCACATGACACACAGGTGGCAGCCACGTCAGCACTTAACGAATCAATGGATAAAAAATGTAACAGAGTTACTATATTGAAATAAAATAGTAGGTGAGGTATGAAAGTGAAATGTTTTAAAGATGTTGTATGGGGTTGTAATAGACCTTAAACCTGAGGGGGTATTATGTAATTTACCCATATATATATATATATATATATATATATATATATATATATATTCTATAATCATGTTGTGTAATTAAGTTTGTAGTTGGGGATTTCGATGTAGCCTTGCAAAACTACTCTTTGTCATGAAGTTAAAGTATTCAAATTACCAATATGTCTTCTTTTTCATTCATTGATTTTATAGTTTAATTTGTTTGTTAATCTTAATGTTTCATCACCATTAGAAATGCTTATGAATTATTTGATCAAGGTTATATTACACATCATGCTTAATCTTGGTAGAATGATTGAAGAAACTGTTATTCATACATACTGCCATGTGATTTCTTTGGTTCTTTGAAATTTTCTTGTTCTTAATGGATTCTTATTTGGTAATCTAAGTTGCAACTAGGTTGCAGATTAGGAGTACTTGATCATAACCACACATCAAATGGATGATCATAAATGAGTAAAACGAACCCTAGTTGCATATTAGAGAGTTGAATGCATCTTGACTTAATTTTTATGGAATTGGCTTGTAATGGTGAAATCGGTATCCCTAGTTCCATTCCCATTATTTCTGAATCAGCCTATCATTTATCTTTCATTTTAAAGTTATTTTAGTTTTCAATTGAAAACTACAAATTCAGTTTGCATTTTCATTGTTTAGTTAGGGTTCACAAAAAGCTAGAATTTATAGAGATCTAATCAGTTCTTGTGATTCGAAACCCTTACTTGTGCCATTATACTATCCTTATATTTGCACTCGAATGGAACACAACACATTCACACCCATTCCACAACACTCCCCTTGTATGCCCTGCCCATATATTAATATCGATCACCTCGTTAAAACCTTACTAGAAAAAAATTCAATGATAAAAAGTCACAATAAAAGAAAAAATATAACTTTTTGCTTGGATTATTGATATAGTGTTAAGTATGCTTATGTTGTCTCGTTAAAATTATGCTACGACAAAACCTATTGGAAAAAATCCTAGTTAAAAAAAAAAAGTGCAACACACATGTGTCCTAGATGCTCTCACCTTATCAGTATCTCCCCTATATTTCTACAATCTTCAATCTGACTGATTTCTAAGTTGGCCAATACCATATACACCAGTTTCTGGAATGTATACTTTGGTAAAGATTTGGTGGACAGACCTGTTAGATTATCCTTAGAACGAGTTTGCTAACTTTAGTAACTTTAGCCTTTTGGAGTTCATGTGTATTGAAAACTTTAGAGATGTGTGTTTAGTCTTATCATCTTAGATGAATCCATCCTTCATTTAAGCAATACAAGTTGCATCTTCTTCATGAATGAGAGTTGGAATGTTTGTTTTTAAAGATAGACCGCATGAGTTTTGGATGTGATAGATCATTAATCTTAACCAAAAACATTCTTGACTGGCTTCATGGACAGCAAGTGTTTTTGAGTGATTGGAAGATGTAGCAACTAGTATTTACTTCATTGAGCGCCATGAGATTCCTGTAATTTGATAATTGAACAATATTCACTTTGTGAGCAAGTTTTATATGGATTGGGGAGAAAACTAGGATCTAGTGGTGAATAACATTCAATTTGTGACATTGCCATGTCAGCCATCAAATTAACATTTGACATTTATCTTTCGACATGTTCGTTGAAGATGTTCTTATGTTGCTTGTTCAAACCTTTCACTTTCCTCAATATAGATTAACGTAGAATATCGTGATGAATTTTTTTTTTTAATAGTTTTTATTTTACCGAGGCGACTTTTAGGGTTGACCGTTGACTTTTTACAAAATTTGCCTAGGACCCCTTCTATCGTATTTCGATACAGTGATTTCGAATCTGCCATCTATTTTTCCAAATTTAATCGTTTTAGTTGAGTTTTACTGACGGGACCTAATATTATGCTTAGGTGCAATTACTATCAAGAGACTTTCTTATCTTGAAAGGATGTGATATCGCAAGTACATGTGAGTGGGTCTTTTGTTTTTACGTATATATATATATATATATATATATATATATATATATATATATATGTATGTATATGTGTTTTTCTCAACAACTGCTTTTATATATATTGATGTGACATGCCATGTTTAGCTTTACAAATAGACTTTTCGTACACTTCATCTTTTTAATATTATTTGTGACATGACATTCTTGCATTTTACCTGCTCATTATTACATGTTTGCATGGCGTTTCTTAGTTACTTGTGTTGGAAATGTGCCCTAAAAGCCAATCATATGATGATACTTTAAGGACATTTCACATATTAAGCTAATCTAGTTTAATATACATAAAGGACATAGATTATTGTTTAAAGCTGCCTCATATAAATGTTATATGTTTAAACGATAAGTCCAAGGAATATGTAATTAGGAGAATGTAATCGAAATAAGTTAGGTTCATGAGACCATTCTCTTTCGTCTACATATCCTAAATATTCCTGATCATAGGATTGCCAATTGGGCATTAACAATCCATTAAGATCAGTACATGATATGTCTTCTCTCAGGGAGAGTGACTGGTCTCGAGTCATTGGTGTGACTAACACCAAGGCAAGCATGTAGGTTCTCAATAGAGAATGAGTTCACTGAACACGATCAACGAGGAGTTCTCATACTCATGTCACATGAGAACTCATGGTTGGGATAATGCAAAGTAGTCATTTGACCTGAGGCATCATAGTTGTCTTGTGGTTAGGTCTTTGATCTTTGACTATGTCAAAGCCACTCTGTCAGAGGGTGTCCACGACATAGTTGGGGTTAAGCCACTTAGCCATGGAGGCAAGTGAATGCGCAACAAGGGATTTCTAACCTTCAAACCATTTGAGGGAGAATACTCTATGATATGATTAAAAATCTCTGGCCAGAGTATGAATAAGATTTAGGAAGTCGTTCCAAATCACATTCAAGGTAATCATATAAGTAAATGAATCACATTGGATAGTAGACATGAATAAACTATCAAAGCAAAAAATGTGGTCAAGAGTATTGTATTAGAGAAAGACCGTATTGCATTGTAATCCTAAACTGAATAGGTTTTCCACCTCTTCTGATTAGCTTGGGTAGCCATGACCAACTGCTAGGTGTTACTCATGGTTTGTGGAAACCTTAAAGGTTTATAATCACTAAGGGGAGAATTGAAAGTAAGTTTCAATTCACAATCGATTTGAAAGAGCTCTAATTGCCCACTGCCTCGCTAAAAGGAACCTAATGGATCGTACACCGAGTAAGGTAGAGATTCAAGAAACAACGGAGATGAGTAAGGATAATTAAATGGTTTAATTATTAATGGCTAGGATTAATTAATATGTTAATTAATCAAACGAATAAGTTCGTTTTAAACCTTGAGTTAGTGTTGGGCCTTAAAGCCCAAATTGGGCTTCGAATCGTCAAGCCCATTAGCTTAAGTTGTATGACAACTTAACAACCAAAATTCAAGAAGCCCAAAATAGCCCAAAGGCATGGGAAAAACCGGCCATATAGAGAAAGGGTAGTGAACTTGCTTTAATTGCAAGTTTGCCACTACATTGTGAGGTGGTATAAAGGTAACTTTATAACATTTCATCATTAGGGTTTCTTTTGGAGAAAAGATGAGAACAAAAAGCTCTCTTTGCTCTCTAAGAAGCCGGCCACCCTAGGAAGATTTAACTAGCATCTAAATCTTCTCAGGTCACTCATCTCCTCATCAATACTCTCCTTGGTGTGGATACTTAGAGGTTCTTTATTTTGGAAACTTGGAGAATCCTTTCAACCATCCTCCTCCAACAAATCCATGGAGCTAAGAAGCAAGTAATGAAGGCCCTCTCCTTGGGTGATTAGCCTTTGCTTATGCAAAGAGGAATTAACAAAGGTATAAAATTTCTCAACTCACTTTGTTCTTGAGTTGAGTCTTGGTTCACCTATCTACTAGGCTTTGAATTTCATGGGTTAAGTTTTGTTTTTGAGTGCATATAACATGATTCCGCCTTTAATTGTTAATTGCATGTTTTTTATGTTGCTCAAATAAACTTGTTTTTCACAAAATTTCATTCAACTTGTACTGTCCTGGGCCAATGACTAGCTTTACATGTAGTTCACATGCACAGTTTACATTCGCTTTGGATCCAGAGTTAGGTGCCAGCCTGTCCTTTTGTGTGATGTTTTGGACTTGTATGCTATGTGACTAACGCAACTCACGTGATGTAGTACTAGAATGTAAAACCTACACCCAGCCTGTTCCATTGCCTGAATATCTCTGCAGTGTACTTATGTGCCTACATAAATTAATGAGCATTGATTTCTTGTAATAACGGTTTGGGATTTAATGCTAATATACCTTGTTGTACCCTACATCTTTGACTCACTTCTATTGCAAGCTACTAATTTGAAAGTGGCTTTTTTGATTTTTTTTTTTTGAAAATTTGGTTTGATTTAAAATTTATTTTTACTTTATAAAAAAACCAACTTACCAATGAGTTAATTGTTCAAAAAAAAATAATAATTATTAGATAGTCTTAAAAATAGCTTGACAAAACAAGAGAGAATTAGCTTTTTGTCTAGAAACAAAAACTGACCCGGCCCATTAAGACTCATTTTTTTTTTAGACATCAAGTGGCTGACCACACTCCTCATGCCTAGGCCTAGCAAACGGGTCATGTATGTCGTGTTCATGTCGTTTTCATGTAACACATGTTATCTTAACGGGTCCTTAACAGGTAAAGTGACCTGACCTGTTATGACTCGTTAAGATTTTTTTTTTCTTCTTAAATTTGCACCCACCACACATTGCTACATAAATATTACTTCAAAATATTAAAACACATTTGTCGTTTAAGTAGTACATCTACAGTCGAAAATAAGAGCGTAATAAACAAACATCCATACACTACTAGTCTATTACAAAATATTAAAAGTGCAAGGATATGAAAAAATGAAAGAGTTTTTGTTTTCAAGGTTGTGAAGCCTTTCTCAAAAGTTTAAACCTTTCCAATGGAACTCAAAGCTTGCATGTTATTCGTTTTACAAAATCCTCAATTTTCATTGATCATCATGACATAAAATTTTGTGGTATCCACTTGTGTAAATATTTTAAATTGACGATCAAATTAGTTCATTGTATTCATATATGATCAAGGAGTGTAGCTATAAACAATCATCAAAATCAGAGTTAAAATACCCGTTAAATCGTGATTTTTCGTTTATAACCGTCGAAAAGTTTTGTCCCGTTACTTGATCTTTGAATGTTTATTTTTTTGCATTTTTTGGCGTATGTGATCTCGAAGTATATGCAAACATGTTTGACGGTTGGATCGTTGAAACTAGTTTCATAGAATACGTATCCCATCAAAACAATAGATTCACTAACATTTAAGAGTTTATTTGTACTTTCATTAAGTATAACATAAGATTTTGTGGTATCCACTAGTGTAGATATTTTAAATTGAAGATCTAGTTCATTCATTGTATTCATATAAGGTCAAGGAGCGTAGCTGTAAAAAATCATCAAAATCGGAGTTAAAATAACCGTTAAATCTTGATTTTTCGTTGATAACCGTCGAAAAGTTTTGTCTCGTTACTTGATCTCTAAATGGTTTTTTTTGCGATTTTTGTCGTATGTGATCTCAAAACATATACAAACAAGTTTGACGGTTGATCATTGAAATTAGTTTTGTAGAATGCGTATCCCATCAAAACGATAGATTCACTAACACTTAAAGTTTATTTATACTTTGATTAAGTATAACATAAGATTTTGTAGTATCCACTAGTATAAATATTTTAAATTGAAGATCGAATTTATTCATTGTATTCATATAGGGTCAAGGAGTGTAGCTATAAAAAAAATCATCAGAATTGGATTTAAAATAACCGTTAAATTGTGATTTTTCGTTTATAATTTTAGAAAAGTTTTGTCTCGTTACTTGATCTTTGAATGTTTTTTTTTTGCAATTTTTGGCGATGAGATCTTGAAGCATATACAAACAAGTTTGATGATTGGATTGTTGAAATTAGTTTCGTAGGATGCGTATTCCATCAAAACAATAGATTCACTAACACTTGGTTTATTTATACTTTCATTAAGCATAACATAAGATTTTGTGGTATCCGATAGTGTAAATATTTTAAATTGAAGATCGAATTCATTCATTGTATTCATATAGGGTCAAGGAGTGTAGCTGTAAAAAATCATCAAAATCAGAATTAAAATAACCGTTAAATTGTGATTTTTCGTTTTGTAACCATCGAAATTTTTTGTCTTGTTACTTGATCTCTAAATGTTTGTTTTTTGCGATTTTTGGTGTATGCGATCTCCAAGCATATACAAACAAGTTCGACGGTTGGATAATTGAAATTAGTTTCGTAAGATACGTATCCCTTCAAAACGATAGATTCACTAACACTTAGAGTTTATTTATACTTTCATTAAGTATAACATAAGATTTTGTGGTATCCACTAGTGTAAATATTTTAAATTGAAGATCGAATTCATTCATTTTATTCATATAGGGTCAAGGAGTGTAGCTGTAAAAAATCATCAAAATCAAAGTTAAAAAATAACCATTAAATTGTGATTTTTCGTTTGTAACCGTCGAAAAGTTTTGTCTCATTATTTGATCTCTGAATGTTTTATTTTTTGCGATTTTTAATTTATGTGATCTTGAAGCATATTCAAACAAGTTTGACGGTTGGATCGTTGAAACTAGTTTCATAGAATACGTATCCCTTCAAAACGATAGATTCACTAACACTTAGAGTTTATTTATACTTTCATTAAGTATAACATGAGATTTTGTGGTATCCACTAGTGTAAATATTTTAAATTGAAGATCAAATTCATTTATTTTATTCATATAGGGTCAAGGAGTGTAGCTGTAAAAAATCATCAAAATCAGAGTTAAAAAATGACCATTAAATCGTGATTTTTCGTTTTATAACCGTCGAAAAGTTTTGTCTCGTTACCTAATATCTGAATGTTTATTTTTTTGCGATTTTTAGCTGATGCGATCTCGAAGCATATACAAACAAGTTTGACGGTTTGATCATTGAATTAGTTTCATATAATTCGAATCCCATCAAGTTCAATGGTTTATATATATATATATATATATATATATATATATATATATTTATTAAGTAGATTTAAATTTATTTATTTTGTACGTTGAATGATATGTATATTTAAGCCAATCCTATGGTCACCAATTTTTAAAATTTAATTTAATATATATATATATATATATATCATTATTATAGTTTTTAGGGGTATAAAATTGTTAAATTAATATATATAATTATTATAATACTTTTTTAGGGTTATAAAATTATTAAATAATATTTTGCTTATCGTGTATTGTGTTATTCACGTGTAGACTCGAACTTAGCCGTTATTTTAACAGGTGGTTATCAGGTTATCCAATAACGACCTAATCCATTATCATGTCAAAAATTACCATGCTACTCACAACCCTCACACCTCTAAATCTCTCTTTAATTCCATAAAACACAATTAAAATACAAAACCCAATTTCGCGCCCTTATGGCAGCTGCTCCTTCGCCCTCGCCTGCCCTAAGCAATACCAGCTCCAGCGACACTCGCCCCACCACCACCGCCACCACTGCCGCGCCTCCCGTTGCTCCCTTCCTTCCGGTGCACCGTACCGACACGCCCCCCAAGACCCTTCGCGGCCTTAACAAGCCCAAGTGTAAGCAGTGCGGCAATGTCGCTCGCTCCAGGTAATTCATTCGAGGGAAATTGAATTCCTTGTTTGATTTCCCTTTCGGTCTGTATTACTTTATGTTCTGACAGTTAGGTTTTGGTGGAGTATGCGATATTTGTTTTTCTAATAAGCATTGCCTTGTTTGTTGTCTGCGGTTTTGGTAATTAATTTTGGGGATTTGAATACGTTGGGCTAAAAATTGAATGTGTTTATGGTCTTAAAGGCAAATAATTTGCTGTCAAAAGGCAGGGATTTAACTATGCCGGATGGTAGATTGTAGAAACTGGGTGAGACAATCTTGCCTTGGTGGGTTTGATGTAATTCTGATTTTCTGCAACGATTTGGTGAAATTTTCCGGGAAATTTATGATGCGATTAAGGGCTTTACATTGATGAAGCCGATCGGTTTTAGTACGACTCCTTTTAGCTGTGCAGATGGTATTAACTTCAAGAGAGAATGCCTCTGAATCAGTTTTAGAATTTGGCGTAAAGAATTGAGCGGTAACCATGATAATTAGATACTTCTTGTTAATATTTGAATGTGTTTAGTGAGTACAGTAGTTATTGTTGGCCGAGATTAGTTTTATATTTTATCTTTTTTTTAATTTACCAGAATGCATGCCCTAAACAGATTGGAGAAATGGGCGACCCCGATCTTTTTAAAATGTAGTTCAAACTTAGTTCCATCTCCTCAGCGATATAGACTCAAACCTCAAACTAAGAGTTTTGAAGAAAAGTAAAAAGAAATTAGGGGAAATCGAGAAAGGGAGGGAGGAAATATGGAAGAAGAAAAGTTGCTCTCAACAATACCTTCTAAGGGGTGGCTAGTCCAATGGCGGACGAAGACTGCTGCTGAGAAGAGGAAAAGATGAAGGTGAACTGTTTGAACAGCTTTACCACGATAAAGTAGGAATTGAGTTAGAAGTTGGATGTGATTTTGGCTGCCAGGAAATGCCAATGGGCCGCCATGTGTTCTTATACTGTCATCAATTGATTCCCACTAACCGGCATTCCATCCCAATTCATATTACTACAATTATAGAAACACATTTAAATCACCAATTAAAAGCTAGATAACCTTATTTGAGGGATCCCTCAATCGAAGGGGACTCTATAAAGGTAGTATATATAGTTGATAAAATATACCAACCAATTATGCTGTATACCCCTAACAGTTCCGTACGAAAGAAGTTAGTATACCACTTAGGTAATCTTCTTCCATGTATCGACAAGACCCACTATCCAGGTTCCATTAGGAAGTATTGTTTCCTTGGTAAATTATGGGCCTAGCTTCTCCTTACTGTATCAGGATTTAACCTTGATGTGCAAGCCTTTATAATGTGATATACTCCAGTACTGATTAATTAACATTCTTGGAAGTTGGGAAGTTTGTGGTAAGACTGCTAGAATGGCGTTAATGAGACTTTAAAGAGGACATTCTTCATTTTCAGTTTCAAATTTCTGATTTTCAGCCACTCCTCAACTTCGTTCAAGTACCATTTGATCCCAAACATCCACTTTAGGAACTCAGGATAATCCATTTTCATTACCACCTAAAGAAAGAAAGAATGAAATTACTGTTTGATGGTCTTGTTCACAGATCTCACTAAGGCACATCCAAATAACGTTTTCCATGTTAATTTCAATTATGATCCTTCCCCTTCCAGTACCAATAGGAGATGAGCTTTAGTGCGCCAGCTTTGTTGATATTCTGGATGATGGTGTAGGAATCTTTTTTTTTCTTCATATACAATGTGCTACGTTATTGGTATGCTTTTTACCATACGCTATATTGTGTTGAATATATGTTTTGTTTGTATAACTACATTTAGAATAATATCCTTTCTTTCTGTTTCATGTTATTGAGATGCTTTGGATGTGCAGGTGTCCATACGAGTCATGCAAGAGTTGCTGCTCAAAAGCTCAAAATCCATGTCATATTCATGGTATGTCTGTTCAAGACTGTATACTTTATCAAAACATCCTTAAAGTGCCTGGCTATTTTGAAGATTGGATAATTATATTCATTTTTTCTTTACTGTTGTGGAGGGTGGGGTGTGCTTGTGCATTTTGTGAAGTTTTGGTAATGCTTTTCTACAATTGGCATTTCCAAGCTTTATCTTCTACGGTTGTCATTTCAAGCTTCGGGACAAAATCTTGTATTGCTTGGTTTTGTCTGTATGGTTTCCAACAATGCCAGTTAATAGAGATAATTTCACGTGGAGAAGAGTGACGACAACAACTGCCGCTTTTTGAGGGGTCTGAGAAATTTTAGGTATCTTATGTAGTAATGGCTTTCAGCTTTATGTATGGTGATGGCTGATGGCTTTGAGTAACTACTCTGATGAGTGTAAATGAGGGAAAATCGGTGGTTTCCTATATCGGTAGAAGTATATATATTTTTTTCTAAAGTGCTGACTCCACATAACGTCCCTTTTTCCTATAAGGAAAAGAGGGGATAGCTTAAAGGTATGGTTCCACCACCCATGACATCACTTATGCTTATGCCGAGGATTGACTAAGCTATCTGTGGCAATGTTGGAATCTTAAAGTGGAGCCTTGGAATACCGACTGCAGCTTAGTGTCTTTGAGCTGCTGAAAGCATCATGAACAGTTTCAGAAACACTGCGTTCCTAGCCCTAAGGTCTTTGGGTGTGTTGGATGAATATCCATATTTGAAATTTTGCAAAAATTGAAGAGTAGTGGGGCATCTGGTTAAATGTGATACTGTTATAGGCTTGGCATGATAGCGGGTTACTATTTATGCTTAGAAGCATGAAGTGGCAAGCTGTTCCGTTGGTGGACAGGATTGGTTATGTAAAATTTTGATCATAGTTGCTTACCTAGGTGAGATTCTTATTAAATTGTGCGTGTCAGAACCATCAAGTGCTCACTCACACTACACAGAGACAGCAAGGTGTCTTGATAAGGGTAGGATGTTGACTTGATTTTGGTATGTCTTTGCATGATTTCTTGGGGTTGTGTTACTTATGATGGGTCCGTTCAGGTTTGGGCTTGGGAATTTTCACCTATCCATTTGGATTGGTCTGCTATTTTAGATTAAGTGGGACTGTTTTCTTTGGTTTATATTTGAGTTTGCATTTCAGTTGTATTTTAGGTGTTTGATCCTGATGGACTGCTTATCGTTCATTGTTCTTTTTCGTTCTGACTAAAAGAAAGATCAGTCATCAGTTTTGTCCTTTTTTTTTATTACTCTTTTTAAGATATAACTATTAATCCAACTTAGTTTTTTCATTCTCAAATATATCAAGAGATCTGCATTGAGCATCATCTTATGGTTTTTGTTTCTATGGATAGGCCTAGATGTCTGGGTGGGTGATCCAAAGCTCTTGTTAAGGAGATTTTTTGGTACCTTTAAGAAAAAATTGTTTGTTTGGATTTTTCATCTTTGCATGTTTGTTTTTGCCTTCTTCTTACTGTATATTGTATTGTCTCTGCAGTTTTGAAAACAAATGCAACTTTTCCAGACAAGGCACCTGATAGGAACATATTTATGCTACTTAATTGGCTTGTTCTTGTGCATTTGCGTTGTGTTTCCTTAGTTATTTTAGTGTTTAAAGTCATTTTCGTGTCTTTTCAGATTCTAAGGACAAAGTATGCAAGAAGATGCATTTTGGAGCCTTTTGGAGCAGTTTTGGGCATGAAATGGATAGCATAAGCTTGGAGCAATGTAAATGGACGAAATTGATGACCAAAGCATGCTAGGAATCAGCCAAAGAGAGGAAGAAAAATTAATTAAAATCTGATTACCTTTTCCCTAAAATCTGCCATACTTTTGTATTCCCCTTTTCCCTAAAATCTGCCATGCTTTTGGATTTACCTTTTCCCTAAAATCTGGCACAACTTTTCCCTAAAATCTGCCACACCTTTTGGATTTGGGATGAAATTATGTCATTCTAAATTAATTAGGGATTAGGACTTTCCCATCCCTATAAATACTCTCTTGTTTCAGCCACAAGGGAGGAAGCATTCATTCACCATACACACCCTAAACACAATTCCCTACCTTTGCCGCAGCCCCCCCTTTATCCAAAACACATCCCTTTCATCCATACGCATCAACCACGTCCTTTAGCACTTGTGCCGCAGCAAGGAGGAGAAGGAACCTTGGACGTTTGAAGATTTGAGCGTTTTAGGTGTAATTCGTTTCATGTCTCTTATGTTTAATTTCTGTTTACTTTGCCTTGTTGTGAACATGAGTGGCTAAACCCCTCTTGGCTAGGGGTGATTTCAAAGCCATGATTATGTGTGTAATATGAATTGATAAATTTCAGTTATGGATTATTGAGTTTTGAATGTAATTGGCTTAACCGTTTGATTGATAACTTATTTGTGTTTGTTGATTGAGGGTCGACACTTAATTGGCTTGCATAAATCTGATGCTAGAGTATAAGTAAGTTTCACATAATCGTTACAAGCTTATATTCATATGTAGTGAAGGTCGTTGGTCACGATCGTGTTAAGTTCAATTCCTAGCATGAGTAACATGATGTCATAGTTATAAGTGCTTTGTCAATGCTTATGATTTTCATTGAACGTAATGATTTTTGAATGTATCTCTATTATGATGTCATGTAGAGGACTTTTGGAGAATACTTTAGGTTGTCGAATGATGTCATCCAATCTAATAACTTAAGGAAAATCTGAGAATTAACTAGTGATGTCACGGTTAATTTGGGGCATTGTCATTCATGATTCAAGAAGAAGTAACTGGAAATTGATTTGTTTGCATACATATCATGTGTAGAGAAAGAACCTCTAGCTTGTCCATCATTCATCTTAATCCCCAAATTCGTTTTGCAATATGTTTAGTTCTAGAATCTGTTTTGTTAATTTGAATTCGTCCAAATCAAACCCCCCATTTACTTTCTTGTTTCAAATTATTCTAAACTTGTTTTGTTTGTGTTTTTAAGTAGTTGAAGTCAAGTTAAAATCCAAATTCGTCCAATTTGGTGCTCTGTGTCCAAAACTGCCCAGAAAGTGTTTTTAAGGCAGTTTTGAGTCTTTTGGTTGCTGTTTTGAGTTTTTGGTTTGTTTTAGTGTTTTAAATTCTAGTTTTGCATTCTTTGAGTCTAGTTTAGTGTTTTAAACTTTGTTTTTACGTTTTTAAGTCAGTTTCCAAGTGTTTAGCAATCCCTCCTAATCCCCGGTTTAGAACGATCCCTACTTACATACTTTACTACAATTGATAAAAAGAGGGTTTTATTTGTGTGTTAAGATAATTTTCACATCAGCACCTGAAGGATTATTTTGGAGAAACATGTTCATTTAAGCAATATCATTAGCATGCAATTAACAAATTAAAGGCGGAATCATGCTTGCATATACTTAAAAACAAAACATTAACCATGAATGTTCAAAGCCTAGTAGATTGGTGAACCTTTAAACAACTCAAAACAAGTGAGTTGAGATTAATACCTTTGTAGATTCCTCTTTGCATAAGCAAAGGCTAATCACCCAAAGAGAGGGCCTTCATTCCTTGCATCTAAGATCTATGGATTTGGTTGGATGAAATGGTTTCTCCAAGTTCCCAAAATTGGGAACCTCTAAGTCTCCACACCAAGGTTAGATGAAGAAGAAATGAGTGACTTTGAGGAAGTTGAATTGCTAGATTATTTCCTCAAAGTGGCCGGCCATTTTAGAGAGAAGGGAGAGCTTTTCTTCTCTCCAATTTCCCAAAAAAAACCCTTAATGAATTTTGGCTATAAAGTCAAATTTATACCTTAATTCATTTGAGTGGCAAACTTGTAAATAAGTCCAAGTTTGCTACCCTTACTAAGTGGCCGGCCTTAGGGATATTTTTGGAGTATTTGGGCCTTTGTAAATCATTATTTATTAAGTTGTCATACAACTTAATTCAATGGACTTGACGTTCAAAGCCCATTGGGCCTTAAGGTCCAAAAACCATCCCGAGGTCTTTAACGAACTTATTCGTTTGATTAATAATCATATTAATTAATCCTTGCCATAAATAATTAAACCATTTAATTATTCTTACTCATCTCCGTTGAATCTTCAATCTCTACCTTACACGGTGTACGATCCATTAGGTTCCTTTTAGCGAGGCAGTGGACGATTCAAACTCTTTTAAATCGATTGTGAATTTGAAACTAACTTTCAATTCTCCCTTTAGTGTTTAAACACGTTTAGGGCTTCCACAAACCATGAGTGACACCTAGCAGCATATCATGGTTACCCAAGCTAATCAGAAGAGGTGGAGAACCTATTCAGTTTAGGATTACAAATGCAATACGGTCCTTCTCTAATCCAATACTCTTGACCACATTGTTTGGATTGATAGTTTATTCATGTCTACTATCCAATGTGAATCTCGTGCTTATATGATTACCTTGAATGTGATCTGGAACGCATTCCAACATCTCATTCATACTCTGGCCAGAGATTCTAAATCATATCATAGAGTATTCTCCCTCAACGGTTTGAAGGTTAGAGATCCCTTGTTGCGCATTCACTTGTCTCCATGACTAGATAGCTTGACCCCAACCATGCCGTGGACACTCCAAAGGAATGCCATTTGACACGATCAAAGATCAAGGACCTAACCACAAGACAACTATGATGCCTCAGGTCAAATGACTAATTTGCATTATCCTAACCATGAGTTCTCACGTGACATGAATATGAGAACTCGTCGTTGATCGTGTTCAGTGAACCCATTCTCTATTGAGCACCTACGTACTTGTCTTGGTGTCACTCACATCAATGACTCGAGTCTAGTCACTCTACCTGAGAGAAGACAGCACGTACTGATCTTAACGGACTGTCAATGCCCAATTGGCAATCCTATGATCAGGAACGTTTAGGATGTGTCTATGAAAGAATGGTCTCATGAATCTAACTATTTAGATCGCATTCTCCCAATCACATATTCCTTGGACTTTATCGTTCAAGCATATAACATTTATATGAGACCGCTCAAACAATAATCTTTGCCCTTGATATTAAACTAGATTAGTTTAATCATGTGAAATGTCCGTAAAGTATCATCATATGATTGGTTTTAGGGCACATTTCCAACAATCTCCCACTTGCACTAGAGCCAATCAGCTTGGTCATCAGTGATGATACCTCTTCTGTAGTCATTTCAAAAATGGCTTAATAGTAGGCCTAGACAATGGATATCTATATGTTATCCATAGAAGCAACCTTGAGAATAACGACGTCACCATTATACATGATTCCCAATCATGTGGTTTAGTCTCTCATATGAGTTCGGACCTTGATGAGACCTTGATTCCCTGGCTTGAGCTATCGCCCCATTAGTGTCATACACTTTCTGGTTGGAACCGAATAGAGAGTTCATAAATGAACTTTCTCATCCAAACAACATTGTTGTAAGCTTCTATATGGCAATATATTTTGCATTCATAATGGAACACACTAAAGTCATTACTTTAATGTTTCCATCCAAATATCTCTTTAGTCATAATAAAGAGATATCTGTTTATCTCTTCAATCATAATGAAGAAACATCCAATGATGGATTAGATTCATAATCTAATACATTTACGCTTCCATTACGTTACTTTAATTCTTCCTCATTCTTCTATCCTTTAGTATTTCTTAAATACTTAAGGACTCACTTGACAGTTGCCATGGTTCTGATCCTGGGCTTGCACTGATATCGTCTTGTACCGTTCTAGGTACAACTTATATCAATGTTTTTCATACAATATGAAATACATAAACCACCTTTCTGCGTATGCATAAAGGATTCTATTTACGCATTATTACTTTGGGAGTCAAAGGGTACATTCCCTTTGAGAAGAACAATTTCCTAGTCTCACTAGAATTGTCATTCTGATTGAAGTTTATCATCATATGAGAAACTTCCTAGCATCTTTTGTCTATTTCAGACTATATCTCCCAAATTTATTCTATCGTTTATAGAATGTTTAAAGTCATAACTTTAACGAAGAAGTATTCATTTCATTTCCAAAAATTAATATATCATATATATTTAAATTTTAGGAATTCGATTAACTCCCACTAATCTTTTGTAAACAAAAGATTCATTTACATCTTTATGAGAAATCAAACGATTTGATCTTTCATAAGACGGTTGTAGCTCCTACTAGCTTGCTAAGATCCATGATGGATGGATCTCTACAACTTACATGTCTTGTGATTCATAGTTTTAGACATACATTATCAAGACTATCTTAATAATGGTTATGGAAACCCATATTATGTCCAAACATTAAATCACCATTTAGTTGTAGCTAGCAATCCTCGAATTAATTGAAACTAAGACTATATCAAAGATGGTTTCTTCAAAGTCAACCATACTCTTTGAGTGTAGTTACCTTAAGCTACCAATTAGCTATTAAGGTTTCATTATTTCGAGTCAAATGGTATTTTACCATTTCCTTGAGTATATATCGTATATACACTTAATGTAGTCATAAGGATTTTCATTCTTATCTCTTTCGATTTGAGAGGTACAACTCTATGACATAGTCATAAAGTTCAAACCATTCAACTAAGACGGTTTATAAATCCTTCTCGACTACCTTGGAGCTTGTGGTATAGGAACTAGGTTGTTATATTTGTTGATTACTTTCTTGTCTCTCAAAGAACCCATTCTTTGAGTTCTATGTCTCGTTCATTTGCGTTTTAGGCAAATCATATTGTAGGATTACAATGAACTACCCAACAAAACAACATTTGTTAGTTGGTTTATAGAAGCGATATCCAAAAGTTAATTTAAGGATATCCCACAAGATTGTTATCAAACAAATATTACTCATTAGCACACAACCCCAAATCTTTAACATACTTAAGATTTGTCTTTCTTTCCAACTACATCTTATGGAGTCATGAAAATTTTGGAAGATCTTCTAATTCACAATCACATTGTTTTTAGAAGTATATATATCCTATATATGGGTAATTGATAATGTCCAACGAACTAAATCTTATTCAAGTTCGTTCTTCTCCTAATGGAGAAATTCATTATCTTATGATGCTATTTTTCTTGATATCTTTCAAGGAAACTCATCTAAAGTGTTATCTTTCCTTGGATCAAATCTAAGGAGGTAAATACTTTAGACGTCTTACTCATCAACTTACATTTCTTGAATTCTTTGAAACCTTTTGCAAAGTATTCGGACTTATGTTTATTCAAAGTAAACTATAGTCCAACCGAGAGTGATCTTCGGTGAATGTCATATAACATGAGTAGTATTATGTTGTGGACTAGTGCCACTAACATCTAAGTGAATTAACCTCAACAACTTTGTGATTCTTTCTTCTTTCCAAAAGAATAAAGATTCGAACATTTCGCCTCTATACAATTTTAACAAGAAGGCATTGGATCCGGATCTAACGATCCAAAGCATCCATCCATAACCAACTCGTAATTTATGTTTTAGAGGTATCACAACTTAGTTGGGATTAGTCACTACCTTGCAACCTTTTGGGTTTTAAGCATCGTTATATTCTAAACAGTTAACACTATCACGTCATCTCTACTGTAGAGACAATTAATTAGATTACAATAATCTAATCATTCTTATTTGGTAGTTCATATGAGGAAGTAAGTACAATCCGCTTTCGCAGAGATCTTTATTTTATTCACTTTCCGAATGTGAAGTACTTTCTCTTCTCTCATTAATCTTCTACTTCTTATTAGCCACACTTTTACAACGATTTGTAAAACATAGTTACTAATACAGAATCAAGCATTCAAGTAGAAGAACCAACTGTTTTGAACAATTCAAGAACATTTTACAACACCTTCAAAAGATGTGTTCTTGACACTTGCAAGACATTTCTTGCAAATACCCCTTCCAATGTCCATCCTTTCATAAAGAAAGTTTGTTCCCTTGGAGTTAAATTTTATCTTCTTCATTTGACTTCTCCTTTGACTACAATAGTCATGGTCCCTAAACTCCCACTATCTCTCTTGAAACTTGTTTCAATCGTGTTTTACACATCAAACAATTTGGAGAGCGTGTGGTTATTGTTCACCATATAGTTTACAATAAACTTAGTGAACGATTAGGATAGGGACACAAAGGTGAAGTCCTAATCTAGTTTCCGTCTCGTTAAGTGTTTTAACACTTCAACATACAATGATTCAAAATCATCATAAGTCCATGTTGATGGACTATTTTTGTCAACCAACCATTATGTTCTAAACATAATTACAAACATTCAAGAGTTTGTTTAAGGCAACTCTCATTTCTTCATACAACGATTTGTAAGTGAAGAATCGTGGCACATTAAGTGTCCATGCCCTTGTGCTTACTTCAAAAGTTCCTTGTTTATGTAACAAAGAAACAAGCACTAATGTTTGCGTTGATTAAGGGTTGTTCAAAGCAACTCTTATTTCTTCATACAACAATTTTGTATTTGAAGAATTATGACATTAAAATTGTTGTCCTCTTTATGATAGACTTATCTAACATGTTCTTCCAATGATACATTATCAAATAGGAAGATTATGAGGATGAGACTTCTTAGGCACTTATAATCCATTAAAGACAATCTATGGAATTGTAGTACTAAGTCCGGAAACTAAAGTATTCGGCTTTTCTTTGTCAAGTATTGGATAGCGTTTGCAAATATATTGGTAAACAAATACATAACGAATATAAATAGATTGATTTTAAGCTATTTGATCCGGGTCTTTAAATCATAATAGCACCACCCACTATTTTTGGCAAATTCCATATCCCTCATCGGAATTCGAGAGTTTTGGTGGAAACTCTTAGTAGGTTATGGGAGACTCACTATTACCAAGCCCACCTCAGAAGAATATCTTATTGGCAAGTATTAATAATAATGAGAGAGTACGCTTACTCATTTACATCTAATGTAAGAACCCATCTAATTTGGCCTCTAGAGAATGATGCCTCAGAAGAATATCTTATTGGCATCATTGCACTTAGTTAAGTCATTCCCACCATGCTAGTTCAAGTAGGGGTTCAAGAATGGCCTCAAAAGAATATCTTATTGGCCATACTTGTTGCCTACTTTCACCTCATCATATGTTTATAGGCTTCTCCTGAATGTAAGCACATACTTTGCAACCCCAGAACTGGACGAATACGGTGTATGAGTCACACACGATTGAACCTATCATGGTGGAAGGCCACGAAGAGACATTCAAAGCATCTCTCGCTTATCAACTTAATATTCGTTTGGTTGAGGGTTTTTAGGTCTCATCACATATAAACATACATTTTAATCCAATTAAAACATTTTTGGTCCTATCACAACTATTGGTCCATATGATTTATTTAGTTGTATATAATACTCCCACTAAGCTTTTAAAACGGTTTTTAAAGCAAGAGTACATGATACTACTAACATAAGGTTTGCATTCATGGATGGACTATATAGTTGCCTTAGGGCCTTAGGATGACTATGAACCTTTTATTTAGATCCAACACGAGCCTTGTGTTGAATCTCGGACTAGGGATGGTGATTGATTTTAGTTACGCGTTTAATCACATTAAGGCGTGTTGTTTTAGGGGCGTTGGACCCAACTACTTCATTTTCATGCATATCATATAAAGCAAGAAAGAAGTACTTCAAAGTAAAGAAGAGCTTATGCTCTTTTACAACAATTGATCAAATCAAATTACTTTAAATTAAAGAAGAGCTTATGCTCTTTTACAACATTTGATCTAATCAAATTACAACCAAAATCTAATCTACACATTCCCATGGTTCAAACAAATTTGAAACGGCCTTTCACATAGCTCAATTATCGTAGGCTTAGGTTCATAATCACCCTTTAATTAATTAACATTTTAACTAATTAAATTGAATGCAACATTTTTCATTTGGTTTTTGTATCCATAAAATTGATTTAAATGGAGCTAACTAAAATGAAAATCCAATTCTCATTTAAAGAGACAAAACAATTTTTGTTCTCTATTTAATTTGGGCCAAAATGTAATGACCTCAACTTATTTGGGCCATTATGCAATTAACCTCAACATTTGGGCTATTTTGCAATTAGCCACAACTTTTGGGCCATAGTGCAATTAACCACAACCTTTGGGCTATTTTGCAAATACTTAAACTTTTGGGGTCACTTTGTAAAAACACAAAAGTCCAATACTTTATGTAATCACAACTAGAACCCAAACTTTTCCACAAATGTAAAAACTTCATTAAAGGAGCAAAACAATTTGTCCTTTAGCGTTTTTGGACCTAAACGTAAAAACGTAAACTTTTGGGCCAAAGTGCAAATACACAAAAGTATCAAAACTTTATGTAATTGCATAAAAGCCCCAAAAGTACTCCCACTTGAGGGAGTGGCCGGCCCTTGGGACAATGCATGGAGTGATGGGTTTTGTGACATAAAGTCATGCAAGTGTGAATGGGAGTTATCCCTTACACACCACCAAGATTTCTTCCACCTTAAGTAATCAAATATCTAAGATATTTTTCAAAGTTTTTTGACTAACATTAAAAATATTAATCATTAATAAATATATAAAAATATCTTATAACAAAAACTTTATGAAATAATTCAAAACTTTGAATCAAAACCACAAGCTTTAATGTTCTTGGCAAGAACATCAAGAACATGAAGAACATTCATGAAAAACTCAAAATTTTTCCATGATGATTTTTCACCCAAAAAATCCCAAAACCATTTAAACTTAAGGGAAATTTCATATAACCAAACTAGGGTACTTAGGGGTTCCAAAAGTCACTTGAAAAACATTTTAACAAGACAAACAAGAACCCAAAAAATCACCCTTTTAATTTGGCCGAAAATCCCAAAATTCTTGGCACCAAATTTTAGCTTCAATATTCATGCTTATATGAACTACATCTACAACATTTGAGATGCCAAATTTTCCAACAAAATTTACATTCATAAAACAAGAATAAAGCTTGTAACATTTTACAACTTTTAAATCACATATTATGAACTACAAAACCCAAAAGGATTCACCAACTACTAGACCTAGGCTCTGATACCACTTGAAGGATTATTTTGGAGAAACATGTTCATTTAAGCAATATCATTAGCATGCAATTAACAAATTAAAGGCGGAATCATGCTTGCATATACTTAAAAACAAAACATTAACCATGAATGTTCAAAGCCTAGTAGATTGGTGAACCTTTAAACAACTCAAAACAAGTGAGTTGAGATTAATACCTTTGTAGATTCCTCTTTGCATAAGCAAAGGCTAATCACCCAAAGAGAGGGCCTTCATTCCTTGCATCTAAGATCTATGGATTTGGTTGGATGAAATGGTTTCTCCAAGTTCCCAAAATTGGGAACCTCTAAGTCTCCACACCAAGGTTAGATGAAGAAGAAATGAGTGACTTTGAGGAAGTTGAATTGCTAGATTATTTCCTCAAAGTGGCCGGCCATTTTAGAGAGAAGGGAGAGCTTTTCTTCTCTCCAATTTCCCAAAAAAAACCCTTAATGAATTTTGGCTATAAAGTCAAATTTATACCTTAATTCATTTGAGTGGCAAACTTGTAAATAAGTCCAAGTTTGCTACCCTTACTAAGTGGCCGGCCTTAGGGATATTTTTGGAGTATTTGGGCCTTTGTAAATCATTATTTATTAAGTTGTCATACAACTTAATTCAATGGACTTGACGTTCAAAGCCCATTGGGCCTTAAGGTCCAAAAACCATCCCGAGGTCTTTAACGAACTTATTCGTTTGATTAATAATCATATTAATTAATCCTTGCCATAAATAATTAAACCATTTAATTATTCTTACTCATCTCCGTTGAATCTTCAATCTCTACCTTACACGGTGTACGATCCATTAGGTTCCTTTTAGCGAGGCAGTGGACGATTCAAACTCTTTTAAATCGATTGTGAATTTGAAACTAACTTTCAATTCTCCCTTTAGCGTTTAAACACGTTTAGGGCTTCCACAAACCATGAGTGACACCTAGCAGCATATCATGGTTACCCAAGCTAATCAGAAGAGGTGGAGAACCTATTCAGTTTAGGATTACAAATGCAATACGGTCCTTCTCTAATCCAATACTCTTGACCACATTGTTTGGATTGATAGTTTATTCATGTCTACTATCCAATGTGAATCTCGTGCTTATATGATTACCTTGAATGTGATCTGGAACGCATTCCAACATCTCATTCATACTCTGGCCAGAGATTCTAAATCATATCATAGAGTATTCTCCCTCAACGGTTTGAAGGTTAGAGATCCCTTGTTGCGCATTCACTTGTCTCCATGACTAGATAGCTTGACCCCAACCATGCCGTGGACACTCCAAAGGAATGCCATTTGACACGATCAAAGATCAAGGACCTAACCACAAGACAACTATGATGCCTCAGGTCAAAGGACTAATTTGCATTATCCTAACCATGAGTTCTCACGTGACATGAATATGAGAACTCGTCGTTGATCGTGTTCAGTGAACCCATTCTCTATTGAGCACCTACGTACTTGTCTTGGTGTCACTTGAAATGTGCCCTAAAACCAATCGCACCAACCTCAAACTCTCCTCTATTTGACCATCAATCAACCGATGCATCACCATCAGGGTGAGTTCCTAACATCAGCTGCTCATTTAATATCTGGTTGTAATTCTCTGTCTCTAAGAATTTTTTCATTAAATTGTTTTCCCTACAAAACTGCATTGCTCTTCTACCATTTATATAATATTGTCACTGCACAATGTTTAAATTGTTGGCAGCAAACCCAAGTTTATAGTCTAATTCACGATGACCTAATTTGAGAATGGCTTTGTCAAAAATTGGTGATTTTAATTAAGTCGAATCTTCCTATGGAAGGCAATTGGCTGAAGATTTGCACTGGTTTCTAGCTTGTTCTATAGTCATGACTTTGATGGTTTTATTCCCTAACTTTAACAGTTGGCCTTCTGAGCTTCCCATGTTTCAACCCTTTCTATTTTCTCTTGCTTGCCTTGGCTGCCATGGGAACTTCATTCAGTAAAGGTCTTCAAAGCAAGTACTGTTTTCATTGTGGATGTAGATTTTCTTAAATTGTTGGCTGTATTTCAGGAATTCCCATAGAGTTGCATCATTCCGGAAACTTTTTATCAATTTTGCTCAATTCAATAATAGGTATAGTCCGCTTCGTTCAAAGAAGCCTTTGACCAGAAAGGTGCATGTCCTTTGGTACTATCTATTTGTTCTTGTACTATTTTCACAGTGAGAATGACTTGTTCTAACTAAAAAATATTAATGTCAGGATGCCGTGGCTATTAATGAGTGGAGATTTTCCAAGTTGAGGGAATACAAGGACGGAAACATTGAAGTGGAAAATGAAGCTTTTGATCGATACATGCAGAACGTTAGCCTATTAGAGCAAGTGTTTTCTGTGGAATCTATTGCAGAGGAGTCAATGAGGGATGGATCATCCATATCAAACCAAAATACTACTACTAATACTACAGAAGATGACACTGAGGCTATGGTGTCAGGACTGAAGTTGAAGTTGAGATCAAATCCAATGAGAACCAGTAACTTCCGAAAGAGGATACAGCAAATTGTTGACGAGGGACTAAAGAAGCTTCAGAAATGCGAGTTTGATGATGGGGGCAAGAAATCAAGTGTGCCAAATGGATTGGATAAAGGGCTCAAAAAAGAAGAAACACGGTGGGCTGGAAGGACTTCTGCTTTAGGTGATCTCATTGATATGCTGAACAAAGCCCGAAACAAGGAGGATTTTAAGGCATGCTTGGAGTTGAAATCTCAGCTCTTCAGCGAACACAAATTGACTGGTAGAACAGAATCGGAAGACGCTGACATAATGAAGAAACAGACTGCAAAGAATGATTCGGAGCCCGGAAAGGAGTGGAATGGTTCGTTTCCTAAAGTGATTAGTGCTACCGAAATTGATCAAGAAACTCTGAAAAGTGTTAATGCACACTTCTCTACCCTTGAGCAGATAGAAGGTTTATGAATAAAAAGATTCAGAAGGTAAGATTTTGCTGTACAATTTGTACTTTTAGTTAGTTTTAGTGGTGTCATAGCTTAGTGTAATTTCATCCTTGAGTTACTGTTCTGGTTCATATATCAACAATGTCTCTATATTTTACTTTCTAAAAATGTTTTTATGACAGTTGATTCTAATTAGCATTTTTAATTTGAAAGTGAAAGTGGTACCTGAATCTTTTTCTAAAAAGCTCAAGTTCAAGGACCAATACAAAGTTTAAAGGAGTAAAAAATTGATGAAAGTTCTAATAGAGTTAGCTAAAAGGACCATTGTTGTTTAGAGACCGAAACTTGAATTGAGTGAAAGTTGAGGGAGTATTGATCTAATTATTTTTATCACAATCAAAACAAACTATCTGTATTCTCTTTATTGGGATGGGATGCTTTGGTGAACTGCTTCCGGTCATGCTTTTATGTGATGATAATTAATGGGAATGGAATAGATTTTTATTTTTTATTTTTCTAAAGGATAAACAATGAATAATTAGCTTATAATGAATTGAATAAAATCGAGAGGTTTCATCGAACCAAAGCATCTCGAAGAATGGCACAAAAGTTAGCCAAGTGAGCAACCCCATTGGCTTGCCTTACCTCTAGACCTGACATTCGTGTCGTATTTATTGTGTCATGCTCGATATCTTAATGGGTCGTGTCGTGTAACACCCGTTAAAATAAATAGGTAAAATGACCTGACCTGAAATCGACCCGATAATATTAACAGGTAATTGACCCGACTCGTTACCCGTTAAGGAAAATATATTTTAAACCAATAAATAATCAAATAAAAAACATAATAGTAAATAAGTATATACATACCATATTATCACATTCAAAACATAAAAACACATTTGTTTTTCAAGTATTACATATTTACATACCCAAAATAAGAGCATAATAATAAATAAAATAAACAACATTAGAACATTACAAAATATCAAATGTTCAAAAGATTTGCAAAATTAAGGGAGTTAAGTTTCAAGGTTTAGAACCTTGCACATTTTCTTACAATCAAACTCTTCAATTTTCATCAATCACCATGGGAAGCAATATTAGAACTTTGGCTTGATATGTTGTCTTCAAGAGTTATATTGATAATATTTTCAGTAAGGCTTTCTACATTAGCAATCTCTTCTCATTTTATCCTATGACTATTGTTTAAGTAAAGTCTTTAATAGTTTTTTAATTAATGTAGAAGTGTGAAAAATATAGAAAATATATATAAAGGCTCATACTAACAAGCTTTACAACTTTCGTGAAGGGCTTAATTTTGAAATGTGCCACTATAATCATATAAATCATAGATCAAAATTTAACTGTCGATTGTTGTTTACATTTACGCTTCATTTTTCTCACCAAATTTTATTTTTTCAGATTTTGTTTTCTGAAAAAAATGATCTATTAAGGGATACAAGAAGATGAACGGTTTGGATCATTGATATTATGTTCATAGTTTTACTGACACACCCCGACTCGAAAGTGGAGCATGCTGGTCGTCACGTGAGCGTGACGTAACCATGTGCACAGTGCGGAAGCAAGATTAATAATAGGAATTCGAACGAATTAAAACCAAGCCACTAGCAACCTAATTAAGATAGTGTGTCAGAGCGAGAATTTATAGTGTTTATATAAAACCAGAGCATACTAAGTCAAATGCAGTCAAGTAGGAATAATAAGTTCGAATAACACCAAAGGGTGTCCTACATAAATGAATTCTGTCAGAACGTCCGATCAGATCCTTGTATGCCACCAACGAACACTAGCTACCTAGAATCTGGAAGGGCGAAAAACAAAATTGAGTGGGTCAGCAAAACAGATCTTTTCAAAATCATTCTTTTCTCAAAAGTTATAACCCCTCTACGTAAAACCTGTATAATTTCCCAGAAATAAAGTATATACTCATATATATAAATCTCGAAATCATGCTGGAAATATGTGTGTATGTCATGCCAAAGTATCATAACTGAAAGCCCAAATTATAACTCCGTGGATGTGATCAAGTGCCAGGTAATCAACTCAGCTCTCGGCTGTATATGGCTCATAATAATCTCATCATATCATATAGCTCATAATCAACTCAATCATATCGTATATATATCCTGCACACAAATCAATACCACCTCTAGTGGTCTGCACAACATCACTGTATATAGAATAAATATGCTCTAGTGCTACAATCACGTGAAGACTGTGCGAAGGATTCGCGGGTCACTTACAAGTCGAACCCACTTATAGTGGTCTATACGACAGGACTGTGCACCTAACTTGGATCCAAGGCAAGTATGCGGTGCGGGAGGTGAACATCACGTGAAAGACTATGCCCCTAACTCTGGGCGGGAGCACTAATATCAAGGTGCAGGTGTATGAGCTCTCAACACATCTCATCACTCACATAACATCATTTCATTCTCATTATAGCTCGTAAATAAACTTACCTGACACTTACCTATGCGTCTGCAGCACCATCATAATTATATGCAATCACTAATGCATAAATAAAATAAATAGATACTTTGCATGTCATTTCAAAATGTATAATCGTTTAAGTTCATTTTCTGGGAAAATAGCAATATATAGGTATATACGAAGAACAACTGCCCACTTACTAATAAATAGTCGGGTCGTAGCCTCCACGCCTAGCCTGGCTACGATCGTCCTTAGGATATGTCTCACCTATATGAGAATTTACTGAAATAATGTTATTTAAGCACATAAACGAAACTTCGGAAATAACTTTTCATACATAGCTCAATTTTGGTATTTGAATATACTAACGTGACCTACACAACCTCACAAACGTCGTGATATTTTTAAAATAATTTTCTAGAGCTCACGCGCCCCCACGTGCCGGGGAGGGCACGGCCTCACGCGCCCCCCACGCGCATCACCTTCAACCTTCAGACGCCAGAACAGTTCGCTGACGTCGGATTTTGGGCAACCCTGTAACTGCCATTTTCTCGTTCATTTATGCACTATTTTCTACGAAATTTTCACTAAAATGTCACAAATCATGAGAGGAAGAAGGTTATACCTTTTTGGAGCTTCAAATCCCTCAAAATCTCGTCGAAAAAATTCTACCAAAACTGGCCACATTCGAACCTCGTGATCCCGACGTCAAAACCGAGCCAACGAAGCACTCCGAGCTTCGTGGGAACCTTCTAGAGCTCGCTGTGAGCTTGGATTGTCCTAAAACACAACCATTTAAAAGTTTGTGAACAGTGCTCAACTCGGAGCTTGAGTTTTCGACGTGAAATCAAAAGGGTTCTTACCTGAAAATGATATCTTTGTGTTCCTGAGCTTGCAAGGAACACGATGGTACATTTAACGACTTCGATCTATGAAGTTTAGGGTGAGTTTGAGTGATGTCCGTATGAAATGGGAGAGAGAGAGAAAGTGAGACACGGGAGTGAGATGAGAGTGAGAGAATGTGTGGTTGTGTGTGTGGCCTAAAAGCCACCAATAAAAAACAATATCTTCTTTAGTTCTCATTGGTCCCCATAGTTTAGGAAATTATGCAATTGGACCAAAACTTTAGTTTAAAACACAATGTACCCCCAACGCTCAAGGGTAAAATCGTCCATTCACGTCTCGAAATAAAATGTGTCGGGACAGGCTGTCACAATCTACCCACCTTATAAAAATTTCGTCCTAAAATTTCATACAACAAGTACAACACTAGTATCCATAAAACAACCTTGGATACATCTCTCTCATCCCGTCCTCGGTCTCCCAAGTAACTTTTTCCACTAAATGATTTCTCCATAAAACTTTCACCAGACGCACTGTCTTGTTCCTGAGCACCTTATTTTTCCAATCAAGTATCATCACTGGCTCCTCATCATAAGTCAAATCTGGGTTAATCTCTAGAGGTTGTGAAGGGATCACATGCGACAGATCTGAAACGTAATGTCGAAGTATAGACACATGAAACACATTATGCACTCTGGACAGTTCTGGTGGTAACTCAAGCCTGTAAGCCACTTCACCGACTTTTTCGGTGATCTGATAAGGTCCAATGTACCTGGGACTCAACTTGCCTTTCTTTCCGAATTGAACCACACCTTGCCACGACGATAACGTAAGAAACACCCAATCGCTAACATCATACACTCGGTCAGTGGGATGCCTGTCTGTTAAACTCTTTTGGCGATGCTGGGCTGCTTTCAGGTTAACCTTAATAACCTGAGCATTCTGAGTAGTCTCTTATACTATCTCAGGGCTCTCTAACACTCTTTCGCCAACTTCTGACCAAGACAAGGGTGTACGACAAGGTTTCCCATAAAGTGCCTCGAACGGTGCCATCCCGATGCTAGAGTGAAAGCTGTTAATGTAGGCGAACTCCATCAATTCCAAACGATGATGCCATGAGTCGCTAAACTGCAAAACCAAAGATCTTAGCATATCCTTCAATGTCTGTATAGTCCTCTCTAATTGACCGTCTGTCTAAGGATGATATGCCGTACTGTACAATAATCTTGTACCTAAAGCTTCCTGGAATGCAATCCAAAACTTAGAAGTGAATCGAGGATCGTGATATGAAACAATACTAACTGGAACGCCATGGTAATTTACAATCTTCGATATGAACAACTTAGCTAATCGGTTCAGAGAAAACTTCTCCCTCATACGAATAAAATGCGCCGACTTAATGAGCCAATCAACAATCAACCAGATTCCATCATAACCATTCTGTGTACGAGAAAGTTTGTACACAAAGTTCATAGTAATATCTTCCCATTTCCACTGTGGAACGGGAAGTGGCTGCATAAATCCAAATGGCTTCTTCTTTTCGGCTTTAACTTGCTGACATATGACACATATGCTTACATATTCAAAGATTTCTCTCTTCATACCCGGCCAATAGTAGAATGGTCGAATGGTATGATACATTTTCGTGCCTCCGGGATGCATCGCATAAACGGAAATATGCGCTTCGTCCAAGATATTCTTCTTTAACTCTGCATTGTCTGGTACGTACATCCTGTTTTCCTGCATAAGCATGCCGTCTGTTTCTTTGATTCAGAGGTCTTTCTTCTTACCTTCATTTCTTAGCCGAATAAGTTCCTGAGTTTCTTCATCATTCATCTGGATCTTAAGTATTCTGTCAATTAGGATTGACCTGACTTGGAAACTAGTAAGTAAGGCTTATTCTTGATCGTTTACCACCGGATTCTCTACTTCTAAGTGCACTCCAGTCGATCTCAACTCTGCAAGAAGAGGGACACGGCTCGCATGAAAAGCATTAACTCTGCCCCGGGATTTCCTGCTAAGAGCATCAGCTACCACGTTTGCACAACCAGGGTGATACTCTATCGTATAGTCGTAGTCGCTCAACAACTCAATCCACCGACGCTGACAAAGATTCAAGTCCTTCTGAGTGAACAACTACTGGAAACTCTTATGATGTGAGAAAATCCTGCATTTCTCACCGTATAGGTAATGTCTCCAAATCTTTAAAACAAAGATAATGGCTGCCAATTCCAGGTCATGAGTAGGGTAATTCTTCTCATGAGGCTTTAACTGACTGGAAGCGTAAGCAATCACCCTACCATGCTGCATCAAAACACAACCCAGGCCATTCAATAAAGCTTTACTGTAAATCTCGAAGTTACCATCATCATCAGGAATAGTCAAGACAAGAGCATGAGTGAGACAATACTTTAACTACTGGAAACTCCGCTCACAATTATCATCCCACTCAAACTTAACATCCTTCATGGTCAACCTCGTCAACGATAACGCCATGACCGAAAAGTCTTTAACAAATCGTCAATAGTAACTTGCTAAACCAAGGAAACTCTGTACCTCGGTGAAGGTTCGTGGCTGCTCCTAATTCGCCACAACTGCAATTTTCTGAGGGTCAACCTGAATACCTTGAGCATAAACAACATGCCCCAAGAATACTACTTGATCTAGCTAGAAACTGGCACTTGCTGAACTTGGCATATAATTGATGCTCCCTTAGCTTTTTCAACACCAAAGAAAGATGTCGAGCATGGTCAGCCTTTGACTTAGAATACACCAGAATGTCATCAATAAAGACAATGACGAATCTATCCAGATACTGCTGAAACACCTTGTTCATAAATCCCATAAAGGTTGCTGGTGCATTAGTCAATCCGAACGGCATTACGAGAAAATCATAATAACCATAGCGAGTCCTAAAAGTGGTTTTAGGAACATCGTCGTTCCTGATCATCAACTGATAATAGCCCGACCTCAAATTAATTTTTGAGAATACACAGGCACCACTGAGTTGATAAAAAAGATCATCTATATGTGGCAACGAATAACGGTTTTTAATCGTCGCCCGATTCAATTGTCTGTAATCAATACATAGCCTCAAGGTACCATCTTTCTTTCGAATGAATAGGATTGGGGCTCCCCAAGGTGAAGTACTAGGCTGAATGAATCCTTTATCAAGTAATTCCTGCAACTGAATCTTTAACTCTCTCAACTGAGCAGGAGCCATTCGATATAGAGTTAAGGAAATAAGATTAGTACCTGGTAACAAATCGATGGTGAACTCCACATCGCGATCTGGTGGCAATCCAAGTAAATCATCAGGGAACACGTCAAAGAAATGTCTGACCACCTTAACTTTCTCCAAGCTAATAGGAGTATCATCATTAAGTACCACGTGATCCAAGTATCCTTGACAACCTTTCTTCAATAACTTTTTGGTTCTCACCGCCGAAATAACTCCATGTCTAACTCCACTACGCTCTCCCACAAAAGTCACTTCAGGTAATCCAGGACGATGGAAAGTCACTGATTTCCCATAACAGTCAATCTTGGCACGATTGTAGTGCAACCAATCTGTGCCCAGAATGACTTCAAAATCGACAATATCTAATGGAGTGAGGTTAGCAGGCATAACCACATTCTCCACTACTACGGAACATCCTAGATATACGTAATCCACATAACACTTCTCCCCTATAGGCATAGCAAACTCCAACTCATACCCAATGGGTGAAGATTGGGGTTGAGTCAACTGAGCAAATGTATGAGAAATTACGAAATGGGTAGCACCACAGTCAATCAACACTTTAGCATAATGACCAAGAATGTTTAACGTACCCATAATCAAGTCCAGGTTTTTCTGGGCATCTTGAAGTGAAAGGTTATGGATGCGCCCTTGAGCCTGCTGCCGTCCACCCTGACCTTTACTGGCATGCACTCCTCGCCTCTAAGAATTACGCCCCTGGCTCGACTGACTAGCCTGCCTCGATAACCCAACACCATTGGCAGTAACATCCATCTGCTACGGCTATCCTCCTGAATACCACTACGAGCCACCAACTGAGTACTGCTGCTGAGGTATATATCCTCCCTAATATGGCTGCTGTGGAGGCATACATCCTCTAGAATACTGCCCGTAACTGCTCTGCTAGTAGGGATTCGAAGGATACTGATACTGGTATGAAGAATAAGGAACGGGATCCCCCTGATAGTGGGATGCTCTACCATGACCCATATGAGTGTAACCACTCGGTCCTGAGAACTGCTGCATCAGAGCTGGCGGTGGTAAGGAGGGCTGTTGGGGCCTCTGTTGGCCTTGAGGACAGTACTTAGCCAAGTGTCCCTCCCGACCACAATTATAGCATCCATTGGTACCGCGTTGACATTCACCAAAGTGCCGATTATTGCACCTATGGCACAAAGGAGCACTGCCCCCACCGGAATTCCCCTGCTTATGGGATCTGGCACCTTCGAAGAACCTGCCTCCTCATCTCTGACCTGTAGCACTGTAGCCTCCACTAGAAGAACTAGAGCTAGCCCCGCTACATTTGAAGCTCTGGGTCTGGCGAAGTCCCTATGAAAATTGGCCTTTTCTCTTATTATTCTTCCCCTGGTTCCTTTCTTTCTCTTCTTCATCACTATTGCTAGGCAAATTCTCAGAATCCTCAATCTATAACAAGGCCTCATAAAACTCATGATAAGTAGAGGAGGGAATATGGTACACCATTTTTTCTTAGTGGCCAACTTAAATCGACGTAACATCTCAATCGGATTAGCAGCAACCTTCGGATGATAGCGAGATAAATCAGTAAACTCTCTGTAGTACTCGCTAGCCGACAACTTCTTTTGTTTCCAACTTGTAAATTCCTACTTCTTGCTATCAATGTATGCAGAAGGAATGAATCTCTTATAGAATAACTGTTTGAAAACCTCCCAATCCTTAGCTTCCTTCTGGAGCATCTCATCGGCCAACTGCCCTCCACGATGCGGGTTCCTTGCCTAAAAAATATATGGTCGTCTTGACCCATCTGCCGGGAGATAGATTCCCCTGACTCTTCATCACTTTGAAAGTCTTCTCGTTATGCAGTATCCATTTCTCAGAACCCTCGGGTCCTTCCTTCCCCATTAAAGTGGTTATTTTCAGATTATGGACTGACTCCAGAGGGTTCATGTGGGAAGGACGAACTACCGATTGAATAGCACTCACTATTGCTTCCCCTAACTGAGCTATATTAGGGAAATTAGGCTTATCTGCATGACGTGGCTTTTACGAGGCGGTATAATTCTGATAGAAGACATCAAATCATTAGAAATTTCATGAGATATGCAGGACTACAACCTAATGCTATGATACCAAACTAACACACCCCGACTCAAAAATGGGGCGTGCTGGTCATCACGTGAGTGTGACGTAACTATGTGCACAGTGCGGAAGCAAGATTAATAATAGGAATTCGAATGAATTAAAACCAAGCCACTAGCAACCTAATTAAGATAATGTGCCAGGGCGAGAATTTATAGTGCTTATACAAAACCAAAGCATACTAAGTCAAATGCAGTCAAGTTGGAATAATAAGTTCGAATAACACCAAAGGGTGTCCTACATAAATGAATTCTGTCAGAACGTCCGATGAGATCCTCGTATGCCACCAACGAACACTAGCTACCTAGAACTTGGAGGGGCGAAAAACAAAATTGAGTGGGTCAGCAAAACAAATCTTTTCAAAATCATTCTTTTCTCAAAAGTTAAAACCCCTCTCCGTAAAACCTGTATAATTTCCCAGAAATAAAGTATATACTCATATATATAAATCTCAAAATCATGCTGGAAATATGTCTGTATGCCATGCCAAAGTATCATAACTGAAACCCAAATTATAACTCTGTGGATGTGATCAAGTGCCAGATAATCAACTCAGCTCTCGGCTGTATATGGCTCATAATAATCTCATCATATCATATAGCTCATAATCAACTCAATCATATCGTATATATATCCTGCACACAAATCAATACCACCTCTAGTGGTCTGCACAACATCACTGTATATAGAATAAATATGCTCTAGTGCTACAATCACGTGAAGACTGTGCAAAGGATTCGCGGGTCACCTACGAGTCGAACCCACTTATAGTCGTCTATACGAGAAGACTGTGCACCTAACTTAGATCCAAGGCAAGCATGCGGTGCAGGAGGTGAACATCACGTGAAAGACTATGCCTCTAACTTGGGGGGGGGGGAGCACTAATATCAAGGTGCAGGTGTATGAGCTCTCAACACATCTCATCACTCACATCACATCATTTCATTCTCATTATAGCTCGTAAATAAACTTACCTGACACTTGTGCATCTGTAGCACCATCATAGTTATATGCAATCACTAATGCATAAATAAAATAAATAGATACTTTGCATGGCATTTCAAAACGTATAATCGTTTAAGTTCATTTTCTGGGAAAATAGCAATATAGAGGTATATACGAAAAACAACTGCCCACTCATTGATAAATAGCCGGGTCATAGCCTCCACGCCTAGCCTGGCTACGATCATCCTCGGGATATGTCTCACCTATATTAGAATTTACTTAAATAACATTATTTAAGCACATAAATGGAACTTTGGATATAACTTCTCGTACATAGCTCAATTTTGGTATTTGAATATACTAACGTGACCTAAACAACCTCATGAATGTCGTGATATTTTAAAAATAATTTTTCTAGGGCTCACTCGCCCCCACGTGTCGGGGAGGGCACGACCCCACGTGCCCCCACGTGCATCACCTTCAACCTCCAGATGCCTGAACAGTTCGCCGACGCCGGATTCTAGGCAACCCTGCAACTGCCATTTTCTCATTCATTTCTGCACAATTTTCTACGAAATTTTCACCAAAATGTCACAAATCACGAAAGGAATATAGCTCTTTGGAGCTTCAAATCCCTCGAAATCTCATTGGAAAAATTTTACCAAAACCGGCCACCTTCCAACTTCATGATCCCGACGTCAAAACTGAGCCAACGAAGCACTCCGAGCTTTGTGGGAACCTTCTAGAGCTCGTTGTGAGCTTGGATTGTCCTAAAACACAACCATTTAAATGTTCGTGAACAGTGCTCAACTCGGAGCTTAAGTTTTCGACGTGAAATCGAAAGGGTTCTTACTTGAAAATGATGTCTTTGTGTTCCTAAGCTTGCAAGGAACATGATGGTACCTTTAACGACTTCGATCTATGAAGTTTAGGGTGAGTTTGAGTGATGTCTGTACGAAATTGGAGAGAGAGAGTGAGACACGGGAGCGAGATGAAAGAGAGAGGATGTGTGGTTGTGTGTGTGGCCTAAAAGCCACCAATCAAAAACAATATCTTCTTTAGTTCTAATTGGCCACCATAGTTTAGGAAATTATGCAATTGGACCAAAACTTTAGTTTAAAACACAATGCACCCCCAATGCTCAAGGGTAAAATCGTCCATTCACGTCTCGAAATAAAATGTGTCGGGACAAGCTGTCACATTTACTGTTAGTGAAAATATTGCTTGGTGTTTATAAAGTCTCTGCAAACTATATAACATCGACTCGTATTTCAATTAACCGTAAATTTCGGGACGTGATATCAAAGATTCGAACAATTTATCTTCCTACATCACCCACAATATCATGTTTTCAAAAAAAAAAATTTTTAAAATGAAATTCAATATAAAGAATAAAGCCTAAATGACAATCGACGGTTAAATACAAATTTAAGGTTTATGGATTATAGTGTCGTATTTCAAAGTTGACCCCTTCACGAAAGTTGTAAAGCTTATCACTACGAGTAATTGTGTGTGTATATATATATATATATAATTTTTTTTCTTTTTTACATTTCTTGCACTTCTACAATAATTATTATTAATTTTATTACCTTTATACTCAAATAAAAAACACTATTAATGACAGTTTAGAGGGTTTAAAAAATATAAACGATAATGTAGGGATGTCTACTCTTGGAGGAATGATGAATCATGAGTGTTTATATATTCTTTCACAATTTTCATACTTGTAGGGATGTCTTATTGCCTATACTAATACTATACTAGTTGATTTTAATTTTGGACAACAACATGTTAAGTAAAATTTATCCTATTAATATAATAAGAAGCTCTCATAATAAAAATAAATAATGAATAAAACTTAATTTTTTAAACTTATATAGAATAATAATACAAAAATATATATTTAATATAGAATATACCAATATATACAATATGGCTATTGTATTTTATAATAATTTTTTAGTAATTAAACTTTAAAATTATAATTTATTTTTCTTAACGGGTTACCCACGTGTTAACCGTGTGTATACCTGTTAAGAACCTATTATTATCATGTTCTTAACGGGTCACCTGATAATGACCCAATTAGTTATCGTGTTGACCCGAAACCCGTTATTTTTGTGTTGTTTTCGTGTCGTGTCATCGTGTTGTGTAAGAAACTGCCGGGTATAAGCAGAACATTGCGCAGTGGGGAGATGATTGTGCGAGTTGGGAGCGGCACTAAAATCTCTGCAAAAGCAATAGGCACCTACATGCTTAAACTACCCTCTGGGGAAGTCTTGGAACTTAAAAATTGTTTATGTTTTCCTTCACGTATAAAGAATTTGATTTCCATCTTTATGCTTTTATGAGATGGGCACTCAGTATTGTTTGACAAAATGAGTTGCACTTTATGCTTGAACTGTTGTATTATCTCTTATGGTAATATGATAGAGGGACTTTTTCACCTAGAGACAAGTAATGGGATGCACTTTATTGAAAGCGGGAATACCTCAAAACCCAAAAGGGTTAGAGAATAAGTTAACCAAGAAAAGATGTGGCATCTTAAACTTGGACATGTGAACCTTGAAAAGATTCGCAAGATGTTGAAAGACAGATATTTCTGCTCATTAGGTAATGACCAAATGGGTACTTGTGAATGTTGCTTGAAAGGGAAGATGACCAAATCTCCATTCATTGGGAGGGAGAGCGTGTCACTGAGATTCTAGGGTAAATCCACATTGACGTATGTGGACCTATGTCTACTACGTCAAGAGGAGGCTTCTCCTACTATATCACATTCACCGACAATCACTCTCGGTTTGGCTATGTGTATCTTATGAAGTACAAGTCAGAATCCTTTGAAAAGTTCAAAGAATTCAAGAATAAAGTTGAGAAGCAAACTGGGAAGCAGATAAAGATCCTAAGATCAGATCGAGGGGAGAGTATCTAAGTAACGAGTTTCTAGATTATCTCAAAGAGTGGAATAATATCACAGTGGACTCCACCGGGAACTCCACAACTTAATGGAGTTTTTGAAGGGAGAAACCGAACCTTGATGAACATGGTCCATTCTATGACGAGTTTTGGCGATCTACCAGTAACATTCTGGGGATATGCTTTATATACAGTAGCTTACTTGCTTAATAGAGTACATTCCAAATCAGTTTCACAAACGCCCTATGAGATATGGCATGGGAGAAAGCCAAGTCTTAATCATATTAAGATTTGGGGTTGTGAAGTATATGTTAAGAAGCTTGAAGCTACTAAGCTTGAAGCGAGATCAGTTAGGTGCTATTTTGTGGGATATCCTAGAGAAACTATGGGATATGAGTTCTACCATCCTGACGACCAAAAAGTCTTTGTCGCCAGAACTGCTAAGTTTCTAGAGGACGAATTTGTTCTCAAAGGAACTACAAATAAAACGATGGAAATTAATGAGATTAATGATGAACCACAAACAAGCACTCGACAAGTTGACAACCCTGTTCTTGAACCCCTAGCTCCACGTAGATTTAAAAGGGTTAACATGCCACCTCAGAGGTATGGCTTGGATAATGACTTTGGGGAATTGCACCTTCTAGGTGACAATGACATAAAAGAGGACCCTAGAGACTACACTGAAGCAATGTTCGACACTGATTCAAAGAGATGGCAATAGACCATGAAATCTGAGATGGATTCCATGTATCAAAATCAAGTCTGGACTCTAGTAAACCCTCAAAAAGGTACAATACCTGTTGGAAACAAATGGGTCTTCAAGAAGAAGATAAGCGCTGATGAGAACATGGAGACTTATAAGGCTATACTAGTTGCCAAGGGTTACAGGCAATGAGAATGGATTGACTATGAAGAAACCTTCTCTCCTGTAGCTATGATTAAGTCCATTCAGATTCTGCTTGCTATAGATGTATACCATGATTATGAGATATGGCAAATGGACATGAAGACGGCCTTTTTTAACAGCTATCTAGAGGAAGAGCTATATATGACTTAACCCAAAGGTTTCGTGTCTAAGTCTGAAAAGACGTAGAGGTCCATTTATGGACTTGAGCAAGCCTCTAGGAGCTGGAATATTCGTTTTGACACCGAAATCAAAACGTTTGGTTTTACTCAAAATGAAGACGACAATTGTGTTTATCAAAAGGTCGTTGGGGATGCAGTTGTATTTCTAGTGTTATATGTAGATGACATATTACTATTCGAGAGTGACACTGCAGTACTTTCTTCTATAAAAGTATGGTTGTCCAAAACCTTCCATATGAAAGATTTGGGAGATGCATCTTATGTATTGGGGATAAAGCTCTATGGTGATAGATCCATAAAATTAATTGGATTATCCCAATCTATGTACATAGATAAGGTGCTAAGTAGGTTCCAAATGGAACAATTGAAAAAAGGTCTTTTTCCTATGAGACATGGAATTCACCTTTAAAAATCCATGGGACCGAAAACTCTTGAAGAGATATGACAGATAAGCAGGATTCCTTATGCTTCCGCCATAGGAAGTCTCATGTATGCCATGATGTGCACAAGGCTTGATATCGCATATGCTATGAGTATTACTAGTCGATATCAATCTAACCCAGGATTAAAACACTAGGCAGTTATCAAGACCGTCCTTAAATACTTAAGAAGAACTAAGGACATGTTCCTCGTTTATGGAGGAGCGAAAGAGTTGAGAGTGGAAGCCTATACAGACGTAGATTTCCAATCTGACATCGACAATAGAATTCCAACTCCAGATATGTGTTCACACTGAATGGTGGGGCTGTCAGCTGGAAAAGCAATAAACAAGATTTAATTGCTGATTTAACGACAGAGGCTGAATATGTCGTTGCAGCTGAAGCCGGCAAAAAAACATTCTGGATGAAGAAGTTCATTACTAAACTTGGAGTGGTTCCAACCATTACATCACCAGTAACTTTGTAGTGTGATAATAATGAGGCGATAACTCAAGCCCAAGGAACCCATGGCTCATAAAAGAAACAAACATTTTGACAGATGCTTTAATATCATGAAAAGATATGCTGCCGAGGGGAAAGTCAACATCCTCAAGGTTGCCTCAGCCGATAACGTAGTAGATCCATTGACGAAGCCAATGTCTCAAATTCAACTTGACCGGCATATGGAAAAGATATGTATTAGATACACGGGAAGGTGGCTTTGAGTGCAAGTGGGAGATTGTTGGAAGTATGCCCACAAAACCACTCATTTGATGTAATAGCTTTTGGAATACTTATTGTGTTAAACTATTGTATGTTTAATGAATGGCAAAGCTTATTGTTAATCACTATTTATTGTGTTATGTGATTAAGTAATAAGGGAATCCAAGGAATGTATTTAATCTAAGAGATAAGTGGTCTAAGTAAGTTAGATTAACAAGACCTTTCTCTTATGTTTATTCCTAAAATGTTCCTAGCCATAGGATTGCCAATTGGGCATTGACAATCCAATAAGGTTATTATGTGTTATGTTAACTCAAGCATGAGTATGACTAGTCTCAAGTTATTTAGTGTTGGACACTGAGATAAACACATAGGTACTCAAAAGGTAATTGAGTACACTGAACAACGATCAAAAGAGAGTTCGAACATACATGTCATGTAAGAACTTGTAAGTTGCAATATGCAAAGTAGTCCTTTGACCCGAGACATCATAGATGTCTGATGGTTAGGTCCTTGATCTTTGATCATGTCAAAGGTATTCCATTGAGAGTGTCCGCGGCATTGTTGAGGTCAAGCTATCTAGTCATATAGGTATGTGAATGCACAACAAGGGATCTCTAACCTTCCATGGTGGAAGGAGAATACTCTGAGATATGATTCGAGAGTCTTTGGCCAAAGCATATGAATATGACTTAGGAAGAATGTTCCAAATCATTATTCAATTGAATGATATAGAGAAATATCACATTGGATTGTAGACATGAAACAAACTATCACTTAAACCATGTGATCAAGAGCATTGTGTTAGAGAAGAACCGTATTGTGTTGTAGTTGTAATTGGATAGGTTCTCCAACCACTTCTGCTTAGCTTGGGTAGCCATGACATACTGCTAGGAGTCACTCATGGTTTGTGGAAGCCTTGAAGATTAGCAGACACTAATCTTCATCAAAAGTAGAATTGAAATGTTGTTTCAATTCACAATCGATCGTTAAGAGTAACAATCACCTATTGCCTCGCTAAATAGGATCTAATGGATTGTACACTGAGTAAGGATGAATGTGAAGATATAAAAGAGATGGATAAGCAATTAAATGGTTTAATTGAGAATGGTCAAGATTGATTAATTAGTTAATTAATTATACGAAAGGTTCGTATTGGGTTTTAAAGTTGGTTTTGAGTTTCGGGGGCCAAAAGGGTTTTTGGTCCACAAGGCCCATTGAGTTTAGGTTATGTGACAACTAAAACTAAATGGAAATTAACCCAAAAAAAAAGTCAAAACCGGCCTAGGGTGAGTGGTAGCAAACTTGGGTTAATTGCAAGTTTGCCACTCACATGTGAGGTGGTATAAAGGCAACTTTATGGCCATTCTCTCACTAGGGTTTTCTTGGGTCAAAGAAGAAAAACTTTTTCTCTCCTTTTTCTCTATAGAGGCCGGCCACTTAGGGAGGATTTTTACTACCATCATAATCTCTCTATGTCGTCCATCTTTTCTTCACACTACATCTTTGGTGTGGAGACTTAAAGGTACCAAACCTTTGGTACTTTTGGAGTTCCTTTCCTCACATCCTCAAGGAGCAAAGGAGATTCAAATGGAAGAATATCACAAGGAAGATCTAAGGAGCTAGGAGGTGACTTGAAGGCCCTCTACTTGGGTGAATCCCTTGTGTAAACAAGGATGACCTTCAAGGGTAATGAATCTCAAAATCCTTTCTTCTCTTTAATGTTGTTAAAGAGTCTTATGGTTCACCATTCTTTAGGCTTTGAAAGTCATGGGTTTTATAATTTTTTTTTGAATGCATGCCTACTTTAAAGTGTTATTAGTTTGCATAAGTATTCAAATGTTCTCACATGTTCTTAGCTAGGACAAAAAAATTCCTTCAAAAACCAACCCAATAGGTTGGCTGCTGTGTTGGAGCCTAGTGGCTGGCTCAGCTTGAAGGAGAAACAAGAAACAATGGAATGAGATGGAGAGAAAGGGTGTTGAAAGCCTGAAACATGAAAGCTGCTGGGATTTGGGGGGACACGGGTATTTTGATTAGTTAAAAAGGGTTTGGCTTTTAAAAAGTGAAGGTGTGCTTTGAAAAATGGAAGGCAAGGGACAGTGGTCCCCTTTAAAATTTTCTTTTTTTAATCAATTAATGAAATGACGTTGTTTGTTTAAGGAGGTTTTTTTTTAATACTAAATGAAATGACATCGTTTCATTAAGGGATTTAAAAAAAATGACATAAGCTGTTGCAGTAGAAACCCAGAAACCGATCTGCAGACTGCAGTGCAGCCATTCATTCCGATGAGACCAAAGAGGCGAAACCACGTTCATGGGCTTAATTTTCGGTGAGGCGAAGGGTGGCTGCCCCTTCCAGTCCCTCTGTAGCTTTGCCACTGACCACAGGGGCTTTGCCCGCTACTTATAATTTGCTCAACAAACTTACACCGTTTCAAAGATGCGGACGAAACTTTGTGGATTTTAAGTGCGGGCGGAATGTGGGCCGTTGGATGAAAATTGAATTGTTGAAAATGAATTCATCATAATGAGCTTAGAGTGAAATCGGTTCATAAATGACATGTCACTTAAGTAAAATGGTACCTGGCATGAAATCAAAATTTCTTGATATTTAAACTGGCACTCCAACGTCAACACTTACCATTTTTAATAAGTCTTGTCCTCCTCCAAAAACACTCTCTCTCCGCCACGTTTGTTCAAATATTGGTGTCGAAAACATCATTCCCGTTTGAAAACTTGCTTCTTATTCGAAACCCAATTATCAATGTTTGCGTTTGTGTTGTTCGGCCTCATAGAAATTCTAGACAATAGTGAAGAAAATCAAGGGACTTTGGTTGAAAGCTGTGCAGTCAGTTCCATAGAAATGATGTGCTTTTTGCTTCATTCAGGCTGGGTTCAGAGTGCTTCCGTGATAATAGACGTCATAATTGATTTCCCCAGTGAATTTCAAATTTGCTGAGTTTTGAAAATGGAACCATAAAATTTAATTTTGTTATGGTTGTTGAATAGTATAATTAAGTTAGTTGTAAGGTTAATTATGCATGTTCCTTGATGTAATTAACTGGAATTTGTGGATATATGTGAATTTTTTTTAGAAATTTGGGTGCATTGTGAAGTTATGAAGCTATGTTGACGGGTTGTATAGAGGCTAGGTTGTTATCTATTGTTTTGTTAAAGTTGTAGTTTTGAGTAAGGATTGATTTTTGTATCTAAATTATTGTTAATTTTATGGTGGTAGGGATTGATTTTTATATCTGAATTATTGTTCATTTTATGGTGGGACTTGAAATTGCTCAAGTAATGATGCTCTGTTCACATTAGATGTTGTAGATATGAAGCTTTCATGACAGGTTGCTGTAAGGTTATGTGTTGTTTATTGTTGATGTGTGTGTACTGTTACATATACAAGATATGGCAACCCAAGGTGTTGAAATAGCAAACATAGAAGAAAAAGCTTATAGGGGAGGGGAATGGTTAACAGCCTATCCCAAGCCCCCATGTGTGAGGATTGTTTAAGGAGAAGTTTATTGAGGCACAACTTGGTGCCTTTAGGACATCCTGATTTGGCCACTTTCGAGTGTGTATGAATCAGCCTTCAATGGGCAATTGGTCCATGAGTTTTCTTTATGTATAGTGGAAAATCAAGGGCCTAGAAAGGCCGACATATTTAATAAGTTGTGAATTGACCCAGTTCACAAAGCAGGATTTCTACCTCATTATCGGGCTACGATGTGACGAACCTTATGACATAAAAGTTGAGCCACAAAGGATTAGGTTACTGAGGGAGTATTTTTCCAAGAAATTATGGTTGATAGGTGAAAATAGCTAGGGGAAGAAAGATAATGGGAAAGACAAAGCCAAGGCTGTCCCCAACAAAGTCACCAAATAAATATTCGTGACTTGCGGGGAGCTTGAAAGGGCGTTTAAGGAGTTCAAGAATAGCGACAATGCCTTCAACCTAGGTCTGGTATACTTTGCTAAGGCTTTATTGATAGAGGTGAAGAACTATGTTGTTATGAATCTACACTACCTCCACCTCACAGAGGATATGGATAGGTTCAACAGCTTTTCATGAGGTTCCATCTTTTTTGAACAACTTCGTGACAACCTCTCGTTTGCTGCTTTCAAGAGAGGTAGAGGTAGAGTTGAGGAGATGGTGAGGGAGGTGAGGAGGAAGATGAAGAAGAAGTTAGGGGAACGAAGAGGCGCATCAGTCCGGATGGAGCTGCAAAGGATTTTCGCACACTTTTCAGGTAATGTGTTACTTTCATTGGTAATATTGGCTTTATTAATGTGATTGCGTATTCATTTATTGAGGAATACATGTAGGTAAGGGCATGTGAAAAAAACTTCCCAATTTGAGAAGCCTCTACGTTGTTGCAAGATGGCAGATTCAGCAACTAGAGTGAGAATTTTGTGGTGGAAGACAACAAAGAAGCAACCAATCCACAAGCAGCTGCAATTGTATATAATCGAGATCCAAGAGGTATAACTGTATTACAAAACTTTTGAATTTTATGAATGCAAGTGAATGTGTGCGATTATTGTATGTGTGAAAAAAGTATTTATGATGCGTGACTTCAAATGGTAGGATGTGCGGATTATAGAAATTTTTCTGACTGAATCGGAGAAGAACAAAGAGTACTGGACGTGAGGGGATGATGCAGATGTTGTGATTCTTGAGAACTTGACTCATGACACAAACGATGTGTTGGAAATGTGCCCTAAAACCAATCATATGATGATACTTTACGGACATTTCACATGTTAAACTAATTTAGTTTAATATAAAGGGCAAAGATTATTGTTTAAAGCCATCTCATATAAAAGTTATATGCTTAAACGATAAGTCCAAGGAATATGTAGTTAGGAGAATGTAATCTAAAGAAGTTAGATTCATGAGACCATTCTCTTTCGTATACCTATCTTAAACGTTCTTGATCATAGGATTGCCAATTGGGCATTGACAGTCCGTTAAGATCAGTACGTGCTATTTCTTCTCTCAGGGAGAGTGACTGGTCTCGAGTCGTTAGTGTGACTGACACCAAGACAAGCATGTAGGTGCTCAATAGAGAATGAGTCCACTGAACATGATCAATGAGGAGTTCTCATACTCATGTCACATGAGAACTCATGGTTAGGATAATGCAAAGTAGTCCTTTGACCTGAGGTATCATAGTTGTCTTGTGGTTAGGTCCTTGATCTTTGACTATGTCAAAGTCACTCTATCAGAGGGTGTCCACGACATAGTTGGGGTTAAGTGATAGCGATTTTACCACCTGTAAAACAAGGGTAAAACCGTTAGAAAATTCTTGCAAGAGAACAAGTCGTTTGTAGTATAGAATGGCTCAAGCAAGGTCGATCTCCTCAGGGACTGATATAAACAATTTACGAGTTTTTGGAGTATTTTGCTTAGTTAACTCTAAGAACTATACTAATTTGGCAAAATTAAATACTATTGAAAGTGACTAAAACAATTATCTAAAATGGGATTGGTTTATAGAAGTAGTGATCGAACTAAACAGAACAACTAAATATAGAAATTCAAGATAAAATAAATGATTGAAGAAAATTAGATTGACAAAGCGCTAGAGTTCAACCTTTACCAACAACACTTATACGTAGCTCATCTAATTGCTTAAGTAATTGAAAACACACATGCTTTGAAGGTTGGGTTTTCCTTGTGTATGTTTTACTTGTGATATTCAAGCTAAAACGCATACCACTACATGCAATTTATCCATGACATTTGGATTAAATATAAACATAAGTGGTTCATTAATCTTGGTGAAAATCCTTTTGTTAAACCATGTAATCCCTAAGAGTATGATATTTACCTTAGGAGAAATTACAATCCTCAATCACAAGAAGCACAACCAATTTTAACGTGATATTCATTCAAAATTGCATCCAATGACTTTTCTAAGCATCCTAATGGTGATCAAGCATCCTAATGGTGATCAAGCATCAAGGCACATAGATAGTTTAATTCGGTAATTGAAAATATCAAAGCAAGCATGTAACAACACTTAAGCAATTGAAATAGAAATCTACATAATCATGTTGTGGCTCATGGCCTCACTCTAGCGAAAAGAAATTAGTTACACATAATTATTTGAATACATAAGAAATTATTCATGAAGAATTAAGGAAAGAGACAACCCTTTTTTACAAGGAGAGTTCACTGATCATCTCCTTAAAGAGAAGAGCATGCTTCCTGTACTTTGCTCCGTTCCTGCTCTCCTGCCTATGCATCCGTGTATTGCTGCTGCTCTCTGTGACATGAGCTGCCTTCAGCTCCTGTGCTCTGCAGCCTCCCCGTGTCGCTCTGCCTCTCTCTGTCTCTTCTTTTCTTTCTTTCTGTTTCTCATCACCGCCCCACTTCTCTGTCCCCAGAGGCCTCTCTTTTCGTTTCTCTTTCTATATTTTTCCAACCCTTCTGCTGATCTCCCTTTTTTTATTTTTCTTTCCCTCCTCTAATCTCCCCCGTGTGCTCTCTCTCCTTTTTTGTTTATTCTTTCTGCTCCTCATTACCGCCCCACTCCCCCTGCTTTCTGACTTTTTCTTCTTTTCTTCTCAGCCTTTCATCCCCCCGAGTCTATCCTCTCTTTCTCTGCCCGTACTTCCCCCTGCTGTCCTCCACCTTCTTTTCCTATTTTTCTATCCGTTTCTTTTCTTTCTGGCCATTCCTTTCCGTCCCACTCCCCACTTTGTTTATTCCTTTTCTATCCATTAAAATCCCATCAATTGCTGTCCGTTGCCTTTAGCCAAAGGGCAACGAATTTACAACAGCACCAAGGCCATCAGCTTCTCTTATTCTCGTATTTTCTTGAAATTGATTCTAAAGTAAATGTAACTGCACACTAACACAAAGTAAAGTAAAATGCAACCATTTTAATACAAAAACATCACAAAGTGTTTAGAAATGGATGGTACAAATGCATGGATTATAGGAGTGATCATTAAGCCACTTAGATTTGAAAGTAAGTTTCAATTCACAATCAATTTGAAAGAGTTTTAATCGCCCACTGCCGTGCTAAAAGGAACCTAATGGATCGTACACCGTGTAAGGTAGAGATTGAAGAACGGAGTTGAGTAAAAACAATTAAATGGTTTAATTGTATATGGCTAAGATTAATTAATATGTTAATTAATCAAACGAATAAGTTCGTTTTAGACCTCGGGTTAGTTTTGGGCCTCATGGCCCAATGGGCTTCGAAAGTCAAGCCCATTAACTTAAGTTGTATGACAACTTAAATGACTTGAGATTTAAAAAGGGCCCAAACAGCCCAATGCCTATGGTGGGCTGGCCATGTGATGAAAAATAGGGTTTTTGTTCTTTTAGTCACTAAAGTGAAGTGACTATATAAAGAACTGTATAGCCAAAATTCATTAAGGGTTTCTTTTGGAGAAAAGATGAGAACACAAAGCTCTCTTTGCTCTCTAAGAGGCCGGCCACCCTAGGAAGATTTTACTAGCATCTAAATCTTCCTAGGTCACTCATCTCCTCATCAAAGCTCTCCTTGGTGTGGATACTTAGAGGTTCTCTACTTTGGGAACTTGGAGAATCCTTTCAACCATCCTCCTCCAAGAAATCTATTGAGCTAAGAAGCCAGGAATGAAGGCTCTCTCCTTGGGTGATTAGCCTTTGCTTATGCAAAGAGGAATCAACAAAGGTATAAGATTTCTCAACTCACTTTGTTCTTGAGTTGAGTCTTGGTTCACCTATCTACTAGGCTTTGAATTTCATGGGTTAAGATTTGTTTTTGAGTGCATATAACATGATTCCGCCTTTAATTGCTAATTGCATGTTGTTTGATGTTGCTCAAATGAACTTATTTTCACAAATTTTCCTTCAAGTGGTATCAGAGCCTAGGTCTAGTAGTTGGTGAATCCTTTTGGATTTTGTAGTTTATATTTTGTGATTTGAATGTTGTAATTGTTACATGCTATATTCTTGCTTCTTCGAATGTAAATTTTGTTAGAAAATTTGCCATCTCAAATGTTGTAGATGTAGTTCATATGAGCATGAATTTTGGAGCTAAAATTTGGTGCCATGTTTTTTGGGAAATTCGGCCAAATCCAAAGGGTGGATTTTTGGGTTCCTGTTTGTCTTGTTAAAAGTGTTTTAAAGTGACTTTTGGAACCCCTAAGTACCGTAGTTTAGTAATATGTTATTTCCCTTAAGTTTGAGAGTTTTTGGGATGTCTTTGGGTGAAAAATGTTCATGGAGCTCTTATGAGTTTTCATGGATGTTCTTCATTGTTCTTGTTATGTTCTTGACAAGAACAAAAGGGTTAGGAATTTTGATTCAAAATTTTGGTTGTTTACGAAAGTCTTCATTTATGATGGTTGGTGTGACATTTCCATCAACAAGTCATTTTTTGAAAAGTTGATTAAAATGTTGAAAGAGTGTTTGAAATTTTGTACATGATTGGTATTTTTCTTACACACCCATACCTCTTTTTCAAACCAACCCATCACCTTTCAAACCAACCCATCACCTTTCACTTTTGTTAAAAATTTCAAAAGTTTATGACACCATCTCTCATCAATGACTGGTTAAAATATGGTACTTTTGGGGCTTTTATGCAATTACATAAAGTTTTGATACTTTTGTGTATTTGTATTTTGACCCGAAATTTTACGTTTTTACGTAAAGGCCCAAAATCACTAAAGGACAAATTGTTTTGCTCCTTTAATGAAGTTTTTGGGTTCTAGTTGTAATTACATGAAGTAGTGGAGTTTTGTGTTTTTACAAAGTGACCCCAAAAGTTTATGTTTTGCAATTTAGCCCAATAGTTGAGGTTATTTCTTTTGGCCCAAATTAGATGAGAACAAAATAGTTTTGTCTCTTTAAATGAGAATTGGATTTTCATTTCATTTAGCTCTATTTAAATCAATTCTATGGATACAAAAACCAAATGAAAATGTTGCATTCGAGTTTAATTAGTTAAAGCGTTAATTAATTAAAGAAAGGGTGATTATGAACCTAAGCCTACAATAATTGAGCTATGTGAAAGGCCATCTCTTAAATTTGTTTGAACCATAGGAATGTGTAGATTAAATTTTGGTTGTAATTTGATATGATCAATTGTTGTAAAAGAGCATAAGCTTTTCTTTACTTTAAAGTAATTTGATTTGATCAATTGTTGTAAAAGAGCATAAGCTCTTCTTTACTTTGAAGTACTCCTTTCTTGTTTTATTCGATATGCATGAAATCGGAGTAGTTGGGTCCAACGCCCAATAAGAAAACACGCCTTAATGTGATTAAACGCGTAACTAAAATCAATCACCATCCCGAGACCAAGATCCAACACTAGGCTCGTGTTGGATCGAATCAAAGGTTCATAGTCATCCTAAGGCCCTAAGGCAACTATATAGTCCATCAATGAATGCAAATCTTATGTTAGTAGTATAGTCTTGCTTTAAAAACCATTTTACAAGCATAGTGGGAGTATTATATACTACTAAAATTAATCATATGGACCAATAGTTGTAATAGGACCAAAATGTTTTAATGTGATTGAAAGCATGCTTATATGTGATGAGATCTAAAACCCTCAACCAAACCAATATTAAGTTGACAAGCATGGGAGTGCTTTGAACACGCTTTCGTGGCCTTCCACCGTGGTAGTCTCCAATTGTTTGTGACTTATACACCGACTTCACCCTATCATGGGGGAGTACAAAGTATGTGCTTACACTCAAGAGGAGTTCTATATGCATACATGATGATGTGAAGGTATGCAACGAGAATGATCAACATCATATCATTGTGAGGTTGTTCTTGAACCCCTACCCGAACATGCATGGTGGGAATGACTTAACTAAGTGCAATGGCGCCAACATCATATCAGTGTGAGGCATCATTCTCTAGAGGCCAAATAAGATGGGTTCTTACATTGGATGTAAATGAGTATGCGTACTCTCTCATTATTATTTTTGCTAGCCAACGTCATATCATTGTGAGGTGGGCTTGGTAATAGTGAGTTTCCCATACCCTACTAAGAGTTTCCTCCAAAACTCTTGAATTCCAATGAGGGATATGGAATTTGCTAAAAATAGTGGGTGGTGCTATTTGATTTAAAGACCCGGATCAAATAGCTTAAAATCAATCAATTTATATTCGTTATGTATTTGTTTACCGATATATTTGCAAACGCTATCCAAAACTTGACAAAGAAAAGCCAAACGCTTTAGTTTCCTAACTTGGTACCACAATCCCATAGATTGTCTTGAATGGATTGTAAAAGTGCCTAAGTAGTCTCATCCTCACAATCTTCCTATTGATAATGTATCAATGGAAGAACATGTTAGATAAGTCTATCATAAAGAGGACAATATAAACACTAGTGCTTGTCTCTTTGTCACACGAACAAGGAACTTGAGAAGAAAGCACAAGAGCATGGACACTTTATGTGCCATGATTCTTCACTTACAAATTGTTGTATGAAGAAATTAGAGTTGCCTTGAACAACTCTTGAAAGTTTGTAATTATGTTTAGAACATAATGGTTGGTTGACAAAAATAGTCCATCAACATTGACTTATGATGATTTTGAATCATTGAGCGTAGAAGTGTTAAACAACTTCTAGAGACGGAAACTAGGCAAGGACTTCACATTTGATTCGCTATCCAAATGGTTCACTAAGTTTATTGTAAACTATATAGTGAAAAATAACCGCACGCTCTCCAAATCGTTTGATGTGTATAACACAATTGAAATAAGTTTCAAGAGAGATAGTGGGAGTATAGGGACCATGACTATTGTAGTTAATGGAGAAGTCAAATGAAGAAGGCAAAATAACTCCAAGGGAACAAACTTTCTTTATGAAAGGATGGACATTGGAAGGGGTATTTGCAAGAAATGTCTTGCAAGTGTCAAGAACACACCTTTCGAAAGTGTTGTAAATTCTTCTTGAATAATTCAAAACAGTTGGTTCTTCAACTTGAATGCTTGATTCTGTATTAGTAACTATGTTTTACAATCGTTGTAAAAGTGTGGCTAATAAGAAGTAGAAGATAAATGAGAGAAGAGAAAGTACTTCACATTCGAAACGTGAATAAGATATAGATCTCTGCGAAAGAAAAAGGTGCTTGCTTCCTCATATGAACTACCAAAGAAATTGGAAAAACAAAGATTGTCTTTACATCCCAATTTGAATAAGGAACTTAATTCCATCACTATAAGAGATGGATGAATGCTTTGTTTGACAAAACATTGTTCTTTATTAATGAATGGTTGGATTATTGTAATCTAATTGATTGTCTCTATAGTAGAGATAATGTGGTAGTGTTAACTGTTTAGAATATGACGATGCTTAAAACCCAAAAGGTTACAAGGTAGTGACTAATCCCACTAAGTTGCGACACCTCTAAAACATAAATTACGAGTTGGTCATAGATGGATGCTTTGGATCGTTAGATCCGGATCCAATGCCTTCTTGTTAAAATTGTATAGAGGTGAAATGTTCGAATCTTTATTCTTTTGGAAAGAAGAAAGAATCACAAAGATGTTGAGGTTAAATCATTTAGATGTTAGTGGCACTTTTCCACAACATAATACTACTCATGTTGTAAGACATTCACCGAAGATCGCTCTCGGTTGGACCATCATCTATTTTGGATAAACATGAGTCCGAATACTTTGCAAAAGGTTTCAAAGAATTCAAGAATGTAAGTTGATGAGTAAGACGTCAAAAGTATTTACCTCCTTAGATTTGATCCAAGGAAAAAAAGGACACTTTAGAAGAGTTTCCTTGAAAGATATCAAGGAAAGTAGCATCATAAGATAATGGACTTCTCCATTGGGAGAAGAACGAACAAGAATAAGATTTAGTTCGTTGGATATTATCAAATAACCCATATATAGGATATATATACTTCTAAGACAATATGATTTTCAATTAGAATATCTTCCAAAATTTTCATGACTCCATAGGATGTAGTTGGAAAGAAAGACAAATCTTAATTGTGTTAAGATTTGGGTTTTGTGCTAATAAGCAATATTTGTTTGAGAATAATCTTGTGAGATATCCTTAAATTAACATTTGGATATCATATCTATGGACCAACTAACAAAGGTTGTTTGTTGGGTCGTTCATTATAATCCAACAATAGGATTTGCCTAAGATAGAGCAAATGAACGAGAGATAGAACTCAAAGAATGGGTTCTTTGAGAGACAAGATGATAATCAACAAATATAACAACCTAGTTCCTACACCACTAGCTCCAAGGTAGTCGAGAAGGATCTATAAACTGTCTCAGTTGAATGGTTTGAACTTTATGACTATGTCATAGAGTTACATCTCTTAATTCGAAAGATTAGTGGGAGTTAATCATATTCCTAAATTTGAACATATATACACGATATATATTAATTTTGTAAATGAAAGGAATTCTTCTTCATTAAAGTTATGACTTTAAACATTCTATAATGATAGAATGTATATGGGAGACATAGTCTATATACATGGGATGGAAATCTATAATGATTGGATTATATTAATCCCTAGTGATAGACAAAAGATGCTAGGAAGTTTCTCATGTGATGATAAACTTCAATAAGAAGGACAATCCTAGTGAGACTAGGAAGTTGCTCTTCACAAAGGGAACGTACCCTTTTGACTCCCAAAGAAAACATGCGTAAAAGGAATCATTTATGCATATGCGGAAAGGTAATTTACGTATTTCATATTGTATGAAAACGTTGATATGAGTTGTACTAAGACCAGTACAAGGCGATATCAATGCAAGCCTAAGATCAGAACCATGGCAACTGTCAAGTGAATTCTTAAGTATTTAAGAAATACTAAGGATGGATTCCTCAAGAATGAGGAAGAATTAGAGTAACGTAATGGAAGCGTAAATGTATTAGATTATGAATCTAATCCATCATTGAATGTCTCTTCATTATGAATGAAGTGATACCTGGATATCTCTTTATTATGACTAAAGAGATATTTGGGTGGAAATGTTAAAAGTAATGACTTTAATGTGTTCCATCATGTATTCAAAATATATTGCCATATAGAAGCTTACAACATTGTTGTTTGGATGGGAAAGTTCATTTATGAACTCTCCATTCGGTTCCAACCAGAAAGTGTCTTTAGTGTGTCGATACTATGACAGTAATGGGGCGATAGCTCAAGCCAGGGAATCAAGGTATCATCAAGATCCGAACTCAAATGAGAGATTGAACGACATGATTGAGAATCATGTATAATGGTGACGTTGTTAATCTCAAGGTTGCTTCTATGGATAACATATAGATATCCATTGTATAGGCCTATTACTCAGCCATTTTTGAAATGAATTCAGAAGAAGTATCATCACAGATGACCAAGTTGATTGGCTCTAGTGCAAGTAGGAGATTGTTGGAAATGTGCCCTAAAACCAATCATATGATGATACTTTACGGACATTTCACATGTTAAACTAATTTCGTTTAATATAAAGGGCAAAGATTATTGTTTAAAGCCATCTCATATAAATGTTATATGCTTAAGCGATAAGTCCAAGGAATATGTAGTTAGGAGAATGTAATCTAAAAAAGTTAGATTCATGAGACCATTCTCTTTCGTATACATATCCTAAACGTTCCTGATCATAGGATTGCCAATTGGGCATTGACAGTCCGTTAAGATCAGTACGTGCTATGTCTTCTCTCAGGGAGAGTGACTGGTCTCGAGTCGTTGGTGGGACTGACACCACGACAAGCATGTAGGTGCTTAATAGAGAATGAGTCCACTGAACACGATCAACGAGGAGTTCTCATACTCATGTCACATGAGAACTCATGGTTAGGATAATGCAAAGTAGTCCTTTGACATGAGGTATCATAGTTGTCTTGTGGTTAGGTCCTTGATCTTTGACTATGTCAAAGTCACTCCATTATAGGGTGTCCATGACATAGTTGGGGTTAAGCCACTTAGCCATGGAGGCAAGTGAATGCGCAACAAGGGATCTCTAACCATCAAACCGTTTGAGAGAGAATACTCTATGATATGATTAAGAATCTCTGGCCAGAGTATGAATGAGATTTCGAAAGATGTTCCAAATCACATTCAAAGTAATCATATAAGTAAATAAATCACATTGGATAGTAGACATGAATAAACTATCAAACCAAACAATGTGGTCAAGAGTATTGTATTAGAGAAAGACCGTATTGCATTGTAATCCTAAGCTGAATAGGTTCTCCACCTCTTCTGATTAGCTTGGGTAACCATGACATACTGCTAGGTGTCACTCATGGTTTGTTGAAGCCCTAAATGTGCATAATCACTAAAGGGAGAATTGAAAGTAAGTTTCAATTTACAATCGATTTGAAAGAGTTTTAATCGCCCATTGCCTCGCTAAAAGGAACCTAATGGATCGTACAACGTGTAAGGTAGAGATTGAAGAAACAACGGAGTTGAGTAAGAGCAATTAAATGGTTTAATTGTATATGGCTAGGATTAATTAATATGTTAATTAATCAAACGAATAAGTTCGTTTTAGACCTCGGGTTAGTTTTGGGCCTCATGGCCCAATGGGCTTCAAAAGTCAAGCCCGTTAACTTAAGTTGATGACAACTTAAATGACATGAGATTTAAAAAGGGCCCAAACAGCCCAATGCCTATGGTAGGCTGGCCATGTGATGAAAAATAGGGTTTTTGTTCTTTTAGTCACTTAAGTGAAGTGACTATATAAAGAACTGTATAGCCAAAATTCATTAAGGGTTTCTTTTGGAGAAAAGATGAGAACACAAAGCTCTCTTTGCTCTCTAAGAGGCCGGCCACCCTAGGAAGATTTTACTAGCATCTAAATCTTCCTAGGTCACTCATCTCCTTATCAAAGCTCTCCTTGGTGTGGATACTTAGAGGTTCTCTACTTTGGGAACTTGGAGAATCCTTTCAACCATCCTTCTCCAAGAAATCCATTGAGCTAAGAAGCAAGGAATGAAGGTCCTCTCCTTGGGTGATTAGCCTTTGCTTATGCAAAGTGGAATCAACAAAGGTATAAGATTTCTCAACTCACTTTGTTCTTGAGTTGAGTCTTGGTTCGCCTATCTACTAGGCTTTGAATTTCATGGGTTAAGTTTTGTTTTTGAGTGCATATAACATGATTCCGCCTTTAATTGTTAATTGCATGTTGTTTGATGTTTCTCAAATGAACTTGTTTTCACAAATTTTCCTTCATGATGTCGGTGAATTGAAATGCAATTGAAAGAGTTGAAGGTGTCATTCGTGGGGCTAGCCCACGAGAAAGAGATATCAGACATGATTTTGCTGAAGAAACTGGAAGAGCTGTATAAGTGGGTGGAAGAATTAAGGAAGGTAGTGAAGGAAAAATATGCGAACGAATGTGTCATTCGTGTGGCTGGCCCACGAGAAAGAGATGTCGAACATGATTTTGCTAAAGAAGGTGGAAGAGCTATCGAGGGGGGTGGAGGAATTAAGAATGGTAGTGAAGGAAAAACATGCGGATTAGGATGCTAAGGAGGAGGATGATGAAGAAGAAGAAGAATAAGAAGAAGTAGAAGAAGAAGAAGAAGAAAGATTTGGAAGATCAAGTTGCAAAGGGAGAAGAAGAAGATGAAGAGGCAAAAGAAAAGGAAAAAGATAAAGAGGATGAAAAAGAAGAAGACGAGGGTGGTCAAAGTGGCAGTAATGTACAAGAAGAAGTAAGATGGTGAGAAAAAGGGTGATGAAAAAAATGGTTTGGAGGGAGGGGAGAAAAAAACTAGTGGGTAAGGAAGGGAATTAGGAAGAGGAATTAAAGGATGAAGGCAAAAGGGGAAAGGCGAGGGATTGAGAGTTGTCTTTTGGTCAATGTGTCCTGAATCGTTTTCGAATGTTGTAGAGGATGTGTGCAAACTAGAATTATGTGTTTTATCTTAAAATTCTAAAATGGGACTTGTGCCTTGTTCTAGGCGTCAATTGTCCATGAACGCATCAATCTTTGTGCTAGGGAGCCGTATAGTAGACTCCGAGTGAGTGACTTTAATATGTGTGATATTGGTTATTACTAAAAATTTCTTGTGCTAGTATGCTTTGTGGATACTGCATGGATTTATAAATGTAATTTCTATTAAAATATTACTTTGAAAATGTGTCATTGATCTATCCATTAAATGGTATTTGAAATGTTTTTGAAATGTGAGGGCTAGTAGAGGACCGTTAACCCATTGTACTAGGGATTTGTTGCATCGAACTTGTGCCATTTCTTGCTTCGTTGAGCTATTGTAATCTAAGTTCCTTGAATTCTACTCGGTTTTGTTGAGTGGTTTGGAACTGGGTTTCGTTGAGTGGTCTGGTACCCTGCTTCGTCTAGATTCTGTTGAGTGGTCCGAAATCCCTCTTTCTCCACAGTTTCGTTGAGTGGTCTGGAATTTTGTTCCATTTGAATTCCGTTGAGTAATCCAGAATCCCGTTCCTTTTGGTTTTGTTGAGTGGTCCAGAACCCTATCCTTGTTGGGTTTCGTATAGTTATCAAAATCCCTTTTCTTATTCAGTTATGTTGAGTGGTTTGGAACCCAGTCTTACTCCATTGATTGGTCCAGAATCCCATCCCTTATCCTTGTTGGCTCATTGGATTTGGTCTAAAATGTGAAAGCTTAGGAGTTGTAGGCATCGGTCGAACTATGTCATTCTAGCCTTAGTTTTCAGTGTATTTATGAACTAGAAATTCAAGAACCTTTGTGGTTTGATCTAGAAAGGCTGTTGTATGTTTGGGTGACTCCTTTAGGATGTTTAGCAGATTGTTTATGATTTTATAAAGTATGGTTTTATGATTAATGTTTATAAAATGTGGTTAATTGACACATACGTCCGATTATTGTCACTCACACAAGCTTCGAAACTTATCCAGGTTATTGGTTTACCCAGTGCACCATTTCCAACGTGTAGGGGGGCCATTGTGCAAGTGATAGGTGTTAGTAGATATAAGGAGCTCTTGGGGTAGCAGACAAAGGTCAAAAAACTTGGAGTGATTAGGTTAACCCAATATCTTTCCTTGTATTTCTTTTGGACTTTCCTTTTTAGAGCCTATGGTGTTGTCATAGCGAGGGTTGGTTGATTTTGTTGTAAATATTGTTATTTCAGTTCAGTACTTTTTGTTTGTATTTTCTTGCACCCCTGCACCCAAGTGTCACGTATCGATCCTGGATGTATGTCGTGATCGGGCGTGACATGGTCAATGAAAACGCATGACTAAAATAGTGTGTAGGAAAATATCTCATTTGGTTACCCAGCATGGGAACACTCTAAGTTGGGCTAGGACTTTGGTGCTCCCAAGTAGACCAAAGTCTACTATCATAAGGTTTCCATGGGCATTGTGTACCTCCATAACCTTCCACACCTCAACCCCTCAAGCAAGCTCCATGAAATCACGTGTCTTGGGTCATGTGAGCTTGGTAGATATTGAGTTTAAACGAATTTGTTCGACATGGAGTGATATATTTCCTTGTTAGTGTGGCATGATAATTAATTAAAACTTGTGAAGAAACGAGTTGCCTCGGCTGTTTTGTTACCGTGTCGGCATTTGAGTCTCTGTAGAGTGTGACCAAGTGGTTCAGGCGTGCCCACGTGCCTGACTTTGAGAAATTCAAGTGTGGAAGATTTTCTTTCCTAGGACCCAAGACAAATGCCAGAAGCCATGTATACAGTCTTTTTTTCTTTTTCAAGTGTCAAGTTCAAGTTCAAGTTCGAGCAATGATATTAACAAAAGAAAAAAAAAAGAAAAAAAAAAACTATGTATACGGTTTTACCTCAGAGAGAAAGTTAACAAACTTTTGGTATCATGCACAATACCGTAATGTGACATGCAGCAAAAGTCACCGTTTTAGGTTTCCGTTGCAAATCAAAGGCTGAACAAAAGGGGACAAAAACAAGAGTTCAAATTTGAAATTAGGTTTTGGATGCATCAAGAAAGCAGGTAAGAGGTGTCTTCTAGCGTGCATGTTGTATGTCTTGTGTGTTGGTATCTTCATTACATTATTAAAGATGGTTTAAGTCCTCGTTTTATTATGTTTTAACCTTATACTACTCTTCCCACACCTATTCTCACTTTGAATCTACGTACCGTAGACGAAAGAAAATGAGGACTGTTATGAAAGAGTGTGAAAATCCATAATGTGATTTTTTATTTTTGAATAAACAATGTTCGTGAAAGGGGTGAAAGAGTGAGCTAAGCCTCATAATTGATGTGATATAAACTAACACTCAAATTAAACCCTCTTATTGACAATTGTAGTAAAGATGTAAGTATGGATCGTTCTAGGCCGGGGATTAGGAGGGATTGCTAATCTACTCAAAACTGACTTAAAAACACTAAATAAGACTCAAAAACACAAAACTAGGCTAAAGACACTTAACTAGACTCAAATAACTCAAAATTGACTAGAATGACTCAAAACAGCACAAAACAATTAAATTGACTCAAAACAGAAACTAGAGATTGATTTGGACGAAAATTGAAGTAACTAAACTCAAAAAACCAACTAAGAACAAGTTTGGACAGATTCTAACTAAACTAACACAACTTAAAAGTGGGGGTTTTACACGAAAATTAAAACTAAAACTAAGTAACTTGCAAAATTAAACAAAGACATAAAATTAGATTAAATCAAGGGAGAAAAGGCTAGCTAGAGGGTTCTTCTCCACACACGACACACTTGCACACAAATCACTTTTCAATTGTTTTGCCAATAAACCATCAACCTCAATGCCCTAAGTTAACCATGACAGCACTTTTTTAACCGTCAAATGTTCCTTAAGTTATTGAATTGGATGGAATACGCATCGGCAACCCAAAGTAGTCTTCAAAAGTTCCCAACATGAACAGCATAATAGAGATACAATCAAAGATCATTAAGCTTTGTGAAAATCATAAGCATTGACAAGGCATTCGTAACTATGAACAGCATGATACTCTTGCCAGGAATTCACTTAACGCGATTGTGACTAGCAACCTCCACTACTTATGAATATAAGTTCATAACGATTAGGTGAAACTCTCTTATATTCTAGCATCAAATTCATGCATGCAAACTAAGTATGCATCCTTAATCAACAGACAAGAATAAGTTTGAATAAAACAATTAAGCAAATTGCATTCACAATTTATGAAATCACAACTGAAGGTAATCAATTCATATTGCAAGAATGTTCATGGTTTTGAATTTCCCCTAGCTAAAAAGAATTTAGCTCCTCATGTTCGGAAAACAAAGATAATAAAACTTCTACATTGAAAGCAAAAGATAGAAAACACCGAAAATGCTCTAGCAATCCAAACTTGAATAGCAAGCACGTCCAAGGCCTTCCTTCTTCTTCTTTGCTGCGGGGTGGACTGGTTGATGAGGTAGAGGGTAGATAGGTAGATAGATGGATGGAGAGAGTGAGGAATGGTGCAGCAGAATGTGTAGAGATGCTTGAATGGTGCGGCACTATATATTTATAGGGCTAGGTTACACGACAAGGATTAGGGAATGTTTAAAACTTAGCTATTTTGTCCCACAAGGAGTAAGAGTCAGAAATTAAAGAGAAATAAGTAAGTAAGGTGATGCACAATATAGGGAAGGTAAATAAGAGTCAAAAATCAAGAGGAAAATGAAGGTAAAGGTGCGGCAGGGATGTAGGAGAAAAGGGAATGTGGTTTAAGGTACAAAATAGGAAAGAGAGGCTCTCCCTTGTGCGGCAAGGAAGATGAAAGGTACAAGGAAGTACGGCATAGGTGTAGGACACATTTAGGACTTCTAGAACAATGCAATTAAGTATCCTAAAATATTTAGGACACCCCTTTGAAGCTGGAACTTAGGTAAGTTAGGATTAGGAAAGGTTTAGGCCAAATAAGGAAACTTTGGTTAGCATTTCTTCTTTCTTTTGCTGAGCTCCTTGACTTCATTTGTCTTGAATTCATCTTTTAACTCATTCCTAGCCTCCTTTGGTCTTCAATTTTGTCCATCCACTTGGCTCCAAGCATGTGCTATCCATCCAATGCCCAAAACTGCTCCAAAAATGCACCAAAATGCACTTGCTACCTTAGCCCTTTGGACCTATAAGCACATGAAAATAGCTTAAAATACTAAAATAACTAAGAACTAACAACATAAATGCAAGGAAACAAGCTAACTAAGTTGCATAAATATGCTTCTATCAATAATGTGATTCAAATTCTTTTATAGTGAGAATCGACCTAAGACCTCTCATTTGTATTATGAATTTTCACTCTTTCATAACACCATTTAAATGAAAATTATATTGCACGTGTTGGATTTTCGTAGTGGTTGGTGTAGAGCAAGAAATTGAATTCAGAAAATTTTGAAGTGGACACGTGTGTTAATGCTCAAAATTTGTAGGTTAACAAAATAGAACAATAAAGCTATGAAATAATAGACTCAAGATTTAAGTGGTTTACCCTCAAAACTGGACTATATTCACTATAGTGCTTGGAATATATTGATTTAATGATTACAAAAAGCACTCGGCTATAGTCTAAATTCCTTTTTCTTTAAACTGGCATGTTGGCAATTCTTTCGTACATCAACCGACATGTAGTGGTGAGGTGATGGTGGCTTAGTCAGGATTGTATGTTTTTCTAGGCCAAGGCATACCGAGCATCAAGCTCGGCCTTGAGTAGTCAATGATGTTCTTTCCGAGTAATGGTTTGGCAACCTTTATGTCCCGTCCTTAGTTTATGCCTTTGTTGGTGACCGACACATGGTCTGGGTTGGTGTCTGAGTATGTCTATTTTTGGAGCTTTGTTTAATAAAGTTGTCAATTTGTGCACATGCCCATGTCAGTCGGAAAGTACCTTATGTGACTTAGTCAAACTAGACTGGTGAGCGGTCGGCCGTAGCACTTGGAAACGCCCCTTTCTAAATTCATTGGGCCTTGGACTTCTTTTCCTTTTGGGCCCTGTACTATTTCGAGTGTCGAAAAAGGAACTTACGTTAACAACGTGAACTTTCATTATTTTTTATTGAAGAGAATGCCTTCATTAAATTGGTGAGGACGACATTCGTTTCACACACAGTCAATTACCAAGAAGACCTGAGCTGCTAACTACAACTTCTCTAAGCTCTTCTGCTCATTGAAGACATATTCCTTTAAACAAGGTAGCCCAATCACTTCCAACCAAAGATTCTCCAAGATAATCCTTAGGATAATATTAATTAAATTTAATATAACTACAAGGATTATCCTCAGTACTGTCATAGCACAAGTACAACTACATCCATAGGATGACACATCTTGGCAACTGGACGTCAACATGTTGTGTGGGATACACCACCTATTTGGTTGGCCTTTAGCTCATTCTACAACTTCTCAAGTAAGTTAAAGTTAACTCTGAAGGAAATTTTGTGATAAACTAAGTTCATTGAGCAACATAACACATGCATTTAACAATTGAATGGTAGAAGCATGATTGTATGCAAATTAAAACAAAACTTAAACCATAATATTCAAAGCCTAATAATTGTGGTGAACCAAGACTCAACTCCTACAGTTAACCTCATAAAATGTTGAAAGAAGTTCTAATTTTTTTATTTTTTTTTTCGAATTAATCATAGTGACATTTGTGAATTTTAAGAAATTAACTCGTGGAGGAAACATATTTGATCACTGTTGTTGATAATTACTTCAAATATACTTATGTTTATTTGATAAAAAATAAAATTGATGTTTTTAACTACAGTAAAAAATTAGCCCTTAATTTCAAAAAAGATAAATTACATAGAAACCCCTCAGGTTTGAGGTCTATTACAACCCCATACAACATCTTTAAGACATTTCACTTTCATACCTCATGTACTATTTTATTTCAAAATAATACATTTGTTACATTTTCCATCCATTAATCCGTTAAGTGCTGACATGGCTGCCACATTTGTGCCATGTGGCTGCCAAATGTGTGCCATGTGTTAAATATATATAATTTTTTTTAAAAGCCTAAATCTTCTAAATAAATAAATAAAAATTTAAAAAAAAGGCTGAATCATCCTCCTCTCTTCTCCCCACAACCCCCAAACCCAGAAACCTTATCCCCCTCATTCTCCTGTCTTTTCCCCCATCTTCATCTTCTTCCCCCTGCAACCCAAAAAAAAAAAAAAAAAACCCTTCAGTCCGTCTTTCCCCCTCCTTTTCCCCTCTCTTTTCCCCTATCTTCATCTTCTTCCACCGCCCCTACCTGTAACCTAGAAAAAAACAAAAAAAAACCTAGATCCCATCTTGCCATCGTCGGGTTCGTGAAGTGGGAGAAATGGGTGTGCATTTAAGGAGTGGGGGGTGTGTGAGGTTGGGTGCAGAGGGGGGAGGGAGGGATGTGGGTTTTTGGGTGAGGGGGGTTTCTGGGTGAGGGAGTGTCGCCCGTGTGGGAGGAGGTTGGGGGGAATAGTCAATTTCGATTTGGTTCGGTTCATTTTGTTTTGGTTTCGGTTTTTTTTTTTTTTTTTTTTTTTTTCACATCATGGTTGGTTGATAGGTATTAAATTGCACACCACAAAGTAGCACACAATAATCCTATTGATTTTCCTTATTAACACTAAATTTTTTCGATTGTAGCATATGAAAATAAGGGTCTTTCCCGCAGAAGATTGTTTTATCTAACTACTTAAAATGTCACACAAACTGGGCTGCTGTCTCTATTGACCAGCCACCGAACAATATTTATTAGACTAACTTACACTTATCCAAAGGCAACGAAATTTTATACAGATATACTAAACACACAGAGCTATACTCACACAAATTTTTGGGATTTTGGGAGTTGATTTACTATTTAAATTAAATCGGACAAAACAGGGCAGAAACAAGTTTAAATAATACCAATAGATTTTAATTCACAAGTTAAGAAAACGAGTTAGGGGAAATGCTATCCACCACCAAATAATCATGCAAACATGTTATGTTTCATTCAAATTCCTTTTATTTCCAGATGAAGATGCTCAAGTTGGCTCAATGTCAGAACTCATCCTATTACTCTTTCGTACGTAGTATGTTAAGAGAATGGCGTTTTCAACTTAACTTAGCCCCTAACATGAAATATAGAATGGCGTGTTCATAGATTTAACAAGTAGAAATCATTAAGAATGAAAAGAGTTTGAGTCATCACAAGGCATCGTAAGTATTGGTGTTGTCTTACTTATCCTAGAAATCGGTTCACATGTTAACCACAATTAACAAGTGCTACTCTAGAACATATGTAGGTCCTCATTCAACAAGGGCAGGCACACATATATTCATAGCATTAAAATCCTTAATATGCTTACTAAGTATGCATCCATAGAAACACAAAAAGAATTCATCAATGACATAAGTAGTGAAGCAATTTTCATCCTTTCATAAAAGTCATTCAAATGAAATATCACAACAAATTTACAATCATATTCGGGGCTTCAAAACAGCCCCTAACTACTAAAATTTAGTTACACATTATTCTCAAATTAAACCAAAAATAAAACATGAGTTTGAGAAGATAAAACCGAAAGAAGAGAGTGCAAAGATTGTTTTCTTCCTTCCTCTGCCAAGCTCTCTTGCCGAGCCCTTTCCTTATCTTTTTTGCTGCTCTCTATTGCTTCTGTGCTCTCGGTGCCATCTCTCTGCCTTGCACATTGCTTGGCTGCACTCGATCTTTGTGACTTGTTGTTTCCCCTCTGCTCTCGGTGCCTCTCGCTGGTTTTTCCTCCTCTTATTTTTTTGCCTCCATGCTCAGTCTTTCTCTCTGTATCGTGTGTATTGCTGCCCTCTCCTTTCTCTGATCCTTGGGAACAAAAAGGGCCCTGTATTTCTCTCTGTTATCTCTTCTTATTTTTTTCTTTTGATTCGCTGCCCTCTTGGCAGCTTTGTTCTTTCTTTTTTTTCTTTTTTTTTAAATCTCAGCCATGCTGCCTTTGTCTGACTTTTCTTCTCTCCGTGCCTCTTGCTTATCTGCTGCCCTCTCTGCACTTCTTTTTTCGACTTTTCTTTGCTGATATTTTCTTTTGCAGCCAACCTCGCTGAAACCAAATACATAGCATCAAACGTGGGTGTCGCAGCGCATCATCAATAAAAGAAACCATTTTTAAAAAAATACGATAAACTCAATCAAACATCATTTTAATTATTGAATGACTAGTAAAAAAAACCAAAAACATAATAGATGAAGATGGTATCTCCCTTGTGTATTCTGATCCGTGTGTCTCTTTCCTTTTGCTTTCCTCCTGCCATCCTTCTTTTGCATGTGCTAATCCTTCCACATCCCATGTGCTCTCTCCTTTCTTCTTTGCTTTTTTTTATTTTATTTTTATTCTAGCTGATTGGTTCTCATCTGTCTTCCACTTCTCTTTGGTTTTTCTACCTCTTTGCGTTGCTCATTATTTTCTGCCTCTTGCCTTTAGCCAAAGGGCATACACAGTTTTTATTTTAAAAACTTGCAGTGACTTTCCCTTGCTAAAATGCCCATAACTTCTTATAGAAAAATGATATTAACAATCCACAAAATGTTCTAGAAAATAGACATCTATGGCATTCCAAGCATATAAGTCTCATTCTCTAATTCATTCTGAGCTGTTCGCAAATTGCTTCCAAAGTCAGCTGATCTGCACAGGCAGTTTTGACGAATTTATTACTTAAACTTTCACTAATTCTAATTTTATTTTCTTTGCTTGACAAATCCTATAAAACACAAAAACAAAGTAAATAGCTCAAATATATAAGGAACTAACTAAGAAAAGACAAGTGAATTTGATGTAAAATATATATAAATATGAGCTTATCATTGGTTAAAAAAAAACAAAGTATACACATGGTTAATCCTTGTTTGGTTCCTGAGAAATTGGGTTTAAAAAATAATGAGATTTTAAATTCTCTTTTTCTCGGTATTATTTATTTAATTATTTGTTTAGGGTACTTTTTTTTTCACATCAAGTAAACAAACAAAGTATACACAGGGTTAATCCTTGTTTGGTTCATGAGAAAATATCAAGGAAAGTCCTAAAACTTTTTGAGCAGAATATATCACTAAAACATTACATGGTTATTAATAAGGAGTAAACAATGCAGTAAAACCCAAATCACAAACAATCATCAAATCCAATGGTATGTTTAGTTTTCTAAGAGAATGCAGTAAAAATTTTAGTCTTTTACAAAGTCAAGCAACAAAAAAAATGAAATTTAAGATGTTTAACTCTCTCTCTCTCTCTTCCCCCTCTCTCCCCCTAAATTGTTACCTAGCAAATATATGAAAGTGGACTGGAGTGCAAAGAGAGAGAAGTTGTACAAGCAAATTTGATTACTCTGTGATTATTACTCCAAATCACTCATAATTTCAATTCAAACAAAAATACAAACAAAGAAGAACATAATTGATCAAGAGACAAATGGAAAGCAACTAGTTTAGTGATGAAACAAACAAACCATAAAAAATTAGAAGTAAAATTAGAGTGTGAGAAAAATGAGAAAAGGGTAGTAAGTATTTGGCAACACATTAGGCTTACAAATTGGGTTTAAAAAATAATACCCAAAACAAATAGTTGAACAAATAAAATTGGGTTTAAAAAATAATACTCAAAACAAATATTTAAATAAATAAATTTAAAAATATAATAATTTAATTAATTCAGTTTGGTTCAGTTTGGTTCGGTTTTTAGACCACTAAAACTTAACCGAACCAAAAGAATTCGATTCGGTTTGGTTTTTTTCGGTTTCGGTTTGGTTTGGTTTTTGGTTTTTTGAACTCACCCCTAGTTCATGGGGTGGTTTCATTCAGTTTTAGCTTTTTTGTTTTGTTTTGTTTTTTTTAATAGAAGATTTAGGTTTTTTTAAAAAATAAAAAAATATTTTTTTTGCCACGTGGCACAAATGTGGCAGCCACGTCAGCGCTTAACGAATTAATGGATGAAAAATGTAATGGATGTATTATTTTGAAATAAAATAGTACGTGAAGTATGAAAGTGAAATGTTTTAAAGATGTTGTATAGGGTTGTAATAGATCTCAAACTTGAGGGGTTTCTATGTAATTTACCCTTTCAAAAATGTCAGTTTTTATAAAAAATTTCAAATATATCCAAAATCTCACTTAAATAGATACAAGTACCCTAAAACTTTAAAACCAAATGAACAAGAAAAGTAAAACCTATTAGATGAAGAATTTCTAATGGCAAAACCTAAGAAATAATGGAGACATAGTTAAGACATTGACTACTAGTGGAGACATGTAGCCCTAGATGATATTGAGTGTAGATGGTTAATTTGTTTTTTAGTTTTTCCTCGTCTTCATTTTCTTTTTTGTTTTTGTAGTTTCTTCCTTCGATTGAATATTTATTGAAGAATGAATGTCAATTTTTGTAACGTTATTCATTTCAATTTTTCTTTGGATTATTGGTACTTCATTTGGGAGCATACAAAGGTGAAAGATATCATCTCGCGGACTTTCGTAGGGCTACTAAACCAATGGGTCACAAATTGACACATCCCAACTCGGAATGTCCATGTGTCCATTCGAATCGTGATGTGTTGACCAACACCTGCAGAGTGACAAAGCTATAAAGTAAGGTTGATGTGTAAAAGTGAGAATAAATTTAAACTTTAAATAAATAAACCAAAGTGCACAACGTGATTAGCTGGTAACCCTTATTACAAAATGTGAAGTTCAAAGCATAGTGCAAAAAGATAAAAGTTGCCTCATCTATAAAGGATAATTATTTAGTACAAAAGCAACCTACTCTAACCGAAGGACAATTAGCTACTTCCACTGAAACCTCATACTCCCATGAACTTAATCTATATGTTCTGGAGGGGCGAAAAACAAAGGTGAGTGGGCCTAGAAAAATATAGTTTTCTGAAACCTTTTTGAAAACGTATAACCCTTCGCTATAAAACATGTATATGATTTCTCAAAGTAATAATATAATAATAGGTAGTAGGGAACCCTGCATCACAAATGGTTAATGGATATAAGGTGCTACTACGAAATATCTCATCATCAAAACTCAAATGGCTGTCATAAAATCATAGTTATGGAAATCATTAAAACTCAAATGGATGTAGGCACATAAGTCATACAAAAAGTAGCTGCATGAACATGCTAGGTATAGGTTTTATGTTCTAGTACTACATCATGTGAAGCTAGCGCTACTCACATTACATACGAGTCCAAACAACAAACCCAGGGACATGATGGCACCTAACTCTGGATCCAAAGTGAACGTAAACGGTGCATGTGAACAAACACGTGAAGCTAGTCTTTGGCCCAGGACAGTACAACTAACTAATAAACACCATGCACACATGTAACAATGAGCAGATATAATGAATAAAGATGTCATGCCACATTTTATTCTTGCAGTTAATAAAAATATGAAGTGTAGAAAACCTAATAAGAAGATAACCATGGCATGTCACATCAATTACGTAAAGAACCAGTTATGTGAAAAATCACATATATATATTTAAAACCAAACGACCCACTCACTAGTATGTCGCAGGGTCGTAGCCACCCAACATATTTTGCCCGCAGTACTCTTCTGGGTGGTCCTCTCGTATATGGGAAATTACTATACTAATCATTAAACTAATAATAATTGATGCAAAACATCTAATTTCTCCTTATTTTGCTCAAAAATGGAATATAGAGACAATTGGTATTGAAATTAGAAAAACAGAGTGCGAAAACGGAATCAGCACGTCGAAAAACTCTAGAAAAGGTCCTGGGCAAATTTTCAAAAAAGTCAACTTCGGTCAACTAACTGTTAAAGTTAAATGGAAGTTAACAGAATATTCAAAGGGAATATTTCCTCCAATTTCATAAATGGATATGGGTTATGGGTTGGGGTCGGTTCGGGTTTGGGATGTTTTTTTTATCCTAATGATGGGCTTAGGCCAGTTTTGCGGATCTGGGTCGAATCCGGGTTAGGGTTAATGGTTCATGGGTTTTGGGCTGGTTTATGGATTGGGTTTTGGGTTTTTTTATTTTTTTTATTTCCTTTTTGCTATAGATTTTCGTCGAAAAATCTGGGGAGGATTCAAACCCTCCGTTCAGAGCCATTTCACAACCAAATTTTGCCCATAATATATCAAAACGAAGCTTAGAATAAGGGGGATAAGTTTATACCTTTATTGAAGGCCAAAAGTTGGTTGGATGTCATTGGAAAATAGCCTGAAAATGACAGCCCAAGTTCTAGTTCTTTGTTTTCATCGATTCTGAAGTGGATTTGGGCATGCAAGCTCAAACCCGTGGCCTAGGGGTAGTGGGAAGTCATCCTACACCTTCAAACTGAGCCACAACAACAAGGTTTCATTGGGTTTAGGTTGGAAGAACCTACAACTCGTCGGAAAACATGGTGGGTTAGGAACCATACTTCGAAACACATGAAAACTTGCATGCATGCTAGTAAATTACATAGAAAAACTCAAGAATGCAAATATAGTGACAGAAATATCACCTAGGTTCGAGATTTAGAGCTCAAGCTCTCGGCTTCAATAGTAGAACCTCACACCATGCACCGATGCCTCATGCAAGGCCATGGTTGCTCCAGGGGATTCCAAAAATAATATTTGTGAGATTGATTTGTTGAAGGTTTGAAGAGGAAGGAGAATGAAAGCTCACAGAGCTCTAGAGAGAAAATGACAGAAAAGCTGGGAAGAGAGAGAGAGAGAGGAAGAGAGAGAAAAGAGAGAGGGGACCAGCTAGGTGAGGGGTAAAAGAAAAAGTGATGGGGAGATGATGTCTGATGGATTGGGTGAGAGGATATAGGTTTTAAAACCTATTAAAACAATTAGTTTAAAGTCCACTTGCACACACTAACTCAAGTGGTCAGTACATGCAGCAATATCTTTACACGAAAGCAAATTTTAGTGTTCCAAAAAGGACCTATGCAGTAGTGCATGCTGCATAAGAAGAAAATTCCAAGTTTTGAATTTGCCTCAGGTATTTTTACACAATTTCGAGCGTAACTTGTTTGTTATAACTCCAAATTGAATTTCGTTTACGGCCACGTGTTCATAAAAATAAGCACTATTCAGAAATAATAAAAGAACAGTGGGAAAGTGAAGGAAAATTGAGGTCCAAGTGGAAAGCTTACGTGGCATCTCAATGACATTTTAGAAATTTCATTGCTACTGGGAATAAAATACATTAAATTTTGGGACGGAATGTCACACAACGAGGTATTCTACCACATGCATTCTTCTATTGGGAGCATCATTGAACAAATATTTGGGGTATGGAAGAAAAGATGGGCAATTTTAAGGAATATGCCTAATTACCCATCCAATAAGCAAGTGAAAATTGTCATTGCTACAATGGCTCTTCATAACTACATCGAAGGTATTCTGAACGTGATTGTCATTTTGATGACCCCAATGACTTTTGTGAAGAGAGCAATAGTGATGATGATGATGAATACCATAACTATTAGGTTGAAGGATCACATGAATAGAAGCATTAGGAAATAGAATAACGGCAAGTTTCATGAATGCATCTAATTAGACTACTTTCAAATACATCAACAATATTGTACTAATGAATACTAACTATTTTGTCTAATATTTCTATATTTTGAAGTAACTTGTCTTACTAATTAATATTTGAGATAAATTTATAAATATTTAAAAAAAATTATTTAGTAATTGACCTTTTGTGTTAAAAAATAAAATTAATAGCATATCTAATATTATACCCTTTTTGGTCATTTTACACAATCACAACTGTTTTACATAAAAATTTACCAATACACTAACACTTTTTTTTTGTTTGATAAAAGCACTTTTACAAAAAAGTTTAACAAACACTCTACTGCTTTATTTCACAGCTGCTTATTCTCACAACATAACAGAAACAGTTTTTTTTTCGAAGCTCAACAATACCAAACTAACCCTAAGGGTGTTGTCCGTGTTCAGATTGGATTATTGGTGATTCATATTTAGTTTTCCACACCTTTGCATTATTTGTGCTTCATATTTGGTTCCAACATAATCACATTTTGACTTATATATTTGTAAACATTGAAATTTTGGTGAAATTTGTCCCAAGAGTTTTCATGCTTACAATATTATTGGAGCAATATTATAAATGGTGCCAGGTTCAACTACAACATCACTACTGTTTGAAAAGCCAATTTTTCTTTCTTTGTTTTTTCATTCTTCTAATCTTGGCTTGGGAATTGTCAACTAATTGTATTAATAATGTAGGCAATATTAAATCTTTTTTTTCAATGTATATGTCACTTTTTTCTTTTCTTATTATTTTGCTTATTTGTTCGGAAATTGTCTAGTTTGACAATTTTGGTGAACTATAATGGAAGGTTGACACATCCCGCCCCAAGGTAAGGAGTGCTGGCCGTCACCGGAATGTGACGTAACCAAAGTGCAAGTGATGTAAGAATGTGGATAAATAAAAACTGAAATAGAACTTAAATTAAACTACTAAAAAGAGTGCAGAAGTGGTAAAACCCAAGTTACAATGTTAGAGTATAGATAATAAATAGTGTAGTCGAACTAGCAAATGTACTTATTACACAACTAGAAACAGTTCCTACATTAGAGTGGGGATATGTCAGAAATCGCTGGGTAAATCCTCGAGTGCCACATAATAGAAATGGCTATCTAGGACCTGGAGGGGCGAAAACATGTCACACTGACGAAATATTTCGTTAACTTTAATTAACAGAGTTAATGGCATTACCTGATGCCGTCAGAATATTCCCCAAAATTTCATCACTAACTACAGATTAATCAAAGAACAAACGTGAATACAAGTCTCGCATGCGTTCCTCAGTCTTCCAAGTAGCTTCCTCAACTAAGTGGCTCATCCATAAGACTTTTATCATCCAGATGGTTTTGTTCCTGAAGACTTTATTTTTCCAATTGAGAATTGTCACTAGTACCTCGTTATAAGTCAAGTCCGAGTTAATCTTTAACGGCTGGGGAAGAATCACATGTGATGGATCAACAACATACCTCTGTAGCATCCACACGTGGAATACGTTTTGTACTCTCGACAACTCTGTGGGTAGATTAAGTCAGTAAGAAACCTTGCTGACTAGATTAATGATTTGATATAGTCTGATGTATCGAGTACTCATCTTCCCTTTCTTTCTGAAACGCACCACACCTTTCCACGGTGACAGCTTTAGAAATACCCAATCACCAACCTTATATACCTTGTCGGTCGAATGTTTATCGAATAAACTCTTTTGTCGATCCTAGGCTACTTTCAGGTTAGCCTTGATCACCTGAATATTATGAGTCATCTCGTCCATAATCTCAGGGCCCACCAAAACTCTTTTGTTGACCTCGGACCAACACATTGGTGTTCGACAAGGTTTCTTGTACAACGCTTCGAACAGTGACATACCTATGTGGGAATGGAAGCTGTTGTTATAGGTAAACTTTATCAATGGCAAACATTTGTGCCAAGCGTCTCCAAACTGTAGAACCGATGATCTCAGCATATCTTCTAGTGTCTGGATAGTTCTCTCTAACTATCCATCCGTTTGAGAATGATAAGTTGTGCTGTAAAGTAATCTCGATCCCAAAGCTTCTTGGAACGCTACCCAGAACTTCGAAGTGAATTTGGGATCCCGATAAAAATTAATGCTAACCGGAAAACCATGATACTTAACAATCTCAGAGATGAAAAGTTTAACCAACCGATTAAATGAATAGTTTTCCCGAATAAGTAAGAAGTGTGCGGACTTGGTAAGTCGATCCACAATTACCCAAATACCATTATAACCATTTCGAGTACGTGGCTGCTTGTACACAAAATCCATAGTGATGTCTTCTCATTTCCATTGGGGTATCGAGAGTGGCTACAGCAACCCAAATGATTTCTTCCTTTCCACATTAACCTGCTAATAGACTGTGCAACGGCTCACATACTTTGCAATTTCTCTTTTCATTCTAGGCCAATAGTAAAAAGGTCAGATGGTATAATATATTTTGCTACTCTCAGGATGCATCGCATAAGCTGAGAGATGCGCTTCATAAAGAATTTCTTTCTTTAGTTCTTCTACATTCGAAACATACATCTGATCACCTTGCATCAACATCCCATCCAGTCTTTGAACTCTGAGATCTCTTATTTTCCCATTCGACACTACCTGAGTTAACGCCTTGGATTCTAGGTCATTCATTTAGGCCTCGAGAACATGATCTAGCAATACTGGTCTGACTTGAAAGTTGGCGAGTAGGCATTTCTGGTCATCCACTTCTAAAGTGACTCTAATAGATCTTATATCAGTGAGGAGAAGAACACAACATGCATAGAGAGCATTAAGTCGACCACGCAATTTCTTACTAAAAGCATAAACTACCGTGTTTGCACGACCAGGGTGCTACTCAATAATGCAGTCGTAGTCACTGATTAACTTCATCCATCTCCACTGCCGGAGATTAAGCTATTTCTGAGTTAAGATATAATTGAGGCTTTTATGGTGATGAAAACCTGACATTTTTTCCTCTAAAGATAGTGCCTCCAGATTTTTAAGAGCAAAAATGATTGCTACCAACTTGAGATCGTGCGTAGGATAGTTCACTTCATGGGGTTTCTACTATCGTGAAGCATACACGATCACTCTACCATGCTGCATCAACACACAGCCTAGACCATTTAGAGAGGCGTCACTGTAGATCTCATAATTCCCACTATCATTGAGAAGTGCAAGAACAGGTGCATAAGTAAGACAGTATTTTAATTGTTGGAAACTTTGCTCACAATCTTCACTCCACTCAAAATTTACTCATTTCCTCGTCAACCTCGTTAAAGGTAGGGCTATAGCTGAAAAGTCTTGTACAAATCATCGATAATAACCCGCGAGACCAAGAAAACTCTGAATTCCAGTAACCATATGAGGTTGTTCCCAATTCTCCATTGCTGTTACCTTTTAAGGATCTATGAGACCACTTTGGGCTGATATCACATGCCTTAAGAAGGACACTTGATCCAGCCAAAAATGGCAATTACTGAATTTGGTGTAAAGCTGATTCTCTCTTAACTTTTTTAGCACCAGATGTAGGTGTCTAGCATGGTTAGCCTCGTTCTTAGAGTACACCAAAATATCGTTGATGAAGACAATTACAAACATATCCAGATACGGTCGAAATAATCGATTCATCAGGTTCCTAAAGGCTGCTGGAGCATTAGTCAACTCGAACGACATCACCAGAAACTCATAATGACCATATCGAGTTCTAAAAGTTATTTTCGGGACGTCATCACTGCTGATCTTTAGCTGGTAATAACAAGACCTTAGATCAATTTTCGAGAAGACACTAGCACCATGAAGCTGATTGAAAAGATAGTGGATACGAGGCAACAGATAATGGTTTTTAATAGTCACCAGATTCAACTGTCTATAACTCAAAGTTTCGTCTTTCTTCCTCATAAACAAGGTTGGAGCTCTCGATGAAGAAGTGCTTGGGTGGATGAACCCTTTATCGATAAGTTCTTACAACTTGGTTTTCAATTCTTTTAACACAGCATGAGCCATATGATAAAAAGTTAGAGAAATACGATCAGTACCTGGAATTAGGTCGATGGTGAACTCCACTTCACGTTCTGGTGGTAGACCAAGTAGATCGTTGGGAAAAACATCTTGAAAGTGTCTAACCACTCGAACGTCTTTCCACACGAGCAGGATTATCTTCAGTCACTACTACATGAGCCAAATCGCCATTGCAACCTTTCCTCAATAACAGCTTCACTCTCATGCTAGAAATTACTCTGTATTTTGGACCGCTACGTTTACCAACAAATGTGACAATAGGAATGCCCAGTCGGTGAAAAGTAACAATCTTCTGATAACAATCCAAATTGGCACGATTATAATGTAACCAATCCATGCCTAAGATAACATCAAAGTCAACGATATCTAAAGGAACAAGATTAGCTAGCATCACGACATCCTCGATAAGGATAGGACATCTTTGATATTCCTACCCAACATAAAAAACTTTGCCCTTAGGCATCGAGAACTCCAACTCAAAACCAATGAGAGTAGGATGTGGTTGAGTCTTTTGAGCAAACGTATGGGAAATAATTGAATGTGTAGCACCAGAGTCAGTTATTATTCTAGCAAAATGGCCAAGAACATTCAACGTACCCATAATCAAGTCGGGGTTTCTCTGTTCATCCTAAAAGGTGATGTGATTGACTCAGCCCTGTGTTTCCTGTCTGCCTCCGCGACCCATATTTCTCTGGTTCTAATTGCCTCGTCCCTGATTACCTCAACCTTGATTTGGAGAATTAGGTGCCCAGTTGATGCACCGCTACTGGATACTCCCTCAAGATTCTGTGACTGACCCCTAGTATACCACTGCGATCCGCCAACTTGGTATAGCGTATACCTCATATAACCACCCTAATACTGAGTATAACCGCCTTGGTATTGTGGATAACCACCCTGATAATAAGGATCAGGTGGTACTGCTATGTTCCTCCTAAATACTGAGCTACTTCACCTTGATAGTGGAAGGCATCACCATAACCTGTCGGTGGGTAAGTACTAAGTCCTACAATATACTGAAGAAAAACCGCAGGTGGTAGAGTAAGAGGTTGGCTACGAGCAATTATTAACTCTATGCCCCATTTGTCCACACGTAAAGCATCCACTACTTCCTTTCTTACACTCACCAAAATGATAGTTATTACACCTGTGACAGCGCGGAACATTAGAATTGCTAGGGTTCCTCTGATTTTGAAAGTGTAAACCGTCTGTGGATTTGTTGCCTCACCGATGAGTATTGGAATTCAAACCACCACTCAATGATCCCAAATTATTACCACTACGCGTGAAATTTTGGGTCTTTCTAGGTTCAACAGAAGAATGCCCCCTATTATTACCACTACTCTTCCTCACCGTCGTCATCATCATCATCGGGAGCATTCTCTGAATCCTCAACCCGAAGTAGAATCTCGAAGAACTCTTGATATGTGGAGTAGGGAGTAGTAGTTATTATAGAACGCAACCACTTACGAGTCCCATTCTTGAAGTAACGAAGCATCTCTTTGGGATTTCTCGCAATCTTAGAATAATATCGGGACAAGTCAGTAAACTTTCAATGATACTCAGTGACGGACATCTTCCCTTGCTTCAGATTGGTGAATTCCTCTTTCTTTCTATCTTTATACTTTGGGGGAGTAAATCTAGCCTCAAACCACCGCTTGAACACATCCCAATCCATGACCTCTTGAGCAGATAATTGAAGGGATTCCTAGGCCCACCATGATGCTATTCCCAAACGAAGGAACCAGGTCGCTGTCTCGACCCATCAATCAGGCGGAAGGTTCCCTTGCTGATGCATAACTCTAAAAGTCTTCTCAATATGATCGACCCAAATCTCTAACTTCTCAGTCCCCTCATTGCTAAAGAGATTATTAATCTGGAGATGGGACCTTGTCTCCAAGGTAGTCCATTATGGAGGACAAAGAGAAGACTGAATAGCACTTGCAATGGCTTCTCCAAGTTGCCTAAAATTGAGGAAATTAGACTCGGGAGGGACTTGTGGCTCTCTACGAGGTGGCATGGTTCTGACATAAGAGAATCAAGAATTATTAGGACCTATATCAAAAATAAGGAATGCAGAACTGCCTAAACCTATGCTTTGATACCAACTGACACTCCCCGCCTCGAGGCAAGAAGCGATGGCCGTCATTGGAAAGTGACGTAACCAAAGTGCAAGTGATGTAAGAATGTAGATAAATAAAAACTAAAATAGAACATAAATTAAACTAATGAATGTGTGGAAGTGAAAAAACCCCAAATTACAATGTCACAGCATAGTGAATAAATAGTGCAATCAAACTAGCAAATGTAATTATTACACAACTGGAAATAGTTCCTACATTAGAGTGGGGATATGTCAAAAATCGCCGGGTAAATCCTCGAGAGCCACGAAATAGAATAACTATCTCGGACCTAGAAGGGTGAAAAGCAGAAGGGTGAGGGGGCACAAAAATAAAGATTTATAAAACCATTTATCTTTTCGAACATACTAACCCCTCGTTGTAAAACACATATAGTTTCCAAAATATCATACTACGTATAATTATGAAAAACCAATGCATGCCAAAAGTAAGTCTAGAAGTATATCACAGCAAAAAAGCTTAACAGCAATAGAGATATGATCATGTGCTGTAATCCATGCTAATATGTCAGTTAGAGTCACCTAATGTGACCTGTATGTCTGCACATATCGCTCATCAGTCATATGCTAACACACGAGTCGGAGTCACCTAATGTGACCTGTACGACAGGACTAGGTGTAATAATAATAATCACTCTAGTGCTATGATCATGTGAAAACTAGCGCTATGCGTGGGTCACCTACGAGTCAAAGTCACCTAATGTGATCTATACGACAAGACTAGCACCTACTTGGATCCAAGGCGAGCTTGCGGTGTGGGAGGTGAACATGCCCATGAAGGACTAGCCCTAGCCCTGGGTGGGGGCACTAACATCGGGGTGTAGCAATGATGAGCATTCTATATGCAAAAGCATGCCATAGTGATTCAATCATTTCAATCCACAACGTAATCTTACCTGGACTTACCTACGCTTCCCACGTTCACCTTAGCATTTTAAAACCATTCACAACAATTATATGCAACTAATATGCATATGGATATGCCATGATGCAATATAAAATTCAACCATATCATAGTATTTTAAAATATATAAGTCATGGCATAAAATGCATAAAACCATTTAAAATCATTATGGAAACTATAAGGTATATACGTAATATACGAAAAATAAAATGCCCACTCACTGGTATGTCGAATGATCATAGCTCCTTAGCCTTGCTTGACCATGTACATCCTCGGGATAAATCTCTCCTATATGTGAAATTACCAATTTAATTAGGTATATAACACATATACATAAACTTAATAAAACCCCCATAGGTTGCTCAAACCTAGGGTTTAAATATACGAAAATGATCTACTCAACTTCACGGACCTACACAAATTTTCAGAAACCCAATTAGAGGCCAGATGTGCCGTCACGCCCTAGCTAAGGCACGGCAAGACTCACCACCACACGCGGCCAAATCCTTAATAGACATCAGGAATATTTTGTACAACTGACGAAATATTTCGTTAACTTTAACTAACGGAGTTAACGGCATTACCTGACGTTGTCAGAATATTCCTTCAACTTTGACAAAATATACCGTCGTCTTCTCCGGGGGTCCTCGCCGGTCACTGTTGCCGGCCGTATTTTTCGTCGTCTGAACTCACCAGAATCCGGAAATTCTCACCGGTTTCTAAGTAAAATTTCAAACATTCAAAACTTGCTCATTTTTCAACCATATTTCATGAAATTTGTATGGAAATGAAGCTTATGAATGTACCTTCGAGAAGTCCAAAAGTGGACGGAAAATGGCCAGAAAAAGCCTCAAAAGTCTCGGCCAAAAGGTTGACTTCTTGAACCTGGGTTATTTCACATCAACATCTTACCAAAACTAGTTTAGGAACCTTAGGGAGTTGTATATAAGCTTCCCCAACCCTAAAAACCTTGAAACTCGCCCGAGATCACATCGAGCTCGAACTCACCGAGTTAGAGCTTCTGAGTTGACTAGTCAAAACTCGTCCATTCGAGGATCAGTGGGTATGGTTGTGTTTGTGGTGTCAAGGGGAGTTCAATGGTGTTGTGGGTTTGCTCGATCTATGAATGGATGATGAAGCTCTCCTTTGTTGCAGAGAGGATAGTGTGTCGAGTTAGAGAGAAGGAAGAAGAGAGAGGATGATAATGATGGTGATGTTTGATTGGTTGACAGAGAGTGGCAGAATCTGATTGGGTGCCAGAAAGGGGGAAAAAGGCTGATTGGTGTGAAAACAATAAGGCACCCAGGATAGTTTTAAAGAAAAAGAAAGGATAGAATTCGTATGATAAAATCTATCCAAAACAGTGATTCTACACTGTAGAATTTAACGCACACTCGTAATAATGAGTATGCTATAATTTTAATAGCGAGAAAAATAATTTAAAGCAAAATAAGTATATCCACATCAAAAATACATCTTTCCCAAAAAGGTTAAAATCGTTGAAGTACACAATCGAGGAGAATATTTTGAGAAAATTAGGGACGGGTCGTCACAAAGGTGAACAAACCCAATGTACAAAAAATGCAAAACAAAAGGATTACTTATTTCAGATAAAATTACATTTGCCAGGAAAGTACATGGTATTGTGAATGTGGACCCAAATGAGTATGAGATAAGTATGAAAGTCATATGTAACACAATGAAATCTATATGGCATGAAAATGTAGTTGATGATGATGATGTGAATGCATTTATTTTTTAAAACCTTTCGAAGTCTTGGAAGATTCTATTGCGCGTTACATTAAAGCATAAAGTATTTTCTTCAAAAGATAATGACGACCCATTGCAAGCATATCTCAACTTTGTTACTCAATGTGAATTGGAAGATAATGTGCTACATGATTCAAATAATGGTTTGGGAAATCAAGAATTTGAGGAACCATCGTATCATGAAGAATTTGAGAATTTGCCACATACGGAGTCAGATATGTGTTCCAAGATAATGTTGAATTTAATGAGTATGTGATGGTGTGCCTATTAATTTGCAATATGATGAACTCAGTTCTAAACAATCAGATGTTCATAAGGGTAAAAATATTCTACTTGAATTAGACATGGTGAACTTGTGCAATTCAGATTAGATATAGTTGTATGCCAATTGTACAAGACTAAGGATGATTTTTTTTAAAAGGGTATTGATGTTGTGAAGAACAATTATGAGTTCAAAGTGAAGAGATCAACAAAGAAAGGTTGAAGTTGGTTGTGTCGTCGGTGATGGATGCAACTGGAAGCTATAAGCTTCTAAATTACGACCATCGTCATATTTCACGATTAGAAATACGTTAATATGCACTCATGCTTGTGAGATGTTATTAATCACCATCATTGATAGGCAAATCGTTCTCTTATTGGTCAAGGCATACAGTCTAAGTGCGAGGGTGTATCACGAGTATATATACCACACGACATCATGGAAGTTATATAGGACATGGTTGTGAGTATAAGTTATGTGAAGGTTTGGAGAGCCAACATGCATTGGAGTTGGTTAGCGGATCACCAAAGGAATCTTATGTGTTGCTTCCATCTTATTTTGCTGTTTTAGAATAAAAAATTTCAGGTACGATAACACATATTGAAACGGATGAGAATAATTATTTTTTGTACTGTTTCATGTCACTTGGACCTTGCATAAGAGGATTTCGAAGTGCAATTAGACCAATTATAGAGGCCCGATGATACATTTGTAAAGTGTAAATATCTTGGCACTCTATTTATTGCCACACGCATGGACGACAATAAACAAATATACCCTCTTGCATTTAGAGTTAGAGATCCAGAGAATGACACAACATGGAATTGGTGTTTGACAAAATTATGGGTAGCATTTGGGGAAATTGATGATTTAGTGTTCGTTTTTTTATAGAAATGAAAGCATTCAAAAGGATCTTTCAATTGTTTTTCCCAATGCCATCATGGTGTATGCATATTCCATATAAGTCAAAACCTTAGGCACAATTTTAAGCATAAGAGAGTGCACAATTTAAGCATACTGTATTTTATAGCTGCTAAGGCATATCGACTTCCTAATTTATATAGACCATATATAAAGTCTTCTATGATGTGGGTGATTATCTTAATTTGGTTGGATATAAAAAGTGGACTCATGCATACTTTGAACAACACCATGACAACAAATATTGCTAAATGTCTCGATGCAATCACAAGATATTCTCATAAACTATCTATCACCCATTTTCTTGAGTATTTAAGAATGAATATTCTTCAAAAGTGATTTTATGAGCGTCGAACCAAGGTTCCAAAATGAATACAGATTTGACAGAGCCTAAAAGGCGACACCAAATGCTCCTTGTTCGCACGAGATTAAAAGGCGACACCAACAAGCTCGTCACTTGCAAGAGCCTAAACTGCACGGCACAAAGCTTCTCACTTGCACGAGCCTAAACTGCACGACACAATGCTCCTTGTTCACAAGAGTTTAAAAGGTGACAATGCTCCTCGTCCACACAAGCCTAAAAGGCGACAATCAAATGCTTCTTGCCTGCACGAGTTGAATCTGCAAACGGCACCAAAACACTCCTCGCCTACATGAGCCTAAACTACACATGGCACAAAGCTCCTTGCTTGCATGAGCCTAAACTACATGGCACAATGCTCCGTGTTCGCATGAGCCTAAAAGGCAACACCAAATGTTCTTCGTCCACACGAGCCTAAAAGGCAACAACCAAACGCCTTTTGCCTACACAAGTTGAATCTGCAAATGGCACCAAAATACTTCTTGCCTGCACGAGCTGAAACTACAAAAGGCACAAAAGAAAAATGTATTTGAACTACGTTATGACTTGATCTCTTTCTTTGGAAAGGTTCATAGGCAGCTCGAGCATTCAATATTGAGTTCAGTCACATCAAAATAAAAAAAAAATAAAAAAAGATTTTATTAAAGGCTTGACTAATGAAAGTCAAATTTAACAAATTTATTTTTATTGTAAAAAAAAATGTATATATATGTTAAAGAGGGGTCTTCCTCCACTTAAAGACCCGTGCCAAAGAAACAGAAGTTGACGCCCACAAGCTCCTCCTCCTTCCAATTGATTAGCCTGCGCTGGCATCAAAAGATCATGGATAGCTTCCTTCATCTACTCTTCGTCCTTTTCAACAGTCCTAAGACTTCTCAAATCTAATCTAGAGACCGACTGATCAGAGTTGGACTCAAATCCGGTCTTGCCGCTATTTCCCTTCCTCCGTCGAGAAATCGATGGATTCAGTGAAAGATGCGCTTGGAAAATGGGGAAAGAATGTTGCGGAGGCCACCAAAAAGTTGAGGATCTTGCTGGCAACATGTGGCAACACTTAAAGACAGGACCTAGTTTTGCTGATGCTGCTGTGATGAAAATTGCTCAGAGCACTAAAGTACTTGCAGAAGGTGGTTATGAAAAGATCTTTCGACAAACTTTTGAGACTATCCCAGAGGAGCAACTTCAAAAGATATCTGCTTGCTACATATCTACATCTGCTGGTCTAGTAATGGGAACTTTACTTTTGTCATCAGTGAAGCTTGCATTTTGCAGTGACGATCCTCTTTCATACAAAGTAGGTGACCAAACCCAAGTGGAAGTCGACTCTTCCTCCCTCTCTAAGTCCACGAGTCAACTCCGTCAAGCTTTCCAAAACAGTAGCCATCACTGACCAGGTCACGGCTCTTGTGTAAGCTGGAGTACCCGTCATTTGATTAGCCACCAGCGAACCCAATTTCGATACCCCTTCCATCATAGCTGAAGCCGGTATCAATGCGATTCATGAAGGCTTCACCAGGTACACCTCAAATAACAAGAAGCGGGTCTGAGACAACTCGAACGACTCGGCCAAGGTAAAGCGGCTAACGAAATACCTTCTGGGTTTTTCTTAACGACTCAGACCCCAATCCCACGACTCAAAACCTCGACTCGGTTATGAAAAGCTTTGAGTAACAAATAACTACCGCACAAATTCTTGTCAGTCGTCGTTACGTCCGGCATCAGATAGGGAGCAAACATTGAAGAAGGACCTAGCTTTGGTGCCAGTGGTTGACCTGACGTCAGAGTCCGGCCAGTCAAAACCCGACCTTGGATACTTGCTAGGAGCTTCGAATGATGAGCTGGGTATGTCTCCGCCGGAGAACTTCAGCGACGAGGCGGTGAAAGGTTGAAAAAATGAATTGGTACGAGTTTCGTTTGACTCGTCCCGTGCCAATGATCTTTGGCTATTCGACGATCTCGTTCTGAGTTACGACATCATCATCTCAGCCAGTTCACCGCTCCAGCAAGACCTTCCCAGTCTGTCGAAATCATCATTGTCAATTATGGTGGACCTCATCATCAAGATGTCAATGAAAAGATCGCGAGGCAAATCAGAGAGCTCCGAGCGACTGTTCCTCACGGTAATGACAACTTCTTTGTCCTGAGCTACTCCTACCTGAACGAGATGCTCTACGACGTCGATTGCATCGAGAGAATCCTCCGTTACTTCTTAAATGGCTTGGATCGGGGAAACACCATCGAAATCGAAGTCGATTTTGACGGCACCATCCGAACACCATCGCTGACGCTTGTCAGGAAATTGATAGAGTCATCAATGTCTGTCTGGAGGCGCATCTACGGCTATCGGAACCTAAGTACGAGAAGGTCTATGGAATTCTAAGTTGCCAGAAGCTGACACTAGAGGCATGCACCCATGCGGCCCAAAACGAGCAATTGTCGCTGCGAGCGTTGGTGCAGGCTCTATTCTTCGAGCAACTCTAGCTCCTCCAGGCCATCCCTAGAACTCTTCGATCGGGTCTCTCAAGACCTCTAAGGCTCCAATCAACACTCTCGCGACGAACATAGCCGAAAAAGCACGATCTCACAGTAACCACCAGCGGCGACCAGGTCACTCTCCATACCAGAGACGGCTCGTCCCAAGTCGCCAACACAACTCTCCCACATCTGTTCCTTGCTGTTGGAGTAGACTAAGCTCATCTGCATCTACTGCAACACCATGAACATCTTCTTTCAGATTTTCCACCGTGAGCCCACTGCAGTTCTCTTCTCTACCCATTGCCTGGATGACAGCGACACAGGTCCTGAATTCGAGACCTATTTTAGCTTAAAGTTGACACCAGGAATGCAAGTTCTGCGATTGCTGTTGTCGTTGCTGCTGCAGTTGTATTGCCTTGCAAGCTTCCACTGCCACCGTTTACAACACTTGGGTGTGGCCTCTGTTGCTAATTTTGCAAATTCTTATGGGACGAGGAAGTTGAAGAAATAAGAGTCTTAGTTAATCCAAGTCTTCTTCTTGTTGAATGCACCTGCATCTTCTTTCTGCCCATCAAGTCCGTCCGACCACACCTTCGAGCGCACTTGCATCCAAGCCTGTAAGTCCTTCAGCTTCACTCTGGCCACCATGATCAAACTCGGCGAAGAGCTTCAGTGACCGCTGTCAAACGACTAGCCGATAGTGAAGCTCGACGCTTTGCACTGCCACAAGCTCCAAGCATCAAGACTCACGGTAACGTCACCACTGAGGGAAAACCATGACCAAAAGGCACTACACAGCAAAATTGCGCTGTAATCTTTTGCACAGCACCACCGAGTGAAAACTGTGACCAAAAGGTACTACACAACGAAAACTTGTTGCAATCTTTTGCACAGCACCACACGGTAAAAAGTGACGTCGTGCAACGCCCTTCAAGCTCATCGAGAAAACCCGCAACCTGTGATGCCCAAATTCCTCACCCCATCATCAAAATTTATATACAAAAAATTAAAAAAAATTTAAAAAAATATAAAAAAAAAAATATATATATATATATATATATATATATATTAAAAAAAGGGATGGTGGAGCAAAGGTGGTGCCTCAGTACCATGAAAGAAGAAAAAAAATATAATAAAAAAAATGGTGGAAGTTTGGTGGACGACACCATGTGTGAAAAAGTAGCACAAAATTAATAAAAAGGCTTCATGGTGCATCTGGTACCATGTGAAGGAAAAGAAAAGAAAGAAAAAAAAAAATATATATATATATAATGAATGGTGGATCAGCACTACATAAAAGAAAGAAAAAAAAGAAATATAAAAAATGAATAGTGGATCAACACCATGTGAAAAGAAAAGAAAAGAAGAAAAAAAATACACAGTGAAATAAAGCCCACTTTGTTTATTGCTATAAAAAATTATAAAAAAAAAAAAGCAATGATGATGTTGGAAAGCATCTTTCAATGGCAGCACCAGCTGCCAATTGTTTAAGTTTGGAAAAGATAAAAGGGAAGGCTTACCAAGTGAAGGTAAGAATAAAATAAATAATAAATAAATAAAAAGGAGCAATGATGATGTTAGGAAGCTCTTTTAAAGGCAGCACCAATTGCCAATTGTTTAAAGTAACAGTTTGGAGAAGATAAAAGGAAGGCTTATTTATACACACCAAAAAAAAGGGAAATATATTGAATGAAATAAAACTCATTTATTGGTGCCTCTGAGAAATTACATAAATGTGCATATACATATTTTAAAAAAAAAATTACAGGAGAAAGCCTTCATAAAGGTGACTCATTTGAAGCCTCATCACACGGCGGAGCTCCACAAAAACGAAGCATCGAAGGTTGATTATACAGAGCCTCAACACTTGGTGAAGCTCCAGATGGCAAAGAAAAAAGATGCCTCTGGAACAAAGCCACAAACCTATGATGATCACTTTAAATTTGACTTTCAGATTCCTGCAACTGGTCAAGCTTTCTCTTCATGCTTGTCGAGTAATTATTGGCAAGCATATGCAGCTCTCTATTTTCGTGCTTAAGCCCTCGGATCTTTTGCTTAAGACTCGCTACCTTGGCCATCAGTGACTCAACTTGGCGATTTCGAGCAAGTAGGCGTTGGCCTATATTTGATACAGAGTCTGCACACTGGACATTGAAAGTCAAAGAGTTTTGAACAATCAACTCGTCGGACCACTTGGAAAGAATCCTGCTATCCTTGCGGGTGAGAAGATTCTTCAGTACCACCATAGCGGTTATGTCGTTCTTCGTCACAGAATCCCCAACTATAAGAGGACCGTTAGGAGATAAGAAAGATGGGTGCCATATGTTATCTTGAGAAGGCATGCCTGCATCTTCCACGACATTCAAATCAAGACGACAGTCAAATGGGCAGGCCATTTCCAGAGATGTTGAAAGAAAAGAAGAGGTAGGATAAATCAAGATTTCAGAAGTGCAAGATGGGAGCTTTTACAAGCAGTAACTCTCGAAGCGTGCTTTTGGAACGCAATTGATGCCTCCATAAAAATAAGAGGCAATAGGCGCTTCTTCACAAATCGAAGAGGAGTTTGCTCAGAAATCGAAGATTCGCTTGTTCAGAAATTAAAGAGGCACCACCCTTCGAATTTCAAAAACTAGATTTTCTGAATCAAAGTTTGTCGGCACCTTTCACACGTGATCTCAGCTTTGTCGAAATCACGGACAAAATCAAAGGGGAGTATCTTTCTGAACCTCAAAAGCCGAGCCGCTTGTTCAAAGATCAAGGAAGCACCACTCTTTGAATTTCAAAAGCCAGATTTTCTGGATCAAAATTTTTCTCCACATTTCAGACGCAACCTCAACTTTTTCAGATATCATGGGCAACTTTGTCAAAAATCTCTGACAAAGTTAAAAACACGTGAACTTTACTATTCTAATTACCCCACTGTCGCTGACAAAAGTAAAGGAACAAATCATTACCTGTTATTAGGAAGTCATTATACATGTCGACCTTCGTCCTACACGGCAAGGTAGACTTGCAAAAAATGCCAAGATCTTCCTTATCTCCGAGAGTGCATTCCCAGCGAAGCTTCTTGAAATACTCAGTGTTCCTCACCCCCTAGAATCCTCTGCAAACAAATCACACCAGAGCAAAAGTATTTCATAACATTAGGGTTGAAAGTAAGATCATCTCATATCATGCTTTTTCACTGTCCTTTTCCTTGTCCTTGTTCTCACCTGCAGGACAAGGAGAAAGAAAGCAATCAGCCGGCACTTGGAATCAACTTTCTGATCTGGAACTGACTACCTGGAACCCTTTCCTTGATTGCTTACCTAGCATTGCTCTCAAGCACTCATCTTTAACTGCTGATGTACTTCCAGAGAAGATGCCGCTTCTGCCCAGAGAACGTATAAGGTAAGTGAAAATGATACATTGAAGCATGTGGAGACAAGCACAATAAAACATATGCCGATTCATCCGCTACTTCTTCAAAAGTAAAAGTATCTCATATCAAGGACAACAGTCTTCTGGATTAGACGAAATTGTTTTGACCCTCAAATTCTTGAGTCGGCTCGTTGAGAAGTGATGCTCTGAAAGACCATTCAAAGGAAAAGGTTGCACACCACTTCTGCCATGCATAAGATTAAAGCAGAAGGATCAATGATGAACTCACCGCCGCTGAAGAGCAAAGCCTCGCTGTACAAAAGCCTCGCTATACAACTGCACATGCTCATTCATTCCCAACTAAGTCGAAGATCACTTGCCATGTGAAACCGCTCGTGGTCCTATTTCCTTCAAGATCAAGCCACCAATGGCCCTTAAAAAAATCACAAGCCCGATTCATGATCAAGTGTCCACCACTCTTGAATCAAATTCTTCAAGATTAAGCCACCAACGGCACTTGAAGAAATCACAAGTCTGATTCAAGATCAAGTGTCCACCACCCTTGAATCAAATCCTTCAAGATCAAGCCCCAACGGCTCTTGAAGAAATCACAAGCCCGATTCAAGATCAAGTGTCCACCACCCTTAAATCAAATCAAGTTTAAGATTAAGCATGTGGAAAGTCAACAAGCACAACAAATACACGTGCCGATTCAAGATCAAGCCCCAATGGACTTTGAAGAAACTTCTAGCCCAATTCAAGATCAAGCCTCGACGGCCCTTGAAGAAATTTCCAACCCAATCTAAGGGACTTCAAAACACATCTCCTACACGTGACAAACACACGTATACGACGTGCCTTAAAGTGAGGGCATTTGTAGACATCGAAATTTAAGTGAAATAAATGTTGACGAGAAGTTAAAATTTTAGTGCTCACATGTCACATAAAATTTACGTAGCATGTGACTCAACAAAAAATTGAAAAAGGTCATCAAACAGGACATGTGTTAGCACCTGGCAGAAATGATTTATTTCATCTTAATATTATATTCAAAATTAGGCCTTGAAAAATTCTATAAATAGAAGCCAATTTCATTCATTTCAATTGACCAATTCACAAATACAATTCACCAAACAATTGGTCCTTAAAGCTTTGAAACTCTAAAGCTTTCAAGCATCTAACCTCCCAAATTCCCAAGAATTCCGAAGGATCAAGAAAGCTCTCTTCGTTCTTCGCCAAATCCTTAATGCCTTTTTTCAAGATCAAGCCCCAATAGCCCTTGAAGAAATTTCCCTCATTCCTTCAAAATCAAGCCCCCAAAGGCCCTTTAAGATCCGTTCATCAAGATTAAACCCCGAAGGCCCGTGAAGATCCATTCATTGTTCATTAAGATCAAGCCTCAAATGCCCTTAAAGATCCGTTCATCATTCATCAAGATCAAGCCCTAAAGGCCACTGAAGATCCATTCATTGTTCATCAAGATCAAGCCCTGAAGGCCCTTGAAGATCCGTTCATCATTCATGATCAAGATCAAGCCCCGAAGACCCTTGAAGATCTGTTCATCGTTCATCAAGATGACCCAAAGGCCCTTGAAGATATGTTCATCGTCAATCAAGATCAAGCCCCTAAGGCCCTTGAAGATCCGTTCATCCGTTCATCAAGATCAAGCCCCAAAGGCCATTGAAGATTCGTTCATTGTTCATCAAGATCAAGCCTCAAAGGCCCTTGAAGATCCGTTCATCGTTTTTCAAGATCAAGCCCCTACGACCCTTGAAGAAGCTCCCAACCACCTCATTCAAGATCAAGCCCTAATGGCCCTTGAAGAACTCTCAACCGCTTATTCAAGATCAAGTCCTAATGGCCCTTGAACAAGCACACAACTATTTATCAAGATCAAGCCTCGAAGGCCCTTGAAGAACCTTTCGTCAACTTTCAAGATTGAGCCTCGAAGGCCCTGGAAGAAACTATCATCAACCTTCAAAATCAAGCCTCGAAGGCCCTCAAAGAAGCTTTCGTCAACCTTCAAGATCAAGCCCCGAAGGCCCTTGAAGAAACTTCTCATGTTCATCTAAGATCAAGTGTCCATCACCCTTGGATCAAACCGTACGTCCACAAATCCACACCTTACGGAGATCAAATCAGAGGATCAAGTTAAAAAAGATTGTAGACCCAAAATTCATTAATATAAAATATTATTTTGTACACTTGTTCTTGTCTCGTTGGTCGCATAAAATTTTCGTGTTTACAGCTTGCATACATGACACCTTCCATCAATACAAGGTGTGGTCAGTCCCACACAGCAGTTCTAACTGAACCTGGGAGTTTATCCACTTCACTTACAGATCATTTATTTGCAAATTGCTTTTATAGTTTTTATGCGGATTTCTTTTTTGTTGTTCAATTGTTCTTTTTTTCTGTAATATAAATAGATAGATAGATAGATAGATAGATATATATATATATATATATATATATATATATATATATATATATATAGATATATATACATGCATGTGAATATGCAGGCATCGTCCTTCGCAACTTACTCATTTTATGTATACGGTGAATTTTGTATTGAAGTTGTGAATTTAAAGGAAAAGAACTGCACATGCCGACAATTTGATCTTGACTTATGCTGCATGTAAACAACACCAAATTTCACGTTATCCTATGTGGTCCCATAATAATACTATAAACTCTTTGATCATTGCGTATGCAGAAGCTATATGGCCAATTGGTGCATGTCGATCTTGCTGAACAATTACTCATGTTAGAAAACTTAATGGAAATGAATATTCGAAAATGAGAATCTTATTAGTACATTCCCTAGATTGTTTTGGATTCATTTTTAGTATAGGATTTGATTTCTTGTATTCTAGGGACTTTGTGTAAAACCTCGGTATCTATTAGCACAAACAGATGGTTGTGGGATAGGGTTTGTATGAAGTGAGTTTGAGAGGCATTAGTTTGTATACGAGAGAATACTTTGTGTTTGTGAGTTCTCTTGTATTCGTTGGTTACCTATAAAGCTTCCGTTGTTGGAGAGGTACTCCTATATTGGAGGAACTCTAAATTTGTGTTTGTGTTTTGTTTATTGCTTGGTTGTGTAGTTTAGTTTACAACAGAAGCATAGTGCAACACTGCATAAAATGTGCTGCATTTGATTAAAATAGTAACAATATCTCAATTAATCGAAGAATTAGTACTAATCTTACAACCTAATGATTAAAATATGAATGATTACACAAAATAATGAAAGAATAGATTATCCTAATTATATTCCTCTATGAAGCGGTGCATTCCACCGGGAAGCCTTGGGGAAATCTCTTGGTGTCAGCACAATAATTGTAAATCATGTAGTTGGTTTGCACCCATTTCAGCCTGTCTTGGTTTGTAGAGTCCAAGTCTTGAGAAAGCCAAGCTCCATTGTTAGCATTACTTGAAGTTGCAGAACTGCAAGAGGAGGCTCCAGAAGTCCAGACGCACGCTTCAGCACTGAAATTCCTGTAAGAGGCGGTGAAAGGAGCTTGACTCCAATCGGTCTTCACAATTCCTCCCCTTGTTGCCCAATCATCGGCATTCCACAGGCTCGAGTATATCCTCATCGGCTGGCTTTTTGGAAACGGAACGCCGTTTGACTCTTGGTTCTTGAACTCTCTGATGGGAGTTCCATCTACTGAGAATATAATGCGCTGGGAGTTCCAGAGGATGGAATATGTGTGGAAGTCGGCAGTTGGGTCAAACCAGAGGTAGAATTGCTGCTCTCTGTTGCCTTTGCCTTGGCTGAAGACATTGGTGTGAAGAATGTATGGGTCTCCACTCAAGTTCCCTAAAAACTCAAAGTCTATCTCATCCCATGTTGATCCCTTTGATGACAACTGCATGAATCAACAACAAAATTGATATCAAAATCAGTCATAGCGGGATTCAAACTCCGGCCGTTCCAAGAGAAAAGGTCCAAATTGTTCTGGCTAACTGACCTAAACTCGAGTTTATCATACTTATACTAAAAAACTTGAAGGAAATGAATATTCGAAATGAATGAAAACATACGTAGTAGGCTGTGACGGTGCCAGCGGAGTTTCCAGGGACAAGCTTGAGCTGCATGTCGATCTTGCCGAACAAATACTCGTGTTTGGATTGAAATCCAGAACCGGAGGCTTTGTCTAGAGAAAGGGTAAGAAGCTCGCCATTGTTGAGAATCTTAGCACGTCCGTCCCCCCATGTAATCTCAAAGTCTTGGTTTAAGTCGGCAGCAGCCACCGCAAAGCTTAGTAGTAGAGACATCGGAATAAGCAACATTAAGGAACCACTTACGGTGGAAGAAGCCATTGACAAAGTTACGAAAAGAGAAAGGAGCCACCACAAAGATATGTTTGATATGAGTGAGTTAAGCGGGTTGGTATGAACAAGAAGTTTTATTGGTATTTATAGCAAGGGGATGTGCCCATGAGTTTGGAAGGAAAGTGAGGAAAATGATTGGAATTTGGAAGTTTGGAAGGAAGGTTCAGTCAACTCAGCTGTGCACAGTTGGCTTTAAAAAGGTGGCTGTCGAGATCGCACTAGCAAAACACAACCAAACAAATTTTTGAAAATTATAAAACGCGCTTTTGCATTCTCCTTGGATTCTTCGTTTCTTTTTCTTTTTCTTCTTTTTATTCTTTAGCTGCATTTTTATTAGGGTGGGAATTCGATCCCTAGATTTTTTACTCCCTCCCCCACCTCTTACAGTTTTTTACCGCGGAGTTGGTGAGAATCCACACCTGAGCATCTAATCTGTCAGCCTTACATCTCTTCATGAGCTTTTGTTCTCTCTAGTAGCCGCCACATGGCCTGAAGTTAATGTCTAAGTAGGCATGTCCATGTGTTCTTGTGATTTCGTACAATAAAGTTGAGCGGTCGAAAAGTATTTTATGAGGAAGTGCTCGGCTTCATTGCCAACAAGCCATTGTCTGTAACGCTAGGAATTGATGGGCCTTGGTCTCCCTTTCTTCCTTTAAGTCTTTCTTTCTTTCTTCCTATGGGCCTTTGTTCCTTTGGACTTGTACTATTTTGAGATCGAAAAAAACTATATTAATAAGCTCATTCTTCTATTCTTTAGTATAAATAATATTGAATGTATTAAAAATTATAAAGTTAGAACAGCACGTCTTCGATTGCTAAAAAAATTATAGTTATTAGTAATAATAAAAATAAATAAATAAATTATAAAAAAAAACCTAAATATTTAAAGTATTACGCATGTCAAAACAACCAAAGATTAGCTGCTTCTGAGAGTCCCCAGGTGGGGATCGCATCAAATTTCAACAAAAGGGCATTTTGCAAAAGAAACGCGTGAAAATATATTTCACTTTTCAAGGGCCCCTTTCATTCTTTATCATATTCTTTGGCGGTGATGAGCTTGCAATGGAAGCTGCTCCTGCTGCCTCCCCCCCGGTGCTCACTGTCCTCATCCTCAACGCGGTAAATCATTTCCATCTATAAAATTCTCTAACATCCAATCCAGTCCCATCCAAGGAATATGACACTTGCAAAACACCGTGTGCTCTGTATTAAATATTATATTTAATAAGAAATAGATCTTCAAAGCCATGCAACAACTGTCAACAGCAGAGGCTGAGCTGACTAAATATTAAAGTTGACTCCCACCGACCTGACCCTCCCAACTCTTTCCTCTCCCCTTCTCTTTTTCTCCCTATAAATACCAACTTACACAATTTGTCAGCCATAACGAACGCAAACACTTTCTTTCTCTACTCATCAGCATATATACAAACATATACAATGGCTTCCTACGCTACAATGCTTATTCTGTTACCAATATTTCTTCTCAGCTTTGTGGTGGCTCCTGCCTCTGCTGCCGACTTAAACCAAGACTTTGATATCACATGGGGAGATGGACGTGCTAAGATTCTCAACAACGGCGAGCTTCTTACCCTTTCTCTCGACAAAGCCTCCGGCTCTGGGTTTCAATCCAAACACGAGTATTTGTTCGGCAAGATCGACATGCAGCTCAAGCTTGTCCCTGGAAACTCCGCTGGCACTGTCACAGCCTACTACGTATGCTTTCATTCATTTTCGAATATTCATTTCCTTCCAGTTTTCTAATATATATATATGATAAACTCGAATTTAGGTCAGTTAGCCAGAACAATGTGGACCCTTTCTCTTAGAACGGCCGGAGTTTGAATCCCGCTCTGACTGATTGTGACATCAATTTTGTTGTTAATTCATGCAGTTATCATCAAAAGGATCAACATGGGATGAGATAGACTTTGAGTTCTTGGGGAACTTAAGTGGAGACCCTTACATTCTCCACACCAATGTCTTCAGCCAAGGCAAAGGCAACAGAGAGCAGCAATTCTATCTCTGGTTTGACCCAACTGCCGACTTCCACACATATTCCATCCTCTGGAACTCCCAGCGCATTATATTCTCAGTAGATGGAACTCCCATCAGAGAGTTCAAGAACCAAGAGTCGAACGGCGTTCCGTTTCCAAAAAGCCAGCCGATGAGGATATACTCGAGCCTGTGGAATGCCGATGATTGGGCAACAAGGGGAGGACTTGTGAAGACCGATTGGAGTCAAGCTCCTTTCACCGCCTCTTACAGGAATTTCAGTGCTGAAGCGTGCGTCTGGACTTCTGGAGCCTCCTCTTGCAGTTCTGCAACTTCAAGTAATGCTAACAATGGAGCTTGGCTTTCTCAAGGCTTGGACTCCACGAGCCAAGACAGGCTGAAATGGGTGCAGACCAACTACATGATTTACAATTATTGTGCTGACACCAAGAGATTTCCCCAAGGCCTCCCGGTGGAATGCACCGCTTCATAGAGGAATATAATTAGGACAATCTATTCTTTCATTATTTTGTGTAATCATTTATATTTTAATCATTAAGTTGTAGGATTAGTATCAATTCTTCGATTCATTGAGACATTGTTACTTTTTTTTTTTCTTTCCTGAAGCAGAAGAAGCATAACATTAAACAGAAAAATCACGCGTACGTTCCCCACATGATTAAATTGAAGAGCAGCTAGAGCAGATGGAGGAATACAATGGTCCCAATATGACAACTAGAAATAAAAAGGCCTGACGAGCAAAGACATCAGCAGCAAAGTTGACCTCCTTAAAGATGTGCTTCCAGTTGATCCAAATAAATTGAGTTGCCACCCATTTGATATATTCAATAATATGCACTAGATTCCAGAACGTCGAATAATTTGACGCCCTTCCTCAGAGCAAAAGAGAAACCCTTCTCGAAGACCTTGAGCCTCCACTTCAGAAATAGTACCTCCATCAAGATGCTCCCCACCCCACTCCCCGAAAAAAAAAATCCAAAAAATAAGCATACCATTATGGTCTCTGACAGCAAACCCCGTCACCGCCTTAACACCCACAACTGAGCCATTTAAGAGCACTTCCACAGTGGGCTATTGCCCGGTTGACAAGCTTTGGCACGAGTTGCTAGCCCGAGAGCTCGAAGGCGACCCGACGCAAGGCTAACGTCACATGAAGTCTTAGACCACGCTCCTTCTTTTTTCCCTGCTTTCTGTCTGGTTCTCATGAGACCTTCAACTCCCACCTCCTGCTACGGTTGTTGATCCTCGAATACGTAGAAAACACTGATACCCACTTCAAGGAATTGGAGGATGAGATGGGTTTTGGGGATTCAGGTTTTGGAGTTTGCAAATTCGCGTACGGTGAACACCTTTTTTTTTTTGGTTGTTTAAGTCGCTGAGGGAGGTGATTGTGAGGTAGCAGCAAACGAAGAAGCACAAGGCGGCGTTTGCTCTGCACAGTGGGGAGGTCGAAGATTGAGAGGGTAAGTCGGCGAGAGTGGAGGGCGTCGGACTGTCGGAGAAGATGATGGATTTGTGTTTTAAAGGAGGCGGGGCCCACTCTTTTTTATTTTGTATTATTTAAAAAATACTAATATTTTATTATCTATTGCCAAGGCTATTAAAGTGCAACGGTGGAGATGCAAAAGGCAATTGCCAAGGGAATGCACTATTCATTAAGGGCAGTTATTGTTCACTAGGTGGATTAAATAGTGAATAGCCTGGGGGAAGGGCTCTCACGATGGAGTTGCTCTAACATGATTCATATCCGAAGGGAGCCACTTAATAATCGTAGAATCATCAGTGGTAGGTTTTTTTTTTTTAAGAAAAACAAATAAAAATGATTTTAAAATTTTGAGTTTTAACGGTAATGACAAAATAAAGAGTAAAATAAATAGTACCAGGATTGACATTTTAGTGTAAAAATGTGGTTTTTCGTTAAAGTGAACAGTACCGAGAGTTTTGTTAAAGTTTTTTTTTTATAATAGACTTCATGTTGGCCTTAAAAGGAACCAGATCCCCTTTGAATCTCCAAAACCTGAGTCTGCTAAGCAATGATCATGAGCCATTGAAATTTAATCCAACGGTTACAAATAGGGGCCCCTCTAAAAGTTATAATAATTGTAACCATTGGATCAAATTTCAATGACCTTAATTGATTGCTCAGCGTGCTCAGTTTTTAAGGATCCGGACGGAATCTGGTTCTGCCTTGAAATACCCATAGAAAAGGAAAGTAACTTTGTCCTCAGCGGAGATGGAGAACTACTTCTAAAGACACAATCATTCCTGCCATTCCAAATTTACCAACATAAAAGAAGAAATAAACTTAATTTTCTGAGACCGTCCCTATCCACACATCTTAAGGCATTGTTGGCCCTAAAAACTACCCAACCTACATGGCGCGCAGATCGAGTAACTAATAAGCTACTACGTCTTTCAGTTATATGCGGGGTGTGCCAACTCGTCAGCCGGGGAGTTAAATGTGTTGATGTTGCATTGCTGACTTCTCGATCTTGCAATTGCGACCGAGGAAGGAACACGTCTCGGCCTTCAGGTTCTAAAGCTTGAAGATAAGGCTGCTAGTTCTGCGAAGTTCACAAATCGTTGGCGCCGAATTCGGTCACGGTGATTATATTCGTAAGGGTATAAGCATGTCGAATCGACACCAAAGTATAGGGGCACATATACTCAAAACAGATATATGTCTTAAGTGTGAATGTGGTTTGGCCGTCGGAATGCCGAACTCTAAAACCTACTTGTGAGCATCCAATCATAAAATAACTCAGTGTTCAAAGTACCGAGCCCAGTAATCTGTAACACCTCACTTCATTGAAAAGGTTAATGAGATGACCTCTGTTAATAAAGATTCAAAAATCCTTCTCGACCGAGACTTGGATAGTTAACCAGTCGGCCTCAACGCAATGCTGTTTATCCAAACTGAAGGTGCTCATCGGTTGGCTGATTCTACAATGATAGTGTTGGTTATCCAAATTGAAGATATCACCGGTTGCCTTCACATTGTTGTTTATCCAAACTAAAGATGTGTCAGCGAGAAAATAAAATAAAAATCTCAAGGTTGTTGAAAGGTTTCGCATAGAGCGAGAGTTTGCACAAGGCAGTTTGTGTGTTGGATTAGAGGGGCTTTGAACGATGCACCTCCCTCTCTATTTATAGCTGCAAACACCCTCATGATGGAATCAAAATTATACTCGAATTAGGACTCCTTATTCTGATAGCTTTGATCAATCCCTACTCCATTAGGACTCTAAATTCTCCTTTTAATCCAACTAAGTTCATCCTCCCGAACATCAACCTCATCCGATTAAAACTCATTGTCACACCAGGACTCAACCATTCCATCCTTATCAGGAACACTCTAATTCTCAACAGGACTTGGCCAGCCTCGGTTAAGCGGCCTATGCACCTGATGGCCCACGGTGACCCTTGAACAAGGCCTCTGGGCCAAGAACAATTCTTAAATCCGACCCAAACCAATATTTTGGGCCCAAACATTGGCCCCTCGCTTTTAAGGTTGTCGGCCTATCTTAGCCAAGCTTCGGCCTTGAAGAAGCGAAATTGTCTTCTTGCATACTTCTGAAGGGTACTGAAATGCCTCGAAAACCTCAACCATGCGCATTTATGAAACATGATCACACGTTCTGATTTTATTTAATGCCCTGTCACTTGGCAGCTCCTTAGTTCACTTAGCAGCCTTTAATAATGACCCTTGAGACGTGCGGCCGTTGAAATGTCTCATCCTTTAAATCCATATCCACACGCAATTGTGCGTCCTTAAACCGCGAAACCTTCGGTCTTCTCACCTGGATTCTCTTAATATCCATTATGATTAGCAATTTTCCTGGCTTATTCCACCCCAATTTTGAAAATCAAACGTTTAATCTTCCCTCTAGAATGCCTATAAATACCTAAAAACTTTCCATTTGTTCCTTACGCTTTCAAAACTCTCAAAACTTTCTCGTCATTTACCTTCAAAAACCCAAAAACCTTTCTCAAATCTAGGAATTTTCATCAAGCCCAGAAAATCCCTCAAACCTTCATCAATGGCTTCCAGCACCTTTATCTCCAAACTCTCTGACGAGTACAATAAATGTCAGGATTTCATTGACCAAATCTTAGAGCCACTCTTCAAGGACGTCATTTCAGCGTCCATCACCAACCTTCTCAAAGCTCATTGCTTGACACCCTTGCTACAAGGGTATGATTGGTCGAAGTGGGATCTGACCAAGACCCAAGGAGCCTGGCCTTCGACCACCGTAGCCCGGGCATCCTAGGTTAGGTGGATGGAGAAATTCTTCGGCTAAGAATGGAAAACTCTTGGCATTTACGATGCCATCAAACTCTCGACCGTCGAGATTGCCATGGACAAAGAGCTTCTCATGGCAGCTCTAAGCTTCTGGTGCTTGGCCACCAACACTATGGTCCTCTTCCTCGGCCTCATTAGCCATACAATTCTCAACATCTCGGCCATCCTTGGGACTTCACCCTCTAGTCTCGTAATCGATGTCGCCTTCTCTGGATACCAGTCCAACCTCAACCTCAAATCACTATTCAACGAGCGCGCTATCGAGACGTTGAGGAAAGTTAACCAAACGCCATCAAAAGAAAAATTTCAGAAGAGGCACAAGAACTTCTTCAATTATTCTCATCCTCCACTTTGCTGGTCGAGGGGAAGAAAACCTGTTGAAGGGAGAGCACGAGGCTTTCTTACTCTCATCCTTCATTTGTTGTACAAAGTCAAATAAGTGCCTGATTGAGAATATGCCAATGGCCGAGGCCCTGGCCAGTGGTCATACCTTAGCACCCAGCTCGGTCGTCCTGGCCAATCTTACTCGGTGCATGGCCGAGGCAACCATTAACAAAATTGATCCGCACCAAAATGGCCCACTCTGGGTTTTTCAACTCTGGTTGCAAGTCTATTTTGCTAACTTCAGGCTAGACACCCCCAATTTCGAATCCAACGAAGTGCTCGATCTTTAGTTGGCCTCTCGTCCGGCACTTCCTCTTTCCAACAACGAGTTTTTGATATGCCGTCAACAAGAGTACCCTTCTTCTATTAAGCTTCCATCATCAGCATGGAGTGAGACTGAAGAGGCTGATCTTCGGCAAAGTTGGGGGTCTTTTGTGTTAACTCGCGACCTCCCATTTGGCTGTGACCTTTGGCGAGCGAGTTGGGAAGTTTACCACCCTCATTTCACTGCTCGGTAGCTTGGCTATCCCCAAGGTTGTTCGATGCCTCTTCTTACCTCCCAATCCCTTTTGAGCTGAGGACGTCTGTCAGGTTCTTCAAATAGGGAGTACGAAGAGGCCGAGCGAGAGTTTCAGAAAAGGTACAAGAAATTCTATCTTCAGCCAACTGTCCCTAAAACTCTCGGTACTGACACCTTTGCTGACTGGTGGGAAACATACACCTAGGACTTCTTTGGCACACCGGTCAAAGACACTGTCAACAAGATCTTTAGCGACCGACCCAAGGAAGCTCTTGTCCCACAATCCACATAAACAACCCAAGGTATATGTCTACCTTTACCATCTTGCTTCAATCATTCATTCAAATCTTTATTGACTTGATTTCACTTTCTTACGTGGCCGAGCACTAAAGCGGGTAGACGTGGTAGCCACGGCTGTGGCCAAGAAAAAGCTGAGCCCTTTCTCCAAAAATGGCCTCGCCAGGAGGTCGAGACGGTAGGTGAAGCTCCCCAGCCCACAAAATGTGTCAAGAAATTGGCGAAAAATGGAGAACGAGATATCCACGTTATCTCTAACCAGACTACATGAGCGACTGCTCCTAATGTCTATCCTCCTACTTTCGTCATCCAAGCCTCAAAGGATGTGCAGCCAACTCCAACTAGTCAAGCACTCTAAATTCGACCTGACTTTTAAGTCATGGTCGAACCACTTGTTACTCCGCTAGTCCAGGAACCTGTAGTTTCGGGGCCGGCCATTGCTCATGTCTTAGAGGAAGTGACCCCATTGGCCGAGAAAAATCTCCCCCAAAATATCAAGAAATCAACGATTATCTTAGAGGAAGAGGTATGATTATGTTGGTTGTAACTCTATTTTCTTCTTATTAAATTTGAAGGTACTAACAACTTGTATTTCAGGATGACAAGAACGAAGAGATTTCACTGACGAGACGCCCTCAACTATCTAAGCTTCCACCTGTCATTCTTCAACCAGCGGTCGAGGGGGCTTGTCAGGTCGATCCCTTTGTAACCGAGATAAGCGCGGCTCATGGAAAGGCGTTTCTTGTTGAGCCTAAGGTGATAGCAGAGACTCCAGTTCACCCGCAGGATTATGACATTTGCATCCTACCTCAAGAAGCTACCTCAACCTTTGTAAGGATTCTCATTGTTTTCCTTCTATTAAACCTCCTACGCTAGAATTCTAAACTAGGAAAATATTAAATGTCAGGTGCCCAATTACTTATTTCATCAAAAATTCTACACGTCAAATGGTGTTATCTATATCTCATGGCCACCTCAATGGTCATCAAACACAGATAACCTTCATCGGCCGCGTAAATTAAAAAGCAGTCTTGAGCACTAGGCTCGACCATTAAGCTATCTGGGCTGGAGTAATGAACCAGCAGACATGGCTGAAGTCTCTTCTTGGCAGGTCTAACATCTCCTTATTTTCTTGCCTTCTTGTGACTTAACTTATTCTAATAATGTCTTCTTATGCAGCCTTTATGGGAGGTCAAGCTCGACGCTCTTCTTTGCAGCACCTCTGGGTTGGCTGGGCCTTCATCCACCTCGGGCGAGCCTGCTGCCACTGCAGCCAAGACCAATGCCTTCACTAATCTACAAAGGCTTATATCTCTCTCGGCTTCACAAATCCTAGAACGTAAAGGCCTTGACTTCGTGGGAGAATGTCTGAAAAATCTTGCTTCTGAGGGTCAACTAAGCAATGAGTCCATTGTTCATTTGTCATCCATCCTGGAGAGAACTCGAGAATATTTTACTATTTTTGAAAAGGCTTTTTGAGCAGAGGATGACCTAAAAGCTGCAATGGTCGCCCAAGACGTCATTCAACCAGAGCTTAAGGTGATAAAAGTAAAGAATAAATGATTGGCCGATCTCGACCATCAAATTATGGATCTCTAATGTCAGAGATCAGCCGTTGCTTTCGAACTCGAGAAGAACTTTGAGTCAAACAAGGCTCGGTTATCGAAGTTTGTAGCTGACGCGAAACGGATCGAACAAATGAAACTTGACAAGAGGACGTGACAGGCGGAGGTGACAATGGGTGAAGTAAGATGGCTAGAGTTAAAAGCCGCCCTCGAAGCCTTCCTTCCTTTGTCCCCTTAGGATTTTGTGTATCTGTAGGCCGCTTTAATTTCTTGTCACTTGTATCTTTTGCAAATTTAATGAAACGCACCTTTATTCTCTCATTTCCCAAGTGATTAGATAATACTTCTTTAAAAAATTCCCATTGATTGGTAACTTATGAATTAAACCAGTACGATCCTTAAGGTGGTATGCCCCCTTGCCAAGAATTTTGTGAACGACAAACGGTCTTTCCTAATTCGACGACGATTTGCCAAACCTGAGGTCTTTAATTCCCACGGGAAGTACGATTTTCCAATCTAACTATCCCTCGTCAAATGGTTTTTGTCTAACTCGCTGATTATAAGCTCGCTCGGTAATCTTCTTTTGTACCACTAATAAATTATAAGCATCAAGTCGTACTTCTTTTAAGTCTTATAACTCTTGTTTCATGGCCTGACTGTATTCGGCACTAAACAAACTACTTTGTTCAATTACTCGCAACAAGTTTATACTTAGCTCAATCGACAACATCGCGTCGTGTTCATAGGTTAACTCGTATGGAGTCATTCTGGTGGCTGATCGGAGTCAAGTTTGATATGCCCATAATACTTCGTTTAACTTTAAATGCCACATACTAGGCCGGTCTTTTACAATTTTTTCGAGAATACTGATCAAAACCTATTACTTGCCTCAGCCTGTCTATTCACCTGTGGGTAATACGGCATAGACTACTCAAGTTGAATTTTTAGATTTGTCGTATACTCTTTAAACCTATCGGATATGAAGATCGTCCCATTATCCGTTGTGATTGTTTCTGGTACACTGAATCTAGTCACAATGTTTTCTTCTACAAAATTACAAACTTCTTTAGACATCAACTCAGCATATGACTTGGCTTCGACCCATTTGGTGAAGTAGTTTGTCGCGACAAGTATCCATGCATGCTTTGCTAACCCAGAAGATGGTGCAATTCGCCCCAGACTGTCTGTATAGGACCATGAATTTGACACTGCACACATCCTTATGCGAACTTAATATAATCCTTCAATATACTCGGCTAGAAATAACTGTGTCGGCGAAGAAACCATCTCATCTTTTGTCCAGACTAATTAGCCCCACAAATTCCTTCATGAACCTCTGAAATTACTTGAGCAGCCTCATGTGGGCCAAGGCATAATAGTAATAAACCATCTTCACCTTTTCGATATAATTCGTTATGGTACTTTACGTAGTTCGTGGCATGAACTCTTGTCTTGCGGTCGTGTTTGCCATTGAGGTTATCGAGGTATCGCATAATCGGCCTCCTCCAATCATTTGGTAACACCTCAACCAAGTAAACATCTACAAGCTCCCTTCTTTCCAACAATGAAGGCAGTGACATGACTCGTGTTCGGATCATATGACTCGACCGAAGAACTTGTTGATTAACCAGGGCCAGGTGTGATCGTTGTCCTACTGGTACCACCTGGCCTATCTCGCCCCCATGAGTTATGCTCTGGAGGCTATCTGAGCTAGTTCATCTACAAGGTATTTCAAACTCGAGAGATGTGTTTGAATGTGATACCATCGAATGACTCGGCCAAATAACTGGCAACATGTGATACGGTGCCAAAGTACAACTTATGCAACAAAAAGTTCCATTGAGTTGGTTAATTACAAGTTCTAAATCTCTGATGATGGGGACACGGGTCACCCGTAGGTCATGAAGGACGTGAAGGCTGATGATAAGGCCTTCGTATTCAGCTTAATTATTTGTACAATCAAAATCAAGCTTGAGAGAAAAATACCAACAGTTGCAATCTGGTGATTGAATGACAATCCCAACGCCAGCTAAGGCCGAAGTACTAGAGCCATCAAAGTACATCGTCCAGTAATTATCCCGTGTTTCTACCATGCTAATCTCGACATCAGTTCCCCTAAAACCGTATGGGGAGGGGTGTTGAGCCAAGAAATTGGCTAATGTTTGCCCTTTGACAGCTTTTTGGGCACATATTACAAACTGAATTTAGACGGTGCCATTGTCCACTTCCCAATTCAGCCTTTTACTATTGGCTGAGTGAGCATGTAGCAAATGACGTCAGTCTGGGTGATGACCTGAGTGACCGATGGGAGCATGTAATGCCTAAATTTTGATGCGACGAAAAATAAGGCTAAGCAAAGCTTCTTGACAGTAGAATAGCAGATCTCAGGTGGGTGGAGATTCTGGCTAAGATAGAAAATGGCCTATTCTTGCCTAGTGCCATTCTCTTCTGCAAGGAGGCATCCGATGGATTATTCGACCGCCAAGATGTACACTTTGAGAGGTTTGACACGTCGTTGTGGGACAAGGACAGGTAGGGTCATGAGATAAACTTTGATAGGTGTAAACACCACTTGGTGTTCTGTGAGTCATTCGAATGTGTTAGAATCCTTTAGTTTCAAGAGCGTGGAGAAAGATCTAATTTTTCTGCCGAATTAGCAAAGAAAATTAATCTTGCCGAGTAGCGACTGCATTTTCTTCTCAGTCACCGAGGGTGGAGCATTGATGATTTCTCGGGCCTTATTTTCATCCACCTCAATACCATGATGATGCAAAAAAGTTTTGGCTGACACGCCGAAAGCACATTTGGCAGGATTCATTTTAAGGTTATGCTGGCACATACGCAGGACAGCTTGTCGAAGATCATCCAAATGTGTCTAACGACGTCTTGATTTGATTACAACATCATTAATGTAGACTTCGACGATGGTACTAATCAAATCTTGGAATATAGCATTCATAGCTCGTTGGTATGTGGCGCCGCCGTTCTTGAGGTCCAACAGTATGACAACCTGTTCATACGTGTCGAGTGCCCCCGGGCAACAAAAGCTAGTTTTATGGACATCGACCTCGAGTATGAAAATTTGGTTGTAACTAGCATGTCCATCCATAAAGGATAAGATCTGGTTGTTCGTTGTTGCGTTGATTAACAAATCTAAAATCGACATAGGATATTCATCTTTAGGAGTTGCCAGATTCAAATTTCAAAAATCAATACAAATATGTAAAGCACCACTTTTCTTCATAACTGGGACGATGTTCGCCAACCATTCAACGTATCGAGCTATCCGAATAAACCCAACTTTTAAAAGTCGAACGAGTTTGTCTTTTATGTCGAGTTGTACTTCGGTTGAGAATCATCGAGGTGGTTGGCATAATGGTTTGCACCCAGGTTTGATGCGTAATTCATGCTTAACTAGCATTCGATCTAAGCCAGGCATCCCATGGTAACTCCAAGCAAAACAATCCTTAAATTCTTTGAGCAAATTACAAAGCTTAGTTTTTACATGTTGGGGTAACAAAGCACTAATGAACAAAGGTCGTGGGTCTTCGGCCGTTCCAACATTATTTCCTCTAAAAGGTCTTTGACTTGAGGTTGGCTATCATCGAGCTCAGCTGGTGCAACCTGAACTTTGTCTAGTGATAGTACTGGGCCGTTGTCTCATTCGGCCAAAAATTCGACTAAGTTTATGCCCGAATTTGGTTATTTGGAAATAGCATACTAATGGGCCAACAGTCGTTCCATGGTAGATGAAACTACATCCTGACATCTTTCCTGTTTGGCTTCAGATATCGGTGTCGACGATCAGATTGGCCAATCCAAGTCTCGCCGAATCCTGATATATACTTTCAGCGCCTACTTTGATGGTTTTCTGCACTGAAATCTAAGTCAGCCGTCCTTCCTAGTTCATCCACTGTAAGGTAATATAGCCGACGTGATCATCGTAATATTGGGCCTAAATCATATTGGCTTCAAACAGTTGATTGTCAGCCGGATGAACCACACAGATTTACCATCCTACAAGATGAGAACCTGATATAATGAAGAGGGGTTTCATTTTGTTTTATGGATCCAATACCGACGAGTAATGCATTATGCTCGATCTTATAGTTGACTATAAAGAACGTAGTCATGTGATTACGACCCGCAACACTTACCTCATCCAAAGGAAGCACCCCTTTGGTCTGGACTTGTCACCGACGAAGCTGCTCATGGTTATTCCTAATGGAATTAGTTCATCGTTAGATTATTGTAGTGCCTTCATGACGAGTACGACCATGATATTGACTGTGGCCACACACAATCAACAAAAAGTTTAGAGATTGGGTAACCTCAATGTGAGCTGTAACATACAATGGCTTCAGATGTTGAAGATTAACTGAAGAAAAACGAGGAAACAGTTCGGCAAGAGCTGCTTTAACTTTTTCCTATTTGCTTATTTGCACATCCTCTTCAGTGGCAACGAAATCGACTTGTGTGGCTTCCTCGGTAACCACGTCCCCATCCAAGAAATTTGGTTGGGACAGAGTTGGTTGGAATTCAGCAGGTAGGATATGGACCATGCTGATTTCCATATTCTCAAGGACAGACGGACCCATTGGATCTTGGTCGTCATCTTCAGGGCTATTGAGTGCGGTATCAATATTTTGAACTTCCTCGATCTGGTCGTCTTCTACCTTTGCATGTACTTGCTCTTGTGATTCATCAACTGGACCTATTTCATTTTGGTTGTTGTTCTCATGCTCGCTTGCTATGGGGATTTGATCTTGTTTCTGCAGTGCTTTACTGGCCCGCTCTTCATATGCGATGCGAGCATCCCTTGTGTCCAGGTAAGCGTCTAAACATGCCACACTCTCCTTCTCATCGGTCATGAGGCCAAAGAGAGATACATCCAAGAAGACTTCAAAATGATATCTCAAATATTAAAGGTCTTCAAGAGAAAAGGAGAGCTCGGCAGTGTTTATGTCAATGTACGGATCGACCTCGAAGAAGAGAAAACAGGAGCTTGGCCTTCATTGCTAGATTAGTGGTTTTCTGGATAATTTGTTCAGCGTCAGGGCAAGTTAGTGCCAAGTCGAGGGCTTCCTGACATGCCTTAGGTAGGCCATACAAATCATTGGCAGAATGTGTCTTGTGAAATTCCTGCATGTACTCCAAGGATTCGCCGAGGAATAGAAGGTGTAGATTTCGTCGGACTCTTATTAACGGCTCTTGTGGGGGTAATAGGGAAGTTTGCTTTCAGCTTCTTTTCTGAACTGCTCGAAATGAACTTTCATCTCCCCAGGCCGAAGGAAGAGTTTGATGCGCTTCTCAGAGTCTTCAATGGTAGTTTTGAAGTCACGATCAATTACCTTTTTTCCTTGAAGTAATTCGGCCATGATGGTCGTTCATCTCCACTTCCTGCTGCTTCTTTTGACTGTCATTTGGTAGCTGAAGTAGCATGTGCTACATGTCATTGAGCCATGTGGTCTATTCACTAGCGTCATGTTTATGAGATTTGGATAATGTAGTATATACGCCGGTGGGAGAATTATAACTGTACCACCATGGATTTGATGCTAGAATATAAGGGAGTTTCACCTAATAGTTATGAACTTATATTCACAAGTAGTGGAGGTTGCTTGTCACAATCGCGTTAAGTAAGTTCTTGACATGAGTATCATGCAGTTCATAGTTACGAATGTCATGCCAATGCTTATGATTTTCATAGAACTTAATGATCTTTGATATGTATCTCCATTATGCAGTTCATGTAAGGAACTTGATAAGAATAATTTGGTTGCGTCGCTGAGTCCAATTCGATGAATTTAGGAAAATCTGATGGTTAATTTGTGCAGTTCACGGTTAACTTGGGGCATTGTCACTCATGGTTTATATAAAGAATAACTGGAAATTGATTTGTGTTGCATATGTGTCATGTGTGGAGAAGAATCCTCTAGCTAGCCTTTCACTCGTATTTCATCCACAATTCAATTTAATTGCTGTCTTTACTTTGTTTAAGTCTAAATTTCGTCCAAAACAACCCCCCATCATTGTGTTGTGTAAGTTTAGTTAGAATTCGTTCAAACTTGTTCCCTGTTAGTCTTTTGAGTCAATTTACTTCAATTTTCGTCCAAATTACCTTTTAGTTCTTGTTTTGAGTCGATTTAACTTAGTTTGTGAGTTTTGAGTCAGTTTGGCTTGTTTTGAGTCATTAGTATCTAGTTTTCTGTTTTTGAGTCTAGTTTAGTAATTTAGAGTTTAATTCGTGTAGATTAGCATCCCTTCTAATCATCGGCCTAGAACGATCCCTACTTACGCATACTACAACTATCAAAAAGAGGGTTTAAATTTGTATGCTATCAGTTCCTCAAGTCATCTTCGAAAAAATGACCTAGTTGGTGGATCAGAGGCTTCGACCCCGTTTTCGTCACAATCTTCCAATATTCCTTTGACAAAGTTTCCCTTTGTTGCTTTGATGAGGAATCATGTATCACGAGGCGGCTCGCTGAGACTAACTTTCGTTTCTTGACGTGTTGCGCTCAGTGTTTCGGGCTTCACAGTAGCAGTAATATGTGCCTGTGACAAGCCTTCTGGCCCTAGGCTCTGGGTTGTCGGTGTAGCGGTTAATTTTCCCATGACTGTTTTCTTTACTGACCGTGTTTCGACAGGCATGAACTTCGTAGCTTTAGCACTTGTTCCACCGAGAGTATCAAAATGTTGACCCTAAAAAGCACCAAACTTACGTGGCGCACAGGCCAAGTAACTAATAAGGTAACTATGTCCTTCAGTTATATGCGGGCCGTGCCAACTCGTCGGCCGAGCTCAGCTGGGGAGTAAAATGTGTTGATGCTGCGTTGTTAACTTCCAGAGCTTGAAGACCAGGCTACTAGTTCTGTGAAGTTCACAAATCGTCGACGCCAGATTCGGTCACAGTGATTATATTCGTAAGGATATAAGCACGCCGAATCGACACCAAAGTATAGGGGCACAGATACTCAAAACAGATATATGTCTTAATTATGAATGTGGTTCGGCCGTCGGAATGCCGAACTCTAAAACCTACTTGTGAGTATCCAATCATAAAATAACTCGGCGTTTAAAGTGTCGAGCCTAGTAATCAATAACACCTTACTTCATCGAAAAGGTTAATGAGATGACCTCTGTCAATAAGGATTCGAAAATCCTTCTCGGCCAAGACTTAGATAGTTAACCAGTCGGCCTCGACGCAGTGCTATTTATCCAAACTAAAAGTGCTCCTTGGTCGGCTGATTCTACAGTGATAGCGTTGTTTATCTAAACTGAAGATATCACTGATTGCCTTCACAGTGCTGTTTATCCAAACTGAAGATGTGTCGACGAGAAAAGAAAGTAAAAATCTCAAGGTTGTTGACAGGTTTCGCGTAGAGCGAGAGTTTGTGCAAGGTAGTGTGTGTGTTGAATTGGAGGGGCTTTGAAAGATACAATTCCCCCTTTATTTATAGCTGCAAACACCCTCATGATCAAATCAAAACTATACTCGGATTAGGACTCCTTATTCTAATCTGAAATAGGCTTCGATCAATCCTACTCCATTAGGACTCTGAATCCTCCTTTTAATCCAACTAAATTTGTCCCCTTGAACCTCAACCTCATCCTATTAAAACTTCTTGTCACACAAGGACTCAACCATTCCATCCTTATCTAGAACACTCAAATTCTTAACAGGACTTGGCCAGCCTCTGGGTCGAGAACAATTCTTAAATCCGGCCCAAACCAATATTTTGGGCCCAAACAGGCATTCATCCAATCAACAACAGAAGAAAAACTCTGGGGATTAGTGATATGATTCACCAATACAAGGTTCCAAACTAGTCTAGTAACATTTCAATTAACAAATAAATGTATTTGATCCTTGTCCTCCAAATTACAGAAAGGACACTTTTTATCCGTATTAGCCAAAATGCATCCCAACCTTTTCCTAGTGTGCAATCCCTCCCTAAAAAACAACCATGCAAACATCTTAACTTTGGGAGGGATGTTAAACTTCCACATCTTATTAATAACTTTATGGTTAATCGTTTGCACCAACATACCTTTTTGGATACAAGTAGCCGATTTAATAGAGAACTTACTACCAGTTGTGGGACCCCAAATGAGTTTGTCTTCCATATTTTGTATCAAAATGGGAATGTTGCATATTTTTTTAACCACTTCACAAGTGATAATAGCAGCTAACTTCTCTCTGTCCCACCAATTATTGACAATGAGTTCACTCACTTTGAGTCCCAATTAATGCTCTAGGCATCCAAATTCAGTTGGAGGTGGAGAGGTACAGAAACACCCAATTATGGGTCTAGAATAAAATATTCTGACCATACCCACCCTCCACCTCAACCCCTTGTTGATGACATCCCTACTCTTCAAAATACTCTTCCAAGCAAAAGAATAATTTTGTCTTACTTTATTATCTAGAAATTCTTCGTTACAAGGTCTTTGCTTTTAGCTAATTTCAGCCACCAATTGTTACTATTTTAATCAAATACAGGACATGTAACAACCCATCCCTAATTTTATGATTTTATAAATTTTAAAAATGTGAGTAACCAAAATGCCTTTAGAATAGAGATTTTTTTACTTTCTTTGACCGTCTTTTTGTGACACATAAGAACTATTGTTATACCATATTCTCAAAGTACTCGACGGTAAAAATGCATTGGCACAAGTGAAACTGAATTTGGAGCTACGATGAAGATTTTATGAAACTACAAAGTAGAGTAGAAGGGCATTTTAGTAAATTCATTATTTTATATATTCACTCTTACTATTTTATTATTTTCTTATGGGATATCTGATAAGTGCATTATTTTTTATTATTTCATATCATTTATCCCTAAGTTGTGTTAAGGAATTGATTATAAAAGAGCCTTATTACTTTTCTTTTCTCAGTTTCAGTCATTCTGCACACTTAGGACATTTTTTGGGATAATTCAACTTTCCAGAGGAGTTTTGATGCAAGGTCAATTGGAGAAAGAAGCTAAAAGGTTGAAAATCGTTGTATCCGACTTTCATAATTTTCCAAAGAGCCATTCATTCCATTTTTACAAATCAATCCCGCAAAAGTTGTTTTCCCATCAGAACTATGCAGCTGTAGGAGAATGATGATTTGAAGGCATTCCCGATTTTTTCTAGTGGCATGCGATATATGCTTGGAAAGATAAGAGATAAAGCTACGTTTCTCATATTTTTAAAGAATTTTCCAGAAGAGAAATCGACCTCACACTTGGCGTGAAATTAAGATAACATGTTTCCCAAACCAAGAAAGATTCTTTCTTAGTTTCTCTCATTGATTATTTAGGAATTTTGTTTTCTATTAGGATAGTTTCTACCAGACCTTTTAGGGTTTTTCTAGTATAAATAAGGTGCCCTAAACTCTCTCAACTTATGCACATACCCCCACATCCCTCATATCACCTACACCACTATACCATTCACCATCTCTGCAATTTGTGAAGAAGAGCCTAGGGACGTGCTTTGCCATGGACTCTGGGTTCTATCTTTCTTTTATTTTTATTTCTATGTGTAACTAAACTACTTTTCTAAGGTTTATGATGAAGCCATGACATGAATATTTGGGAAGTACTTTGTGGGTCTTTTATTTTTATTTATATGCCATGTTATATTCTTAATATTTATGGGTATTTTATTCTGGATTCAGATTTCTAATGACGAATCACCTTTAGGAATTTTGCATCTAGATATTTAGATAAATCTATGAGGATGAGCAATCAATTAGGTCTATTAGAACTAAGATTAAGAAGAGTAGACAAACTTGTGAGGATGACCAATATCAAGCTAGTCCTGCTTGGTTGACATGATTCTTCTACGCTTAATGGGTTTTAATGTGTTTAATTGTATATCATGTAGAGATACAAGAGTTGATGCCTGACCATCGATTAATTCATACCTTAGAAAGAACAACCTTTAACATTGGCATGGTAATTGGATAGTAGTTGGCTCTAGGAAAAGTAAATAAGATTGTTATTGGTGAATTCATAACCTTAGGTTTTCTTGTCGTGTGTGATTTTAATTAATTGTATTTTATTTTTCTTGTTAATTTTAGTCTTTATCAAATACTCAATTATTCAATTCACTCTATCCTTTGTTTTTTTAATTAAGTCTAGCATGATTATCGGTTAAATTGGTATTAAAGCAAGCCATGTCGGATCGACCTCTTATTTGCATATATTACTACAATTGATTCATGCGCTTGCAAGTTTAATTTGGTTTCAATTAATCTATTATTTCGGTTAGTTTAAATTTACAATAATATATGTGTCCGTGGGACCCATCCAGTGGGTCTCTTCTCCTCTTTGTCCCCGTGTCCTTTCCTTTCCACTCTCCCGGACCTACTCTCATTATTCACCACCTCATCACACTCTTTCTCTCTAGCTCTCCTCATTTCCCTATCAGCTCTCTCGCTTGTCTTTCTCTATTCAAGTGTAGAGACATCTGATCACCGGCACACTCCCACTCATGCGAGCACTGCCACCACAACCCCAACTATCATCTCATTTTATCTCTCTCCCTAAGCCTATAACTTGAACTAACCCTCAGGTCTGCACTCAAACCAGAGAAATAGAGGATGGAGAACTTCGGCGAGTTCTTAAATTTTTCCAGCGAGGTAAGACTCGAAATACCTTCAATGCCATCCTCTTTGACATTTCAATTCAATTTTTTAGTTATATACATGTTTTTGTGAAGTTTTGGACATAGAAAACACCCCTGGAATTTTACCCATTTTTTCAGTGAGAATCTGGTGCGTTTCGAGTCCTTTTCTGGTGAAATTCGGCCACGGTCGAGGAAACTAATGGCACTATTCAAATCTTTGTTCCTTGATCTGCGTTTTGGTATATTGCATGACTAGGTTTAGTAAAGTTTATTGTTGATCGGAGCCTGGGAATTCCGACCTTTTTCTTCGTTTAGTCCAGCAGGTTTCACCCGTGAGCCCAGGGGGTCAACCTAACCCAAGAAAAAAAAATTCCAAAGCCCAGATCTGTGACCCAGATCTAGATCCAAACCTAGTATCCGGCCCAGCCCAATTCCAATGTGGATCAGGAATATTCCTGAAATATTCTCTGAAATATTCCTTATGTTGACTTTTTTAGAAATTTTTCGAAAACCTCCCTAGAATAATTTTGATACCCCGAGTTTGTTTTTGACATTCATTTAGTGAAATTCCAAAGTTTTAACATAGTTGACCACCGGGGTGTCTCGGTTGACTTTTTAGGATTGACCGTTGACTTTTTTGTTGACTTTTTACAAACTTTGCCCGGAACCCCTTTTGGCGTAATTCGACGCACTGATTCCAAATCTGCACTATGTGCTCCCAAATTTAGTTGTTTTAGTTGAGTTTTACTAACAACCCCAATATTATGCATATAGGCGATTACTATCGGAGACTCCAGCCTTTCTAGCTCGAACGGATGTGACATCGCAAGTAACTGTGAGTGGGTTTTTTTTATATAATATATATATATATATATATATATATATATAATTGTTAGTTTCTATTTATACATTTCATAAAGAGTTTTCTACAATACCCCTAGATAAAAATTATGAGGTTATGTTATGCCCTACGGGTTGCACAGGTATGCGTATTATTATTGATGCCTTAATTATATTTATGGCCGTGACTAGTATTATGGTGACGTGAATTATCAATTCACCACTATAATTTTATTTACATTATCTACTCATCATTGTTGCACAGTGTTAGTACTTGCCCAGGCCAGGGCCAGTCTTTCACGTGTATGTGCACATTGCACCATACGCTCACTTTGGATCCATTGTAGGTACCAGTCCTATCTTAGATTGCTATAGGCAATTAGGACTCGTATGTGCTGCACATAGCACCAATTTTCACATGATTGTAGTACGCGTAAATCATTATTATACCGAGTCTTGTTCATATCATAATTCCTCTGCATGAACTTGTGTGTCAACATATGTCGATGAGCACTTGATGTGATTTATTTATTTTAGCGAGGTATTGTGATTACTAGAAGTTATATTCTTATTTAAGAATTTGTGACGTATTGAAGTCTTGAGATATTGCAAGCTACGATAAGTATTTTCCATACTATACGTAGTATGTATATTTTAGAAACTAGTTTTACGGTAAAGGGTTATAATGTATTCAAAAATGTTTCTATAAAACTTTATTTCTAGGCCCACTCACCCTTGTTTTTTGCCCTTCCAGGTTTTAGTAGCTAAGCTTTCATATCAACAAAGATTCTTGGCAATCTAGGCATTGAAAATTACCTTTGATGGTATAATTCTCAGTCTACTTTACTGTATTTTACTTATGCTCTGACATCACGTGTGAAATGGATTCATTCCCGCTCATTAGCGCACTTTTATATTTAGGCACTTTTAGGTTTAAATTTATTCACATTTTTCACATCACTACACTTTATGGCTTTGTCACCCTCCTGGTGCCAGCCACCACAACGCGATTCGGAGTCCAGGTGGACGTTTCGGGTCGGGGTGTGTCATTTTGGTATCAAAGCACAAGTTTGGGCAGTATTGCGTTCATCACACGCGTGATGTAAGCATTCTTTGTTCTTGAACCTAATTGTCGAATCTTGCCGCCTTGTCAAATACAAAAAAAAAGTGTTAGCTTTTCCTGAGTTATGGGTTACTTAGATGACTTATTGACATGTTAGAAGAACACTTTGGCGACCGCCTCTAAACTTTAAACAAATAACCGCCCGACATTTAGGAACTGTCAACTAGAATTCAAGTGGTATGATTTCTGATACTAGACACATGTACTAGTATCTGGGAGTGATACCTTTATGCCAAAACACTAGTTCACAGTTTCAGGGTAATGAACAATATCAAAAGTATCATAAATGCGTTAATTAGTGACAAGACTGATAGACTGATTAACAGTGACTACCTGAGCTGAAGAAACTAAATCATGGATACTTGGGAACAAGTCTTGTTGGAGAACAGTAAATTTGTAGTTGTTTTAACCATATTTTCCACTTAGGTCACTAAAACCTCTTCGACCAATCACTTTTTTTGTCACTTCCACAAACAAATATTAAAATTAAGGCACGAGTTATTTTCCCGCTGTAAGAACGAAATGAGTATCAAGAAAGTTATAAAGACATATTAGCACGTGGCGTAGTGAAAGGAAGTAATATGGTACGTTTCAAGGACGTATATCTCTGGCGTCATTTCTCAAAATTTTACTGAGATACCACTGAAGCGGGAAGTTGAATACACCATTGATCTACTTTCCTGTACTACACTAGTCTTCCTTGTGCCTTTTAAAAACGACTCCTAACATTGAGGGAACTTAGTTGTGAAAGCTTACCGATTAGGAATTTATCCAACCAAACACCTTATTGATCGGATCATATTTATATACATTTTAACATCAAATTCACTCGTCTTTTCTTAGTTAGTTTGTTGTATTTTGAGCTATTTACGTTATTTTTATGTTTTATAAGTTTTTCAAGAAAAGAAAATAAAAATAGAATAAATGAAGTGTTAAGTAATTAATTCGTTTAAACTTTCTTGTTTGTTGATTAGATTTTATCATTTGAAAAATAATATATATTTATATTATTTTTCTTTTTTTTTATTTTTTTATTTTTATTTTTATTTATTTATATATTTATATAATTATATTTATTTACATAATTAATGTTGTGTGTGTGTGTGATCATGATGGCATGCACTAAGTGAGTGCATTCGGTGGAGCTGAAAAGAAAGCAGAAAATATAAAAAAACTGAAGGAGGGCACCGCCCATGTGAGTAAATAAAAGGAGAGAAGGCAGCTAGAGAGTCAAAAAAGAGGGCTGCCTTCCTAGGCACAGAGCGCAGCCAGAGGAAGCTGCTTTGGCAGCACCGAAGGCTCCCATTGAAAGGCTTGCGAGAGGAATTAAGCTGCCTGGAGCAGCAAGCTTGCGGCAATAAAAGGCAAAGCTGCCTTTGTTTTTGGGCTGCGCACAGAAGAACAAGCTGGGCAGCTTTGACGGAGACACGCGGCGCGAATAAGGGCAGGCGTCAAAGCTTTGAAGGTGGGAATTAAGGGGAGCTCCTCGGGGCAGAAGCTAGGGCAGCGTGCGGACAAACCAAGCACCAGAAGCCACGGTGCAAAATAAGCATCTGGCAGCAAGCACAGTGCACAAGCACAGTGCACAGAAAGTCCTTGCACATCCCCAATTTGGTTTAATCTCTCCAACTTCAATTAGTTTAATTTCTGTATTTAATTTTATAAATATGTGTAAATAAATTTGTGTTGGCTAGAGGATAATTCAAAACCATGATTATATTTGTAATTTGAATTGGTAATTTCAGTTGTGATTTCTGAGTTGTGATTTAATTTGCTTAACTGCTTGATTAATAACTTATTTGTGTTTGTCGATTAAGAATGCATACTTAATTTACATGCATGAATTTGATGCTAGAATATAAGTTAATTTCACCTAATCGTTATGAACTTATATTCATGAGTAGTGAAGGTTGCTAGTCACAATCGCGTTAAGTAAATTCCTGGCAAACGTATCATGCTGTTCATAGTTACGAATGCCTTGTCAACACTTATGATTTTCTTAGAACTTAATGATTCGCGCTTGTATCTCTATTATGCAATTCATGTAGGGAACTTGTGGGGAATATTTTGGGTTGTCGTATGCAATCATCCAATCCATTAACTTAAGGAAAATCTGAAGATTAATTTAAGCGTATCTAATTAATTTGGAGTATTGAGATTTACAATTTATTGAAAGAACAACTGAAAATCAATTTAGGTTGCTTATGTGTCATGTGTGGAGAAAAAACCCTCTAGCCAATCCGTCGTCTTTCTGTTCACTTTTTATTTTATGTTTTTGTTAATTTTGTAATTTATTTAAGTTTAATTTACGTTTCATCCAAACCAAACCCCCCCCCCATTATTATATTATATTATTTAGTTAGTTTTCATTATTTTTAATCTTTTAATTCGATTTCCGTCCATTTCAATTTCTAGTGTTTAATTTAGATTGTTTTTATTTTAGTTTAGTGTTTTAAACTTTGTTTTTACGTTTTTAAATTATTTTAGAGGTTTTAGCAAGCCCTCCTAATCCCCGGCCTAGAACGATACCCTACTTACATCATTACTACAACTGTCAAAAAGAGGGTTAAATTTGTGCGGTTTAAAAACCCGTCAAATTTTTGGCGCCGTTGCCGGGGATTAGTTACTTTGCTAATCCCTTTATTTTTTGTTTGTGTTTAATTTTTGTTTGTTTGTTTGTTTGTGTTTTTGTTTGTTTTTGTGTTTGTGTATTTTACTTTTGATATTTGATTTATTTTTCTTTCTTTAATTTTAGGTACTAATGGAGCAAGATATGGCAACCATTCAAGCTCAATTGGCGCAGCTCACTGCTCAATTGACTCATAATGCCGAACGGACCTCAATGCCAAGTGTCCCTACACTTGATGTGCCTTATGGGCAAGGATATCAAGCTCATCAGTATCCTCAATTTTCGGCATATGACGATGATTGGGGGTATCAAAGCCACTGCCAATCAAGGGGCAATATGTATTCCAACGCTTGCAATTCGGATTGGAGGGATTATTCAAATCAAATGTGGGATGAACCTCAACATTTTCAACAAAGTGGATATTGGCAGCAAGACGAGTTCTATTCCAGACCTATGCAGCCACCACAGAATCCCCCACAACAATTCCAATCGAATCAAAGTATGCCCGTGGATTATAATCAAATTCTTAATGAATTAAACTCTTTGGTGCAGGGGTCACAAAATCAAGCTAAGGAAACTCACCAAGGAGAATATTGGCAGCCGTATGATGAGTTCTATACAACACCTTTGCAGCCACCACAGCCACCACAACAATCTGCCCAATTTGATTCAGGTATATCTCTGAATAATGATACATTTAATAAGTTACTCTCCTCTTTGAATCAGGGAGTGGAAAATCGAATCCAGGAGATGCAAGACCGGACCAACAGAGTGGACAAATTGGATATACAAGTTGGGCAGATTATGGAATTCATGGCACAGATTAAAGATCAAAGTGAACTTTCCAACTCCACATTTGCAAATTCAAAGGGAGAAGTGGAAATCGATGAAGCCATAAGTGATGTGGAGGATGAAGCTGTTCCAGAACTATCCAGTCACAGCCCGAACTTGGATGAATTGCCGCTGCAAGAAGAAGAGGAGGAGGACGACTTGGGCAGTTTAGACGAATTCTTGTCTCAAACCCCTCAAGTCCCTATGTCGTCCAACTTAGGTGAGGAAGTTCCACGTTCAATTCATTCTAACCCTATTCCACCGAATGTCCTTTTTCCTTGTAGAATTTTAATTCCAAATATCGAAGAGAGTGAAAAAGACATTGTGGAAGCTCTTCCAGAAGTCCAAAGTGATATCTCAATTCTTGGTGCACCAAAACAAGTTCCTGAACCTTGCACACCAAGAAAAGAGATTCAAGAGAATGAAGTGGCTGAAGCATATCAAAAATACATCCAAGAGGTTGTGCATGAGGCAACAAAGGCCCAAGAAATTGAGTTTGATGACACGGGACAGGCCACAACCATCATCATCAATCTGGCCCAGTTCAAAATCCCGGAAATATCCAAAAATGTGGTCTTTGTAATTGAGTTTGTATCGGAGAAAGGCAGTAAGCAATCTTCTCCAATTTTAATTTTTATTTTATTTTATACTAATATTTTTCTCATTTTAATGATTCAGGCGCCCACTCTTGAATTAATGCCACTGCCGAATCATTTCAAGTATCACCTCCCATTGAAAGATAAATTCCATGCTTTGGAGATAAGGGGAGGTTAATGTAAAGATTCGTCCGGCTAAAGACGTTAAATCAAGCGCTTCTTGGGAGGCAACCCAAGCAACCAGATTTGCATTCTTACTCCCTTCTTTTCCTTTACTTTCATTTTTGTTTTGTTTAGTTAGTTGTGTTATTTGGTTGAATTTTGTTTAGTTTGCGTTTAAATAAATTAAGGGCAATGTTTATTTTTAGTGCAGGAAAATAAAGCCTTTTTACATTAATTTACATATTTTAATTTACATATTTTATATTGCTTAAAATAAACCTGAAAAAAAAAATTACAATAATACGAAAAAACTAATAGTGTTCATTGGTCATTTGTCATTGGTTAGGTGGTGCCTGAGAAGTCGATGGAGCTCCGGGAAGACGAAGTGCTAGAGTTGGAATCTCCGGAGCCGGAACACTTGGTGCTGCTCCAGAGGACGAAGGCAACATAAACCGCGGGAGTAGCGCCATGAACCTATCATGATCGCTCTGAATCCGACCGTCCGACTCCTGCAGCTGGTCCAGCTTCCTCTTCATGCTGGTCGAGTAACTAGTTGCAAACATGTGCAACTCCTTGTTCTCGTGCCTGAGTCCTCTGACTTCTTGCCGAAGACTGGCCACCTCCGCCATCAGCGACTCCACCTGACGAGTTCGGGCAAGCAGGCGCTGGCCCATGTTCGAAACTGAGCCTGCACTCTGGACGCTGAGGGCAAGGGATTCCTGAACGGCCAGCTCGTCCGACCGCCTAGATAGCATCCTATTGTCCCTTGGAGTGAGCAGATTTCTGGCAATCACCGTAGCGGTGATTTCATTCCTCATCATTGTGTCCCCGACTGTAAGAGGACCATTGGGGGATATGAAGGATGGATTCCAAATGTTGTTCGGAGAAGACGAGTCATCGTCTTCCCCGAGATTTAAGTTTAGGCGACGGTCGGAAGGGCAAGACATTTTTAGAGGGGGTTGAGGAAGAAAAGAGTTCGGAAGGATTATGAGTGTTTACAGAAGGGAGTATTTTCAGAAGGAAGTGTTTGAGGGAGTTCAAGTGTGATGTGGAGCAGAATTCGTGCCTCTATAAAAAGAAGCAAATCAATGAGGCGCTCCTCTGAGATCGATGAGGCGCTCTCCTCTCGCAAATCAAAGAGTGACGCTCCTTTCTCGAGAGCCGTTTCCTTTCTCAAAAGTCGGAATTGCTCAGAATTCACGTGGCATCACGAGGGCTCAGCTTTTCCAATTTTGTCGTGACTCATCACGTGCAGCGTGGAGCGTTGCGAAAACCACGAGCCGCACCCGGATTTGAACCCCGGTTTTCAAAAGATCATCATTCCGGTTTTGTCGTCACTCGTCACTGCATCGTCAGCCTTGCGGAAATTACGGACGCTTTGTCAGAAAGCGCGTAACGGGCACTGTTCATCCATCCACCGGCTGCCGACAAATAGTGAGGGAATAGTTCCGGTTGAGGAAGAAAAAAATTCTATAAGTCTCGACCTTCGCTTTCCACAGCAAAGGCACACCTTCACACCTTCTCAACCTCTCAACATCTCAACCTCTCAACCTCTCTTCATCTCCGATAATGTCTTCCCAAAGAAAGCTTTCGAGTTACTCAGTGTTCTTCATCCCTTGGATCACCCCAGAAAACAAATCATCCAAAGCAAAAGTATTTCATATCAAAAAGGTTAAAAGCAAAAGTATCTCAAATCACATTTTCTCCTCACTTTCATCTGAAGAACATGGAGAAAGTGAGATCCTGATTGCTTACCTAGTCTTGCTCTCGAGTACTCATCTCAGACCCCTCCTAGCCCACTTCAAAAATAAACCTGTGTTGAGGTACTTCTTCAAAAACAAAAGTACCTCACAGACGAAGCATGAGGAGTCTGAGGTGCACCCAAGAGCAGATGAGTCTGGGTTGATCCAAGAGTTCAAGAAGATGCCACACCTGCGTGGAGACCGGACTACTTGAAGCATGTGGAGACAACGTGCTGATTCATCCTCAACTAAGTTGTGGAGCACTTGCGAGAAGAAGGCCCATCCTGTTCAAGATGAAAGCTGTGGAAAATCAACGAGCGACCAATGACCGCCTATTAGTTCTTTTCATTATCTTTTATTTTCATTTTTTTATTTTATTTTTCGTTTGCTTTTTCTTTATTTTCTTGCGTGCTTGACTGATTTATTTCTTTTCTTTGCAGGAACGTTTGGTTAATTCCTCCCTTGAAGTTGATTGCAAAATTTACGCTTGGGGGTCATCGCTTGGTTTTCTGCAAATTAGAGAAGTTTTCAGTCCCTTTTCTTTATTTTGTTTCGTATTATTTGTTCATTTTATTTTAATTGCTTATTAATGTTTTCTGACATTGGGGACAATGTCTAGTTTAAGTGTGGGGGTATCAAGATAAAAAAAAAATGACCAAATTGAAAATTTTTGTACCTTCAACTTTGAACTGGTTTCATTTGTTTCCATGTTATTGCTTTTTGTTTTCTTAGTGTTTTATGCTGTTTTGGTGTGTTTTATTGTGTTTTGAGGAAATCTTACGAAAATGACATAAAAATTTGAAAAATATTTTGAAAAACCCAAAAAGAATTTTATTTTAGAGTTGTTTTTGTGTGTTTGTGTCTTAGGTACCTTCCAACACAATGATGAGGATTTAGTTTTTAATGGCATGACTGTTAAAGAAAGTTATAAACATGGATGGAAGTTTGATATGCTCTTGGTTTATGCTTAGTTGTAGTTGTTGTTTATGAATTTAAATTTGATCACAAAAGGATAAAATTAGTTTTTGTAACATGCTTGAAGGAAGGAACTCAAACTAATGCTACATCCCTGTGAGACTTGAGCTTATACCTTGTTTGAAGAGTTATTAATCTTGATGTTTTTGTTTTCTAAAGTCGTTGCATGATCTCATTATTCTTTGCTTGGTTGCTACTTAGAAGGCGTTTTATCATCTTAGTTCCAAATACTAAAACTCATATCCGTTTCATTCAAAGCATGACATTGAATTGCATAACACATATCAAGATGAAGTTGTTTAGTGAACCACCACATCCCAAAAAGCCTTACCCTCCATCTTTCTTATGTTTTGTAGGTTTAACCCCTTTCGAGCCTGGTTTAGCCTATTTTTGTTGTTAACCACATTAAACCGCACCTAACCGTCCGCACCCTTGTTCTTAAAGAATAGTGAGCATGACTTAAAAAAGAATTCATTTTATTCTACACTATACAGAAAAATAAGTGTGGGGGAGGAATTGGTTGTTTTGAGCTCAATTGTACGTTTTGCGTTTTTAAAAAAAAAAAAAAAAAAAAAAAAAGAAAAAAAAAAGAGAAAAATGCATGAAAAGAAAAGAAAGAAGAAAAAGAGTTTGAAATTTGGCCATAAAGTGTGCGAATCTTCCCCTCGGATTTAGAGTTGAATTTTCATTCAAAAGTGAATTCTATGCGTTAACCTTATTACTTTGCTTACTATTTCTTTAAGAACATTTGTTTTTCCATAGCCTTCCTTTGTTAAGCCTATATCCTTAGCCCCATTACAACCCTTTGACTTCTATCTTGGTTGTTGTGTGTTCAATATGTGGAGTTTGGGATTGGTATGAGCATATAGTGTCCCTGGTTCTCACATCTAAGTAGTAGCATTCCGTTCATGAGATCATATTCATATGCACATTAATAACTCCAGAAAATGCTTTCTTTGCTATTACATATGTGAGTGATCGTTTCCTTGCTTACATCATTCTTCTCACATATACCTAGTGTAGGGAGTGTAGTCAGAAAATCTGAGCGAAAAATTGAGTGCATATCTAGTAAGGAATAGAGTAAATTCTCTAAGGCATGTTACTACATTCAAAATGTTATTTTAATTGATTAAATGCGAACTAATAAATGGTGACTGTGATTAAGTATGTGCTTAAGGGTATGGATTGCTAAAATCTGTGTAAGTGATAATTTTTAATTTGTCATGTCCATTGGAAATCCCTGAGATAAATGTTGGAAGGTTTAGATTGAGTTTTGTTTTTGTTTCTTTGTTTTGCTCGAGGACTAGCAAAAGCTAAGTGTGGGGGTATTTGATCGGATCATATTTATATACATTTTAACATCAAATTCACTCGTCTTTTCTTAGTTAGTTCGTTGTATTTTGAGCTATTTACGTTATTTTTATGTTTTATAAGTTTTTCAAGAAAAGAAAATAAAAATAGAATAAATGAAGTGTTAAGTAATTAATTCGTTTAAACTTTCTTGTTTGTTGATTAGATTTTATCATTTGAAAAATAATATATATTTATATTATTTTTCTTTTTTTTTATTTTTTTATTTTTATTTTTATTTATTTATATATTTATATAATTATATTTATTTACATAATTAATGTTGTGTGTGTGTGTGATCATGATGGCATGCACTAAGTGAGTGCATTCGGTGGAGCTGAAAAGAAAGCAGAAAATATAAAAAAACTGAAGGAGGGCACCGCCCATGTGAGTAAATAAAAGGAGAGAAGGCAGCTAGAGAGTCAAAAAAGAGGGCTGCCTTCCTAGGCACAGAGCGCAGCCAGAGGAAGCTGCTTTGGCAGCACCGAAGGCTCCCATTGAAAGGCTTGCGAGAGGAATTAAGCTGCCTGGAGCAGCAAGCTTGCGGCAATAAAAGGCAAAGCTGCCTTTGTTTTTGGGCTGCGCACAGAAGAACAAGCTGGGCAGCTTTGACGGAGACACGCGGCGCGAATAAGGGCAGGCGTCAAAGCTTTGAAGGTGGGAATTAAGGGGAGCTCCTCGGGGCAGAAGCTAGGGCAGCGTGCGGACAAACCAAGCACCAGAAGCCACGGTGCAAAATAAGCATCTGGCAGCAAGCACAGTGCACAAGCACAGTGCACAGAAAGTCCTTGCACATCCCCAATTTGGTTTAATCTCTCCAACTTCAATTAGTTTAATTTCTGTATTTAATTTTATAAATATGTGTAAATAAATTTGTGTTGGCTAGAGGATAATTCAAAACCATGATTATATTTGTAATTTGAATTGGTAATTTCAGTTGTGATTTCTGAGTTGTGATTTAATTTGCTTAACTGCTTGATTAATAACTTATTTGTGTTTGTCGATTAAGAATGCATACTTAATTTACATGCATGAATTTGATGCTAGAATATAAGTTAATTTCACCTAATCGTTATGAACTTATATTCATGAGTAGTGAAGGTTGCTAGTCACAATCGCGTTAAGTAAATTCCTGGCAAACGTATCATGCTGTTCATAGTTACGAATGCCTTGTCAACACTTATGATTTTCTTAGAACTTAATGATTCGCGCTTGTATCTCTATTATGCAATTCATGTAGGGAACTTGTGGGGAATATTTTGGGTTGTCGTATGCAATCATCCAATCCATTAACTTAAGGAAAATCTGAAGATTAATTTAAGCGTATCTAATTAATTTGGAGTATTGAGATTTACAATTTATTGAAAGAACAACTGAAAATCAATTTAGGTTGCTTATGTGTCATGTGTGGAGAAAAAACCCTCTAGCCAATCCGTCGTCTTTCTGTTCACTTTTTATTTTATGTTTTTGTTAATTTTGTAATTTATTTAAGTTTAATTTACGTTTCATCCAAACCAAACCCCCCCCCCCATTATTATATTATATTATTTAGTTAGTTTTCATTATTTTTAATCTTTTAATTCGATTTCCGTCCATTTCAATTTCTAGTGTTTAATTTAGATTGTTTTTATTTTAGTTTAGTGTTTTAAACTTTGTTTTTACGTTTTTAAATTATTTTAGAGGTTTTAGCAAGCCCTCCTAATCCCCGGCCTAGAACGATACCCTACTTACATCATTACTACAACTGTCAAAAAGATGGTTAAATTTGTGCGGTTTAAAAACCCGTCACTTATCTAGGGAACCTCAAACCTATCAGCGAAGGCGAAAGGCGGAACCTTAGAAACACACTTAGATTTTAGCAACACAATCGAGTGGCGATTAAAAACCATTAACCCCCACTTCAAGTTGATGGTTTCTCTAACCAACTTTTGGAACCCTTGTTTTCTTCTATAGCCTGACGAATTTGTTGCAGTCTTACAAATGACTTTCCCACCTACTTCAGCAACGAGGTCAAATTTCTTGAACACTGACCGTCAACTTTATACCAAATTGCTTAAATGTTAGTTTTGTTTATATTGGTACTCTTCTTGGGAGATGTGATCTCAGTAGACAACATTCTTTTCTTTTTCCCAAAAGGTTGTAGCAGAAGAAAATTGAAATTCTCACAAAGTATTGTGAAATTCGAGATATCTTTGGTCTTGTCAATTTCATCGACAATTTGTTAGTGATTTTTTGGCTATATTTTTTTTCCTCACTTATCGATCAAGGAAAGTTAGTGTAGTTTGGGATGTTGGATATGAATAAAATTTCTGACAACTTAAGTGTTGTCTGTTCTCGAGCATTATTCTTACATTTTTTTACAACGTCGATAATTTGGAAACCCACAATGACATTTTATCTGGATGTTTTGGTTGTATAGATGTAGCATGATGGAGTATCGCTTATGTTTCCCAACGATTGGAACCGTATGAAATGAACCACCTTACTCATGACTTAGAGTCAACGGTTACTATCTTTATTTGAAAATTGGATGACATTTCTTTGTGGAGAAACGTATCCAAAATCTTTACCAACCTTAGACCTCTCAAATACATCTTCATTTGAAAAGAATTAGATTTCTGAAAATGGCGATGGAAGAACCAAATCAACATCTACGATTGCATTATCGTGTGCCACCCCGGTTGTGCCAATGTAATTATGGTTACCGCAACAAAAGACATATATACCCTTGAACACTTTTAGCATGTCCTATCCTATTTCAGCTAGAATTGACGAGTATTAATATGACGTTTTTTACAAATCATTAAGAAATCGTTCTGAGTGGCTATAATCAATTCTTGTATCTAAATGGAGATGAGAAAATATCACCATAAGCTCCCGGTACGAGGTATCTTGTACATGTGGAGATTATGATGATGTTCGGCAATTTATCGATCGACTTGACTCCATTGGTCCAGATGGACTACTGATAGGAGCATATTTATGCGACTTAGCTTGCTTGTTTTCTTGCATTTTGGTTATTATTTAGTATTTATTATAGTGTTTAAAGTCATTTTCATGTGTTTGTAGGTTTATATGTCAAAGTATGCAAAAAGAAGCAATTTGGAGCATTCTAGAGCATTTTTGGGCCAAGATTGGATAGTGCAAACATGGAAGCATAAGGATGGAAGAATTTGATGCAAAGAAGCCCAAGAATTTGATGCAAAGAAGCCCAAAAATCTGTTTCAATGGGCCTAAAAATATGATGTAATGCTTAGCTCATCATGACATTTGAGTGGATGATGCAATGCTTAACTCACCATGACATGTGAGTGGATGATGCAATGCTTAGTTCACCATGACATGTGAAGTGGATGACTCAAAACCTACCACCACCAATAAATCCCACTCTTGCCGTGAGTTTTAGGTGTTCCCACCAGAAATTGTGCTTAAACAAAGTCCATCATTCTCCTATAAATACCCATGGTAGCAACCTCATTCAAATCATCCAAGAATAAACCATTCTACAAGCCTTTCCTTGCCTCTCCCTACATATCTAAACTTCCCCCATTCATTCCTCCATAAACCAACCCTTCAACATCATTCAAAGCCTTGTGCCGCAACAAAGAGAAGAAGAGGAAAGTCCTTGGATGCGCTTGGATCGTTGGAAAGTTTAGGTGTTTTCTTTCTTTTACTTTTGTTTTTCAATGTTTAATTTAAATTGTTGTTCAATTATGTTAAACATGTGGAACTAATTTCTTTTTAGTTAGAGGCAAATTTGAAGCCATGGACATATGTTGGTTATGATTTGATTTACCCCAGTTATGAATTTATGAATGTTGGATGTGGTTTACTTTTCTGTTTTGATTAAGAACTTGTTTATGTATGTGGGTTAAGGGTCGACACTTAATTTGCATGCCTAAACTTGATGCTAGGATATAAGGGAATTTCACCTAATCGTTATGAACTTATATTCACAAGTAGTAAAGGTTGCTAGTCACAATCGCGTTAAGTAAATCCTTGGCATAAGTTTCATGCAATTCATAGTAACAAGTGCCTCGTCAATGCTTATGGTTTTCATAGAACTTAATGATTCTTGCTTGTATCTCTATTATGCAATTCATGTAGGGAACTTGTGGGGAATGTTTTGGGTTGTCGTATGCAATCATCCAATCTAATGACTTTAGGAAAATCTGAAAGTTAATTTAAGCGGACCTAATTAATTTGGAGCATTGTCATTCATTCGTTTGTTGAATTCATAACTGGGAATCAAATTATATGCATATGTTCATGTGTGGATAAGGAACCCTCTAACTAGTTTCTCATCATTCTATTTCATTAAATTATATTTTCTTTGAAGTTTATTTATAAGTTTATGTTTTAAATTCAATTTCATCAAAATCAATCCCCCATTTATTTTAAAGTGTTGGATTTGTTAGAAATCAATTTAGTTTGTGTTTTCTAAAGTCTTGAATTATTTTGAGTCTTTTGATTTATTTTAGTTTATTTGTTAGTTTTATTTTGAGTTATTCTAGTTAAGTGTTTTGAGTCTAGTTTAGTGTTTTAAACTTTGTTTTTACGTTTTTAAATTAATTTTACATTGGTTAGCATCCCTAGTTAATCCCCGGTTAGAACGATCCCTACTTACATCATTACTACAATTATCACAAATAGGGTTTAATTTGTGTGTCAAGAAATTCTCACATCAAATTTTGGCGCCGTTGCCGGGGATTAGCGAAATTGCTAATCCCTTGTGTTTTTGCCGTGTGTTTTTAGTGTAATTTACCTAGTTTTCTTATTTTGTTTTGTTTTCTTGGTTTAGGTACTAATGCATGACGCGGAGTTCTCAAACTGTGCATATCTTGGACTTTAACGCCGATTCTGAACGTGATTTGAGAAGAAAGAGGAGGCATCCCGAACCTAGCGAACCTAGTGAACCTAGTTCAAGTTCAGAGGACGAATCTGAGTTTGAAGAAGTAAAAGAAGAAGTTATGGCAGCGGACAATCGGACCATTAAAGAGCTTTCGGCCTCGGGGTTGACCAATGCCGCACCATTATGCATTCAATACCCCGCGGCCGCCCAAGGCAAGACCGATGAATTCGAGTTGAAGTCAAGCTTGTTGCACCACATTCCTAAATACCATGGACTTTCCATGGAAGAGCCCAACAAGCATCTCAAGGAATTCGAGGTTGTTTGTTCAAGCATGACACCCATAAATGTTGACGGGAACATTCTGATGATGAAGGCTTTTCCATTCTCACTTTTGGAAAAGGCGAAGGATTGGCTTTACGAGTTAGCACCCGAAACGGTTACATCTTGGGATAGTATGAAAAGAGCTTTCTTGGAGAAGTTTTTCCCAACTTCAAGAGTCATCCTCTTGAGGAAACGGATTAGTGGCATCCAACAAAATCAAGGTGAATCGTTTCCTTCTTATTATGAACGCTTTAAATCACTTGTTGCTTCTTGTCCACAGCATCAAATGAAGGAGGAGCTACTCATTCAATACTTCTACGAAGGACTCCTCCCAATGGAACGTCAAATGCTTGATGCCTCGGCGGGAGGTGCATTGGTGGATAAGACTCCGGGGGCTGCAAAAGTTCTAATTGCCAACCGAGCTCATAATGCACAACAATACGAAGGTGTTGGGCAAAGAGACCCCCCACGGCCACAAGTGAATGAGGTAAGTTCTTCGTCCGACATTCAATCCCAATTAACTAACCTTACTTCTATTGTTTCTCAGTTGGCCGACGGAATGAAGATTCATGGACCAAATGTGTGTGGCGTGTGCTCAATGCAAGGACATGCCAATGATCAATGCCCTCAATTGATTGAGAACGGCGGGTGGGAATCTGCTAATTCCATTGGATTCCAAAATCAAAACCAACCGAGAAATGATCCATATTCAAACACATATAATCCCGGTTGGAGAGACCACCCAAATTTCAAGTGGAGGGAGCCCCAACAACCTCAAAACCAAGGAGGCTTTAGGCAACAACCCCCGGGGTTCTTTACCAAGCCATACGGCCAACCTCAAAACCAACCCCAATCTACCTCAAACTCTTCAGGTACGTCTCTTGACAATGATACACTCCTTAAGTTACTAACTAAATTGTCTCTTGGGCAGGAAGATCAAGCTAAGGCTATGCAAAACCGAGACAAAAGAGTGGACCATTTGGAGAAACAAATTGGGCAAATTGCCGAGTTTATGGGGCAGTTTCGTGAGCAAGGCAAGTTACCAAGCAATACCGTAGTGAATCCAAAGGGTGGTTTCGAAACCGCAAATGCAATCATGTTGAGAAGTGGTACACAGGTTGGAGCCGAACCAAAATCATCCAAATCAAGTCACGTTGAGGATGACAAGTTGCTACAAGAAGAGGAAAAAGGAGCACAACCCACGGCATTGGAGGATCCACCTTTGCCGCACCCATCTCATACTTCTAAGCCGTCCCAACCCACCAAGGTAAGTCCAAATTCAAATGTTTCTAGTACCATTCCACTAAATGTGCCCTTTCCTGGTAGGTTTAGGCAATCAAAGAAGGAGGAAGATGACAGTGACATTCTCGAGACTTTTAAGAAAGTCCAAGTCAATATCCCACTCATTGCCGCAATAAAGCAAATTCCAAAGTATGCGAAATTTTTGAAGAAGCTTTGTACATCAAGGAAGCGAATTCGGGACAAAGAAGTGGTCCAGGTAAGTGAGAATGTTTCAGCTGTTTTACAAAGGAAATTACCCCCTAAATGCAAAGATCCGGGTAGTTTTACAATTCCGTGCATTATTGGAAAAACTAAGTTTGAACAATGCATGTTAGACTTAGGGGCTTCGATTAATGTTATGCCATACTCTGTTTATGCATCTATGAATTTAGGTGAGCTTAAAAATGATGGTGTGATTATTCAATTAGCCGATCATTCTAATGCACATCCAAAGGGTGTTTTGGAAGATGTCTTGGTGCAGGTTGGTCATTTGATTTTTCCAGCGGACTTTTATGTGCTTGACATGGAGGATTCACCCTATTCTACCCCATTGCCGATCCTTTTAGGGAGACCTTTCATGAAGACAGCCCAAACCAAGATTGATGTGGCTAAGGGAGCGCTAACAATGGAGTTTGGTGGTGATATGATTAAATTCAAAGTTCCTGAATCTGTTAAGAAACCTAATGATGTTCATTCTTGTTTTGCTACAGATATGATTAAAAATGTGGAGCAGGAACATTCACGCACACCAATCAAGAAGGATGTACCTAGAAGCATCATCGAAGAGGGGATTGGCTTAGAGCATAAGAAACATGCCGAGAACATCACCTGTGCTACCCCTTTTGAGTCATCATGCAGTGGTAAGCCTCCTCCTTTAATTCCAATTCCTATTTTGATTGATAGGTTGTTGCCTTCTGTGGTGCAGGTACCAAATCGAATGCATGAGAGTGGGAGTGCTTACATTGACTTTGGGAGGCTCTACGGCACAATCTGGGACCATCATTATCCAATGCCATACATAGACCCAATGCATGAGTATTTCAAGGAGCATGTCGTGGAGGATGTAGCCCTCACTGCTGTGGACCCTGGGGGAGCTTAAACGGAGGTACCGTCCGGCTGGAAGACGTTAAAGCAAGCGCTTCTTGGGAGGCAACCCATGTGTTGAAACACGAGAGGAAGGAACTTTCACTCCAAACCCAGATTTGCGTCCCTAACCTGTCTCTTTATTGCTATTACTTTGCCATTTGTGTTATGTTTGCGAGTTGTGTTAGTTGATTGTTTTTGTGTTAATATATGTTTGAAACATTGAGGACAATGTTTGGTTTAAGTGTGGGGGGGTAAACAAGCTATTTTTGCATGAAATTCATGGGATTTTATCACCTATCACTTCACATGTTGTTTCCCACTGTTTTTAAAATGTTTTTAGTGTGTTTTAGTGTTATATAACAGAAAATCCCATAAAAATTTGAAAAATTGTTTTAAAAACCCAAAAAGAGTTGTTTTTGTGTGTTTTTGTGTCTTAGCGTACCTTCCAACACAATGATGAGGATTCGGTTTGTAATTGCATGACGGTTAAAGAAAGTTATAAACATGGATAAAAGTTTGATTTACTCTTTGGTTTATGCTTGGTTGTGGTTGTAACTTATGAATTCACATGTAATCATAAAGGAAAAATTAGTTTTTGTAACATGCTTGAAGGAAGTAACTCAAACTAACGCTACAACCTTGTGAGATTTGAGCCTAAACGTTTATTTGGAGAGTTAATAATCTGTGAACTTGTTGCTTTTCTAAGTCGTTGCATGATCTCATTATTCTTTGCTTGATTGCTACTTAGAAGGCGTTTCATCGTTTAGTTCCAAATGCTAGTATTCATGCCCAATTCATTCAAAGCATGCTATTGATTTGCATATCACATATTCAAGAAGAAGTTGTGTAGTGACCACCACTTTAGCCAAAGAGCCACCCTCGTTCTTAAAGTATAAGTAAGCATGATTCAAATTGAATTCCTTTGTGGCAGAAATCAAGTGTGGGGGAAGTTTTTATTTTGTGAATTGTGTGCCATAGGCACGGGAAAAAAAAAAAAAAAAAAAAAAAAAAAAAGTTGAAAAGATGTAAAAAAAGGAGTTCCAAAGTATTGATTGTTGAAGTAAGGGTCCAAAACAATGAAATCGGCCCTAAAGAGTTGTCTAAGTCTTCCCCTTGTGTTTTTAAGTTAAATTCCGCAATCTAAGTGAATTCTAAGTCTTAATCTCATTACTTTGCTTACTAATGTTTGAAGAACGTTTGTTTTCCCTTTCCTTTCTTTGTTAACCAATACCACAAGCCTCGTTGCAACCCTTGACTTCTTCTTGAGTGATATGTGTTTCAATTTGTGGAGTTTGAATTTGGTATGAGCATAAGCATTGGTTCTCGCATCTAAGTAGTAGTATTCCATTCATGAGATCATATCTAAACATGCTTATTAACTCCGGAAATTACGTTCTTTGTGATACATATATGTGAGCATTCGTTTTTATATATACATCAATTCTCTCACATATAACTAGTATAGGGCGTGTTGTTAGAAAATCCAAGTGAAAATAGAGTGCATATCTTGTAAGGATTGAGGGAATTCTCTAAGGCATGTTACTACATTCAAAACATTGTTTTAATTGGTTCATTGTGAACTAGTAAGTAGTGACTATGATTAAGTATGTGCTTAAGTGTTAAATTGACTCAAATCTGTGGAAATGATAATCTTTAACATGTCATGTGCATTGGAAATCCCTGAGGCAAACGTTGGAAGGTTTAGGTTATGTTTGTTTATTTGTTTTGTTTTATTTCTTTGTTTTGCTCGAGGACTAGCAAAAGCTAAGTGTGGGGGAATTTGATAGGAGCATATTTATGCGACTTAGCTTGCTTGTTTTCTTGCATTTTGGTTATTATTTAGTATTTATTATAGTGTTTAAAGTCATTTTCATGTGTTTGTAGGTTTATATGTCAAAGTATGCAAAAAGAAGCAATTTGGAGCATTCTAGAGCATTTTTGGGCCAAGATTGGATAGTGCAAACATGGAAGCATAAGGATGGAAGAATTTGATGCAAAGAAGCCCAAGAATTTGATGCAAAGAAGCCCAAAAATCTGTTTCAATGGGCCTAAAAATATGATGTAATGCTTAGCTCATCATGACATTTGAGTGGATGATGCAATGCTTAACTCACCATGACATGTGAGTGGATGATGCAATGCTTAGTTCACCATGACATGTGAAGTGGATGACTCAAAACCTACCACCACCAATAAATCCCACTCTTGCCGTGAGTTTTAGGTGTTCCCACCAGAAATTGTGCTTAAACAAAGTCCATCATTCTCCTATAAATACCCATGGTAGCAACCTCATTCAAATCATCCAAGAATAAACCATTCTACAAGCCTTTCCTTGCCTCTCCCTACATATCTAAACTTCCCCCATTCATTCCTCCATAAACCAACCCTTCAACATCATTCAAAGCCTTGTGCCGCAACAAAGAGAAGAAGAGGAAAGTCCTTGGATGCGCTTGGATCGTTGGAAAGTTTAGGTGTTTTCTTTCTTTTACTTTTGTTTTTCAATGTTTAATTTAAATTGTTGTTCAATTATGTTAAACATGTGGAACTAATTTCTTTTTAGTTAGAGGCAAATTTGAAGCCATGGACATATGTTGGTTATGATTTGATTTACCCCAGTTATGAATTTATGAATGTTGGATGTGGTTTACTTTTCTGTTTTGATTAAGAACTTGTTTATGTATGTGGGTTAAGGGTCGACACTTAATTTGCATGCCTAAACTTGATGCTAGGATATAAGGGAATTTCACCTAATCGTTATGAACTTATATTCACAAGTAGTAAAGGTTGCTAGTCACAATCGCGTTAAGTAAATCCTTGGCATAAGTTTCATGCAATTCATAGTAACAAGTGCCTCGTCAATGCTTATGGTTTTCATAGAACTTAATGATTCTTGCTTGTATCTCTATTATGCAATTCATGTAGGGAACTTGTGGGGAATGTTTTGGGTTGTCGTATGCAATCATCCAATCTAATGACTTTAGGAAAATCTGAAAGTTAATTTAAGCGGACCTAATTAATTTGGAGCATTGTCATTCATTCGTTTGTTGAATTCATAACTGGGAATCAAATTATATGCATATGTTCATGTGTGGATAAGGAACCCTCTAACTAGTTTCTCATCATTCTATTTCATTAAATTATATTTTCTTTGAAGTTTATTTATAAGTTTATGTTTTAAATTCAATTTCATCAAAATCAATCCCCCATTTATTTTAAAGTGTTGGATTTGTTAGAAATCAATTTAGTTTGTGTTTTCTAAAGTCTTGAATTATTTTGAGTCTTTTGATTTATTTTAGTTTATTTGTTAGTTTTATTTTGAGTTATTCTAGTTAAGTGTTTTGAGTCTAGTTTAGTGTTTTAAACTTTGTTTTTACGTTTTTAAATTAATTTTACATTGGTTAGCATCCCTAGTTAATCCCCGGTTAGAACGATCCCTACTTACATCATTACTACAATTATCACAAATAGGGTTTAATTTGTGTGTCAAGAAATTCTCACATCAACTACATTTCAGACCACTTAGTAAAAAATTCCATCCTTACATGTATCAGATTTTCTGGTGTTTCGATCAACATCTACTTTGACCGTGATCCCTTATTCACCTCTTTGTACTAGAAGACATCCAGTCAATCTTGAGTACGTGTCAACCCTACTACACTTCGTAGCATTTCTGAGGCAGCTAGATTGTTTAAAAGAATCGCTCGAACATTGAAATTTTAGCTGTGACGATTAATTCCTCAATCACCCAACATATACTCTATTGAATGAATCTTTACCATTGATGATTGAATATTCTAGAAGCTACCATGGTAGCGAGATGTCATACATTCATTGTAGATTTGATGGACTTGTTTTGATCCTCAAATTCTTGAGTGTCCATTTAACCTTTTCGGCATAATTGTTTGCTAAATCGGAGAGAAATAACTACATTATTCGACAACATGGTGTGCATGTCACTACCGTATCTCACTGTGATGAGCGTTTCACTTCCAAGTTTTGGGAAGTCTTCTTGCGGGCTATGAATACTAAGTTTTTGTCCAGTACCACATTTCACCCTCAAACTAACAGCCAGTTTGAACGAACTATCCAAACCTTAATGTACATGTTGCATTTGTTTGTTCCGTAGTTTTAGCATGTTATGATTGACACTTATCTTTGTTAGAGTTGTGTATAACTATAGTTACACTTTTGATTTTGAGTATGACACCATTTGAGATGTGTATGGAGATGACAGAGGAGTATTACGAACAAGTATTTGAATAATCGAGATTACAATTTAGGAAATTGTGTGCTATTAACGATGTTGCCCAAGAGAGTAGTGCGTGAGCACGATCAAGGCTTTGATTAGACAACGTATGTATATTTCCCAATAGGGGGCATGATGGTAATATTGTACCCTCGGGAATTTATTACTTGTTTATCAAGACAACAATGCGTTGTTAGTATTAAGGGCTGCAGACCGTAATATTGATAACTTATTTGCTGAATTCGTTAAGCAAGTGGACAAATAGGTAATCTACGTTACCATTTGTATTTGTTTATTTAATTAGTTATTTATTGTTTGGGCTTGACCCAAGATACTACATGCTTATCTTCGGAGTACGTGACATAACGAGTGCATAGATGAAAAATATTCTATGTTTAGTTTTAATTTCAGTACAATTATTTTAACTTTACGTTATTATATATATGCACTTTGAAGTGATGTTATTATACATATATAAATATTTTCGACTTTATGTTTTTATAAAAAGTATTATCTTATAGTATTGTACTGAATGAGAAGGAAAGTATGAGTTTGGAGGCATGAAAGAGGAATCATTGCAATCCAATCGCGATGGAATGCCATTCTCTTTTATGCAATTACTCTAGCTTGATTTCTTCTTTATATATTTTCTTTCTATTTTGAGTATTTTATGTAAAGCAAGCTATTTCAAATTTCAGGGATGAAATATTTTAAGGTGGGTAGATTGTAACAACCCGTCCCTAATTTTACGATTTTATAAATTTTAAAACTGTGAGTTACCAAAATGCCTTCATAATAAAGATTGTTGACTTTCTTTGACTGTCTCTTCATGACGCATAAGAGCTATTATTTTACCGTATTCTCGAAGTACTTGATAGTATGAACGCATTGGCTCAAGTGAAACTAAATTTGGAGTTATGATGAAGATTTTATAAAACTACGAAGTAGAAGGGCATTGTAGTAAATTTATTATTTTAGATATTCACCCTTACTATTTTCTTATTTTCTTATAGGATATCTGTGTCCTTGGGACCCACCCACGTGGGTCTCCTCTCCTCTTTGTTCCCGTGTCCTCTCATTTCCACTATCCCAGACCTCGTTCCATCTCTCTCCCCGAGCCTAGAATTTGAACTAACCCTCGGGTCCGCACTCAAATCGAAAAAACGGAGGATGGAGAACTCCAGTGAGTTCTCAAATTCTTCTAGCGAGGTAAGACTTGAAATACCTTCAATCTCTTCCTCCTTGACGTTTTTGATTCGATTTTTGAGTTGTATACATGTTTTGGTGATGTTTTGGACGCATAAAACACCCTTGGAAATTAACCCAGTTTTTCCGGTGAGAACCCAGCAGTTTTCGAGCCATTTTCTGACGAAATTTGACCACAGCCGACGAAACCAATGGTACTATTCAAATCCTTGTTCCATGATCTTCGTTTTGGTATATTACATGACTAGGTTTAGTAAAGATTGTGGTTGATCATAGCCGGGGAATTTCGGCCTTCTTCTTCGCTTAGTCTGGCAAGTTCAACCCGCGAGCCCAGCAAGTCAACCAGACTTGAGGAAAAAAATCCAAAACCTAGATCCGAACTTGAGATCCATCCCAACCTAATTCCAATGTGGATCAGAAATATTCCTAGAATATTCCCTAAACTATTCCTTATGTTTACTTTTTCAGAACTTTTTCAGAAACCCTCTTTAAATAATTTCAACGCCCTGAGTCCATTTTTGACATCCATTAAGTGAAATTTTGAAGTTTTAACATAGTTGACCATGGGAGCATCTAGGTTGACTTTTAGGGCTAACCGTTGACTTCTTTCATTGCCTTTTTACAAAATTTGCTGAAACCCCTTTTGGAGTAAATCGACACACAGATTCCAAATCTACACTCTATTTTCCCAAATTTAGTCTTTTTAGTTGAGTTTTACTAACGGGCCCCAATATTATGTTGAGGTGTGATTACTATCGAAGACTCCGGCCTTTCTAGATTGAACGGATGTGACATCGCAAGTAACTGTGAGTGGGTATTTCTTTTATATAGTATATTTATATAATTGTAAGTTTCCATTTATACATTTCATAAAGAGTTTTCTACAATACGCCTAGATTAGCGTAATATTTATAAGATTTAGCGCATTAATAGAAATTATAAGGTTATGCTACGTCCTACGGGATGCACCGGTATACGTATTATTATTGATGCCTTAATTATATTTATGGCCGTGACTAGTATTATGGTGACGTGAATTATCAATTGACCACTATATAATTTTATTTACGTTATTTGCTCATCATTGTTACACCGGTGTTAGTACTCACCCGAATCAGGGCCAGTCTTTCAAATGTATGTGCACATCGTACCGTACTCTCACTTTGGATCCATTGTAGGTGCCAGTCCTGTCCTAGATTGCTATAGGCAATTAGGACTTGTATGTGTTGTGAATAGTATCAGTCTTCACATGATTGTAGTACTAGAGCGTAAATCATTATTACACCCAGTCTTGTTTATGTTAGAATACCTCTGCATGAACTCTTGTGTCACCATATGTCGATGAGCACTCAATGTGATTAATTAATTTCTACGAGATATTGTGATTACTAGAAGTTATATTCTTATTGACGAATTTGTGACTTATTGAAGTCTTGAGATATTGCAGGCTACAGTAAGTATTTTCATACTATATGTAGTATGTATATTTTGGAAACTATACTTGTTTTACGGTAAGGGGTTATAATGTTTTCAAAACGGTTTTTATAAAACTTTATTTTTAGGCCCACTCACCCTTGTTTTTTGCCCCTCTAGGTTTTAGTAGCTGAGTTTTTGTATCGATGAGGATTCTTGGCAATCTAGGCATTGAAGATTACCTTTGATGGTATAATTCTCAATCTACTCTACTGTACTTTACTTATGCTTTGACATCACGTGTGAAATTGGTTCATTTTCGCTCACTAGCGCACTCGTATATTTAGGCACTTTTAGATTTAAATTTATTTACATTTTCCACATCACTACATTTTATGGCTTCGTGACCCTCCTGATGTCGGCCAGCACAACTTGATTTGAAATCCAGGTTGACGTTTTGGTTCGGGGCATGTCAGCACATTTTATGTAGTGTTGCACTATGCTTCATGTTTCTCGGACAATTAACTTTTGCAAACCAAGATTCCCCATTTCTTTTCATTTCATTAGTGTTTGGCAAAATGGAAAACTTGAGGCAAAAATTGGGCTGGATCCCTGCGGCCTGTTTGACATGTCAGGCCTATCAATATTAATTGGAGGACTCGGTGAAGAGATTTTAACCCAAGAATATACTTTGAAGCACTATGAATCTCGTAAATTGGCCTGCAAATTAAATCGAGCTATAAGCACACGACATGAGATGTAATCACAATTCAAGCTTCAGGGTATCGTCAGATCTTTTCAGCCTCAGTCGCACCAACTATATAATTAATTCCTTCATGCTTATGCAATTTAGAAATAAAAAATATTGAAACAAAAACAGACTACGTCTCAAATTTTTCTAATTTTAATCGAAGTGTAAATGATGGTGGGTGGGAATGGTCCTTTCCCTTGGCACTGCCACTTGCCCAAAACATGCCGAAATAATGGCTATTTTGTGCAGGTTGCGCTTAACTATGCGTTGGGCCACAAATAATAATTATCCAATGCTTCCTTGAATGCTACTTAACTTGCAATCATGAATTTGATCAGCCCAAATGATGATTTGAGCGTCGATATGGGACGAATGTGATTTCATCACGCATGTTTTAAGCAGCCAATATTGGAGAAACAGTTGCAATTAAGATAGATAATTGATTTGGTCTCGCTCTAAGACGCATAAAACTGATGTGCACTTTACGCATGTTTTAAGTAGCCAATGTTGGAGAAACAGTTGCAATTGAGTAGGGTCCGTAAAACCGAAGCCGGAATGCATTCCCTACCAGAAAAATAAAAATAAAAAGAAACCAGAAGGCATTGATCCAATACTCCTGTGGCTATCCAGGCTTAAAGACTGCGTAGAATTACACGATTTCTGGGGTTCATCAAATTTCATGTCACGCGACTTCTGGTACACATACGAGGCCTAACTGCGGTATGATTCCTGACAGAAACTGCATCCAATCGTCCTAACAAATCCCATTTGGCCTCCACATGTCAACCTTTAGATTCTGGTAGAAACCACCTCATCCAATTTACACAATCGAAACTCAACATTGTGTTACCAGAGATCTCGCTATGTTATGCTGATTTCGGTACTAAAAACACGGAAACTCAAATTCAAGGCTAGGTGAAAACAAGTCATGACTGTCTAAAGTACAAGAATTCCAGTCAATTCAAATTACAAAAGCAACTAACACAATAATATAAAACACTAGCCACCAGCACCCGCCTGCAATGTTTAACCAAAACATAAAAATATGTGGCCGGCTCCGCCTAGTATGTCAACAAGAGCTAAGACGAAATTTACCCATTAGAAACCAGGGCCCTGTGTCATTCGCAGAGTGATGAGAGAAATCTTCACGAGTAAGAAAAATAAACAGAGGACTTACTGTACAGGCCACTGTACAAGAATAGATTCATTGCCATCCAACAGAAATCCACAAATGCCAGTCATTTATCAAGACTTCCAAAACCGACATCTTCTATCAGTCCTAAAACCTCAAGTTGTTGCTGGCACTGATTAAAAGTTTAACTTGCAGAATAATGCCCAAAATCCTTGGAACAATGACATCACAGCAAGAACCTTGTATTACCTTTGAATGGGCTTCTATTCATCCTCTATCTCCACAATCTGTGCCCGTCTCTCAGCAGCTTTCTTCCTCACAAAGAAACCCCATCTCATTGCTGCCTTAATTTTCAGCCACCCCACAACAGCTTTTCCAGGACGGGTGCGATCTTCCTCAAAGTTGGGCATTGGTGAGGGCATATATGAGGGGAATGAAAACCCATCATCAGGCACATCAATGGAGCCATGGCCTCCTCCCATACTTAAGATTCTAAGCAAGTGCTGCATATCCTCATTTTCGAGCATCTCATGACTCCTAATGCGAATCTCTTCCTCTGAAAAGAAATCTCGGTTGGTTGTCCAGTCATCTATAGGATTAAGAGTGGATGTCTGAGCAGGATTGATAGTCTGAAATCCTGATGTAGATGATTGTGGAGGACCACGAGCCAAACCAACAGCGTTGTGGTCATTTCCTGTGCTTTGGACCTGATGAGAATTGCTGACCAATTGGTCATCCAGTGCAAATCCGGCGCCATCAAACTGGGTATGAGAATTGGAATGTACAAGTGGTTGGGTCAAGTATCTTGTTGATAGACTGTCATTATACCCTGATGAGGACCATAATAAATAAAAAAATAAGCTAAAACATAATCATAATAAGGATCCTGTCCAGCTATCGTCTTCATGTGATGGCGGCATACGTCAATACATGCATTGTGGGCATACACGTGACTCTGGCTATCGTCTTCATGTGATGGTGGGATATGTCAATAAATGCATTGTGTGCATACACGTGCGTGTGGGGTGGGTGTGGGGGGTGGGGTGGGGTGGGGTGGGGCGGGGTGATGTGGTGTGGTGTGTGTTGTGGGTGCGTGTGCACAGGTGGGTGTGTCAGCCTTAGCAGCTATTACGTATGGACAATTTGAATAGCAACAGAAGGAAAGCGTGTGTCAGCCAGCCTTAGCAGCTATTACATATGGACAATTTGAATAGCAACGGAAGGAAAGCGTGTATGTGTCAGCCTTAGCAGCTATTACTTATGGACAATTTGAATAGCGCATGTGCCCGTGTGTGGGTGTGCATGTGCGTGGGGGTGGGGTTGTGTGTGTGAAAGGTTTCAGAAAGAAAACAACAGATGCTCTACTTTAGGGCAAAATTAAGTGCAAGGCATTTCCATAAAAATTCGAGGTAAAGAATATACGGTGCAAGTGTGCAACCAAAAAGTTCACTTACATTCCAATGGCATTTTTTATCACGAGCTTAGGCTCGGTTTTGTAACATAAATTATAACTCCACTGATATGGGTCACAGACATACAAGTTTTACGTAGTTATATAGACTGGCACTTCTAAAACTCTACGGCTTTGATCTGCGTAAGAATACTATGTATAAAGTTAACAAATTTTAAAAGTAGCTGTAGATCCTAAATCATAGTTGAGAAATAGTAAAGGTTGTCCTATAAATCACTAAATCATATTTTAGTGACCAAAGTGCACTACTCAAGTTGCTGATGAGTAGTCAGGCAAGTGTAATGAATTTTGTGCTCATTTTTGGAGGATTTGACATCCCATATCTTCAGGATTTTCCAGGTTCTGTTCTTTAAATATAGTCAGTATAGCACTATTTATAAATCCTACACATTCATATTTCGCCTGAAGTTATATTCCACACAAGCAAAGGACACTTGACACCTTCACTGTTTTAGCTTATCTTATCTTTATTGATTACTTATTCTTTTTCTGACTGAAATTACTTCCACAAATAAATTTTATGAGGCCAACCATGAGTGGATAGGATTTCTCCCTCTCCCCACCAAAAAAACAAAGGTTCAATGCTCATGCAGGCACAATGCTTACCTCCAATTGGTAGGGCCGGATCCAATGGAGGCTGCTCTGAGTGACCTGAATTTGACGTGCGATGTAGTTGCAGCTGATCAGAAGCTTCAGAGTAATTGATTGGGCCCATTTGAAATTCAGTTCGGGGTGCAGCTGGCCTCTTACTCTGCTTGAAGTTTAGAAGTGACTTGCCATCATACTGAATAACTTGATCCCAGTTGTCATATGCTTTCTTCACCAGCACATCTACGTAGACCTGCACAAACATAAGCATTATACAATTTTTTTTTGTATTTGACCTTTCCATTGTCCATTATTGACCATAAAAGATTAAAAATGAAATAGCATCTAGAACTCTAGGACTTTCAACTGCCCATGACTTTGGAAGTAACACCATTTTTCAGTCAGCAACAGAAAGTACATAACTAGTTCGAATACATTGTAATTACAGGGATCTCTTCATAACTTCCATACTTTTACGAGTATAACAAAAGATCACAAGAAGAACAAAGAACCATAGCACTTAAAAAAGCACATCCTTTAAACTTGAATTATCAGAAAAATTCATCGCCCTCATGCTAATGCTCCTTGGTGATGATATCATTTTCAACTCTTTGAAAGAAAAAAATGTATTAAATACGTGTCAAATATAAATCCTTGTCAGACAAGGAAACTTGATTTTGAAATATGTAATCCAAAAGAACAAAATGATTGACCACCTAGTAATAATATAGTGAGAACATACTTCCAAGAAAAAAAAAGGTAATATTCACCTTCTGGCTGTCAGAAAGAGCATCAGCAGAGTGAAACTGCTCCCCGGCGATGAGGCCACTCAGCTCATAGATGTTGTTAAAAACAACACCAACATTTCTTGTATCTTCAGTATAATAAACATAAAGCTTCCCACTCAAGACACAAGTCTTTGCATGTTCTAAAAGAGCCTCCCACATCTTGTTTGACATTCCACTTCCAAGGATCTATAAACAAGAGCAAAACATAAACATCTACATGGTACAAAAATATTTGTGTTTTTGCGAGTGTTTTTACAACTCAAACCAAGTCCTGCACTTACATTCCGTAATTTTTGAGAATCTCGGACCACAAGCTGAAGAAACTCTTCAACTGTGAATATTTCTGCTTTGTTTAACCTCTTATGGAATGCCCCATCCTTGCCAATCTTCTCCAATCTCCACACTTCATCATTTAATGACGGTGGGTAGTGTTTCTTGTACACTGGCAAGATCAAAGGAAAAAGCAAATCACCAACAGTGCACTAGCACGGTTAGGACAAAAAACTAATATAGTCTGGAGCATGAACCTACATTCCCCTCTGTGATCTTTAACAGTAAAAGCTTCTGTTTTAGCTTCGCGTATGCGCATGCCCTCACAAAATCCCGAAGCTACTTTCAATCCAAGTCTGAACTTCCTGCTTCGTATCCAACTTGAGTTATCTGTGAAGGTCAGATCCCCTAGAGTTCCCACCCCTTCTTTGAGGGTCACTTGCAGGTCGCCAGTCAATAGAGGTCTCTTTCCTTCACGCTCTTTCACCACATGGGCATCAAAGTCTTCTTGAGTCCAGCCTTCATCATCTTCATTGTTGAAATCACCTTCAAGCACAACAATATCTAGTTTTACAGAGGATTCAGTTCCAGATGTTACAACTCGGCCAGTGTTTGTATCAACCAAAACAACATGAATTGCAGCACCCTGCTCGCCTTCAACTTTCCCTCCTGTGAATATCGGAAGAGCCAAATTGGACTTAAACTCTAGTTGCAAGTTTTGCCCATTTGGACCTTCAATTCGTTTTGGGGAAGACCTGAAATGTCAAATATCAGAAACCATTTTACCACTGAATGTTGACTATTGGTTATGGTTTGAACATTTTTATTTTCCTAAGACAGTTCAAGGTGGTTATAGTTCTAATATCAGAGAACATTAAAACGAAAAATCTTACACAAAAAACCTGTCATTTCTGTTATTTTTTTCCCCAACAAATATTTGTTCAGGAATTATATATGATTACAAATCTAGAAAAGTCCATATAACAAAAGCAACCTCATTCTCTGAACATCATACTTATGGAATGGAGAATGAGAAATCTTTGGTAAATCTAATAACTTTCAGCCTCTGTGACAGTTTTGTGTAACATATAGAAGCATACAAATTCCTAACCAACAAATATCTTATCCAGAACAATTCCCAAACGTAAAATATGACCACAAATATGTAGCAAGTAAACTAATTTTAAGACTTATACACATCTTCATCATTGGTCAACCGCTGTAAGCAAAACTCAACAGCACACGGTCACACTTCAGAGAATACCTCTTACGGGTCTACGAAAGGAAGGCATTAGATTGTCATTCAAATCTCCACACATGATTCATACAAATAAGAACCAATCAATTAAGTAGACAACTGAACTACTATAGAAAAATAGATAAATGCCTTAAGAATTAGGGATAACCAATCCTGTAAACCTATTTTTCTTAGTGATAAGAAGAAAAGTTCGGTTTATGACTGCTCTTTTCTTTTCTTGATGTGTTGCATTGCTTCTTAAATATGGTGGGGTTGGCATTAGATGGACTACAGGTCTTCCCATTATTTCGGACTGTTTAAAAGATTTGGTTTCTAATTGGAAGAGGGAGGGGGAGAGAGAGAGAAAGAGAGAGAGAATCACTTGACATACACCCACAACATATACAATAAAGAAAATTATTCCGTTCATTAAAAAATATCATAAATATTTTTTTTCACCTTCCATTAACTCTCGCAGGGCCTAACTTAGCCAAAGCACGCTCCACTTCTTCGCTTACCTATTAACGAGTAAAGGGAAGAACAAGAATAAGGGCTACAGATAAAAGATCATAGACAGAAAATCACAATAGATATGTTTTTTTTACCATAACTTCAGTATATCGTGTCATGTGGTTAACAAATAGTTCAGTCATAAGAAAGAATCTTTCCTTCATATAGATAGCACAAGAATCATCCCAAACTATAGGAGTTCAAATATTCCAAAATTTTCTTCGTTTTATAATTGGTGCCAACATTAAACGAAGACAAACTTGAAGTATGCAACGTAAAGCTTAATATTTGATTTGAATTAGGTGCTGTCATTTGAACTAAAGGTTTTTTAATGAAATGACTTTAATGACATACAACGTCCGCCTAAAAATAATTTCAGCTCAGAAGATTAATCACTACGTCAAGTGTCAAGAACACTTAACCAACCACTAAACAAATTTAGAATTCCACCACTATATTTATAAAATAAAAACTAATTTACAAACCCTGAAAAATTCTCGCTCACATTTAAATCTATAGTTTTAAAATTTGGGTGGTATTAGCGGAGTTACCCACAGAAAGTGAATTCAGGGAAGAACTTCAGCACAAATAATCAGTAGTATCCACATAAACAAATAACAATATCCAGGCTATCATTTCCTTCAACAAACAAGAAACTAGATGTTTATCCAACTCAATTAATGGATAAAATAGCCCAAACGTCAAAACACAAAGGCACAAAAAAGTATAAACTATTCAACAAGCATCAAGATATAATAAACTCTTCAATGAGTATGTTAATCACTGTTTCAAGCTCACCTGTGTGGAACAAGAGTACAGCTTAAACTATCTTTTGATTTGTTCAACTTTATTAGCCCAAATATAGACATTGGATTACCAGTAACGTTAACTACTAATTCTATCAAAAAGGAGGGATAAACACGCCACATATGAAAGTTATTAGAACAACTTACAACTCTGCGAAGAATGGGTTCCAATGACGAGCAAAGCTTCTGCAAACTGTCCACCTTGAGAGCTTCTATAATTACACTGCAAAAACATATTCAATGGAACGTTAAGCACAAATAGAAAACATATTGAAGCTTTGGACACAACAGTTCATTCAAGTGTCGAGTCAATCCATACAAAAACTCAAAACTTTTTATTCCCCAATCACAAAAGGGTAACAACGTACTCAAAGACATACAAACAATGCACCAGAAATTATTCTCAATTCAAATATCTCATCTGATAAGAACACGGTTGGTGGTGGTGCTATGCTATGGTCATTAAGTAAGCATAAATCATAAGCAAATGTTACTCTTTATCTGCTTTGAAGCCGGTGAGGTAAACTTCGCATTTAAACCACTTCTAATCAGCAACTAGTGTTTGAAAGTGATTTAAAATTACTCAAAGCGTTTTTTATGAAAGTTCATTTGGAACACAAAAACAGTTTCACAAAAAGCACTTTCAGTCATTTCAAATGCATTTCCAAACTTACTAGTCAAAGAAACCCATTGCTCTGCTCAAATTGAGCATCAGTACAAGTATAGCCACATCAGCTCAAACAAAAGGGATTTTTCGCAATTCTCAAATTACACGTCTAATTATTTAAATTAGCAAACAAAAAATCAACCAAGGTAATTAACATAATCAATTGGAATTAAAACAGATGAAATCCATTACCTAGCGAGAGCAGGACGCTTTCGCTCAGCCTGCTCCTCCTCTCCCCCTTCCATTGGTCTCTTCCCTCTCATAGAGTTGGTCCTTTCCATAAGTCTAGTGTGCATTTTATCCCAAACCCTAATTTTTGGATCTGCAGCACACAAAAAACCCCAAAATTCACAACAAATAATCACAATCACAAATCCATAACAGCTACAAAAACATAATAATCCACAAAACTCACAAACTCTGAATTCAAATCCCCAAAAATCACCAAATGCAAACCCTAATACCTCGGTTTTCAGCTGAAATTTGAAGTGACACAGAGACCTGACCTACTCTCGAGAGGCTGCAGAATTTCAGTAGGGATTCTCAAAATTTTCCGAGAAAACGCGAGAGAAAGTGAGAGAAAGTAGGTTTCTGTTTGGAGAGAGAGCGAGAAAATTAGGAACCCGAAATAATGGCAGGGGCAGTCTCTATTAAGTCTACTCTGGCGACTCTATAGCACGAGTGTGAGTTATCCAGTGTCTTTTGGACCACGGTAACTGCGTTTTCTAGTCGTGTCGTTTAGCCAATGGGGACGCTATGTTCAGAGGTTTCTGACACGTGGCTAGTCCCTATTGATTAATTTCACTTTTCGGTCTGGGTTTTATGACCTAGGATTGTGGGAAGGCAAATACAGTACTGAATCGTGATCGTACGATAGAAGACGTAAAGGGAATATAGAATTAGTTAAATTACCGGCCGAAAAAGATATCCATTAAAATGACCTCACTGGATGTAGTTTGGCTTACGTGCTTTTTTTTTTTTTTGGAGCAAAGGTTACGTACATTACCACCAACAAACACTACAACACAGAGCCCCAAAATTTACAACCCAGAGGTCTAAGAATGAAAAACACAAACCACCAACAGAGGCACAACCAAAAGTTGAGCCCAACACAAGAAATACACAGAAACAACCAGAACTGCAACAACAACCGCCAAACTACTGCTGCACTATTCGCCAAACCACCGCTACAACCACCAAAATAGCAACCGTGCATGTCAAGCCAGTCAAATTTGGTCCCCAAACAAAGCCACGTCGCACCAACACCAGCAACCAATTCCAAACTTCACGCTCAGCACAACTATAGACCCCAGAGAACCTGCAGCCAAGAGAAAGAAGTTCATGGCAGACCACGAACAACACTGCCAATAAGGGCAGATAGCAAAGAAAAGGTGGGGGTGCAAGGAACACCCGACCCAGTGCCAGCACCAGATCAAAGCACACCAACTCGAAACATCGCAACAAATCGCGGTAAAGGGTGACGGAAGCTGGAAAATTGGATGCAAAGAGGTGAGAGACGGCAGAGGGGAGAGAAAATTGCAAATCGACCATCAAACCCAGGGAAGGAAATAGCGGAGAGAAGAGGAGAAAGAGAGGGAGAAAGAAACAAAAGAAAACCCACCGATCCCAGTCGGAGCTAGGATCGGCGGCACCAGAAAAGGACTCGATTAGGAACCACTCACACAGAATGGTGAGAATAACCCTCACAGAGAGGGAAAGGCTCTCACGGAGAGAGAAAGAGATCTATTACAAAGAAATAATGCATAAACCTCGCTTACGTGCTTTTTTGTCTCCTTATTTCAATATAGTTTTTCTTTTATTGCCCAAAAAGTAGGAATTAGATCATCTCCGAATTTGTTTATTGAGAATTCAGGAGATTAATTAATATTAACTGTTCATTAAAGATTGTATAGCTGCGATTGAATATTTTTTTTATATTTTTAAAAATAAAATAACTTTGTTTTGCGTGAAAAATATAAAAAAGAAAAAAATTATGACCGCATAATCTTTGATGAACGGTTGTTATTAATTGATACTCGGGATCCCTAGTGAGGAGATCTAGAGAGGATCTAATTCACAAAAATTGTACCAAGTTTATATATAAATACTAGGGCTGGATCGGTATGGGATCCCGATCCGAAAATGGGATCTCGATTCCCAAACCGATCCTTTTTGGGATGGAAATTCGAATCCCGATCCCAAACCAAAATTTCGGTATTCCCGAATTTCGGGATTCCCGAAATATTTTCGGGATTTCGGTATGGTTTCGGGATTCCAATTCAATAGAAATTTGGTTGTTGTTAATGGAAGAAGCTGATAAATTCAACTCAAACCTGTAGATCGAGCATGCAAAGCAGAAAAGAAATCTAACATGCAAAAGCAGAAATCGACCATGGAAATCCAAAAATCCAAATAAACCAAATCCACATAAAATTAATCCAAAAATCTCCATAAAATTAATCAACAAATCCAAATCCAAATCCAAACAATTAAAAGCTCTAAATATTAAATCCCTAATTTCTAAATCCTAATTCAAACCCTAATTCAGAGAAAGCTTCATAGAGGATGGAGAAGATGGGTTGAGCTTCGAAGATTTGAGAGAGCTTTCGGTAGTAGCTCCTTCCTCTCTCTGCTTCTCAACACGAAGAGTGCTGCTCTCTGTCTCAGGAGTTAAAACCAAACTCAAGAGCTTTCGGCAATAGCTACTAGCTCATTCCTCTCTCTTCCCTTCTCTGCTTCTCAACCCCAAGAGAGCTGCTCTCTGCGCCTTCTGTTAGTGGGAGTCAAAAGCCTCTGCTTTTGAGTTGGGAAGTGGGAGAACCGAAAGCCAAAAGCAATTTGTGTGCCTTCCCTTTTTTTAATATTATTTGTGTGCCCTCTGTTAGTGGGAGCCAACTTGCTTTTGAGTTGGGAAGTGTGAACCGACTCATGTTAGGAGCCAAAAGGCTCCTGCTTTTGGGAAGTGTGAACTGAAAGTTAAAGAAACAAAATGTTTCGGGATTTTGGGAATACCGAACATATGGGATTTGAAAACCAATCCCATACCGAAAATTTCGGTATTTTTCGGGATGGGATTACCAAACTTCGAGATGATTTTGGTTTGGGATTTTTCGGTTTGGGTTCGGGATTTTTTCGGTTTGGTTTGGGAATTTCGGGATTTTTTTCCAGCCCTAATAAATACAATATGTTGGATGGTATAATTTGTTCTTTATATTTTTAATTCTACAAATTATGAGTTTTATTTAAAATTTCATTAATTAATACAAAAAATATAATAACTTACATAAAAATATATTTGTAACAGCCTGTTCCCAAATTTACGGTTTTTATAATTTTAGATGAGTGAAAGGACAAAATTGCCCTTAGTGGCGAAGAGGTTGACTTTCGTTGACTGCCAGGTCATGTCATGTGAGACTTATTTTCTTGGCGTATTCTCATAGTTTTCGTCGCTATGGACGCATGGGCGGAAGCGGAATTGAAATTTGAGCTATAACGAAGAAGTTATTAACGTTTAAAGTCAAGGACAAAATGGTCAATTAATTAATTTTGAAAGGCTCTAGATTTTTTGAAACCAAATCTGGTGATGCCACATGTGTGGCTAAGCTGGGAAGCCAAGAAGATAAATGAGGGTGTTGGACGGAAAAGAAGAAGGGATGAGGAGAGTTTCAGGAGAAGTGGTCGTAAATCGGAAGAAGAGAGAGGAAGAGGCTGCCCAATGGAGAGAGAAGGAAAGGAGGGGAAAGGAGAGTGATGAGTGGCACCCAACCTAAACCTCCATCCCTTTCAACCCGTTTTGGAATCACAACCTGGTTCACTAAATCGGTTTCTAGCGCCATTTTTCGATCAGATTTCGTCAGTTTTTTGGGCATTTTGCAGCCCTATGCCACCATAAATCAACCCAGAGATCTTCCATCTTTGTTTCTCCATCAAACCCAAGCTATTTTGAGCTTTGTTATATGACGAACCGAAGCCGTTAGCTTTGAGGACACCCGGCGAAAATCCACCCATTTCTGAAACGATTATCTTTAATCACCACCACCAAAACACTTCTCTGGAGGTCAGGAACAAAGCCCAAACAAGTTTAGGGCCGGTGGTATTGCAGATTGATCGAATTGAAGAACACCCAAAATTGGAGCCTTTCTATGCCAAATTGGCCTTTCTCACAGGTATGAAAGTTGTTCTACTCATCGAGATTTTCAATTTTACAAATTTTGAGAATTTTTGGAGAAAGTTAAATTTTCCGGCGAGTAGAGGCGAACGACCACCACCCACGGCAGCGCGTGGCCAGAGGGCCGCCAATGTTATTTTTAGGCGTTATTCAATGCCTTGAATTCAGTTTTGAGAATGGATTGACGTAGATTGAGTGTTAGGACTTAAATTCACTACGATACGTTAATAGGTCAATGTATGAACCGACGATCTGACCGTTGGATCATCACCAAACTTTAGTATGTTATAGTAAGTAATATTTGAGGAATGTGGGAATTTATGGAGATTATAGTAAGTAATATTTGAGGAATGTATGAACCGACGATCCGTCACATGTGATTCATCTGCAACCTCTAGAGATTAACCCAGATTTGACTTATGATGAAGAGTCGGTGACGATACTTGATTGGAAAGATAAGGTGCTCAGGAATAAGACAGTGCGTTTGGTGAAAGTTTTATAGAGGAATCATTCAGTAGAAGAAGCCACTTGGGACACCGAGGACAAGATGAGAGAAATGTATCCGATGTTGTTTTATGATATTTAGCATGTACTTGTTGTATGAAATTTCGGAACGAAATTTTTATAAGGTGGGTAGATTGTGGCAACCCGTCCCGAAAAATCCATATTGATGATGTGAAATGACTTATATACCCTTGAGTGACGGGTGTATGATTATGCATGGGTTTAAAGAATTGGCCAATTTCATAATTTCCTAAGCTTTTGGGGCCAATGAAAAACAAATGAATTATTGTTGATGGTTGGTGGCTTTTAGACCACACACACTCCCTCACTCATCCTCACTCACATGTCATTTATGTCTCTCACCCTCTCAGACTATCTCTTTCTCTCTCTTCGAACTCTCACTCTCTTTATCCTCCCTCACGTACGGACGAGCTCAGAACAAGCCCAAACTCCACATATCAAAGGAAATAATAGCACCCTCATCTTCATCTCGTCGATACGAGTTCACCCATACAAGTTTCAGGTAAGTTTCCTGTCGTTTTCATGTCGAACCACTTACCCCCGAGATTACCACTGTTCATGCATTTTCATATACGTGATTTTTTAGGGAATTCTAAGCTTATAGAAAGCTTTCGGGGACGTTCGTTTGACAAATTTGGACGTCGGAGGGCCGAGATCGAAGTGTTTCTAGGTAAGCCGAACTATCGAACTTTCTCGGGGAAAATCCTGTGAATTTCAAGCCTTCAAAACGTATATAATGTGATTCTACGTGTCATTAGCTTCACTTTGGTCTAAAATCGTGAAAAATGGTGTAGAATCGAGTGAGAAAACAAGTTTAGAAGTTTTGCCCAATTTCCGGCGCCGGCGACGGTCACCGGAGTTGGAGGTAGAAGACAAGAACATATTTCGTTAGTTTTGACGGAATATGCTAACGCTGTCAGTCAAGTTTGACAATTACAGTTAGAAGTTAACGGAATATTCCGAGGAATATTCCTGACGCCGTTTAGAAATCTGTTAGTGTGCCTGGCACGTGGCCGCGCGTGGGGGCGTGTAGGTCCGTGCCATTCCTGGCACGTGGGGGGGGCGTGACAAGTCCAAAAATAATTCTAAAAATATGGGGATGTTCGTGATGTCGAGTAGATCACGTTGGTATGTTTAAATACCAAATTTGAGCTACGTATGAGAAGTTAATTCTAAAGTTCTGTTTATGTACGTTAAATAACATTTATTCAGTTACTTCTCATATAGGCGAGGCATATCCCGAGGACGAGCGTAGCCAGGCTAGGCATGGGGCTACGATCCGGCTATTTATCAGTGAGTGGGCAGTTTGTTCCGTACATACCTATATATATTGCCATTTTCCCAGAAAATGAATTTAAATGATGAAATGATTTGAGATGCCATGCAAAGTATCTATTTACTTTAATTATGCATTAGTGATTGCATATAATTATGACGGTGTTGCGGACGCACAGGTAAGTATTAGGTAAGGTTCTATACTGGTTATGATGAGAATGAAATGATGTTTTATGAACGAATGAAATGATGTGATTAGAGCTCATACACCTGCACATTTATATTAGTGCTCCCGCCCAGAGTCAAGGCATAGTCTTTCACGTGTTGTTCACCTCTGGCACCGCATGCTCGCCTTGGATCCAAGTTAGGTGCACAGTCTTGTCGTATAGACCATTTTTGAGTGGGTTCGACTCGTAGGTGACCCGCATATCATTCGCACAGTCTTCACGTGATTGTAGCACTAGAGCATATTATGTTATATACAGAGATGAGTTGCAGACCACTAGAGGTGGTATTGATTTATTTGCAGGATATATATATATATATATATATATATATATATATATATATATATATATATATACAGCCGAGGGCTGAGATGATTATCAGATATTTATTCACATCCCAGATTTACGATATGAGCATATAGTTGAGATACTTTGGCATGGCATACATACAGATATTTCCAGCATGATTTTGAGATATATATGTATATGAGTATACTTTATTTCTGGAAAATTATACAGGTTTTACGGAGAGGGGTTACAGTTTTGAGAAAAGAATGGTTTTGAAAATATTTATTTTACTGACCCACTCAAGTTTTGTTTTTCGCCCTTCCAGGTATTAAGTAGTGTTCGTTGGTGGCATACGAGGATCTCCCGAACGTTCTGACAGAATTCACTTATGTAGGATCACCTGCAGGTGTTATTTCCATTTAGTACTTTCTGCCTGACTGCACGTAGACCATTTATGCTCTGGTTTGTAAAAGCACTATAAATTCTCTCACTAGCACATCACCTTAGTTTGGACTGCTAGCTGTTTGGTTTTAGTTGGTTCTTATCTTTCTAATTAATCTTGCTTCCGCACTGTGCATATGGTTACGTCACGCTCACGTGACGGCCAACACGCCCAACTTTCGGGTCGGGGTATGTCAATTAAAACTAAGATTGCGTGGTAAATCAATTGTAACAAATAAATAGAATGTTCATAATTCATTTACCGAATTCGTCTAATTGTTTTCATAAAGTTCGATGACTAAATGATTTCATATTTAATTATTTTTTAGATATGATCTTTACAAAATAATTTTTAATATGAACAATTTTCAATCACAAGCATGAAATTCCGCAAGTTAATTCCTTGTTTCTTTTCAATTTAGGATTTTTTTTTCATATATAAGGCATTGATAACATTAACATAATAGAAAATATGACATACCCCAACTCAAAATGTCCAACTAGACAACCGAATTAAGGCATGCTGGCCGATAACTGGAAGATGACAAAGCCATAAAGTGATGGTGATGTGGAAATGTACAAATAAACTAAAACTTAAGGTAACTGAAACTAGAGTGCACAGTGTGACATCCCACATCGCACAGGGAGTGATCCTTAAATGTATATTCCCATCCCTACCTAGCACGAGGCCTTTTGGGAGCTCACTGGCTTCGGGTTCCGTTGGAACTCCGAAGTTAAGCGAGAAGGGGGCTAGAGCACTCCCATGATGGGTGACCCACTGGGAAGTTGCTCGTGAGTTTCCAGAAACAAAACCGTAAGGGCGTGATCGGGGCCCAAAGCGGACAATATCGTGCTACAGTGGTGGAGCGGGCCCGGGAAGTGGTCTGCCCCGGGCCGGGATGTGACATTATGCTGCAAAAGAAATATGTATAAAAACTAGAAAAAATAGACCCATTTATTACTTGATCAAGCTAACACTAGGTCTTACTCCTAAGTCACTTAATGAAAGGGATATTGTCCAACAAAATTTGATTCACTCACAACAATGCAGTCGTGCATAAGTTGATTCTCTTCATTACATATGTTCCACAAATTATGTTAAACCAATAATCTACCTAGAAAACTGCTTAGTTAATGCTGGCTTAGAGGAAGGAGTTCACATCAAACCTCAATCAGAAAATTTCTGAATGTGCACAATTTCTCAGTTCATTAGTTTATGTAAAATATTTTATGGATAGAGATAGCCGATGTTATCTAATTAAAAATGACCTGGTACTCATTGAGTATACTTCACTATCCAAGTAGTATGTCAAGCTGGAATTGGAGTATGTTATTTTACAACTGGTCAACAGACTATAAATTTTTCAGTACATATACAAAGGTTGAAGAACACTGGGTGCCAGGTGCAGAAGCTTAGGATTTTTTAAACTAATATAACTGTTTCTTTTACTGGTTTCAGGGAGCAGAGCTTTTATAAAGTCAGAATTCACACATTAAAAATACTTGTCTAAGTGGTTACGTATGAAAGAATTCTTGTTATGGTACCTAATTAATGGCGATGACGAGAAGACTTAATGTGACCCACCACAAGCTCTGGATATCTCACAGCTGAGTTGTCCTCCGGATGATCTAAAAGAATTCCATGATCATAAGAGAATTTATGGAACGCCATCTTCAATGCAATCTCAATTGCTGTCGATCTGTCATCCGAAAAATATGTTTGAGAAGCCTAACCTGCATAAATGAACATCAGCCATATATAAGCGAATATAGAAAAAACAAGGACAAGAGTTAGGATATAGGTGACAAATTTAAGTTTTAAAACAAACTTTGATTCCACTTGTACCCCAGATAATGCTCAAATAAAAGATTCATTACCTAATGATAAAGCACTGAAAAGATAGGATAAGTATAAGTATGTTTTAATACTACAGAAAATAGCATACAAGAAAAGAAATTAATCTCTCCAAAAAAAAAAATTTAAAAGAATAAACGTTAAACCCTAACGACCTTTTCCAAAACATTCAAGCAAAAGTTCAGCACATTCTAAGGCTGGCTCATATACATTCTCAGGAAACATCACATGCCCAAATCTTGTAGCTGCATAACCCATATCCCTTGCAAGCTCAGTCTGAAACCACCTAAACTGTTAGTGTATAAGCTTTTGAGCTAATTTTGAATGGAGTAGAAATAAGCCTTGTATTTAGTTGTGTATTCACTTTGGTCAATATTACCAAGTGTAAGGCTCACATTGTAATTGTGTCTAAGTGACACGTGGACAAACGACCTTGATTCTAGCTAGATGTGTGGCTGAGATTTTCTAATGTAAGTGTGGGAATCCATTTTGCATAACTAACCGTTATGCATATTATATAGAAGAGAACATTCTCTCTGCAACTTGCAGAGAAGAGAGGCATTTAATCGCCATTTTTCAATCTTGTGTATTTCTTTCTCTTCATCTTCCCTCTAGAATTCTCCTCTTCGAAGCTAAAACTCTAACATGGTATCAGAGCCAAGTTCGTTCATTTAAGTATAGGCCTCAATCTGTGAAGTCACTGAGCTCAATCGAAGCTCACGTGAAGCTCCGTGAAGGCTGCCAGAAATTTGTTATCGTCTGAGAAAGGGGAAATCAATCTATTCAGACTCAAGATGTCTGGACCTGGAGGCTCGGAAGTGAGGACTCTAATTTTCTCCGGTGAGAACTACGAGTTCTAGAGAATTAATGGTAACCATCTTCAAATCTCTCGGATTGTGGAAGCTAGTAGAAAAGGGGATTCCAACCCCCGATCCGAAGAAGAAGAAGAAAGCAGAAGGGTCATCGGAAGAGGAAGTTGATGACGAAATGATTGTTGTGCTCATGAAGAATACAAAGACTTTGGGTGTTATACAAAATGCAGTCTCTGACCAGATCTTTCCACGGATCGCCAATGTCGACTCAGCTAAGATGGCATGGGATCTACTGTATGGAGAATATCATGGTGGTGATCAGGTTAGATTTGTAAAACTTCAGAATCTTAGATGAGAATTTGAATATGCTAGAATGAGAGATGATGAGTCTCTATCTAGTTATCTTGCAAGGCTGAATGATCTAATTAATCAGATGAGAACATTTGGTGAATCTCTTTCTAATGAAAGATTGGTGCAGAAGGTTCTGATTAGTGTGAGTAAACTTTATGGTTCAATCTATTTGGTTATAGAAAATACAAAGTGTCTAGAGACTGTAGAATTGCAGGAAGTTGTAGCAATTTTAAAGAGTCAAGAACAACGATTCGATTTGCACAGTGCTGACACCACTGAAAGGGCTTTTGCCTCACTCTCTGTAAGTCCAAAAGGGCATAACAATGGTAATGCTCATTCTGGTATATTCAAACAACATAAGTAATCGAATTCGAAGGGGAAGAAATGGGAGTCTAAGCCTAAGTTTCAATAAAGATCATTTACTAACCCTGCACAGAGTTTAAATTCTCTAGGGTTCATGAAGCAAGAAGCAATCAAACCACAGTGTAAAGTGTGTTCCAAATTTCACTTTGGTGAGTGTCGATATAAGGGGAAGCCTAAGTGCTACAATTGTGATAAATTTGGACATTGGGCCAGGGAATGCACAACATGCAAGGCTGTCTAGAAAGCAAGTTATGCTAATCAAACAGAAGTGTTTGGAAATCTGTTCTATTCTAACAATGCTATTAATGTGGCAAAAGTGAATGGAAATTGGTACATTGATAGTGGTTGTAGCAACCATATGACTGGAAATGCTGAACTACTTGTTGATGTAAGAACAAATGTCACTGAAAAAGTACAAATGCCCACTGGAAATCTGGTTGATGTTGCTGGAATGGGGTCACTTGTAATTGATACAAATGCTAGTAAAAAGTATATCAAGGAAGTGATATTTTTACCTGGTCTGAAGGAGAACTTGCTGAGTGTTGGACATATGGATGAACACGGATACTATTTGCTGTTTGGAGGAAGTATATGCTATGTTTTTTTATGGTCCTTCACTTGACTATCTTGTCATCAAAGTTAAGATGAAGGAAAATAGGTGTTGCCCTTTATCCTTAATGCAAAATGATCAATTTGCATTGAAGACTAGTGTGATTAATTGCACTTGGACTTGGCACAAGAGGTTTGGCTATTTAAATCTCAGAAGTCTCAAACAATTGAGAGAACATGACATGGTTCATGTCTTCCATACTTAGAAGAGATTGATGGTGTGTGTGAAGGATGTCAAATAAGAAAACAACACATAGATTGGTTTTCAAAAGGGCAAGCTTGGAGTTGATACACACTGTTTTGTGTGGTCCCATGCAAAATGAATCAATTGCAGGGAACAAATACTTTATGTTGCTTATTGATGATTGTACTAGGATGTCATGGGTGTATTTCTTGAGATACAAATCTAAAGCTCTAAATTGTTTCAGAAAATTCAAGACAATGGTTGAACTTTAGTGTGGATTTAAAGTGAAGAACCTAAAGAGTGATAGATGAGGTGAATTTCTTTCAACTGAGTTTAACATGTTCTTGGAATCTGAGGGCATTCAAAGACAATTATCAGTGGCTTACACTCCACAACAGAATGTAGTAGTGAAGAGGAAAAATAGAACAGTTGTGGAAATTACTAAGACCATGCTTTATGAAAAGAATATGCCTTACTTCTTGTGGGTAGAAGTTGTTCACACAACTGTTTACATCTTGAACAGATCACCTACAAAAGCTCTTGGAAACTTGACTCCATTCGAAGCTTACAGTGGTAGAAAGCCTGGAATTGCATTTCTACAAATATTTGGTTATCTGTGCTATGTGCATGTACCTGCTGAGTTGAGACAGAAACTTGATGCAAAGAGCACCAAAGGTGTATTTGTGGGGTGTGGAGCTTGTGAAAAGGGGTATAGGGTGTTTGATCCTTATACAAAGAAGTTGATTCTCTCAAAAGATGTGGTTTTTGATGAATTTGTGTCCTGGAACTGGAATGAAGGATCAGACAAGTCAGTTGCAATAAGTTATGTCGAAAATCAGCCTAAAAATGACATTGATGTGTGTTCGCCCAGACTTAATAAAGCTGAAGAAGGTTTTCCTAGTTCTAGCATTTCTTCTGGCATTGAGAAACAAGGGAGTGTCTCTTATGGAACAAGTATTGCACAAACTTATGATCACACTCCAGTGAAATAGAGAAATATAAGTGATATTCTAGCACAGTGCAACCTTTGCATTGTAGAACCTGAGAAATATGAAGAAGCTGCTCAAGACAAAGCCTGGATAAAAGTAATGGAAGAAGAACTGACAATGATTGAGAATAATGGAACTTGGGAGCTTGTAGATAGACCAAGTGATAAGCAAGTCATTAAAGTGAAATGGGTGTTCAAAACCAAATTGAATCTGGATGGCTCAGTACAAAAGAACAAGGCAAGATTGGTTGCAAAGGGGTATGTGCAGAAACCTGGAATTGATTATAACGAAACTTTTGCTCAAGTTGCTAAGTTGGATACAATTAGAACATTGATTGCCTTTGCTACACAAAGAGGCTAGAGATTGTACCAATCGGATGTTAAATTTGCGTTTTTGAATGGAAAGCTGCATGAAGAGGTGTATGTTGATCAACTTGAGGGGTTTGTAATTAATGGCAAGGAAGACAAGGTCTATAAACTGCACAAAGCTCTTTATGGATTAAAACAGGCACCTAGAGCCTGGTATGGAGAGATTGACAGCTACTTTGCCAAGTGTGGGTGATAAGTATTTTCACCACCTGCGTAAAAGGGATAAAAACACTTAAAATACTTGCAGGAGTACAAGGTTATCGTAGTATAGCAGCTCAAGCAAGGTCGTTCTCCACAGGGATTAATTTGAATAAATTTATGTAAACCAAAACCCAACTAATTATTAAGAGCTAAATATTGAAAAATAGTGATTTAATGCCCTAATTTAATTCAAACGAATTTAATTAAAAACAAAAACTAAAATCTACAATTTTTAAAGGAAGAGAAAAGAAAACAATTTTGTTTTAGAATTCAAGTGAGAAAGCACTAGGGTTCCGTCGTCACCTTAACAATCCTATGTAGTTCTTCTATTTACTTATGAATTACACATGCCTTTTTCGAAGGTTAGGTTTTCCTAAAGTATGCCCTACTTGGAACCTCCAACATAGAACGTATATCTAACATGCAACCCGTCCGTGGTGTCCAGATCGAATGTGAACATGCAAGACTCATTAAGCTTTGTGAAATCCTTTTGAAAAACCATACAACCCTTAAAACGTGTCGTCCATCCTAAGAGGTTACACATATTAACCACAAGTAGCCTTAGTCAATTTTAGGGACAACCCTCCGCCAAAATTGCATCAAATTACTTATCTAGATATCCTAATGGTCGCGAATCACTAAGACAACTAGATAGTTTAACCCAGTGATTAATAATTCAAAACTAGCATGCATAAATTCATAAGCAAATTAAAAGAAACTACATATTCTTGCTAAGGATCATGGCCTCACCCTAGCAAAACGAAAATTAGTTATGCATACTCATAATAAAAATTAAAAAGAATATCATTAACTAGAAAAAGATTGAAAACACCTTATAGGTAAAAAGTCTGAAATTCTCCAAAGTTTTGCTAAGTTCTCTAAAATTGTCCCCCCCCTTAACCTAATGGCTAAGAAACCTTATTTATACTACTTCTAATTAAAACCCTAATAGGAAAAGGCTTTCTAAAAACTAGGAAACAAAATAATAAAAGGATAACTAAAAATTACATTCCTATCATGACTAGGAAATCTGCCCATCAAAGGAGAACCCACGTTTCTGGACCTTCAGGCCTCTAAACTAGGCCCAAAACGAGTCAAATTAAAGATCAGGACTTCCTCGTCAAGTTCCAAGAACAACCTAAGTCCAAAATCCATCATCTTCCAGCCCAAAAGTCGCTCAGAAGCTCTGTAGCCCAATCTCCCAGCATTGCGCGCTGACCATAAATTAATTCACCACGATCAGATGCTTCGGGATAAAATTATGAAATTTCGACACCGCCTTCTTGACTGACACACGAACCAGCTCCAATTGGAATCGCTCAAAAATTCCACCGTTTGATTACTTTATGCTCCGAACAATTCTGCACGTCCTATATTAAAAAACATATAATAAAGCATCAAAATCTCACCAAAATAATAACCAAAATATACCAAGAATAGGGAATAATATATAATATGAAATTGACTCATCAAAATACCCCCAAACTTAGCTTTTTGCTTGTCCTCAAGCAAAACAAACTAGAAAACAAAAATAAAAACTAACAAACCTAAAGACTTAACTAAAACTAAATGACAAAAAATTTCCCCTTCAAAGTTGCAATCCATAGAAAACGTTAAAAATTAGAACATCTTTCCAAAAAGTTCCAACTAATCCCACCACAGAGTCTAAGCCATTTAGAATTGATTAGAAATGAATTCACAAACTTCCTCTGGTGTAAAGTGAACCAACATAGTTAAGGAGACTCGACTAAAACCCTTACCCTCTGTCCTTTTATTCAATACTTCACCATACTAACTTTGTACGTAACTTTTTTGTTTTTCTTCTTCTCTTTTTTTTTTTTTTTTTTTCAGTAACAGTAGTGGTCGTGCAATGTTAGTTCACTTAAACTTTTGATCCAACCCATGTAGCGAGCTTTAGGTCAATGACTCCCAAACCACAAGGGCTTTAGGGCACTAGATGTAGAACATCCCTCAGGATTTATTAACTCGAGCTGGAAAGGCTACGAAACCAACTAACCACCCTGCCCCATGTCAACACTCTACCGTTTGACGCGAGAATCACTGCTGATTAGGCAGGACTGGCCTGGTTACTAGGCAAAGCCTCGGGTGGAACAATTATTACTTAATTTACTAACAAAAAATAAAAAATAAAAACTCACTTAGACTGAAAGTAAGTGTTTCAATCTCACTCCCCACAGACCATGTTGATGTGAATGTGAAAAATTCAAAGTATAACTCATGAATTATTGCCTAAGCAACGATAAATAGAAAAGACTCTACTGTGGGATTAACCTTCACCATGTCCATTTGTTCTAACGTTTAAAACAAACTATGGATATTAACTTAAAAAGAATAATTTTTTTTAACTTTACTCAAAAAATAAAAATCTAATTTTTTTTATTTTCCACCCCCAAACTTAAATCACACATTGTCCTCAATGTGTGAAAAAATAAAATAACAGTAACAATAAACTGAAAACAACAAAAAAGAAAAATAAACAACCACCTTAAATACTAAAAAACAATAAAACAAAACAAAACTCATGAAAGAAAGGAAGACAAATTAAAGAAAATAAAATGAAGTAGACACACCTGGAGTCGAAGGCAGGCCCTGGAGCTAGGTGAAGTCGCAGGAAACAAAACCCAAAAAATAACCCACAAATCTGCCAGGCGTGGGGGTCGAACACGGATCAGGAACGTCTATACAGGCAGACGGAGCAGTTGGGCTACCGGGGAAGCGCTGCACTTTCTCACGCGCACAAGGATATGTTCACATGGAAGTCCCCTTTGGGCCTGTCTCTCACGCACACAAGCATGGGAACCGCATTGGATGCCCTTTGTGTTTCTGATCTGCACAGGTCCTGGAGCCAAGAGCCAACGACTCTTTTCTTGTTTCTTGTGCCGACAGCCTCTCCTCTTCTACATGTGGCGCACATCTATGCAAGTATTTATTAGGATGCCAATTGAAAGGTGAGATCTCTCCTTCATTTTTGAAATCTTTTGTATAGCCCAAGGGTCCTCTCGGGTCTCTAGACAGTTTGTCTTAGCTCTCTCTCTCTAGAAACCGAATTTTTTTTTCATTTCCTCTGATCTCTCTTCTTAGTGCTCTCCCATGGAGAAACTATCCCCATAACTTTTCTCATCCGCACAAAACCAAACCTTCAACCACAAAGTCTGCGCCATTTTTTTTCTTTTAATAATTTTTTGTTTTTCCGGAAATCTCCGCAAAATTTAGGACAGGGATGTATCCAGTCTTGAATTCACCCCACCGATGCTTCTCGGGTACATTCATGGACATCATCCTCGGTACTGAAAGATGGGTGCAAACTGGAAATCCCCAAGGTAAGAAAAAAAAAATATATGTCCTGGATGCTGTCTACTTCCATTGTGCTAATTTTGATTGAGAATCTAACACATGCATGCATTTGAATGATGCGAAAGGGCACCGATCTCCAACAAACGAGGCGCCGGAGCACCCAATATGCATTGATCCATGACTGATCAATCCAGATCCCTCCATGTTTCAGGTAAATACACCTTCACCATTGCTCCAGTCGGTTATTATGTTCATGAGTACTAAGTGAGAGACAATACAATAACAAGTAGCCATGGTTTGTTGTATGCACAAGATCTGTCTCCGAAGTCAGGGAGAATGGCAGAATCGGTAAACAAAGGGTGTAGCATTGGGAACTGAAAGAGAGAACGCAGGAGGCGCAGACCCAAAATGAATGGTAAAAGTTCTGACTTCTCATTCGGCGATTTACAATTGCACACCGAGATTTGTTCAAAGAAACTAAATAGATTTCTATCTGTATGTCAAAAACTCCCAGATCCGTGAATGAAAACTGCTCAATCATCAGATCGAGCGAGTCAACAAGGAATGCTGAACGGGCAGGCTCGTGTAACTGCAAGAGGTAGTAAAAACTCGCCCCTCAGTGCTTATTTTTTTCAGCATGTATGGATTTTAAGCATCCTTCTTGTAAATGCAAAACGGAAAATGTTGATGCTGATGCTGGACTTCGAACACCTTCTTCCCGTGATTGAGTTGAACAAAAACGGGGGCACCCTTAAACATATATATTTGGACCCGTGTGACTGTAACTGTGCTGATGCCAGAGACAGAACTACCCCCAAACTTCAAGAATGACATACATGGAATCTGCAAAATTAAAATTTGTAGCTCTGCATAAAAAATATTGATAGCTCCGCAGGTACTCATCACGTCTTTGCGGTTGGTGCAGGATTCCCCAGATTGGAATTGACAGATCAATGTCGAACGCTGAAGAATGGCCGCTTAGCAAATAAAAGAGGTATAACGTTTCATCCCTGCACTCTTATGACTAGATCTGTGGTTTTGAGATGCTGTGTAATTTCTGCATTATGTTGCTGCATAGTCTAGGAATGTGGTTGATGGTATTGTAGACTTGCTGCTGGGTGCATGATTCCAACCAAGAATAATTTATGTGCATAAATTCTTGCTTGCTGTGCTTGTTATCTGCAAAAACCAAATTCTGAAAATCAGAAATAAAATATAGAAAATACTTGCAGTAAAGAAAACAAACAAAGTACTATTTTTTGTTTTTTGTTTTTTTTTTAATGAACTAACAACTTAGGAAATTATATGCATGTAGAATGAAAAATAAAGAACAAACGTTAAGAAAAATTAAGAAAGGGTTAGAAAATTGGGTTGCCTCCCAATAAGCGCTTTATTTAACGTCTGTAGCTAGACTGTGCAGAAGACCGGTAATTAAATTGCTGGATCCTTCAGAGTTGATGACTGGCTTGCACAAAACTTCTTTAATAATGGCTTTAGTAGGTACTTCATGACTGTGAACACACAATCCCTGCCCTTTGTTTCAATGTCCACGTTACCGTTTTGAAAAACCTGCTTAACCATATAGGGGCCTTTCCACCGAGACTCTTGTTTTCCTGAAATTATCTTGAAACTGGATTTCAATAACCACACTTGTTTACCAAGCTGTATTTTCTGACAAATTGGGCTGCCTTGCAACACTTTCTATTTTTTCTTATTGTCAATTTGCTACACATCATGCTGCATGCGTTGTTGTTGTATTTTAGGACTTGTGTATTCACAAATTAAATTTGGGGGCTTTATGGACAGATGGTCAGTTGATGATCTGGCTATAACTTTGGCACTGGGTAAACTTTCTAATTCATCCATACGCATGCATTCTTGCTTATCACCTGGATGTGTGATGGCTTCAAACAATCTAAAAACAACTGTTTGATCTTCAACCCGAAATGTTAGTGTTCCGGCTTCAATATCAATAATAGTCCGTGCTGTTGCCATGAAAGGGCGGCCTAAAATGATGGGTGTTTTCAAATCTTCATCCATGTCTAGAACCATAAAATCTGCTGGCAAAAATAAGTTGTCGACCTTTACAATAACATCTTCAATGACCCATCTAGGATAGGTAATTGATCGGTTGGCCAATTGAATAATGCTGGATGTTGGCTTCAGCTCACCTTCACCTAAACGTTTAAAAACAGAATAAGGCATTAAGTTTACACTAGCACCTAAATCGATTAGAGCACTATTAAAATCACTATTTCCAATAGTGCAAGAGATAGTAAAACTCCCTGGATCTTTCTTCTTTGGAGGCAATTTATGCAATAAGACGGCACTGCATTGTTCTGTTAGCACAATTTTGTCTGTCTCAACAAGCTTTTTTTTCTTTGTGCACACATCTTTCAAAAACTTTGCATATGAGGGAATGTTCTTGATTGCTTCAATTAATGGTAGATTAATTTGAACCTTCGCCAATGTCTTCATGAAATCTGTTAATTATTGATCTTTTGCTTTTGGCTTTAACCTCTCGGCATATGGCATTGGTGGCACATAAACACGTTCTGATTTTTCTGCAGTTTCTGCAGCAGGTATTGCTGTAATTTCGGATCTGTCCAGTGGCTGGGCAGATTTTGTAGAAATTTCAGAATCTGGTTATGGCTGCACAGGTGCTGCCCGTGATGTTCCAGTAGTGTTTTCTGTATTTTCCACATCACGGCTATCATAACTTTTTCCACACCGTAAAATGCGTATTGCGCAACAATTTTCTGTACCCCTTGGATTTGGAACTGTTTGGTTGGGAAATTTCCCTGGTTCTCTGCCTGAAAACTGGAGTGAAAACTGCCCCATTTGTTGCTGTAGATCTTGCATGGTAGCTTTTATGTTCTGAATGTCTTGTTTGGTTGCATCAAAACCCGCCTTAGTGTGTTCTGCCAATTTTTCAATTGCGACTTTCCAAGGTGCCTTAGTTTGTCCAACAGGTTGCTGTTCCAATGGTTGACAATGTGGGTTGGTCTGTTGGTTTCTGTTCCACTTGAAATTTGGGTGATCTCTCCATCTGGGGTTGTAGAAATTTGAGTATGGATCATTTCTGGGCCTCTGATAGTTATTGAATGCATTAACCTGTTCTCTAACATACTCCGGATATGCGTCCATGTGCGGGCAGCCCATAAAATCATGTGTTGTAACGCCACAAATAGTACATGCTATTGCAGTAGGCTGCTGGACAGCAACTTGCCGCACAGGGGCATCCATTCTTTGTAAAATCATATCAAATTTTGCATCAAAATTTTCTAACTTTTTCTCCATCTTTTCTATTTGTGCAGAGACATGTGGAGATCCGCTGGACATCTAAAAAACGTCCTTGGCCTGAGGTAGATTAGCCGCCCACTGCTAAGATTCTGTCGCCATGTTCTCAAATAACTGATAAGCTTCTTGCGCATTTTTAGTAGAATAAGACCCTCCTGATGATGTATGTACATGATTCCTTGTAGTTGAATTTAATCCTCTGAAAAATATACCCATTCTCATGTCCCCATCAATACTTGCGTGGGGACATCGTCTGAATAACTCATTAAAACGCTCCCACGCTTCGTGAAATTCTTCATTAGGTTTTTGGGCAAACGATATAATTTGTGTCCTCATATCAAGAGTCTTAGATGCTGGGTAATATTTGTTAAGGAATCTGTCACTCATCTGTGCCTAGGAAGTAACACTGGCAGATGGTAATGTAAGTAACCATGTTCTCGCCTTATCCTTCAACGAATATGGGAAAAGACGAAGTTTGATTGATTCTGCAGAAAACCCCTTAACTATGACATTTCTGCATCCCATTAGAAACTCTGCAATATGCATATTAGGGTCTTCATGAGCTAATCCATGAAAAGTAGGCAAAATTTCCAACATGTGATGTCTTATCTCGAACGCGTCGCCTTCCGCTTCTGGGTAAATAATGCAGCTTGGTAACTCATTAACATGCGCTACCAATGTATCTCTCAAAGGTCGCCCAGCATCGGGTATGGCAAAAGCCATGCTGTCCTTGTTGTCTTCAACCCCAGAAAACAGATTTGTCAAAACAGTATCCTCCAAAGAGTGATCCCACGTTAAAAACTGCTTTTTGATCTTTCGTTCCGGTTCTGGATTGAAGTTTGCAAGTCGCTGTTTTTGAGATCTGGTACAGACCATGCAATGCACAATCTGCAGAAAATAATAAAAAAAAAATGAAATGAAATTTTTTTTTTTCAATTTTATATACAAGAATAACTAATTGAGAATATGATAAACAAAAATTTATAAGGAATCAATCCCTGGCAATGGCACCAATTTCTTGATAGATATTTTCACCACCTGCGTAAAAGGGATAAAAACACTTAAAATACTTGCAAGAGTACAAGGTTATCGTAGTAGAGCAGCTCAAGCAAAGTCGTTCTCCACAGGGATTAATTTGAATAAATTTATGTAAACCAAAACCCAACTAATTATTAAGAGCCAAATAATGAAAAATAGTGATTTAATGCCCTAATTTAAATCAAACGAATTTAATTAAAAACAAAAACTAAAATCTGTAGTTTTTAAAGGAAGAGAAAAAAAAACAATTTTGTTTTAGAATTCAAGTGAGAAAGCACTAGGGTTCCGCCGTCACCTTAACAATCCTATGTAGTTCTTCTATTTACTTATGAATTACACATGCCTTTTTCGAAGATTAGGTTTTCCTAAAGTATGCCCTACTTGGAACCTCCAACATAGAACGTATATCTAACATGCAACCCGTCCGTGGTGTCCAGATCGAATGTAAACATGCAAGACTCATTAAGCTTTGTGAAATCCTTTTGAAAAACCATACAACCCTTAAAACGTGTCGTCCATCCTAAGAGGTTACACATATTAACCACAAGTAGCCTTAGTCAATTTTAGGGACAACCCTCCGCCAAAATTGCATCAAATTACTTATCTAGATATCCTAATGGTCGCGAATCACTAAGACAACTAGATAGTTTAACCCAGTGATTAATAATTCAAAACTAGCATGCATAAATTCATAAGCAAATTAAAAGAAACTACATATTCTTGCTAAGGATTATGGCCTCACCCTAGCAAAAAGAAAATTAGTTATGCATATGCATAATAAAAATTAAAAAGAATATCATTAACTAGAAAAAGATTGAAAACACCTTATAGGTAAAAAGTCTGAAATTCTCCAAAGCTTTGCTAAGTTCTCTAAAATTGTTCCCCCCTTAACCTAATGGCTAAGAAGCCTTATTTATACTACTTCTAATTAAAACCCTAATAGGAAAAGGCTTTCTAAAAACTAGGAAACAAAATAATAAAAGGATAACTAAAAATTACATTCATATCATGACTAGGAAATCTGCCCATCAAAGGAGAACCCACGTTTCTGGACCTTCAGGCCTCTAAACTAGGCCCAAAACGAGTCAAGTTAAAGATCAGGACTTCCTCTTCAAGTTCCAAGAACAACCTAAGTCCAAAATCCATCATCTTCCAGCCCAAAAGTCGCTCAGAAGCTCTGTAGCCCAATCTGCCAACATTGCGCGCTGACCATAAATTAATTCGCCACGATCAGATGCTTCGGGATAAAATTATGAAATTTTTACACCGTCTTCTTAACTGACGCACGAACCAGCTCCAATTGGAATCGCTCAAAAATTCCACCGTTTGATTACTTTATGCTCCGAACAAGTCTGCACGTCCTATATTAAAAAACATATAATAAAGCATCAAAATCTCACCAAAATAATAACCAAAATATACCAAGAATAGGGAATAATATATAATATGAAATTGACTCATCAGTGGGTTTGAGAAAATCTTGAGTGAAGCAACTCTCTATACTAAGACAAGGGGAGAAAATGATATACTAATTGTAACCATATATGTAGATGACATAGTATATACTGAAAGTAATCAAGAGATGTTGGATGAGTTCAAAGAAGATATGAAGGTGAAATATGAAATGACATATTTGGGATTTCTACATCATTTCCTGGGAATGGGAGTGATCCAAACAGAATCAAGCATATTTATTCATCAAAGAAAGTATGCCTCCTCTTTGTTGAATAAATTTGGCTTGAGTGAGTGCAAACCTGTCACTACCTCTCTTGCAGCTACTGAAAAATTAAGCAAGGATGATGAAAGTGGAGCAACAAATGAGGAGCAATATAGGAAGATTGTAGGGAGTTTATTGTATCTTACTGCTACAAGGCCGGATGTAATGTATGCAACTAGTTTACTAGCTCGATATATGCACTACCCTACAAACAAGCACTATGGGATAGCCAAGAGAGTGCTATGATATGTTAAAGGGACATTGGACTATGGTTTGAAGTATGTCAAAAGCAAGAAGGTAGTCTTGGTTGGATTTTGTGATAGTGATTGTTGTGGATCAATCGAATATAGTAAGAGCACCTCAGGTTATGCATTCTCTTTTGGAAGTGGAGTGTTCTCGTGGGCCTCTGTGAAACAAAGTTGTGTTGCTCTTTTCACAGCTAAGGCTGAGTATATAAGTGCTTCTGAAGCTACAACTCAGGCCATATGGCTTAGGTTCATTTTGGAGGATTTTGGAGAGCTATAAACAGAAGCAACTCTTTTGCAGTGTGACAATACATCTGCAATTTCAATAACCAAGAATCCAGTGTTTCATCAGCGGACAAAACACATTGACAGAAGGTACCATTTTATCAAAGATGCCTTGCAGCAAGGAATTGTCGATTTGGTCTATTGTCCTACCAAAGAGCAAGTGGCAGACATCTTCACCAAAGCTTTACCAAAGGAAAGGTTCAACTATCTTAGAGACAAGCTTGGAGTCATATCCGCTCAAAGCTTAAAGGGGAGTGTTAGTGTATAAGCTTTTGAGCTAATTTTGAATAGAGTAGAAATAAGCCTTGTATTTAGTTGTGTATTCACTTTGGTCAATATTACCAAGTGTAAGGCTCACATTGTAATTGTGTCTAAGTGACACGTGGACAAACCGCCTTGATTCTAGCTAGATGTGTGGTTGAGATTTTCCGATGTAAGTGTGGGAATCCATTTTGCATAACTAACCGTTATGCATATTATATAGAAGAGAACATTCTCTTTGCAACTTGTAGAGAAGAGAGGCATTCTATCGCTATTTTTCAATCTTCTGTATTTCCTTCTCTTCATCTTCCCTCTAAAATTCTCCTCTTCGAAGCTGAAACTCTAACATAAACAAAAACTACTTTATAAAACTTTAGGCATTCCATATATTCTTTTGTACTTTTTATTTATAAAAGCATTTATTGAAAAAACTGGAAGGCACAATCAGTGTCAATGAGATATACCTTCGAAAACTAAAAAACCCAAGAAAGATTGAACAGTGTGAACACTGGGTGGACAATCTTTGTCCTCACCTTCCATATGGAAGGCAAAAACTAATAACAGAATGTCTTTGCTCTCAACCACAACAGTTGAAAAGATCAAACAGTGCGAATGGACAATATTATGAATGGTCTAAGCATAAAGAAAGTGAATGAATCAACAATGATGCAAATGGGCAACATCAATAAACATATACGATACATAATATAATAGGCATCCATTCCAGGAATGACAACCAATGATTTGGAAATTATAAATTTGCATGACGATTGTGAATTATGTCAAAGTTTGGCCACCAATCATCTAGATTGAAATCGAGTCCAAGTGAAAACATTTAACAGAAATATATTTACAAAGATGACCTGTAAAGTAGTATCAGGTCCTTGAGTCCACCAACTCGCACATGCGTGAAGTAGTTGAATCATAACATCATCATTCTAAGCCTAAAATAAAACAAAACATAGTTAGGTAGGCATGCTAGGAAATAGTCAATAACAGAATAATTATCACGTAGGAAGAAAGTAACAGTCAAGCAAGACATATTCTGCTTTCATTGGTAATTCATGAAGCCACATACATATACCTTGAAGACTGAAATTTTTTCACCACACCGTGAATCAATCACTGTAACATCTCCTTCTGTTGCAATCTCTTAATTCGTTCAGAGGAGCCTGATAGCATTATTTCCATCAGCGAATCAAATACATTTTGAGCATCATCATACCATTGCAGAAGGTCAACTGACAGGTCCTATGGAATAGGCCACAGAACTAGTACTGGAACACTAAAAAGGTGATAACAGTTATTATAACTATACTTTACATGAATAGTAGGAAATAGTAAACACGCCCGACAACAAAAACATAGTTATCACTAGAAAGTGTTACCCGCGCGATGCTGCGGGATTATGATATATTATGGTAAAAACATAAGAAAGATCATGAATCTAATGGTCGCGAACCTAATAATCATGGACCCAACACTGTGCCTAAATGTCATCAAACCAAAGTAAACTTGCATTTAACTAAGTTCTTAGGACTTCAGTTCAATCTTAAGTTAAAAAGAGTATTTCAATTGACTAAAATTACACAAAGTGAGAAAGACAAAACAAACAGTTGCAAAAAGGTGTACAGTAACATTGATCCTGCAAGTTAAATATGAAAAATGTTCAAAAGAATGTAAAAGCTCAAATTCTCCCTAGCATCAGTAAATTAACAATGAAAAAGCAAAATTTGTGCAAGCTTATATTGCTTGTTGCTTGAGAATTCAGCATGAGAAAAAATGCAAGGAAAAAAATATTGTTAAATATCTGGTAAATAAGTGAATGACAATGAACATTACAGTTAGTATAACATGAATATGCATATGCATAGTAAATACTAAGCAAGAATATGCATAGGTAAGTAGTAACCATCCATTAACCATTTAAATTAGCACTTTCAAAAAGTTGTTCACGTATAAAAAATCTAATTCCCTTATAATAACAAATTGTTGGTCAAAATACTACAATTTGAAAATATATAATAAAAGAAAAATAAGAAAACAATGCTTACAAATATGGACATATGGATTGCTTTTGAAAGGATGTTATATGCAAGGCTATTATCCCAATGATTTTGTCTGTAATAAGAAGAGTAATTAACTTAAAAAGTATCATCATTGCTACTTGCTACTCTTCCTACATAATCTAAGAACATAATTAATCAAATAGATACGGAATCACAATGACCATAGACTATTACATGTAACTAAAATAATAAAAATGAGAGAGAGAGAGAGAGAGAGAGAGAGAGAGAGAGAATCGTGAGATAACTCGAAAACCCTAGCCGGAAAAACTGGTTACATAATTAGATATCTTTTTAATAATTGTACATGTAAAGTTTTTTCTTGATCAGTAAGACGTCATAAATATGATATTCCACACTCATTACATTTTGATTTCTTGCCATCAGATGCTGTTTAAATAACTAATAAGTGTTATAAAAACTTATAATGATAGTCAAAAAAGAATATAAGACCATAAACTTCGTCTGGTTTCATGGCACATCGTATTCATTTAAGAAAACCTTCTTGCAGCTTGTCATTCAAAAATTCCTACTCTGAGTAAAATTAACATTAGTAACTCATAGCAGCAGAAGGTATTACCAGTAAATTATATTCAACAGAACATAGAGAACAATTTGACTACTAAATGTGTAACTCCATAAACTCCTTACCACATCAATCTTGAGAGGTCCAATAAGTCTAAAAGTCTCAAAAACTTCTCCATCTTCAGCCCCAATCGCCTGAAAACACCAAAAAAACAGAGGAGTAAATATAAATTCATCAAAATTTCCTACTCAAGAATAAGCTAAAGATGGAAAATATTCACACCCCGGACACTGTTTGGTAAGATCCAATAAATTCTATAGCCACTGTAAATTTTCATTTTAAACCTTAACTCGCCAATTTAAATGCGACATTCATGCCTAATCTGCATCATGTGTCTATGGACATTTAGTTCTAGTGCTAAAACTCAAATTTTGTCCCAAGTAAAGGTCACTAACATATATATACATCTCGAAATGAAAATTTCACCAGGTGATCCAGCCTAGTAGCAGAGTAAACCTTCATTCTGCACTTCAACAACCTCATTGTTTCTTCCTGCAAGTTTTCAATAAATCTGTAAATAGAGTGAAATAGAAATAATAAATTATAACGGCAACAATCTTTACAAAAAAATATACTCTTTACCCTTCTTTTTCTCCTCCCAATAAGTTCTCTCAGCCTAGGCAAAAAGAAAAAAAATGCAATGAATTTAGATATGAAGAAATTTATACTATAAAAGATGCAAGCAGAGACATGAAATGATAACTGTATTGGTAGAATGAAAAGGATGTCTACTCTAAACCACATCCTTTCACTAATAACATCTTATTTTTTCAAAGAAATGTAAACAGACATTTTAGAATGAGTTGGAACTCATTTTGTATATTGAGGATAAATGAATATCTATTTGATATTAGAGTATCACATTAGAATAACTTGACCTTTTAGACTGGTCTCTCGCTAGTCATCTTTTATGTTAAGAACTGATGTTATGACTTGTGTATTCGGGTTGTTGAATATAAGTACAGTTAATAATTTGATTGTTTCATTTTGAAAGGGGGGAAATAAAAGTAGACATCTTACTTTTCTCAATAGCAAATCTATTGTTTTTGGAAATCTCTGCAATTGTGGCAACTGCGGTAATAGCTGCAACGATACAATGAGATACTAATCCTTGCATCAGCTTTAATACTAAACGAATCAAATCTAGAATGAAGAACGGTAATATGCACGATAAAAAAATTATTCTAAATGTTGGGAAAATGGAATGAGAATGTTACATTCGGTTGAATTCATAATGCCCTAGTTAGGGGAGTTGGTATCATGAGACATCATCTGATAATTTAATTTTTATTTCAAGAAATGGACAGATGTAATCATCAATTTACAGTTTTAAAAATGTAATATTTTATAAAATTCAAGCTTCAAAATGAAAAAGAATTACTCTAAGTTGAATAGAGAGGAATCAACATTTAGAGATAGGAAAAGGTTGATTTTTTGACCTGTTAGTCTAGTAATATCAAGCGAGACTACAACTTCAATTCAAAGATCAATTATTTTTCTAATAGAAAACTGTATGTTACATAAATTTATTGAATTAGAATCAAACTAATGAGATTAAAGCGAAAATTTAAAACTAAGGCACAAAATGGATTTCAAAGGCTAAAAAAATTTAAAAGTAAATAGGGGAAAAAAATTAAAATGTCGAGACATTTTGTTATACTAAAGCCCTTGGATAGCTTGAAAATCTTATCCTTATTCATTCTTCACTCTCACTCTATTTTGCTATACATTAACACAATAAAATATAATCAATCGCATAATTATTAATCTACAAAACAATAAGAAATTAATATAAATAAAAAATGACAAACCTATTACTTTTCAATCTCATTATTGCAGATACCTGATAATTGTACGAAGGTAATTAAAAATAGTCAATTCCCATCACCAAAAACTCTCTTACTTCATATAAGCCATATGTATGTAACATGCAAGAAGGTAATAAAAAATTAACTAAACTATTATTCAAGAAGAAGTTAGACAAAAGTGTGGAGAATACAAAACAGATATCTACGTCTAGTCTATCAAGATGTTAACATTGTATCAAGTTCAATGCCTAAACGAAGAGTAGAAATAAATTCATCCACGAAATAAGGTATTATTTTTAAGTATTGTAACACAAATGTAATGTGTGTACAACCATCAAACCACACCCAAGGTAAATTACCCATACTGGTGTAACTAAAATATTAGTCTTAATACATCATATTTGCTACTATCATTTTTAGAAGTCATGTGGTTTTCCATGAATTGTAAAGCATTTATATACAAAGTGAGGTTTGTCAATACCTCCAGTTATTTCCAAATGTGCGCTAGTGTATTTTTACCCTTGAAACATGCAGTTTTTTTTTTTTACCTGTATTATTCCTACCATTAGCCAAAAAGGAAGGAAAATTTGATAAAAGAAGCTATCTTAATACATTTCAAGAAAATTGTCAACCACAAAATAAGCACTGCATTTTGAGCCCATGAAAAGAAGAATAACCTAAAATACATTCACGATTATTACCTGACGCTTTCTAGCTTTCTCTAAAACTTTCTGCTTTGTCAATCCTTTTTCTCTTGCCTGCCTAAATATAAAAAAAATTAAATCAATTTCTTGCGAAAATTCAATAATTCACATAATTATGTAAAAGAGCATCTGCTTATTTTGAAAGCAGTTGAGGTGGGTTCTATACCAAGGAATAACTTGAAGCATATCAAAGTTAATAAGTTCTAAAAGGGGTAAAAAAAACTTAGCAAAGAGAAAAGGTATTGAATGACCAATAATAAGAATTTAGTCACCTTATTTGATCAACACCAATGAACTTGAAGTGAGTGTCAAGTACATTTAAATTTGCATAGAACAAAGCTTGAGAAGCACACATTTGTGAATGATAAGAATAATTAATGTTGGAAATTTTTTTTCTGTTAAATGAAATGGTGATCATTTGATCCAGTACTTATAAATATCAACACATTTGTAAGTATAAACTTTTAAGAGTGTAGACAAAGTGTTTAAAATTTATTGAGATACAATGTGAATTCGGTGTACTTATAAAGAATGTAATAACTGACAAAACTATAAACATAATCAGAATTTTGGAAAGGAAATCATCAAACAGCCAAAATTAAGTCCACAAATTGCAAACACCTGATGGCTGAGCTAAGTGCATTAAATACTGGAATTCAGTTACCTTACACAACTTGTAAAAGAACGTATTTTGAAGATCTGGATTCTGGATCATCGGTGAAGGTAAGCTGATGAATGCAGTGTGTGTTCTTGAGCTTCTTCAAGAGCCACAGTCCGGAGCTGAATAAAGAGTTTGAACTGTAAAGATACCTCAAGTGTGGGCCCAATATAGAAAGATATATGTACAGGTATCTTAGGAATGGCTCCATAATACTATATGCAAAAATGATGGCCAATATATTACACCAACTACATATAATGGGAAAACATGACATCAGCAGTTTGATACCTGTTAGTGCCGTTCTTATGATAACATTCCAAATGGAATGTCCCACAAAGCTGAGCTTAATATCAGCTATGTTTCCAGACCTAGAAACTTTATCCATTTTCTTCTTGAGGAAAGAAACTAATTCCTGAGCCAACCTTCGTCCCATTTCTCTGAAGTCACCAGATGTTTTGTCTTCATTTGCCTGTGACATTAGAAACTCTACCTTGGGATCTATCAATAGCCATTGATTTCGAATAAGCCGTAAATCCAGGTGATGACCCCGTAGTGTGAAAACTGTAATAAGCATCGACTTATCTATTTTTAATAAAAATGCAGTACAAAGTACGAATAAATAAACTTATGTAGCTGTTCCATCAACTAAACTGGTATGAAGTTGTGAACTTGCAGCATGAAACATGAATGACCAACAAATGAATATTTTAACCCATAAATCACTAACGTTTAACTCCTTTAAAAACCAAACATACACCGACTAACACAACCAAATTTTTTTTTATCACTACATATACAAAGTATTTTGAACCTCCATAAACATAAGTTATTACAGAGACCCTTTAATCAAGCTACTATCTCTGAAACCATCTGTGGCCTCTCCCAACTTTTCAATCCCAAACAACCTGTACTTGTCCAAGCAATCCATTATAAATCAAGTCATAACAAAACATCAATTCCACGAAAAATTTAAAAATTGCTACTTTTAAACAGAAGAATCCTCACCAACAGCTTCAAAGGTGTTTTGTAAACCTCTCAGCATATATTTCCAAATTGCATTTCTCATCTCCATCCTCTCCTACCTAATCTGAGCAATTCATGTTACCAAACAAACAAAACCCAATTTGGTAGCTGAGTGAAAACAAAAGAAGCACTAATACAATCAAGTAAAATAAATGCAAACCAAGAATATATAGAACTATATAACTAAGGAATTTCAAAATATTATAGCAGAAAATCAATTACATACAACTTTTCTTTAAACACTCTTTAAATGCAGAAAAGAAAACTAACCTCTTGTAGAAGACATGAGAAGGAATGAAAAACCAGAACACCACCTGTTCAAAAACACAAAAATCAAAATGATAAATGATAAATAAATAAATAAAAAAAAGCAATCTTCACAACTCTGTGCAAAATAGTGAATTTGTGTTATCATTATACAATCCTCACCATTATCACTATCACTACACCTGCAATTCCCTGCTCGCCGATTTCAAATCACTCTAATTCTCATCCCACTTAATGGGTTTTGAATCGCTACTAACTTCTACAATTCTCAAATCACAAAATTTCAATAAGGATATGCCAAAACACAAAAAGAATCCACACAGTGATCATTTAATGATTGACATACAAAAAAAAATCCATAATTCAAACTTTAAAATGCAGAACACAAAGAAAACCCAAAAGTTAATCATGGCCATTTTTGTTCTTTTAAATTCCGGACAAAAATAAACCACAGATAATCAGAACAACCAAACCCAAAAATTTTCCAAAAAAAAAAACCTAAACAACAATAAAATTAATTAGTCTAAACCTTAAACCGCAACAATATCCCTTCCTCAACAATTTTTAAATTTTAATTAAAACAAAATAAAAAATTTCCTCACCCAGAGCAAAAAACAAAACATGCAGAACAAACCCAAAATTCAAAGCTGACCATCCTTTTTTTTTTTTTTTTTTTTTTTAAGTTTGAGAGAAATATTGATGCACAGACAATAAAAAAAACTCAAACAAAAACCAAATTAACACCAAAGAGATAAATTATATACCTGAGCCAAAAAAGGCATGCAAGATCAAAGAAGAAAACCCTAAAACTGGAAGAAAAAAGTTACACAACCAAAATACAAAATTAAAGATAACCTAAACTATATTAAAGGCGAAATAAGAATCCAACTTCATAAACGAAACCAACTTCAGAGGTTGGTGGGTGTCCTCACATCCAACAAAGAGAAACTCCACACATATAAACAAAACACAATGCACGAAAAAAAAAGAAGTAGAGAAAAACGCAAAAGAGAGAGAAAGAGAGAAATACCGGAAGAAAGAGAGAAATACTGGAGAAGGAGACTACACTCCAGTTGATGGTACAGTCTGGGCAGACACAATTCAAACAGGAACAAAACAATAAAGTTATGGGTATATTCAAGATTTCTTGGTAAACAAACAGAAATTAAACAACCAGTTTCAAATCGGGGACAAAATTCTTACCACGCAAAGAAGATATGCAGATCGTCGATGTCAGAGTCGCAGAAGAGCATGGGAGGCAATTGCAGGAAGCGTGTTCGAGGGAAAAGGGGAGAAGCGTGCGAATTTAGGGATTTGGAAGTCTCTGGAACTCAGAAGACGCATGCACGGAAGAGAAATGAGAGAGGGGCAAAACGGACAATTCACCATACAACTCCACTAAAACCTAAAAACCAAGAAGAGAATGAGGGGCAAAACCGGATGGACACTGTTAGTGAACAGTACCAATCCACCGGGTTTTAGTATAGAATAATATCAGTTAAAAGACAATGACATGCAAATATGTTATAAATGTTTGCATATGTCTATATATAGGTACATATACATACAGACTACTATTAATAAGAATAATCAATTACCTGTCTCAAAAATATGATGCTAAATGCACCTCATTTACAAGGCCATGATCCTCAAGAACAACAATAACAACATCATAACCTCAGAGTTTCAAACTTTCATAAGCTGAAATGGTTACAGAAATACCACCTAGTCGTCTCTCTCTAACAAGAATTGCAGGTAGACTGAAAGGCCAGCACACCTGCACTAAATTCTCACATTTAGAATTTGATTGATTAATAATAACGTTAACAGAGATACAGTGGCGGAGCCAAGATTCTGAATGAGGAGGGGCTTTTCACAAATATATAACATGTTGACATATGCAATTTGTGTAATCCTCACAAAATTGAAAAAAAATTCTCTTAAATTCAATACAAAGAAGAAAAAAATGTAAAAACCCAGACAACCAAGTAAGAGGTAGGTTGTGGAAGGCTAAAGAAAATACAAAGAAGTAGAAAAAGAAGGAAAATTGGGAGAGGTCTGCAAATAAAGAAGGTGGGTTGCTTTCGAAAATTATAGGGTGTATATTACTGTTAGGTGAGAGAATCGAACCAGAAATGGGGTTGCTTTTTCCATTTAAAATTGCACATCTCTTTTAAAAACTTCCCTGCTAAACTTATCATTTCATTAAACAGTCGAAAAGATTTAAAATCTAAGAGCTTAACGACGTCGTTTGCTTCATCTTCTTCCATGAGGTTCACACCTCGGCTGAAGTCAGGATGGGCCTAGGACTACCCTAGTCCCTTAGTGGCTCCGCCCCTGCAGAAATATATTGTGCATATTTTATAAACTACAAATTTGAAGTACATGTACAAGTCACATTGAAGTGACCCAGAAGGCCCTGGACTGGCAACCCCACTAGCCGTTTCAACTACACAGAAAAAATCCATTTTCTCCTTTCTAACCCCAATTTTCAAACACCTCTGCAGCAATTCGAGCAAGCCGAGTCCTCCACCACGCCGCTTTCTCTCTTAGCCGCTAAGTGTGGCGATATGGGGTCTCCCCAAGTGTACATTGTCTTACAAACCAGCTCTGAAATCAGGGCATTCCCCGAATTTCCACCATCAACCTTGCTCGCTTCACACCAGTCCAAATATGCATCCTCTTATTGTGATTTGGCGGAACTTGGGGGGCAAAGATGGAGCTGGCGGTGGAGGTGGAGGCCTTGAGAACGCGATTGGAGGCGAAGAGAGAAATGTGGGGAGAGCGGCAGGGGGCGAGAGAAGTAAGTTTGGAGAAGATGAAATGGGAGTCGGAATAGGCCGGGCAGCCAGTCTGGATGGGATTGAGATAGAGAAAAGAGCGACAGCAGGGGTAGTGGTGGTGGTTGGATAAGAGAGAGAAGGCGGCGAGGCCGGTGGAGACTAAGGTTTTACCGAATGAGGTGTTAGCGGACCATATGAGGTAGATGGGGGTGAGAAAGGGATGGTGAGAGGCGGTGGTTGTGGTGGAGGGATGGAGGCGGTTGTGGTCGAGAGGGGTTTGACGAAGTGGCAGCGGCGGCGGGAGCGGCGGCGGAGGAAATAAGTGAGGATGAGCATTGTGGTGGTGGAGGGAGGGGACGGGGTTTCGTTGGGAGGTTTTTCGATGGTTTAATGGAGGGACAAACAAAAATGTTGGTGGGAGTTGGATATAAAATGTGTTTGTTATTCGCTTCAACTTCCAACATTACACCCAAAGGAGAAAACTCGTGCCAACTGCCAACACAACATACAAACTGAAAAGAAAAATGAATATCTTGCTTCCAAATTTGATTTTTCCCGCTATTATTCATTGAAATAAGGGTAAATCGATTATTACCTTAAAGTTTCTTTAGTTTTTAACATTTTGTACATTAAGTTTTTTCATCCCAGTCTAGTACATTAAGTTTTTGGGACACTCTCATGCATTTTTTTAAGCTTTCTTTTAAAACAATTGTTAACATGTCATAGACAATAATTGAACATAGACAATAATTGAACGTCACGTGTCAATCTAAACCCATGTAAATATTATAAGATTTTAAAAAATTAAAAAAATTTAAACATTAAACCCAACAAACCTAGCATACACAGCAGCATACCCAACAAACCCAGCAAAACACAATATCTCCCTCTACTGATTCTTCTAATGGCATAGATAATAAGGAAAACTAATGAAAAGGGCTTGAAAACTTTGAGTTTTAATGATAAGGACAAAATAAAGGGTAAAGTGAATAGTGTCATGATTGACTTTTTAGTGTAAAAATGTGATTTTTCGTTAAAGTGAACAGTACCGGGAACTTTTCGTTAAAGTTCCCTAGATAATATCTTAGAATTATGAGGTAAGTATCCTTGATTAATGGTTATGGGGATTCCTTACTTGTTTGAGTTGTACTTCAATTAGGAATGTATCAAAGACAAGATTTGATGATTAATCAAATCTTTAATGTCTTTGAGCTTTCCATGCTACAAGCAGATTGTTGGAAAATATTAGTATTTATGTTTATTTAGTATTCGGATTTTCATTGTTAGTCTAGGAATTGGGTCTAACTTATCTGAGTTAGGGTTTCTCAGGTTTAATTCTTTATAAATATTGCTTCTAATTTAGTTTGAGAATCAAGTTAGTCACAATGTAGTCTCTCGAGATTTTGTAGCCGTTTCGGTATTCTCAGTTGTTTAATAATATTCCTATTAATTTTGTAATCTCATTCGTTGCGTACTCTGATATTCAACTTATTATCAAAGCAGGTTTAATCATTCGGGTTTAATCTGCTCTTGTTGGTATCAATTTGTCTGCCATTGTCGTCGGTCGTTTTAGATTGTTAGTTAGTATTGATTGTTTGCAAGAAAAAAGGTCTATTGAAAAAGAAAAAAAAAGTTTGTTTATGACCGCCTTGCACTCTATTCCCATCGTCCTATGTATAACCCAACCCTTGTCTTGTTGGAACCACCACGCCATCATTAGAACCCAAACCCGCACGCCTCTGCTACTGATCAATCTTGAACCACCACTCAACCCCATAACACCAAACTAGGATCGAATTCGTCCTCACCTTGTACTCCGCCGCTCTGATCTGCATTTCATCAGCCACATCACCACATCGTTTCCTGCACTGCATCTACACCTTCTGCACCTTACGCATTTTGCACTAGAGTTCCTACACTTGTTTGCATAGAATGGAAAAAGAGGAAGAAGGAAAAAAGAAGAAAAAAGAAGAAAAAAAAAGAAGAAAAAAAAAGCCCCACACGAGCAAGAAAAAAAAATTGGTTAGAAGTCTTTGGGGTCCACTTATTGTTTGAAGTTGCAGGCCCACAATGAGTTTGTTGATGTTGTTTGGCTTGTCTATTGTTGCTCACCGCAATGATTGCTCAAGTGCTTGGACTAGTAACCACTCAAGTGACGTTGCGAAAGTTGGGTTTTTCGCTTGTTTGTTTAGGTTTGTTTGAAAGTTTGCAATTGGCACTGGGAAAGTTTGCACTAGCATTGGTATTCATCTAGCACTGGCATTGGAATCTTGTCCTGGCAATGGCATTGGAATCTTGTCCTGGCACTGGCATTGGAATCTTGCATTGGCACTGGCATTGGCACTGACACTGGAATTTGAAGTCTTGCACTTGCATCGGAAATTAGCATAACAAGCTTGCATCCACATCGTCTGTTGGCAAACTCATGTCGTGTGGCACCATGAGTTTGACCGGGGGGGGGGGGATGTTGGAAAATATTAATATTTATGTTTATTTTAGTATTTGTGTTTTCCTTGTTAGTCTAGGAATTGGGCCTAGCCCATCTGAGTTAAGGTTTCTTAGGTTTAGGTCTCTGTAAATATTGCTTGTAATTTAGTTTGAGAATTAAGTTAGTCACAAGGTAGTCTCTCGAGATTTTGTAGCCGCTTTGGCATTCTCAGTTGTTTAATAATATTCCTATTAGTTTTGTAATCTCATTCGTTATGCACTCTGATATTCAACATAGATGAGCTTGATGGTGTCGTAGGCAACTCAAGTATCCTAGAATGTTGAATTGCACATGGGAACATTTGTCTCTTGCCCTTTTGATGAAGGCATTCTTGTCTTCTTTGAAAAATTGTCCACGTGTTGTCTATAGGATTTTTGTGATTATTTTTTGCTCCACAACAACGTTGAAACAACATGTTGCATATCTAAGGTAGAAGACATTGTTGAAAAATACAACGTGTTGTTTGGACTATGATGGCTTTGCGGCTTGGTATCTCAGAGCAGTTTTAAGTGTGGCTCCAGCGCAAACTAAGATTTTAAAATTCTCTTTTTTTCTTTACTTATTCACACAATCATCAAATTCACAACAAAAATTTGCATAAACTAATGCAAACACAATTTATGCATAACTATACTTCGAAATGCGTAAAAGTTGTGGTTCATACATCATAGTAAATATTTCATGCAATCAAAGATAAAACAATATTGACAATTAAGACTGTGATTTAGAAGAACCTAGATTGTGTGATGAGGTTTGTGAACTTGTTCGTAGGAGTTCCTCCACCATTGTCAGATTTCCATCTTCAACATGTTGTACCACATTCAACATAAAAATAATAAATTGAATCAATAACAAGTATTATTAATTTAATAAAAATGAAAAGTTAATTATAATAAGAATGATTGAAACGTAATGCTCCTTGATCAAAGATTGACAAACTCTCATTAATTCAACATCAAGAACGTGGTGACAACGTGTTGTGATCTAAAATTTAGAGAGAGAAAGAGAGGGTTAATAAAAGGGTTCTGTGTTGTGTTTTCTCATGCCTAGTGCCTTTATTTATAGCAATAAAAGAGAGAATAACTTACTCTCCAAGTAATACAAAGTTTAACAGAAAATATCTTCTAAATTCCGAAAGATTCCTATCTTACATCTACTTAAATTTTATGCAATAATAGTATGTGAAATATTAATTACGCCGCTTAGTACTACGGTCTAGTGGTATTCCTCTTCACTTGTAAGTGAGAGGTTTTAGATTCGATTCTCGCCAAACGCGAATTTGAGCCACATTATTGCTAGCCCATTGTGAAGCATAGCCCACTCTATCACCCATAGATAATATCAATTATTAAAAACATATTAATTACGACAATTAAAGTATTTTCATGACACGCCACTCAGTATTATAGTATGATGACATTCATCTTCACTTGTAAGTGAAATGTTTTGAGTTTGAATCTCGTAGATGGCAAATTCGATTGCTATTTTGGGGCTTAGCCGAACTCACCTTCCTTTTAGTGTAAAATATACCGTCGTACTAATATATATACACATATATGATACCAAAATGGCCCAGAGACATCAAAGTAATTAAATATGTTTAATCTTGTTTTAATTTATTATTAGGTTTATAAACAAGAAGTGAATAAATATATAAAGAGAACAACACAATAATTATAAACTAAAATAAACAAAGATAAAAATAAAAGGTAATTAAAGACGTCAATAAAAAATGATAATATAGGCATAAAACATGGAAGTAAACTCACATTAATTTATTAATCTTCAATTTCAATGTTACAGAATAGCACCAAAGTTGATAAGAGATACAGCACTCAAACACTCAGACACTCAAAACACTTAATATATTTTTACAAAGTGAAAGTTTTTCTGCGTACTACCAACTGAACTCAGAGGCTCTATAAATAGAAAACTAAAAGCAAACCCAAATGTCAAGTGTAGCACATCCAGCGGAGCATCAAAAAGCAGCCTACAATAACAAGCGACATCTTCACTTTTTGCAATGACATTAACATGGCTTCACGCGGAGCATCAGAAGGAATCTTGAACAAAGCACAAACCAACAAGCAGTTACATGAACCAAAGGGCAATTATTTAAGTTTTTTAGTCTTTGATGATGATGATGATTCAAGGATGAAACAGGAAGATTCAATAATGCACTGCCTATCAGGCAAGATTCCTTTGGCCTTGAAAATATTTGGCTTAAGATGATCCAGGCGAAACTTGTCCCACCAACGGATAAAAAGCCATCTTTCAAGCTGGGGAACAAAATCCCATGCACCATCGTCATCGTCCACAAAACCATAGTCCCATTTCAGATCCAAAGGAGTTCATAAATCATCATGAACCAGAGAAATAGTTTCCTTTTACCAGGATAATCAGTATTTTCTTTTCTAAAATTATCCAAAAAAGAATCAACAATCACTTAGGGTAGATAGTCCAAATTTGGACCCCAAACAATGAATGAACCATGTTCTAAACCAGTTAAGAAACAGAGATCTCAAACAAAACTGAATAAACCAAATGTGGGAATAGCGGATGTTTTGGAAACATAACACTACGTCCCAAGCTTTCTGGTAATCCTAGAAATTATACCATCGAGGACTCATACAGGGCTAGAGTGAAAACGTAGATGATAGGGGCTATTTCCCCATTCTTTTAGAGAAATTACTTTAAGTATTGTAATTTTTAAAACACAATCATGTTGTTTGTTTTGCTTCTGTATCTGTGAACAACATCGATTGATTTTGTTTCTATCAGAAGTCTTTCGTACCAATATTTTGGCCTGAGAAATGGTTGGATGTGATCTCGGTGGTATTTTTAACCAACCTATCTTGGAGATAACAACAAATCAAAATCCTCTATGTTCATCAGAGGAATTGCCTTAGTGCATCTAAAAGGGTTGTCAACTATAGCCTTCTCAATGCCTTTGTTATAAGAAAAAGCAGATGATATTGGGTTTGGATTTTTGGGAGGACGAAGAAGAACTACTCTGGATCGAGGTAGAGCCCCTTCTAGTAAGGGCTAGATCTTGCTCCCTCATCCTTTGAGGTGCCTTGCAAAAATTCACGAGTTAAGAGATCAAGTAACGAATTAAATTCACCCTTAACATGTTCAATATCAAAATCAAATGTTGATAGTATCCCTTTCCATCTGGCAAGTATTTGTTTTGATGCTAGATTTTTAACATCTTTCAACAATATATCTTTAGTAGCCTTACAGTTTACCCTTATCAGGAACTACTTGTTTAGAAGATTACTTTAAAATTTAGTAACTGCATGGGTTGAGCCTTGGTAGGAATTTTCTTTTCATCAAAATCAGGCTCATATGGTAGTTCGACAATATGCCTTTGGATTTGCCAAAGCTAAGCACGGGAGTTCTTTGACTTTTTTCTTCAAAAGTCTTTGACTTGATTCTTGTGACATCCCATCCTGAATTTTTGTATCGATAGCGTGGGAATGTCGGTTTTATCCTTGAACGTTGAGTGTGTGTGGAGATTGGGCCTAGAGTTGGACCCATTTCCTTATATTTTTCTAAAGATTTGGACCCAATGGGGAACTTGGGTTTTAATTATTGTGATTGGGGGAGAACTATAACACACACACACACACACACACACACACACACACACACACACACTCACTCATGCATGCACACATGCACCATTCCTCTTCTGTTTCTATCTCTCCCTTTCTTCTTGAATTCTTTATATCTGTACAACTTGTACGGTCGAATTCTAAACCTTTTCAAAGCCTCACAGATCGACCCTTTTGAGACCAAGTTCGAGTTCTTTGTAAGCTCAGGATCACAACCGTATCTTTAATTAGACGTGGGGACTTTGGAAAACCCTCGAACCCGCGACCTCCGACGATAGCACTATTCATGCACTTGTGATCGTGGACGGTTAAGCAAGTTTTAAGGCCACGAAGCTCGACGAGTAACGTTGGAGTGTTTTAGACGTCAAAATACTCAAGAATAGCGAGTTGTAGAGGTGGCCAGAGTATTAGACTTTTTCCGACGAGGTTCCGTTGAGTTTTGAATCCTAAAAGTGGTATAAATCTCTTTCACTCATCTTAAGCTTCATTTTGGTGCCAAAATGAGTGAGAAATGAAGTTTAGAACTTTTTCCAGAATCCGGCAATCGCAGCGGTGTCGTCGCCAGATTTCGTTGAACCAAGGTAAAGGAAGGAGAATATTCCGTCAACTTTGACGGAATATTCCTAATGGAGGTTAACAGAGTTAGGTTAGATTTAACGAAATATTCCCTAACGGCATTAGGGAATCCGTTAGTGTGCCAGGCACGTGCATGCGCTTGGGCGGCACGTGTAGCCGTGCCTTAGCCGGCGCGTGGGGGCGCGTGAAACATCAGAAATTTTTCTAAAAATATGGGGTGTTCGTGGGATTGAGTAGATCATGTTGGTATATTCAAACACCCCAATTGAGCAATGTATGAGAAGTTATTACCTAGTGTTGGTTATGTGCTTTTAATTGACGGTTTTATAGTTGTTTCGCATATAGGTGAGACCTATCATGAGGATGAGTGCAATCAAGTAAGACTCGGGGGCTACAATCCTTCCACATATCAGTGAGTGGGCTTTTGTTTTCAGTATATACGTATATGCTTGGTATTTTTCCCAGAAAGTGTGTTTGAATGATTTTATAAACTATAATGCCATGTCAAATAGTATTTATATTTTAGTATGGTTTTGTGATGGTTGTTGCTTGGCACTACGGACGCTTAGGTAAGTTAGGTGAGTATATGTTTGGTAGTGATGGTTATGATCATGATGATGTTGAGATGCGTATATAGCTCATATTCCTGCACCTTGGTGTTTGTACTCCGCCAGAGGTTAGGGCTTAGCCTTCACGTGATCGTTCACCTCCTGCACCACACGCTCACCTTGGATCCAAGGCAGGTGCTAGCCTATCATACAGACCACTATAGGTGGTTCTGACTAGTAGGTGGCTTGCGATACTTCGCACAGCCTTCACGTGATCTTAGCACTAAGCGTATTTATATATATACACCCAGCCTGTCGTACATACCACTATAGGTGGTTCTGACTCGTGTGCAGGAAACTGGTTGAGAATCTATAGATTCAGCCGTACATGTCATGTTAGGTGACTCTGGCTGACATATTGTTATTACTGACATATTGTGGTTATTGATTTACCTCACTTGATTTATATATGGTTTGGTGGAATATTTGACATGGCAGATTTGTGGATTTACCATTTTCCTAGTGAGATTTGAGATACGTTTATGCTTAATATTTTCTGGGAAAGTATACAGCTTTTACAGCGAGGGGTTACTATTTTTTATATTGGAATGGTTTTGAAAAACTTTGTTTTTGCCCACACACGTTTTTTGTTTTGCGCCCCTCTAGGTTTTAGGTAGTAGTGACTGTTGCTTGTGCTCTGATGTTGTACTTTATCTTGAATTCTCATCACATTTTTCTCACTTGGACTTTTGTATAAATTAATCAGTTTGGTTTCCTTTCATTCACATTTTCACTTTAGCACTTCCGCATCGCACAGTTGGCTACATCACCCTCACGTGACAACCAGCACGCCCTGATTTTGGGTCGGGGTGTGTCAGTTTGGTATCAGAGCCTAGGTTTCGACAGTCTTGTATATCTTGTGAATAGTCTAATTATTCTGGTGTCTTCTGTCAGAACTATGCCGATTCGCAAAGAGCCACGTCCTTCCTCTGAGCCTAGCTTCCCTGATATTGCTCAGTTAGAGGAAGCTATAGCTAATCCTATTTAGTATACGCTTCCTCCTCCCCAGAGGACTCTTTTGGAGACTATTTATAATATGAAGCTAAATACTTTTATAGGTAATGAAGGGCACGAAGGTGCAGAGAAATGGCTCAATCATCTTGAGAAGACTTTCTATTTAATGTAGAGTAAGAAGAGTCTTCCTACAGACAGATGGGTTGAGATGACCACTTGGTTTCTAGGTAAGGAACCTGCATCTTGGTGGGAGCAAGAGGCTGATAAGTTATCACGATGAGGAAGCTGCAGATTAGGAAGTTTTTAAGCAATTGTTCCAGAAGAGATTTATTCCTCCAACTTATATAGATAGCAAGAAACAAGAATTTACGAGTTTGAGACGGAAGAAGATGACAGCTAACGAGTATTATAGGAAGTTTACAGATTTGTCTCGCTATTACCCTGAGGTTGCTACTAATCTAGCTGAGATGCTTCATTATTTTAAGTTGGGTACTTGAAAGAAATGGCACTTGATTGTGACCACGACTCCCTGTATGACTTACTAAAAGTTTTATGAGATTTTGCTACGAATTAAAGACTATGAGAACTTGCCTAGTGAGAGTGAGGAGGAAGATGAGAAAAACGATAAACAAAAGAAAAATGATAAAGGTAAGGGTCAGGGACCTCGTAAGACGCAAAGTTTTAAAAGAAGTGGAGCTAGTTCTAGCTCATCCAGCGGAGGTATAAGTTCCACAGGTTAGAAGAGAGGTAGTAGGTTTACTAGAGGTCCATGTTTTTAGAGGCAGCGAGATGCTAGTGGTTCTGGAGGACTGTTTTGTCGTAGGTGCAACGGTCGACATTTTGGGGAGTGTAGACAGGGTAGCAGAGGATGTTTTACTTGTGTACAGGTTGGGCATTGGGCTGCAAATTATCCATAGAGTCATCAGAGGCCCCAACTGCCTTCTTTACCACCGCCAGTTCCAAGTCAGCAGACTCCAGCACCTAGCAGTTATGGTCAGGTTGGTCGTGGATGTACCTATCATTACCAAGGAGATGTAACTTCTTATTATGCAGTGCAGTACCCGTATCCTCATGATCTATATTATTAGAGCAGTTACCCTTAGTACCCTAGAGAGTATACATCGTATCCTCCCTACTCAACGGGTGGATCTCAGTGGTAATTTGGAGGACAGCCCTAGCAAGGAGAGGTTGCTTCTAACAGCGCCAGATAGTTGAGGCAGCCTAGTCAGACAGAGCAGAGGCGTAGTGTACCTGGACGAGGTGGTCAGTCTAGTAGAGGTCGTGGTGGAGGATAGTAGACTCAGGGCCGTATCCACAACATTACATTCAGGATGCTCAGAACAACCCTGATTTGATTATGGGTACGTTGAACATTCTCGGTCACTTTGCGAAAGTGTTAATTGATTGTGGTGCTACCCATTATGTCATTTCTAATACATTTGCTCAATTGATGCAACCTAGTCCCATACCTTTTGGGTTCGAGTTAGAGTTTTTGATGCCTAAAGGGGAGACCTGTCAGGTTAGTTGGATGTACCCAGGGTGCCCTGTGCCAGTGGAGGATGTGGTTATGCTAGCTAATCTCATCCCGTTGGATATTTTTGAATTTAATGTTATTTTGGGCACAGACTGGCTACATTATAATCGTGCCAATATTGACTGTTATGAGAAGAAAGTTACCTTTCATCTGTCAGAGTTACCTATAGTTACGTTTGTGGGCAAGCGTAGCAGCATGAGACACGACATCATGTCGGCTGTGAGAGCCAAGACGTTGCTAAAGAAAGGTTGTCAGGGTTATCTAGGTCATGTTGTACTAAATGATAGCATTCCTAGCAGTGTGGGGGAAGTTAGAGTGATCAGGCATTTTCCTAACATTTTCCCTGACGATTTACTGGGATTACTGCCAGATCGAGACGTAGAGTTTGCCATCAAGTTACTACTAGGTATAGACCCTATATCCTTGACTCCTTATCGGATGACTCCTGCTGAACTGAGAGAGTTGAAGATTCAATTACAAGAGTTAGTTGATAAAGGTTTTATTCAGCCTAGTACTTCACCTTGGGGGGCTCCAGGCTTATTCGTACAGAAGAAAGATGGTACTTTGAGGCTGTGTATAGATTTTCAGCAGCTGAATCGGGTAACGATTAAAAACCGTTATCCGTTGCCACGCATAGATAATTTGTTTGATCAGTTGTGAGGAGTCTGTGTGTTTTTGAAAATTGATTTGATGTCTGGCTACTACCAGTTGAAAATTCGAAGTGAAGATGTCCCCAAAACAGCTTTCAGGACTCGATATGGTCATTATGAGTTCTTAGTGATGCCATTCAGGTTGACTAATGCACCTGCTGCTTTTATGGACTTAATGAACCGGGTATTCAAGCAGTACTTGGATAGGTTTGTCATAGTTTTTATTGACGATATTTTGGTTTATTCCAATTCTAAAGTAGAGCACCTGCGACATCTCACTTTGGTGTTAAAGAAGTTGAGGGAACATCGACTGTATGCTAAGTTTAGCAAATGTTAATTTTGGCTGGATCAAGTGGCATTCTTAGGACATGTTATATCAGCTCAAGGCATCCAGGTAGATTCTCAGAAGATAGCTGTAGTCGAAAATTGGGAGCAGCCACGAACCGTCACGGAAGTGCGGAGTTTTCTTAGTTTAGCAGGCTACTATAGGCGGTTTGTTAAAAACTTCTCAGTTATAACATTGCCACTTACAAGGCTCACCAGAAAGTATGTTAGATTTGAGTGGGATGATGATTATGAGCAAAGTTTTCAGCAATTGAAGTATTGTCTCACTCATGCACCTGTGTTGGCACTTCCGGATGATAGTGGTAATTTTGAGGTTTATAGCGACGCTTCGTTAAATGGCCTAGGTTGCATGTTGATGCAATATGGTAGGGTGATTACTTACGCTTCACGACAATTGAAGCCTCATGAGATGAACTATCCTTCTCACGATCTCGATTTACCAGCGATTGTGTTTGCATTGAAGATCTGGAGACATTATCTTTATGGAGAGAGATGTAGGATTTTTACAGATCATAAAAGTCTTTAGTATCTGTTTACTTAGAGAGATATGAATCTTCGTCAACGAAGGTGGATAAAACTGCTGAGCGATTATGACTGCACGATCGAGTATCACCCTGGTCGTGCAAATGTGGTGGCTGGCGCACTTAGCAGAAAATCTCAAGGTAGAGTTAATTCTTTCTACGCTAGTCGTGTTCCTTTTATGGCAGAGTTGAGATCAACTGGAGTGAAGTTAGGGGTAAAAGATCGAGAGGAAGCTTTACTTGCTAACTTCCAAATCAGGCTAATCTTAATTGATCGAGTACTCAAGGCTCATATAAATGATGAAGAAACTTAGGAGCTGATTCGGTTAAGAAATGAGGGGAAAAAGAAAGATCTCCGGATTCGAGAGACTGACGACATGCTTATGCAAGAGAGTAGGATGTATGTGCCGGACAATGCAGAGTTAAAGAAAGACATTCTTGATGAGGCACATGTATCGGCATATACTATGCATCAAGGGAGTACAAAAATGTATCATACCATTCGACCATTTTACTATTGGCCAGGTATGAAAAGAGAGATTGGTGAGTACGTGAGTAGATGTGCTGTTTGCCAGCAGGTCAAAGCCGAAAGAAAAAAACCATTTGGACGGATGCAGCCACATTTCGTTCCACAGTAGAAATGGAAAGATTTTACTATGGATTTCGTGTATAAACTTTCTCGTACACGAAATGGTTATGATGGCGTTTGGGTGGTGGTTGATCGACTTACTAAGTCCACTCATTTTATCCTAGTACAAGAGAAATTTTCTTTAAGCCGGTTAGCTGATCTATTTGTGTCGAAGATTGTCAAATATCATGGTGTACCAGTTAGCATCGTCTCTGATAAAGATCCAAGGTTCACTTCTAAATTCTGGACGGTGTTTCAAGAAGCTTTTAGTATGAGACTACTTTATAGTACGACATATCATCCTTAAACAGATGGGCAATCTGAGAGGACTACTGGAGGATATGTTGAGATCCTCCGTATTGCAATTTGGTGATGCTTGGCATAATTGTCTGGATCTGATGGAGTTTGCCTACAATAATAGCTATCATTCGAGTATTGGTATGGCACCGTTTGAGGCATTATATGGTAAATCCTGTTGTATGCCTTTGTGTTGGTCAGAGGTCGGCGAAAGAATTTTTTTAGGCCTAAAGATTATGGACGAGACTACTCAAAATATTTAGGTAATTAAATCTAACCTGAAAATGACCCAGGATTGCCAAAAAAGTTTAGCAGACAGACATGCCACTGATCGGACATATAAAGTAGGTGATTGGGTATTCTTGAAGTTGTCACCATGGAAAGGTGTTGTACGGTTTGGGAAAAGGGGAAGTTGAGTCCCAGGTATATCGGATCGTACTAGCTCACTGAACGGATCGGTGAAGTAGCTTATAGACTTGAATTGCCTCCGGAGTTGTCCAAAGGGTTTACTTACAGACGAGTAGAAGGTGATTAAAAAGGAGATTCTATCCAAGGTAGTGCTTTATATTTACTTATATTGTTGTTGTTTATGGATTTTGAATGTTTTTTGGTACAAATTTGCTTTCAGATTTTGGGTTTGCCTTAATGCGTTGGAAAGTACATGTGTAGGATTAGTTATGCCTTCTGTTTATTTAACATGTTTGTAGGATTGGTTTATCATTTATGCATATTTCTTTTTACAATTGTTACATATTTCGTTCATATTTTACATATGTATATGTTGGAAGTATGCCCTGAAAGTCAATCTTTGGAAGAAACCTTTCAGGACATTGTAATGATGTTTATATATGACTCTTATACATTAGAAGGCAAATATACTAATTAGGACTATCTCAATGAACGAAATATGTTCTAAATAGTGAATCCATGGACAATGGATCGATGGAAGAAGTAATCTAATGATGTTAGACTACAGAGACCTTCTTCACATAACCATCATGTCCAAAAGGTTCCTGGTCATAGGATTGTCGGAGGGATACTGACAATGCATAGATCAGTACATACTATGTCCACTTCAAATGGAAGGATGGAAAGTCTCATCCCATTCGTGTAGTGACACTAAGACAAGTATGTAGGTGCTCATTAAGGAAATGAGTTCACTGAACACAATCGAACGAGAGTACTTGCATGGAGGTCTACTCACATGTCAAGCAAGTAACTCAGATAGTTGGAATAATGTAAGTAATCCTTTGACCTGAGACATCATAGATGTCTAATGGGTAGGTCCTTGATCTTTGACCATGTCAAATGGCATTCCATTTGGAGAGTCCACGACATTGTTGGGGTCAAGCTATCTAAACATGTAGGCATGTGAATGGTCAATAAGGGATCTCTAATCCTCGTTAAGAAAGGATGAATACTCTAAGATATGATTCGGGAATCTTCGGCCGAAGTATCGAGCGTAGTAAAGGAAAGTGTTCCTATACGACTCAAATGGATCATATATGAATGTATAATCACATTAGGGGTTTGACATAGTACATCCATACCCTAGTGATGTGATTAAGAGTATTGTATTAGAGAAGGATCGAATTACATTGTAATTCCAACTGAATAGGTTCTCTGAATAACTTCTACATTAGCTTGGGTAGCCATGACATATGTTTAGATGTCACTCATGGCTTGTGAGTTCTTCTAGATGATTAATTGTAATTGTCAAAGGAGAACGTGAATTAAAAGTAAGTTTTAATTCAACAAGTGATTGGATTAAATCAATTGGATTGATGCCAATCATCTCACTGCCTTGCTAATTAGAACCTAAAAGATTGTTCACCAATACACTCTTGTAGTGAGTAACCAATGGATGATGGAAATAATTAATTGGATTAATTAGGTGTGGCGATTAATTTAGAAAGTCTAAAGAAATCATAAAAGCGATAAAAGATCGTTTTGGGCTCAAAGAAACGTTTGGGTTTAATTGGGCCCATTGGGCCTAAACCCATTGGGCTTTTATTCAAGCATTGGATGACTTGAAATAATAAAAGCCCAAAGCCCAAAATATCAGACTAAGGGCCGGCCACTTTGAGGAGGTGAGGAAGTCAAATGTTGACTTGTTTCCTTTTGTCTATAAATACAACATTATAGGAAATATCTCACTTAGGGTTCTTTAGTGTTCAAAACAAAATAGAGAAAAAGAAATATCTCTCTAGAACACAACAAAGGGCTGGCCACCTTTGGGGAGATTTTAGCTAATCATCTAATCACCCCTAAGGTTATTCCTTCATCCTTCTCACTACACTAGTGGGTGAGGATCTTTAGAGGTTTTCTCTTTGAAAACTCTAAAAGAACCTTGGAGCACTCAAACTATCAAAGTGGAGGAGGCAAGGAGGGAAGCTAGGCTGAAAGACTTTGAGGACCAAAGGTCTTGGAGGTGGTCCATACTTGGTCTTAAGAGTAGATCAAGAGGTACAAATCTACACCTTAACTTTGTTCTTCAATAAAATTATTTGTGATGCATCTTACATAAACCTATGCATCTTGAAGGGGATTTAAATGACTAGAGCTTTAATATTAATTGTTAACATGCTTCCGTTGTTTTCGTATGTATATTTTGATTTATATATGCATGCTAGTCAAATGAAATCCCTAATGAATCTCATAAATTCCTTCAGTATATGCTTCGCTTTTACCATGTATGTACTTGAGAGATTGGTAGCTTAATTTTTGGGTGAGTTTTTTTGTTGGAAGTATGCCCACAAAGCCACTCATTTGATGTAATAGCTTTTGGAATACTTATTGTGTTAAACTATAATATGTTTAATAGAGGGCAAAACTTATTGTTAATCACTATTTATATATTATGTGTTTAAGTAATAAGGGAATCCAAGGAATGTATTTAATCTAAGAGAGAAGTGATCTAAGTGAGTTGGATTAACAAGACCTTTCTCTTATGTTCATTCCTTAAACGTTCCTAGCCATAGGATTGCCAATTGGGCATTGACAATCTGCTAAGGTTAGTATGTGTTATGTTAACTCAAGCGTGAGTATGACTGGTCTCAAGTCATTTAGTGTTGGACACTGAGACAAACACATAAGTGCTCAAAAGGTAATTAAGTACACTAAACTACGATCAAAAGAGAGTTCGAACATACATGTCATGTAAGAACTCGTAAGTTGCAATATGAAAAGTAGTCCTTTGACCTGAGGCATCATAGATGTCTAATGGTTGGATCCTTGATCTTTGATCATGTCAAAGGCATTCCATTGAGAATGTCCACGACATCATTGGGGTCAAGCTATCTAGTCATGTAGGCATATGAATGCACAACAAGGGATCTCTAACCTTCCATGGTGGAAGGAGAATACTCTGAGATATGATTCGAGAGTCTTTGGCCAAAGCATATGAATATGACTTAGGAAGTTTGTTCCAAATCATATTCAATTGAATCATATAGAGAAGTATCACATTGGATAGTAGACATGAAACAAACTATCACTTAAACAATGTGATCAAGAGTATTGTATTAGAGAAGGACCGTATTGCGTTGTAGTTGTAACTGGATAGGTTCTCCAACCACTTCTACTTAGCTTGGGTAGCCATGACATACTGCTAGGTGTCACTCATGGTTTGTGGAAGCCCTGAGGATTAGCAAACACTAATCTTCATCAAAGGGAGAATTGAAATGTAGTTTCAATTCACAATCGATCGTTAAGAGTAACAATTGCCCACTGCCTCACTAAATGGAACCTAATGGATCGTACACCAAGTAAGGATGAATGTGAAGATATAAAAGAGATGGATAAGCAATTAAATGGTTTAATTGAGAATGGTCAAGATTAATTAATTAGTTAATTAATTATACGAAAGGTTCGTATTGGGCTTTTAAGTTGGTTTTGGGTTTCGGGGCCCAAAAGGGTTTTTGGTCCACAAGGCCCATTGAGTTTAGGTTGTGTGACTACTAAAAACTAAATGGAAATTAACCCAAAAACAAAGCCAAAACCGGCCTAGGGTGAAGGGGTAGCAAACTTGGGTTAATTGTAAGTTTGCCACTCACATGTGAGGTGGTATAAAAGCAATTTTATAGCCATTCTCTCACTAGGGTTTTCTAGAGGCAAAGAGGAGAAACACTTTCTCTCTTTTTCTCCATAGAGGCCGGCCACTTAGGGAGTTTTTACTAGCATCAAAAACTCTCTAAGTCATCTATCTTTTCTTCACACTACATCCTTGGTGTGAAGACTTAGAGACACCAAATCTTTGGTGTTCTTGGAGATCCTTTCCTCATATCCTCAAGGAGCAAAGGAGCATCAACAAAGAAGAAAATCACAAGGAAGATCCAAGGAGCTAGGAGGTGACTTGAAGGCCCTCCACTTGGGTGAATCCCTTGTGTAAATAAGGATGAGCTTCAAGGGTAATGAATCTCAAATCCTTTGTTCTCTATAATATTGTTAAAGAGTCTTATGGTTCACCATTCTCTAGGCTTTGAAAGTCATGGGTTTTAGAATTGTTTTTGAATGCATGCCTACTTTAAAGTGTTATTAGTTTGCATATGTGTTCAAATGTTCTCACATGTTCTTAGCTAGGACAAATTTTTTCTTTCATTTTTGTCATCGTTTTGTTGTATGTCTGGGAACCTGTTGATAAGTGTTAGATTAGAGTGTGTTTGTAATTTTTTGGAAGAAATCACAGGAATGATTGGAGTTTGGGTAGATTTGATGTTAGGTTAAAATTTCTTTGTAATTTTAGTCTATTGTGCATTACCCATTCAGAATTCACGCTTGAGTGTTAGTGTTGCACCATTGTGGTATTTTGCAAAATTCCAAACCAGAGGAAGAAGATCACTGACACTTTGTTTAGATAGAACCATTTGTTTTAGCCAAAATCAAAAGGAAAAAAAATATTTTTAACCAACTGGTGTGTTTCTATCTCAAGAGTCACGGGAGTCTAAAAGTTTCACTGTTTTTTATTTTTTGAAAAAAAAAAACCAAAGTGTTGGCTGTAAAGGGAGTCAATTTATCAATTCTAATTGTTACTCCCTAATTGACTGCCCACTTTACCAATTTTAATTGTGTTTGCTATCTTTTCTCTGCTACCATTTAATCTCTTATTTTTAAATTTAAGTAAGATTTGTATTTCAATTTAAATTAATATAAGATGTTAAAATTTATAATAGGTTATAGTTTTATTAGCTTTTTTAAACCTTATGCAGGTTTTATAAATATGAAAACCATGACATATAGTGTTGTTCTAGCTTCTTGCCCATATTTGAAATGGCATTTTTCTGTGGTTCTTTGAGAAAGGTCCTTGGGACCATGGGGTTACATGATTAGGTTTTTGCTTTTAATCGTTTAGTTTAATGCCTCTTTTCATCCTTAAAAGTAATCAGGTCTTTGGGACTATGGGGTTACATGATTAGGTTTTTGCTTTTAATCGTTTAGTTTAATGCCTCTTTTCATCCTTAAAAGTAATCTTTGCTAGAGTTTTTTTTCCACAGATAATTAAGTTGCCATAGACATTGTTACCTTTTGTTTTATCAGTTATGTTATGTTTGGTTTGGCTTTGGCATAAAATGTGTTTGGTTGAGAAACTATTGGTCAAACAGAAAAATTATTGATGGCCTTTACAAATTGTTTTTGAATTGAAGATGAAACCATTTTTTCTTTAACCTTATAACACGTTTTTTGACTTTGTGTGTTTTCTTAAAAAAGTTTTTTTTTTTTTGAGATTCTACTTTTTTCTGCTTTGAATAGAAAAAAAAACTGTATTTTCTGTTTGCTGTTTTTGTGGATTTAATATGTAATTTCACTTTTTATAGCAGATTGCTATCAAAACATTTTATATGCTCTCGAATCTGCTGTGGATAAGTTAAAGAAGAAAAATAAAAAGGAGGAAAAGTGAGTTTGTTTGCACTGTGTGTGCTTCGTAAAAAAAAAATTGCAATTCTACTTTTTCCTGGTTTGAATAGAAAAAAAACATATTTTGTTTTGGTGTTTCATGTATTTAATTTGTAATTTCACTTTTTGTTGCAGATTGCTATCAAAACGTTTTATATGGTCGCGAATATGCTCCTGATGAAATATAGAGAGAGAGAGAGAGAGAGAGAGAGAGAGAGGTGAGTTTATTGTTGAATAGTATCAGCTTTCTGATTTAAAGGTTTATTTTGGCTGTGTTAATGACGTTTCTCTTCGGGAGAACTGGTTGTTACCAATTTATATCCACATTGCCAACTTTTTACTCACTCCTAATGCATGGTTAATTACTTGCCAACCCATGAGTGGGTTTAGTTAGACATCCAAAAGTATTATCAAAGATGTTATGACCAAAAATATAACCGCTCCATAATCTAAGTATATTACCAATAATTTCCCTATTCATATCATGTTCTTTTGTTCATTCAAAGGATAACCGTGGAATATTACCATGGTTAAAATGTCTACATTCATACGTTTAGATGTCTGTCCTAAATCCTTCATTGAATTGCCAGACAATTTATCATGTGTTAAGAGCAAGTTGAAAGAAGAAAGTGTCTGTTTACATATTGATAACATCTAGTTCCTTCGAAGAGGAAAGATGGAAATTATGAAAATACCTCAAAAACTGAATAAAGCATTTCTGGTCCACCTCTTCACATATTTACCATTCTTACAGTGAAAAAAAACATGTAATTCACTTGCATATCTCTCTGCAACATATTTTTACAATTTTTAACCATAAAGAATCATACTATTTAGTTTCCTTGTTTTTTTTTTTTATCATATTTATTCAATTATGCCTTTTTTCCATGTTAGAAAAACTTTACAACAAAATTTAAATAATCTGTTAACTTACTGCTAACCAGCAGATACAATGTTATTCAAGCACGAATTATCAACAAACCTATATTGTAAAAAACAAATGTTTGCTTACTTTTCCATTCGTATTTCCAATTTTCACTTATTGTTATACATTTTTGCTTATAGTACCATGTGATCATAACTTTTGTTATCATTTTCCAATTCCTAATTTCATTGTTGTTCTTACCTTACACATCCACCTTACAAACATTACAAGGTATGTTCCCGCTCCTCATCATCTGCATATCTATCGTTTAGATGATTTTAACAAACAGTGTTATACAACCAGTTCATACATACTTTATGTTCCTTATTCTTTCAACGTTTTTGATTTAGTTTTCCAATCACCGTATAAAAAATTGCTTCCGTCTTGCACAAATTACAAGGTATGCTATAACTTATGATTTCATAAATTTCATACGAATTGATGCTGGTTATAAATGCACTTAAGCATGTTCAATCTCATACCCGCAGCATCGCGCGAGCACAATGACTAGTATCATCTAAATCTTCCAATTCTTCCATCATTGCCTGATTATATTCGACGATGGTCATTCTGTTCAGCGACTCTTAAAAATTGATAGGGCAAACTGACATCGTGCCTATACGTTAAAGCATAGGGAGAGATATTTTTGAAGTAAAAAAAAAAGTGGGAGCTTGCAGCTGCAGTGCACATGATGGAAGGCTCAGACGGAAGAAGGCATATCCCAAAAAGAACTGGAACCTCTCTAATTCCCTATAATCTGAGCCCAAAGATGATTTGATTGTTAAAATTTGATCTAATGGGTACAATTATTATAACTTTAGAAAACTCTTTATTTATAATCGTTAGATTAAATTTTAATAGTTCGAATCATTTGATTCTGAGGTTCAAATTATTGGGATCAGTTACATTCAAAAATTCCTGGGTATTTAACATGCTATAGGAGAAAGCGAATAGCAAGGAGTGCCACGTGGCACACTACCTGGCACTCAGGCATCGCATCTTGGAATCACGCGACCCAAAGCGAAGCGTACCAAGCCACCACTCCGCGCCTATGGCAGTCCTTCCTCCTCCCTTTATTCTCCTCCCCTTTCCTCCTTATCGCCTTCACCTCCTCCTCCTTCATCCTCACCCAATTCACACGTAAACTTCACTCCTACTTTTCTCACTCCCCTGCATCAGTACGCAACCCAAGCCGTTCAACGATGCGTCACTGTAGATCTCGAAGTTACCACTGTCGTCCGGAAGGGCTAACACCGGAGCATGAGTAAGACAATATTTTAACTGCTGAAAGCTCCGCTCGCAGCTATCGTCCCACTCAAATCGGACATCCTTCCTGGTTAACCTCATAAGAGGTAAAGCGATCACTGAGAAATCCTGTACGAACCGACAATAGTAGCCTGCTAATCCGAGGAAACTCCATACCTTAGAAACAGTTCGTGGCTGTTCCCAATTCTCTACCGCTGTTATCTTCTGGGGATCCACCTGAATGCCCTGCGTTGAAATAACGTGCCCCAAAAATGCCACATGGTCTAGCCAGAATTGACATTTGCTGAACTTGGCGTATAATCTATGCTCCCTCAGCTTCTTCAGTACCAATGAAAGGTGTCGCATGTGATTTGACTTTGATTTAGAGTACACCAGAATGTCATCGATAAAGACAATGACGAACCGATCTAAATACTGCTGAAATACCCGGTTCATCAAATCCATAAAAGCAGCTGGGGCGTTAGTCAATCCGAATGGCATAACTAAGAACTCGTAATGACCATATCTGGTTCGGAACGCCGTCTTCGGAACATCTTCACTCTTAATCTTCAGCTGATAGTAGCCAGACCGTAGATCGATCTTAGAGAAAACACAAGCTCCTCGCAGCTGATCAAACAAATCATCAATACGTGGTAGTGGGTAACGGTTTTTAATCGTTACTCGGTTCAGCTGTCGATAGTCAATACACAGCCGTAAGGTACCATCCTTCTTACGCACGAACAACACTGGAGCTCCCCAAGGTGAAATACTCGGCTGAATAAAACCTTTGTCTAACAGCTCCTGTAATTGAATTTTCAATTCTCGCAACTCAGCGGGAGCCATCCGATAGGGAGTCAAGGATATAGGGTCTGTACCTGGCAATAAGTCGATAGAGAACTCCACATCTCGATCCGGCGGCAAGCCTGGCAAATCGTCAGGAAACACATTAGGGAATCGCCTGACCACCTTCACATCCTCTAAACTGACAGGAGCACTATCATTCAATACCACGTGTGCCAGATACCCCTGACAACCCTTCTGCAACAATTTCTTAGCTCTCACGGCAGAAATAATGCCGTGCCTAACGTTACTACGCTCGCCAGTAAATGTGACCACAGGTAACCCCGCCCGATGAAACGTGACTCTCTTCTCATAGCAATCAATGTTGGCTCGATTATAATGTAGCCAATCAGTGCCCAAAATCACATCAAACTCGACAATATCCAGCGGAATAAGATTAGCGGGCATAATCACATCCTCAATCAACACGGGGCACCCTGGGTACATCCAACTGACCAGACACGTCTCTCCTCTAGGCATCAACACCTCGAGCTCAAATCCGAGGGGTGCAGACTCAGGTTGAGTCAATTGGGCAAATGAGTAAGAAATGACTGAATGAGTAGCGCCACAGTCTATCAACACTCTAGCGAAATGACCAAGTACATTTAACTTACCCATTATCAGATCAGGGTTACTTTGGGCGTCCTGCGTTGTGAGATTATGAATACGGCCCTGAGGCTGCTGTCGCCCACCGCGACCTCTACTCGTCTGACCAGCGGCTCGTCCGGGCACACCACGACTCGGGCCTGCAGGATTAGGCTGTCTAGATGATCCTGCGCTGCTCGCGGTAGCCTCTCCCTGCTGTGGCTGAACTCCCAGATACCATTGCGATCTGCCGGCAGGATAAGGAGGATACGGGGTATACCCTCCAGAATACGGAGTATAGCCACTCTGATAACCGCCTGAATAATACGGATCTGGAGGATATGGATACGGTGCAGCAGAGTAAGGGGCAACATCACCCTGATAATGATAAGTACTGCCACGACTCGGCTGACCATACCTACTAGGAGGTGGAGCCTGCTGAATAGGAACTGGGGGTGGTAACGCAGGTAGTGGAGGTCTCGGCTGATTCTGCGGACAATTCGCAGCTTGATGACGCATCTGTCCACACGTGAAGCATCCACGAACACCTTCCTACACTCGCCAAAATGTCGACTGTTACACCTCCGGCAAAATGGTGCGGAAGAACCACCGGCGTCTCGCTGCCTCTGAAAACACTGGCCCCTAGTAAATCTACCTCCTCTTCTCTGGCCTGGGGAATTTACACCCCCACTCGAAGAACTCGAACTAACACCCCTTCTCTTGAAACTCTGGGTCTTCCGAGGCCCCTGTGATGCCACTCCTTTACCTTTGTCGTCTCGCCTCGGTTCCTCATTCCCTTCTTCTTTGTCGCTATCACTCGGCATATTCTCTGAATCTTCTATCTGCACCAAAACTGCGTAGAAGTCATGATAAGTCTCACAGTGCCCCGTAGTAGCCATCGTGCGCCATTTCTTTCGAGTGCCCAGCTTAAATCTCCGAAGCATCTCGGCCTGATTCTTAGCAATCTCAGGGTGGTAGCGAGAAAGATCAGTGAACTTTCTGTAGTACTCGTTTGCTGACATCTTTTTCTGCTTTAGGCTCGTGAATTCTTGTTTCTTACGATCAAGATATGCGTCTGGGATAAATCGCTTGTAAAATAACTATTTGAACACCTCCCAGTCCTTAGCCTCTTCTGGTGGCATCCTCTCCTCCAACTGTTCCCACAGGACGCAGGTCCCTTTCCCATGAACCAAGTAGCAGTCTCAACCCAAGTCCCTGCAGCGAGATTACCCTGACTGTGCATCACCTTAAAAGTCCGCTCTATCTGCAGAAACCAGCGCTCGGCACCCTCGTCACCCTCAAATCTCGATAACCTCAAATTATGCGCACTCTCAAGAGGGGTCCTGTGGGAAGGACGAAGGGTAGACTGAATAGCCTGAGCAATAGCATCTCCTAACTGAGAAAAGTCGGGAAAGCTAGGATCAAAAAGTGGACGTGGTTCTCGGCGAGGCGGCATCGTTCTGACAGAAAACACCAAAATAATTAGAATATTCACAAGCTATGCAGGACTGCCAAAAACTAGGCTCTGATACCAAACTGACACACCCCGACTGAAGGATTATTTTGGAAGATCATGTTCATTTAAGCAATATCATTAGCATGCAATTAACAAATTAAAGGCGGAATCATGCTTGCATATACTTAAAAACAAAACATTAACCATGAATGTTCAAAGCCTAGTAGATTGGTGAACCTTTAAACAACTCAAAACAAGTGAGTTGAGATTAATACCTTTGTAGATTCCTCTTTGCATAAGCAAAGGCTAATCACCCAAAGAGAGGGCCTTCATTCCTTGCATCTAAGATCTATGGATTTGGTTGGATGAAATGGTTTCTCCAAGTTCCCAAAATTGGGAACCTCTAAGTCTCCACACCAAGGTTAGATGAAGAAGAAATGAGTGACTTTGAGGAAGTTGAATTGCTAGATTGGTTCCTCAAAGTGGCCGGCCATTTTAGAGAGAAGGGAGAGCTTTTCTTCTCTCCAATTTCCCAAAACAAACCCTTAATGAATTTTGGCTATAAAGTCAAATTTATACCTTAATTCATTTGAGTGGCAAACTTGTAAATAAGTCCAAGTTTGCTACCCTTACTAAGTGGCCGGCCTTAGGGATATTTTTGGAGTATTTGGGCCTTTGTAAATCATTATTTATTAAGTTGTCATACAACTTAAGTCAATGGACTTGACGTTCGAAGCCCATTGGGCCTTAAGGTCCAAAATCATCCCGAGGTCTTTAACGAACTTATTCGTTTGATTAATAATCATATTAATTAATCCTTGCCATAAATAATTAAACTATTTAATAATTCTTACTCATCTCCGTTGAATCTTCAATCTCTACCTTACACGGTGTACGATCCATTAGGTTCCTTTTAGCGAGGCAGTGGGCGATTCAAACTCTTTCAAATCGATTGTGAATTTGAAACTTACTTTCAATTCTCCCTTTAGTGTTTACACACGTTTAGGGCTTCCACAAACCATGAGTGACACCTAGCAGCATATCATGGTTACCCAAGCTAATCAGAAGAGGTGGAGAACCTATTCAGTTTAGGATTACAAATGCAATACGGTCCTTCTCTAATCCAATACTCTTGACCACATTGTTTGGATTGATAGTTTATTCATGTCTACTATCCAATGTGAATCTTGTGCTTATATGATTCCATTGAATGTGATCTGGAACACATTCCAACATCTCATTCATACTCTGGCCAGAGATTCTAAATCATATCATAGAGTATTCTCCCTCAACGGTTTGAAGGTTAGAGATCCCTTGTTGCGCATTCACTTGTCTCCATGACTAGATAGCTTGACCCCAACCATGCCGTGGACACTCCAAAGGAATGCCATTTGACACGATCAAAGATCAAGGACCTAACCACAAGACAACTATGATGCCTCAGGTCAAAGGACTAATTTGCATTATCCTAACCATGAGTTCTCACGTGACATGAATATGAGAACTCGTCGTTGATCGTGTTCAGTGAACCCATTCTCTATTGAGCACCTACGTACTTGTCTTGGTGTCACTCACATCAATGACTCGAGACTAGTCACTCTCCCTGAGAGAAGACATAGCACTTACTGATCTTAACGGACTGTCAATGCCCAATTGGCAATCCTATGATCAGGAACGTTTAGGATGTGTCTATGAAAGAATGGTCTCATGAATCTAACTATTTAGATCGCATTCTCCCAATCACATATTCCTTGGACTTTATCGTTCAAGCATATAACATTTATATGAGACCGCTCAAACAATAATCTTTGCCCTTGATATTAAACTAGATTAGTTTAATCATGTGAAATGTCCGTAAAGTATCATCATATGATTGGTTTTAGGGCACAAGCTATGCAGGACTGCCAAAAACTAGGCTCTGATACCAAACTGACACACCCCGACCCAGGGGTCGAAGCGTGCTGGCCGTCACGTGTGAGTGACGTAGCCAAAACGTCAGCGGAAGGTAAATATGCATGAAATGCAGTAGTGAAAATCAAGTTGATAATGTACATATGATAAAAAGTGATAGAGGGCGGAAGTGAAATAGTTAAAAGTCACAGAGCCGATCCTAGGTGCAGTCATTTAAAACAAAATAACATAACTACTAAAGAAGCCCTACATCAGTGGTGGTCTGTCAGAACTGCCTTGATGCCTCGATAGCCGTCCACGTTGTCGCTACCTAGAACCTGGAGGGGCGCAAAACAGAAAATGTGAGTGGGCAAAAACAAAGTTTTTCCAAAACCATTTCATAAAATCCATAAATAACCGCTCGCTGTAAATCAGTATAATTTTCCCAGAAAATAATACGTATATAAACTTATATATGAAAACTCGTCTCAGCATCAAAACTCATTATCAAATCTCAATAATAGGCCATGTCGATATACCAACTCAGAAAATCATTATCATCAGGCAAGTAATATAAATCTAGGGTGTCCCTAGTGTCATGTCAGCCGGAGTCACCTCTAGTGACCTGTACGGCTGAATCTATAGCTCATCCATCATACTCAATCACTATCAATCATTATCCTGCACACGAGTCGGAACCACTTATAGTGGTCTGTACGACAGGCTAGGTGTATAATATTACGCTCAGTGCTACGATCACGTGAAGGCTGTGCGACGAATCGCGGGTCACCTACGAGTCGGAACCACCTATAGTGGTCTGTACGACAGGCTAGGCACCTGCCTTGGATCCAAGGTGAGCGTACGGTGCGTGAGGTGAACGATCATGTGAAGGCTAGGCCCTACTCTGGCGGAGCACAAACACCCGAGGTGCAGGTGATAAGCTAATCACAATCTATCATCATCTCAACACTATCTAACATACTTACCTGACTTACCTGGCCGTCCTCGGCGTCAGAGCGTAATAAATGCAATCATGATCATATTTATAATCTATTTTAGGTATATGACATGGCAATATAATTATAAAACCAAATCCGTTCATAAATCATGGAATTTGCGTTTCTGGGAAAACGTCAAATATATATATATATATATATATATATATATATATATATATATATATATATATATACTGAAAAAAAAAGCCCACTCACTGGTATGTCGACGGGTCGTATCCCCCGAGCCTGGAATGAATGCGCTCGTCCTCTGGGTACGTCTCACCTATATGTGAAACAACTTGAAAAACGACGAGAAATTCGTCGGAGAATTTCTCCAAAACCGGCCAAGTTCAAATCCGACGATCCCGACGTCCAACACGAGCAAACGAGGTACTCCGAGCCTCGTGGGAACCTCCTAAGCCTCGCTGTGATTTTATTTTCACCTGGGCTTCGATCCAAGTCGAACTGATGTGGTTTGTGTGCGTCCGTACAATGAAATCGAGAGAGAGAGTGAGATGGTTCAAGAAAGAGAGAGAATAGAGTTGTGTATGTGTGCATGTGTGAGTACGTGTGTGTATGTTAAAAATATCAGCCCAATCTTTGGGCTTAAATGGTTAGGGCAACCAAAGCCCAATAAATCCCCTAAACGCACCCGTTCACGTATAAACGAGGGGTAGGATCGTCATTTCACGTTGAACTATATTTAAAATCGGAACGGGATGTTACAAACATGCTTATGATTGTCGGCTCAAATATTCGATATTTGGAAATTATATGGTGTGACCAAGGTATAAAATATCGATCATATCGGAAATATCGGTAATCCAAAAACACAGAAATTTCGATGAAAATATCGGGATATTATCGATATCGATAAAAATTAAATAAAAACCACGGAAATTGTAAAAAAAAACTTAGAAATTTTTATTGAAACTTTGCAGGATGTTTATTTAGTCAATTATCTATTAGTTTATCACAAAAAATTGGATGGAAATGCATTGCATGATGGATTTAACTGATTTAAGTTGATTATATAGCGAGCTGGCAAACATTGTGAGTGTAGGAAATATGTAAATATTTTAGCATATTTTCACAAAAACATAAGTGATATGGTGGTCAAGGTGTTGAAGGAGTAAAATGGGAGGGTTTCGAATCCCTTTGGTGTTTTTTTAAATATAGAAATTAAAAAAACACGGAAATTTCGATGGAAATATCGGTAGTCCAAAAACACGAAAATTTCCATTGAAATATCGAGATATTATGGATATTTTAGACCTTGGGTGTGACCCATACTCATGTGTAACAAAGAAATTGTGTGCTTAAGCGACTCTGAAAACCCAATTAATCATCAGGCTGCGTACTTGATGGATAGCCCTTCCGCTACCCCCCACTTTGGTTCTAATTCCACTGCTGCTCCGTCCCCCAATTTGAATGAGGAGAATCTGCACATTAGGTTTCTGTGTAGTTTTTCAGGTAGTATATTGCCCCGCCCACAAGATGGGAGGCTCCGGTATGTGGGTGGAGAGACGCGAATTGTGAGTGTTCCACGAGATAGCAAGTTTGAGGAGTTGATGAACAAGATACGGGAGCTTTATGAAGGGGCAGCAGTGCTCAAGTACCAGCAACCTGATGAGGACCTTGATGCTCTTGTATCGGTTGTGAACGATGATGATGTGACTAACATGATGGAAGAGTATGATAAGTTGGGTTCTGGGGATGGTTTCACTAGGCTCAGGATTTTTTTGTTTTCTCATCCTGACCAAGATAGTTCATCGCACTATGAGGGTGATGAAAGGGATAATGAGAGGAGGTATGTCGACGCTCTCAATACTTTAAATGATGGTGCCGAATTCAGGAAGCAGTATCCTGAGTCCCCTCTTATTAATCCTGTTGATGATCTCTATATAGCTGAACAATTTTTTAGTCCAATAAGTCTTGAGGGTGGCCTTCATCGCCAGAGAAATTGTGATGTATCCATGGCTCGATACAACTTGCATCAGCTCAAGATACCTCATGCAGGATCGGGGCAACACCTTCAACCAATTAGTCAGAGGTATAACGAAATGGAAGCTCCTTGGAGTCCTGCATACTATTCTCCTGGGCATCATGGGCACATTGATTCAAGACCAATGGCAGAGTTTCCTTCCTCTCCTTCCTCTGCACTGTACCATATGCCGTTTCCAGATGTTGCCGATAAATGTTTAGATAGACTGCCTGAAGAATATGCACGACAGCCATTGAATCATCAGACTCCATATGAACACCTTTCTGAGAATGTTTCATGGCTTCCAAGTGGAGCTATAGGTGGTGAAAAGTCAGGATTTCCGGGTAACGTTTTTCATGGAAACAATGCTGTTGAAGGAAACAGTATTTGTGAACACTGCCGGATGGTTTTCCGGAGAAACCAACCACATTTTGAGCAACCAAACATGGCAAATGGATTTCAGCAGGTTCCTAATCCAAGCAGCGAGGGTACTCCAAATAGAGAGACTTTCATGATGAATCCAGATGCAAAGTTGCACCATGAAATATACTCAAGTGAACAGAATAATGATCCTCCTCTTTTTCATGAGATTCCAAATCATGAAACAGGGTGGGCTCAACATCATCATTTGAATTGTCGGACTGAGGAAACGAGACCACATGCTTCTGGAGCTGGGAAATTGAATGATCCTTACATTGTAGATGGTCCCAATATGAATTTGCCTCTTGGTCCTAATATGGTGGATGGCCATCACATCTCTTCCAATTATGTTCATCACCGAGCTGGACCTGAAGTGGGAAATGAAGTGTTTCACGAACGATATGTGGCTGCTCTACCCAATGCACACAATGCTCCTGTAGAAGAGCGTGGTGTTCGTTATGGAAATCTTCCTTATGCCTATGGAGGAGATAATATTTATCTGGGGTCTCATGGACATGCACCTGGACATGCAGTATGGAGAAATGTTCAGATCCCAATGCATGCTGCGCCTCCTTATGAAGCATCCGTTTCTGCTCCACAAGTGAATGGTTCTGTTAATGTGGGATATTTAAGACACGAGGATAGTCCAAGGTTTTCGATTGCATTAGACAATCAAAATATTTGGGTTGAATCCTCACAGAAAATGTTAGGTTTGGAAGGGAAAGCTGTTCCTCCAGACTATTCTTATGGGCATGCTGTGAAGTTGAACCCAAACGCACTTTGTCAAGAAAATCATCAAGCATTTCCTCCAGAACCCATTCAGCCCACACCTGATATGATAAATTGTGCTATTCCTTTGAACCCCGTCGCCGGAGTTGTAAGGTTGGAGGAAAAGAGTTCACCTGGAGTAAATGAGGTGAATATTGTGGACAAGGTGGAGAACTCTGAAACGGAGGTTAGAACCCCAAACAATCATTGTGATAAAAATGGTGGTGTGGTATCTCTTGAGTCGATAAATTCAAATTTCAGTAAGCTTGCAGAAGAAAGTGGTAATGCTGGCAAAACAAGTGACGAGCATCAGTCTACTCGTGAACTTTTAAAGCTTTCTGTTAATGATTTGAGTTTCATACCGGAGTTGATTGCTTCTGTTAAAAAAGCTGAACTAGAGGGAGCTGAGGAGGTAAAAGCGAACGTTGAAGAAAGTACTGACCCAGAAGAGTAGTTCAATAGGCAAAGAAGCAGCTGGAAAAAATTTGGAATTGGAGAGAAATATATGAAGAGGTTCAAATGAGATTAGATTATGGGTTTTCTTTTTGTCTTCTTAATGTGTTGTTGTTTTATAGAACACTCCTCGAGAAAGGGAATTGGATTCTGATAGTGATAATCTAAACAATCCCAAAATAGAGCCAACAAAAGCGGAGGCGGAAGCTATTGCCAAGGGATTGCAGGTTTCTTTTTGCAGTCATCTTTGTGTCATTTTTAAGTCCTACATCCATATTTCCCATACTATGTTTCTTGGTCTTTCATGCGGTTTTATTTTAACTGCATGATTGTGTTTTTCTTTTTGACAGACAATAAGGAACGATGATCTAGAGGAGATCCGAGAATTAGGTTCTGGGACTTACGGGGCTGTCTATCATGGGTAGAGATGGGTAATGGTTATGACGGGCGGGTAACCACGGTTATTTTATCCATAACCGTTTATGCTCATACCCGCATAACCGTTTACCCGTTGGGTAATTACCTAAACGGTTATACCCATACCCATAACTGTTTATAAACGGTTAACCATACTCATAACCGTATACCCATTTATCTATAACCGTTTAATATCCGTTTACCCATTTATCCTTTTTAGGTCCCGTTTATCTTTTTTTTTTTTTTTTTTTTTACGATTTCCCTTTTTTTTCACCCGTCTACATGTTTTTTAAAAACTTGAAAATTTTAAAAAAAATTGCATAATTTTTTTTTAACAATTAAACACCGTTATAGGTACATTCATCGTACATTTTAGTATTTTAATTTTTTAAGTCCTTATATCATTCTAATAATTGAAATAATAGTTTACGGACGATATTTCTAACTATAACCAATGAAGGTAATATAATATTTGCTAAGTATTCTTAGGTTACGAAACCTGTTTAGAAGACAACCCATAATGTAAAATATATATATATATATATATATATATATATATATAATGAGCTACATTATATTATAATTAGCTATATAAACCATGCACTATAGTCAATAGCATTGATCTAAGTTTTGTCCGATAGAAAACATAGTTTGTGTTAATTTTACATATATAAAATAAATAGGTAAATGGTTACCCGTTTATAACCGCGGTTAATACCCATAACCGCCCATTTAAATTTTGCGAGTAAACGGTTATACCCATAACCGTTTATTTATCTAAACGGTTACCCATAACCGTAACCGTTTAATTTAAATGGGCGAATAACTGCGGTTACCCATAACCAATGGGTATTTGCCTATCCCTAATCATGGGAAGTGGAAGGGGTCTGACGTAGCAATAAAGAGAATAAAATCCAGTTGTTTTGCTGGGAAACCATCAGAAAGAGAACGTTTGGTAACAACTGAGCACTCTTCTTTTTTCGAATTTTACAGTTTCGTATAACCTATTACATAGCACCTCCATGTTTGTCCCATTTGTGGTCTGCCCATATATTGTTAGTTCTGTCATTTTATGTGATCTTGGTGCTTGCAAATTTCAGCTGTGGAAATAGTGACTGTATGCTAGCTGATATGGTAATAATAATTACACCATTCATTTACTATTATTCACGTTTTGGAGATTTAGTCATTTTAAAGGAAGTTGTCAGGGGAGTAATTATACTTCCTGAAATGATATGTTAATTTGTAATATTGTCATATTCACTTTTTTGAACTGAAGTTACTGAAATATGTTGTCGAGGGAGACATTATTCTTCCTGAAATGGTATGTTCTTCATATTATCATCTGTTGGTGTGATAATTTTTCTTTTTTGTCTTCATACAGATTGCGGATTTCTGGAAGGAGGCTTATACTGAGTTCCTTGCATCACCCAAATGTTGTTTCCATGTATGGTATTGTGTGCGATGGCCCTGATGGATCTTTAGCAACTGTGACTGAATTCACGGTTAATGGTTCTTTGAAACAGTTTTTGCAGAAAAAAGATCGGTAAGTAGTTTGTTTTCCCGGAAGGAATATTTCTAATTTATTCTATTGGTTTCTTCTCAATTTCTATATCTAAGGGCTTTCTTATCTTTGCTAGTATATAATGAATCTGTTGATTATGCCATTGATCAGAACAATCGATCGTCGTAAAAGATTTATCATAGCTATGGATGCTGCATTTGGGATGGAGTACCTGCATGGAAAAAATATAGTGCTTTTGATTTAAAGTGTGAAAATCTGTTAGTAAATATGAGAGATCCACAGCGGCCTGTATGCAAGGTTGGATGATTTAAATATCAAATTCTCTCACCTCCTTTCCACTTTCTTAGCATGCTTTTCTTTTTGGGACTCATATGATGTGTGTACGTTCTTTAGATTGGTGATTTGGGATTATCCAAAGTAAAACAACAGACTTTAGTGTCTGGAGGTGTTCGTGGAACTTTACCATGGATGGCACCTGAGCTTCTTAGCAGTAAAAGTAACATGGTAACAGAGAAGGTAATAGTGAATTTACCCTTGTGTTGAACTTTTAGTGTTTCTAAAAGTTTGTATATTTCATGGAAGAAAAAGGATTACAAGGAGGACTCTATATAGAGTCCGAAAAGAAGAGAGGAGGATGGGGGAGCATACTCCTTTTAACACTTACAATCAGAATTGATGGAAAGTTGCCTAAGCCTAGAGCAAGTAACAATAAAATAAAGGACTAAGATTCTACAAGACATAAACCCTAGAATTAAGGGATATGAACTGCCACTTGCTAGAAGGCCGATTGAGACAAAAAACGACGGCAGTGGCAGCAGCAACTCTACCCGAAAATGAGGGATAGAGTTGCAGCTACAACTTTGACAAGAAACCAGGCAGGAATCAGTTTCAATACTCCCCTTCAAGCTGGAGCAAGAGGGTTAATTGATCCAAGCTTGCTTAACAGACGCTGAAAATTAGTAGAGTCCAGTGCCTTGGTGAACAAGTCAGCGAGCTGATCATGACTGCGAGTGTAAATCGTGTTTATGAGCTCGGATTGAACTTGTGCACGGATGTAGTGGCAATCCACATCAATATGTTTAGTGCGCTCGTGAAACACCGGATTGGAAGCAATATGCATGGCAGCTTGGTTATCGCAGAATAAAGACATGGGTGTGTTGTCAATGTATCCAAGGTCTGCAAGGAGGCTTTTTATCCATATTAATTCACACGCTGTGGCGGCCATTGCTCTATACTCAGCTTCTGCACTTGATCGAGCAATCACCGTCTGTTTTTTGCTCTTCCATGTCACAAGATTTCTACCTACAAACGTGCAGAACCCGGTAGTGGACTTTCGATCTAGGGCATTACCTGCGCAGTCTGCATCTGTGTACGCCATGATGTGGTTGGAATCATTTTTCTTCATGAGCAAGCCTCTGCCAATTGACCCCTTCAAGTATCTGAGAATCCGTTAGACAATCTCCCAGTGAGATAAGGTAGGAGAATGCATGAATTGACTGATGAGACTTAAGGAATATGCAATGTCAGGTCGAGTGATAGTAAGATAGATCAACTTCCCGACAACACGTTGATAAACACTGGGATTGGATAAGAGTTCACTAGGCGCATCCACTTGGAGTTTGCTTGCAAGAGGAGTATAGGGGGATTTGCACTCCATCATATGAGTTTCTTCTAGTAAGTCTATAACATATTTGCGCTAATTTAAGAACAAACCCTTGGTAGAAGTTGCCATCTCAATACCAAGAAAGTATTTTAGGGTTCCCAAATCCTTGAATGCAAACTGTTGTTGAAGAGAGGATTTTAGAGCATCAATCTCTTCTAGATTGTCCCCAGTTATGATTAGGTCATCAACATATATAAGAACAATCAATTTGCCACTTGTACCACTTCGAACAAATAAAGAAGAGTCTGCATGACTCTGATTGAAACCAGCAGATTTAAGAACTGAGCTTAATTTCGAGTACCATGCTCTGGGGGATTGTTTAAGGCCATAGATAGCCTTATGGAGCTTGCATACCTTATTAGGTACATTTTCCTGTGGGTGTCCAGGAGGGAGCTTCATGAATACCTCATCTTCAAGATCACCATGGAGGAAGGCATTCTTCACATCCATTTGAAATAAGGACCAATTGTGATTGACTGCCACAGATAGCAAGACTCGAACTGTACTCATTTTAGCTACAGGAGCAAATGTCTCCTTATAGTCGATTCCATAGGTTTGGGTGAAGCCACGGGCAACGAGACGAGCTTTGTGACGTTCAATGTTACCATTGGAATGAAACTTGACCTTGTATATCCATCTGCTGCCAACTGCCTTTTTACCTTTTGGTAGATCAACTATACTCCAAGTGTGGTTGTCATTTAAGGCCTTGAGTTCTTCTAGCATAGCTTTCTTCCATACTGGACTCTCCATAGCTTCCTGAAAATTCCTTGGTTCAAGGTTTGAGGATACCTGATTTAGGAATGCAGCATATGGTTGTGACAGTCTGTTGTATGTTAGAACAGTGGAGATAGGATGTCTTGTATTATAGGTAATATATTCTTGGAGCCTAGGAGGAGGACGTGTATCTCGAGTAGGGTTTCTTCGAGGGGCCTCGTGACTTTGTGAGACAGTGGTTGGAATTTGTTCACTTGTAATTGTCCCCTCACTCTCGAGATGCTCCGAGCAATGTTCAAGAGAATCATCTGGCAAAGGAACTTCAATAAGACTCGTGGGATTAGGTAAGGGGAATAAATCACGTAGTCTCTCCCCCTGAGACTCTTCATGGGAGTCATTATGGAAGAAGGGAACAAGCTCAATAAACGGACATCTCTAGAGACTCCAACCGTACCACTTTGAGGGTTAAAGTATTTATATCCTTTTTAGAGCTGGAATACCCTATGAAGACACACTTGACTGCAGTAGGTTCAAGCTTATCACGATGTGCAACTTGAATATGTACATGGCAGGTGCATCCGAAAATTTTGAGGTGTGAGATGTTAATATTCCAGCCTTTCATCACCTCCATAAGAGATTGTGCGTTTAGAACTCGTGTAGGTAATCTGTTGATTAAGTATAATGCAGTGAGGAGAGCATGAGACCAAAACCTTTTAGGCACATTCATTTGGATCATGAGAGACCTGGTTTTCTCCAACAAATCACGATTCTTTCTTTCAGCTATTCCATTTTGCTGTGGAGTACCAACACAACTAGTTCGATGCAAGATTCCATGCTCACTTAAGTAATTAGACATGTTATTGGATGTGTACCCAGTGCCATTATCAGATTGTAGGATATTTAGCTTAGATGAGAATTGATTTAGGATAAGCTTATGAAAGTCCTTAAAGGCATCAAAGAACTTAGTTTTGTATTTCAAGAGATAAACCCAAGTGACTCGAGAGTAGTCATCAATGAAGGTTACATAATATTTATATCCATCAAATGAGTTTACACGAGAAGGGCCCCAGATATCTGAGTGTACTACCTCAAACTGCTTACAAGTTCTAGACTGGGAAGAAACAAAAGGAAGCCTAGTAGCTTTAGACATTTGGCAGGTTTCACAAGCATGAGTAGGTTTACAAAAATGTGGAAAAAGCTTGGTCATCACAGGTTCGGAGGGATGAGCCAATCGGAGATGCCAAAGCTGATAGTCTTGGGAGAGACTGAGATTAACAAGATGAGGTCTAGGGGACTTCAAATCTTTTGAGAGGTAGTAGAGTCCATTTAGAAAGTACCATTCACCAATCTTCTTCCGAGAGACCCGATCCTGAAAAATGACACCGTGGGGTGAGAAAATGGCAAGGCAATCTAGAGTACTGGTGATTCTACTTATGGACAGAAGTTAGAAAGGAAAAGTAGGCACAAATAAAGCCGATGACTCAATCTCATCGCTTAAAAGTTTGAGTTTCCCGTTTCCTAGAATAGGTTCCCCATTTCCATTTGCAACAGACACTCTAGTGGATTTTGGTAATTTTTGAAACTTGTTTAAGCAAGAATACTGATTTGTTATATGATATGTGGCACCTGAGTCTATAATCCAACAATCATGCCTCATTTCATTAAGTGCCGTGTAGAGAGCAGTGATAAGACCTGGAACATTGTTGTGAGATGAGGTCTCAGCTAAGAATCCTGCAAATTTACCAAGCATGGCCGTGGGAGATGTCGAAGTTGCTTCCTTGACTTTAGTGTTGCCACCACGTCTTTGAAGAAAGTTTGCAAATTCATTTATCAACTCCATTGGATTTGCAGTCAGATTTGAAGTTTCACCTGTTAGGAAACTGGATGAATGGAGGGCCTTTGGGTTGATTCCTTTTCCTTCTTTGATCATCCTTCCTTCTTTATCGAATTTTGGCCTCAGCTCCGGGTGCAATGTCCAGCATTTTTCCCTTAAATGCCCTTTCATGTTGCAATAGGTGCATTTCCAATCTGATTTCTTACTGGCAAAGAATTTTTCACCAGTATTCTTATAATAGCTCCAGAAAACCCTAGACTCAGGGTTAGATCTTGGCTCAATGTTCATAACTTTCCTGCGAGTTTCCTCCATTTGGATAGCTTGACAGACACCATTGAATGAAGGTAGTTCAGGTGTCATCAGCAAATGACTTCGAAGGTCTTCGTATTCAGCTCCTAGGCTTGCTAAGAGTTGAAACACCTTGTCCTCATCAGCTCGTTTGAGTAGCTCAGCGGAGTCGGTTGTGTGCGGTCGATACATGTCGAGCTCATTCCACATGGACCTCATGCATCCTAGATGTTGAATGAAGGATTGCTCTCTTTGCCTTAGCCTAGTGAGATCCTTCTTGAGCTGAAAAATACGACCAGCATTATTTTGGTTGCCATACATTTCTCTGACTGATTCCCAAAGGGAGGAGGAAGATTTAGAGTAACTAAAAAGTTCAGAAAGCTTTGGTTCTATGGAGTTGAGGATCCATGACATAACCAACTGATTATTTGCATGCCATGCTCCAAAGGATGTGGATGATGGTTCAGGCCGTCCGATGCTCCCATTGATATACCGGAGCTTTGATCTCCCACCAAGGGCAAGTGAGATGGCACGGGACCACGGTAGGTAGTTGAATTCGTTTAGCAGCACTGAGCACAGACGCAAGTTTGAATTGCTCTCACTCTGAATGATGGTAGAGGGTATGATATTTGAGGAGCTCGCGGCATCTTTGTTTGAAGAGCGTTCTTCTGTCATTGTAACAAAGAAGGTATTGCAGTGGAACGAAGAAGACACTGCAGTGGCAAGAAGATTTTTTTTTTTTTTGAATGGATGAGCTAACAGAAGTAGGTCCCTAGTGGTTCCTGCTCTGATACCATGTTGAACTTTTAGTGTTTCTAAAAGTTTGTATATTTCATGGAAGAAAAAGGATTACAAGGAGGACTCTATATAGAGTCCGAAAAGAAGAGAGGAGGATGGGGGAGCATACTCTTTTTAACACTTACAATCAGAATTGATGGAAAGTTGCCTAAGCCTAGAGCAAGTAACAATAAAATAAAGGACTAAGATTCTACAAGACATAAACCCTAGAATTAAGGGATATGAACGGCCACTTGCTAGAAGGACGGTTGAGACAAAAAACGACGGCAGTGGTAGCAGCAACTCTACCCGAAAATGAGGGATAGAGTTGCAGCTGTAACTTGACAAGAAACCAGACAGGAATCAGTTTCAATACCTTGGAACATATATTGAAGTGTATGGCTCTCGTGATTGATAACACTTAGAAGTATCACTAATTTTCTCAGTCTTCAGATTGTTATCTCATGTGTTATTTTCAATTTTGTAGATTGATGTTTACTCATTTGGGATTGTTATGTGGGAACTGCTTACGGGAGAAGAGCCATATACAGATATGCATTGTGCGTCTATAATTGGTAAGAACCAGTGATTTGTAGGCATATATTCTGTTTTTTGTCGTAATATGTTCTCACCGTTTCTTTCAAAATGTTGTCTCTGGGTCCCTCATTATTTATTTAATAATACAACACCAATATCTGAGAATGTACTTATAATCGCGGATGCTGATATTCCGTATTTGATGTGAGCTTATATGCAATCACATGTCAACTCCATTTGTCTTCTAGCTGAAATTCTGTTTCTGTCATGTAAAATCCATGTAAGATCTAACTTCACTTTATATATACAAGTGCTGGACAATTGACAGAACAAAGTTGCCTATCATCTGTTCTCTTTTCAGTCATTTGTTCAGGCATTGCTTATGTGAAACAAATAGTAGAACTTGAACGTGTTCTTACAGAAACCCCCTATCTTTAAGACTATTTTCATACACTTGGCAATATAACATCCTTCTTCTGGTTTGCCGTAAAAAGTGTATGATAGGGTCCCAAGAGACATTCTTTGGAGAATTTTAGAAAAGAAACGAATACGAGTAACATATATCCAAGCTATAAAGGATATGTATGATGGAGCAAGGATTGCCGTAAGAACTCATGAAGGACAAACCGAAAGCTTTCCCATAACTATAGGCTTACATCAAGGCTCATCTTTAAGTCCTTATCTTTTTGCATTGGTAATAGATGAGTTAACGGGACATATTCAAGATGATATTCCTTGGTGTATGTTTTTCGCAGAAGATATAGTGTTGATAGATGAAACTCAGAAATAAGTAAATGTGAAGCTTAACCTTTGAAGAGAAGTGTTGGAATATAAAGGTATTCGCCTAAGTCGGTCAAAGATAGAGTATATGGAGTGCAAGTTCAGTGCGAACGGAGGTTCAAATGAGTTAGGGGTGAGGATTGGAGATCAGGAAGTACCAAAGAGCGATCGTTTTTGCTACCTAGGATCTATCTTGCAAAAAATGGAGAGTTGGATGGAGACCTCAACCATAGAATACAAGCTGGATGGATAAAGTGGAAGAGTGCATCGATATGTTGTGCGGCTGTTGTATGCCACTAAAGCTCAAGGGAAAATTTTAAGGAAAACTAACGAAAGTCCTCAAAAACTTTAGTTTTCAAATTTAGGACACAATAAAGGTGGAAGTGAATCGTACCAAGAGTGACATTTCAAGGTAAAAATGTCCTTAACGTTAAAAGTGAACAGTACCGGGAATGTTTCATTAAAATTCCCAAAATTTTATAAGATAGCAATAAGGCCAGCAATGCTTTATGGCATGGAATGTTGGGCTGTGAAGCATCAACACGTACATAAAATGAGTGTAGGGGAGATGAGAAAGCTTCGTTGGATGTGTGGGCACACGAGAAAGGATAAGATAAGGAATGAGGATATTCAAAATAAAGAAGGAGTAGCCGAAATTGAAGGAGAGATGAGAGAAAATCAGTTACGGTGATTTGGGCATGTGAAACGAAGGCCTACAGACGTTCAAGTTAGAAGATACAATTACGTGATAGAGGTTTAGGGCTGAAGGAGTAGAAGAAGACCTAGAAATACTTTGGAAGAGACTCTAAGAGAAGACTTGAAGTACTTGAATCTAACAGAAGATGTGGCACAAAACCGAGTGCAATGGTGTTCTAGGATTCATACAACCGACCCCACTTAGTGAGAAATGGCTTTGTTGTTGCTGTTTGTATCAACTATCTGTCTTGCAGTTCGAATTGTAAATTTCATGTTTTGTTCAAATTGTCCACTGTATTTTTGTCGTCCATTCTGATACACTTAGGAATTGGTCTAGTAACTTGTAGATATATGCTAGGAAGAAAAAACAAAGTATCGTTTTCCTTTTGTATTAGTAATTTTGCATTATCCGACATCAGTCATCTCTCATTCCAATCACCAATGCCTTTGCAGACCTCTTGTCCGCTCTTGTATTTTTATTGTTTCTTTGCAATAAAAATTTGTTCGTTCTTCAAAAACAATTCCAATTACCGGTGCTGTCTTCGTCCTTATGTCAGTCCATAACTGAGCATTTTACGGCAGTTATTTCTTACACAGACCTGTTTTATAGCCGTGCTTGAGATTTTATATGAATGGTTTGCATGTTTTTAATGAGCCCATTCTCTAGGTATTAAATGCCCATACAACATCCACAATTGAACGATACCAGTCAAGGATGCTACAGTATTTAGTTCAGATGTGCAATCTGTTTTGTTTTGCTTGCAGGAGGTATTGTGAACAACACGTTACGCCCTCAAATTCCCACGTGGTGCGACCCAGAATGGAAGTCTTTAATGGAAAGTTGTTGGGCCTCTGATCCTTCCTGGAGGTCATCGTTTTTTGAAATCTCTCAGAAGCTAAGAAATATGGTTGCTGCAATGAATGTGAAATAATTCCAGTCTCGATGAAGTTGATTCGCTTCTTGCATTGTATGTTAGCCAGGACTTAGCGAAAGTGGAAATAAATTTTAAGAATAGATTTTACAGTTTAAGGGCAGCACTGCTTTCCAAGTATATTGAGGCTAATAGTGTATTATTATGCCTTGGTTCATATTTAAGCAACCTAATGTATACTGCAGTGAAATGGTAATTTTCTTTGGTAAGTGCTGGATATGCGCTTTGCAATGGCTTTTACCTGGAAAAAGGCTTCCATCATACGCGAAGCAGAGCCATGATGGTACGATCAAAACGTGTGTCCATTTATTTATTTATATTTTCATCTGGGCTTGCATCCCCTTACTCTGTTGTCACACTCCATATTAATGCAGTCAATTTTGGCCCTTTCATGCAGGTTTATAAGTTACTTTGGATGAGATCAGAATGGCGGTCCTTCTATTGAAGCTGAACCAAGGTCGCTTCCGAATGATGTGTATATACATTAAATGTTATTACCATGTTTAAAAGCCTATATCACGAGACTATTGTAGACATTGAAATTTCGGTGAAATAAATATTAACAAATGCATTAAAATTACATTTGTAGACATTAAAATTTTGGTAAAATAAATGTCGACCATTGCATTAAAATTACAACATCCACCCATTTCACCTACATCATACACTTACTTCACCAACAAAAATGGACGGTGATGATTCATTCTCACCAACAAAAATGAACGGTGATGATTCATTTTCACCAACAAAACGGATGGTAGTGATTCATTCTCAAGGCTTATAAATAGGCTGCTCCATCAAAAGATCAGGGGGATTGGGACATGCATTTTCTCTACTCCCAAATTGGAAGAGAATTCACGTCAAACCAAAGCCTTGAAGTACTCAAAACTCTAAAGTTCTCAAGCAAACCCCGAAGGATCAAGAAAGCTCTCTTCGTTCTTCGTCAAAATCTGCTTCAAGATCAAGCGCCCGACGCCCCTTGAAGAAGTGTTCATCGTTCATTAACCGTCCATCCAAGATCAAGCCCCGACGGCCCTTAGATCAAGCCCACAAATCAAAGTCCTACGGAGATCGAATCAGAGGAACAAATAGAGATTGTAACCCAAACAAAGTCATTAATACAAATATTATTTTCGTACACGAGTTCTTGTCTCGTTCGCTTCAGGAAATTTTCGTGTTCACAACTATAATGCCGCATTATGCTCCCAAACTTTACGCAATTGAACCGTTGTTCTTGCTCGTGTTCTGGGCCTCTGCTTGGTATCCTAGAAACTACAGCTAGGGACATCTGTTTATATGTTCCAACTTTTGCTTTGGCTCTACGAATGTAAAAAGCATGATTATCTGTTGGAACCTCTTTACACTGTTAAGTCTTGCTTCAGTGCTTATTCTACCTAGCAATAAAACACTCAGGTACAATGTGAAATCCTGATAGAATACTACTAGACTGTAGTACTAAGCGGCGTTATATAGTTATTATTATGAGGTGGCAGTCTTGGTTAAATTGAAGGGAACTGAAACCTGTGTTAAGGACTAACATTAAGAGTGCATCTGGTGTGCCGGACAAGATTGGATTTGGTATTTCAGACTGGTTAGGTTGGGTTTGGATTGAATTGTTTAGGTTGTTTGTCTAGTGTTTAGTGTAGACTGTCTCCATCTGACAAGGAATGATGGGATTTAAAACATCAACCCATTCACTAACGACCCCCACAACGACGCACAACCCGTTCACGATGCCTCTCATGACGACACAACAAAGTCGATCCTTGTCGCGACGACCTATCCAAGTCGCCGCTCCCAACCTGCTCCTACTCCCTAAGGCCTGCAAACAGATCCACGACATAACAACACTGCTCGCGACTCACAACACCACTTGTGACTCTCCTCACCCCTCGTGACCTGGCACTACACACACTACTCACAATCTGTTGCAGAATTGATGAAATTAGATGAATCTCTAAAGAAAGGCTATGAGAGGCCCTCGGAGAAGAGCATCGGGTTTGTAACTTGTTGTTTAGGTTGGGTTACGCAGTCCGTCCTATTTTTGATTTGAACCCATGATTCGAAATCTTGATTCTTGTCCATGACACAAATTGCCTCATCAAACACGGGTTGAGACTCAAATCCAATTTTGATTGGAATAACCAGTCCTAGCTAGCCCATCAAAAGGGGTTTATATAAAGCACAACCTACATTACGCAGAACTCTACTACATTTCAATAATTTCATGGAGCGAAAAAAATCGTAACACACAAAACCCAACCCAAAAATAAGGAAATCAATGTTTTGAAATTCCGTTCTTTACCCTGGACCAAACCCATTAGAGTAAGTCTACCCCTAAGACTTTGTATCAGCACCCAGCCCATTTATCTACTATAGTGAACAGTAATAAACTCCAATGAACAGTAATAGCCCAATGCATCTCCACCCCTAAAAAAATGCACTGGCACCCAGTCAAAAAATGTGCTGGCACAAACGATTTCCACCCCTACAAAATGCGCTGGCACCCACCCCATTTAAAAAATAAAATAGTTTTAATTTCGGATAGGATTTTTAATCAATCTTGTCACGTCACGTGTTATTATCTGAGCGTACTATTTTGTGAATAGATTTCCGCTAAGATTTTCAACCAATCCTGACGCACCATTTGTCACTTCTGATTTACAATAATTTAGCCAAGATTTCGATAAGATTTTCAACCAATCTCGTCATGCCTCGTGTCGTTATCCAAACGTACTATTTTGTGGATAGATTTCCAATAAGATTTCCAACCAATCCCGACGCGCCACATGTCGCTTCCGATTTACAATAATTTAGCCAAGATTTTTAACCAAACACGTAGTGCCACATGACATTGTCCAGAACCTCATCCTTTCTTTTTTTGTCCACATAAACCCTACATCAATCCTCACACCAAGCTCAATCCTTCTTTTTAGCTCAGAATCCTTGTTCATCGTTTTCAAATCTTGAGTTCTTATTCATAACAATTGTAACAAAAACCAAGAAAGATTAACAAAAATACAGAGAGAAAGAGAGAGAATTGTAAGGTGAATTGTATTAGAGAGAGAAAGTCTTTCTTACATTGTACAGTGAACCCATTCAGTATTTATAGAGGATGGGAGTCTTAACAGTTAAGTAACTCCCTAACAAACTCATATCCAACTGTCTACAATCACCCCATCTAACTAACATCCAATGGTCACCAAAACACATGTTTAACTAAGATTATCCCACTTGGCACTTACATGGTTAATACCCCCCCCCCTCAATCTCAACTGGGAAACCCCAGCTTAAGATTGAAACAATGATGAAGAAATGAAGGACCATGCAAACCTTTAGTTAAGACATCTGCCACTTGATTCGTTGTGGAGATATACTCAACTTGTAAGTCACCTTTCTGTACTCGTTCTCTGACAAAATGAAAATCAATGTCGAGATGCTTGATTCTGGTGTGAAAAGCCGGATTTGAGCAGAGAGATAGAGTGGATATGTTATCACAATAGAGCAATGGAGGATGAGACAAGAAAGCTTTTAAGTCTTTCAAAATTAATAGCACCCAAGCTACATCTACTGCTGCATTTGCTACTGCTTTGTACTCAGCTTCCGTGGAGCTGCGAGATACTCCTCCTTGCTTCTTAGACTGCCATGAAATGGGATTTTGACCCAAAAACACAACATAGCCAGTCGTAGATCTTCGAGTATTGATGCCAGAAGCCCAATCTGCATCACTAAATGCTGAGAGTTCCAGCAATGAAGTAACGGAATAGGTAAGAAATAGTTCCTTGTAAATATCAAAGTATCCTTTTAACAAGAGCAAAATGAGCATCTGTTAGAGTAGCCATGAATTGACATGCATAGTTGACAGCAAATGTTATATCTGGCCGAGTAAAAGTAAGATATTGCAGTGCGCCTACCAAGCTTTGAAACACCTTCGGATCAGCTAAGGGTGTGCCTTCATCTTTAAGTAATTGTGTATAAGGTTTACAAGGGGTAGAACAAGGTTTACAAGACTCTAAACCAGCATTTTTCAACAAGTCCTTCACATACTTTGACTGTGACAGAAACATATCACCATTATCCTTGTATGTAATTTGAAGACCTAGAAAGAAAGTTAACTTTCCCATATCTTTCATATCAAACACTTCACTCAGAGAGCCAATCACTTGTTGAATTAGAGAAGTGTTGGACCCTGTGATGATGATATCATCCACATAGAGAAGTAAAATCATGACATCTGCACCCTATGTTTTAACAAAGAAACTAGTGTCTGAGTCAGACACACACAAACCCCAAGGTAGGCAAAAAGGTCGTAAATTTTGAATTCCAGGCTCGAAGTGCCTGTTTCAGACCATACAAGGACTTAATCAACTTACAAACATAGTGTGGATGCTCCGAGTCTCGAAACCCCAGTGGCTACTTCATAAAAACCTCTTCTTGCAAATCCCCATGGAGAAATGCATTCTTCACATTGAGTTGACGGAGAGACCGTTTATTTGAAGCTTCCAAAGCTAGAACAATTAGAATTGTTATGTCTAACCACAAGACTGAATGTGTCCTCATAATCCAAGCCTTGTTCTTGATTGAACCGTTGAGCAACTAATCGTGCTTTATATCTAGAAACCATACCATGTTGATCCCTTTTTACCTTGTAAACCCACTTGCAGCCAATAATGTTCCTATCCATTGGTGGAGGAACTAAGACCCAGGTACCTTGCTTTTGTAAGGCTGTGAATTCATCAACCATAGCATATCTCCAATGAACACTTTGAACAGCAGCTTTATATGATGATGGTTCACAACTTTCAGTAATACTCAATAAAGAAGTATAACCACAAAATGCAAAGTCACCCAAACTAGAAGACAAATGAGACTGTGCAGAATAAGCACTATAATCATGTCTCTGTATAGCCCTAGTTTTAAGTCTGGTTTGCATAAGATGCTCAGAAGTAGAAGAAACCTAAGTAGAATAATGTGTTATATTTGATTCATGAATTGGAATAAGAAGAAGAGGTACCTCTGGTTGAGTAAAGTCAAGGACAGGCAACAAAGAGTTGGAAGATGTTGGAGAGAGTAGAGTAGTGTAGGGTGAATGATCTGAAATCTGATTATCTTGAGCATCTGAAGAAGAAACTGAAGAAAAATCCTGAACACTTGAATTCGACCCACTTGGCACTGAAAACTCGGGAGAAGTACTGGAAACTGATCCTCAGTGAGACCTATCAACTGAATCTGGTAAAACATAAGGAACTATAATGGGATTATGTCTACCAGAATATCACCACCACTCATTTGAAAATCAGTTGTAATACCTCCTTGATAAAATGGAAAAATCTGCTCATCGTGAATAACATGTCTAGAAATAATCAACCTCTTCTTGGATGGATGGTAACAGATCACACCTTTATACCCAAGAGCATATCCTAGAAAAACACATTCATCAGTTCTAACATCTAACTTAGAGGAATTGTAGTGTCTAAGGTAGGGATAAACTGAGGTGGCAAACACTTTCATAGACTTAAGCATTGGCAGAACTTGAAACAACTTATAGAATGGAGAAGACATACCTAAGGACTTGCTTGGCATCCTATTGATCAGAAAAACAACATGTGCACAAGCTAAATACCAAAATTGGTGTGATAATTTGGCAATTGGAAGCAAAGTTATTGCAGTTTCTAATATATGTCTATGTTTGCGTTTTACTGTACCATTTTGCTGTGGTATATATGGGCATGAAATAAAATGAATAATACCCTTGGAACTCAAGAATTTCTTAAAAGCAATACTCATGTATTCACCACCACCATCTGATTGAAAAAATTTAACAGTTGCTTGAAAATGATTCTGAATAAAAGCATAGAAAGATTGAAAGACTTCAAACATTTGTGATTTGTATATTAATGGAAAAATCTAAGTGAATTTAGTACAATCATCGATAAAATTGACATAGTACTTGTAGCCTTCCACTGATACAATAGAAGTAGGACCCCATACATCGGTACTAATTCTCTCAAAAGGTTGGACAGACCCCAGAGTTCTAGACTCAAACACTTGTCTAGACATTTTTCCTTGAAGACAAAAACTACATATATGCCTATTTACATCTCTAGTGTAAGTAATCTAAGACTGAGACAATAAACTATGAAGGATCTCATTAGTTAGATATCCTAACCTATGATGCCACAGAGAAGCTTTGACTAATTGCCCAAGAAAAGCCTTTGGAGTAGACTACAACAGTTGATTACACTTGAAGAAAAACTGCTTTGGAATGTAATATAAACCCCTACTACTCTTTCCTTTCATTAGGATTGTCTTTGTGCCTTGTCCTGTACCCAAAAACCAAATTCATCAAGAATAACATAACAGTTATTATCCTTGCATAATGTATAGACAGAGATAAGACTTGCAACTAATTTAGGTACATGTAAAACAGTATAAAGATTCAAAGGTGTAGAAGATGTTCTGATAAAGGATGAACCAGTATTCTTGACTGGTAAGCATTCACCACTACCAACTGTAATTTTCTGATCACCTTCAAATGGTGCAATCATATTTAGGTCTGCAATATTTCCAGTCATGTGATGTGTGGCCCTGGTATCCATGATCCAAGATTGATTAGAGTTAAAATCAGCTGAAGATTGAGCAGTCATGGCATTGAGAGACTAAGGTGGTTGAACTCCCTGAAATTAGTAGTTACTCCTATGGAAATAGTTGAGAGCAGTGTGACCACGTTTACCACAAATCTCCCCTGGAACAGGAGTATGAGAAGAAGATTGCGCATTTATGTAGTAACAGTTTGGAGCAGTGTGACCCCTCTTACAGCAAATCTGACACTCTGGTATTGTATTTAATCTCTAACTATTGTTTCATTCCAGGAATTCCAAGTTGAATTGCCCTTGTTAGTATTGGAAGAACCAAAAAAACCCTCACTTCTATTATTGAAGCCTCTAGAATTACCTCATCCACTGAATCTTGGTCTGTTGTTAAATCTTGGACCATTAAACTTGTTGAGATTGATGAGAAAAATTTCCCCCATTTGAGCCATGTCCACCATTGCCGCTACCAGGATTTCTTGGATAGTGTCCCATAAAGCCAACACCATTATAGCTCTGAGAGTTGGAACTAGAACCATATGAACTGTCTCCTTGATAAAACTGCCTGTTAGCACATGTTGAAAAAGACTCGCCTTGGTAAAATTGTCTTTGACCTCCATTTGCAGAAGATTCACCTTGAGAAAACATTCCTGTCATCGAAAACTGTATTGTGGTCTGATACTCTTCAACTATTCTTTCTGTATTGAGAAGTTGTGCACAAAATTCTTTCAGAGTTATAGGGGACTCTATTGCCACAATGACAGTTCTTATCATGTTATACTTAGATGGTAAGCCAACTAAGGCATCAACAATTAAGTCATTCTCGAAAATATGTTCTCTTGCAGCTTGTAATTGATCCTCCAAATGTTTAAGCCTCAACAGATATTTCTCTATTGAATCAACCCCTTTCTTGATTGTGTGTAACATAGTCTTGAGGTGATTTATCTGAGCCTTGGACACTGTAGCATACCTATCAGTGAGTTGTGTCCAAGCCTCATCAGTTGTTTTGCTTCTTACTACATATTCAATGGCTTCATCCCTAAGTGTTGCAATTAGAAGACTAAGTAATGCCTTATCTATCTTAATCTACTCCCGATATGCTGCAGTTATCTCCTTTGTCACTCCACTCTCCAAAGATACTACATACTTATGAGGACAAACATTGGTACCATCAAAGAAATAAAAAAGATCATATCCTTCCAAGACAGACTGAAATTAGAAGGACCACTTAGCAAAAAATTATCATCCTGTAATCGAATTGTAAGCATACCCAACAAACCCTCAATCTTGGGTGGTGAAGAATTCATTTTGATATGAAAGAAAATTTACAATTAGCTTCAATACAACACTCAACAGAAAAACCCAATTTCTCAGAGAATAACTACTTCAATTTTCTTAGATCTATTATTCAGCCAACAATCAAAGACTTCGTGTCAAATTCATACAAACAAAACCCTAGAGCTTTGTGCCCTAGTTTGTGTTTTTCTTGAAAGAAATGGAAGCTTTGTGCTATAAACCTTCTCAGCAAATGTATGGCTTTGTGCCTCTATAATTTTGATATGCAAGAAACATATATGGCTTTGTGCTACAACAACTTTCCAAACAATCCAACACTTTTCAACAATTACAGAGACTGGAAATGGCTTTGTGCCCAAATTTTAACCTCAAAAAACCGATCAATTTTAATGAGAATCGAAAAGAAATGACCTGATTTCACAATTGTCTGCAAGACTCAGCACCGCCATTGTCGAAACCCAAGATAACAAACCAACGAAGAAGAACAAATCTCTAGCATCGACAAACGATCTGCACCGACTACCAACGACTTGCACCGACTGACACCAACTTTACTATCCTGAACAACAATTTGCACCGATTAACACCGATCAGTACCACACCCCCCAAAAAATGACTCGAACCTGCTTAATACCATCATAACAGTTGTAAAGAAACTAGGAAAGATTAACAAAAATCACCCCATCTAACTAACATCCAATGGTCACCAAAACACATGTTTAACTAAGATTATCCCACTTGGCCCTTACATGGTTAATACTTATTACAATGTCTTCTTCAAGGATATTGTATAAACAGTTGCAGGAGCAACGAAAAAGGTTGTTGGCACAACAAGCAGAATTGGCCAATCTCGAGGAATGTGGAGGTGGAGATGAGGCTTTCTTCATAGAGGAGGATGAGGATGATCACCATAGAAGGTAGAGGGCCTCAAATTCCTACCGTGTCATGAAAGTCGTGGGTCAGATAGCCAAACCCAGACGTGCTGCAAACCTCGATAGAAAAAGGGAAAGACGAGGTAAAGATCTCTTGGAAGATTATTTTATTCCCAATAGCATATTCCCTGATCATGTTTTTAGACGTCGTTTTAGAATGCAACAAAGTTTGTTCGACAAAATCATGAGTGCTATTTGCAACCATGGTCCATACTTTGTGTAAAAAGATGATGCTTTTCATGTTCTAGGTCTTCTTCCTGAGCAAAAAATTACGGCTGCCTTGCGAATGCTTGCATATGGAGCATCTACAGATTAAGTGGATAAGATCGCGAGGATGGGAAGAACAACTGTTCTGGAGTCCCTAATGCGGTTTTGCTCTGCAATTGAAGCCCTCTACACCAATGAGTACCTCTGAACACCCACGCCAAAGGACATGCGAAGGCTTCTGAGGAAGGGTGAGATGCGAGGCTTCCCTGGCATGATTGGAAGCATCGACTGCATACACTGGACTTGGAAAAACTGTCCAAGTGCGTAGCAAGGAGCTTATGGCAACAGAAAATGAGCTAAAAGCATCATTTGGGAAGCGGTGGCTTCATTTGATACATGGATTTGGCATGCTTTTTTTGGTGTTCGAGGAGCTCAGATTGACCTAAATGTCCTTGCCCAATCCCTAGTTTTCGACAAACTGCTGCAAGGAAAATCACCGAGATGCACATATTGGGTTAATGGTACCCAATACAAGGGATCGTACTACCTTGCAGATGGTATTTACCCAAGGTGGTCAACGTTTGTCAAAACAGTGCCACATCCACAGATTGAAATAGAAAAACACTTTGCAAAATGTCAAGAAGGGTGTAGGAAGGATGTTGAGCGTTGTTTTGGTATCCTGTAAGCTCGTTGGGCGATTGTCAGGGCTATAACTAGAATGTTTGATGTCGAGGCTCTTTAATCCATCGTGGTCACGTGTATTAATTCTCCACAACATGATTGTTGAAGATGAGTATGATTATGATGTCGTCGATGAATACGAGTCGGATCTGATCAACAACTCACGAAAACGTATCTACTGTGCTCATGACAATACCGAAGATCCCGTGCGACATGAGCTGTTGGAACGGGTTGGACCTTACAATGAATTGATCGTTCAACGATACACGAACTTGCAAGAGCCATACTGGCATGTAACCCGCCAAAATGACTTGATTGAGCACCAGTGGGGATTGCAAGAAGGTGAAGATAATTAAAATGAGGCTTATGGTTGAAGAATAAAGTGTATTTTTTTTAAAGTTTATGTAATTCTATGTAGTGTGTTTTGTTTTTAAGTTTATTTGGTGAGTTTATGTAATCTTATTTCACGTGTTTAAATAAAGTACAAAAATAAACAAATAATTACATTAAAATTGCATAATAAATTAAATAAAATTCAATAAAGTTTTAAAAATAAATAAGAAATAACATAAAAATTACATAAGAAATTAAATAAAGTTCAAAAGAAAAAAAGAAAAAACATAAAAATTACATAAGAAATTAAATAAAATTCTAAAAAAATAATTACATAAAGATTACACATGAAGTTAAATAAAGTACTACAAATAAATACGAAATTATACAAAGTCTGTGGAGTTAGGATATGTGGTGCTAGGATCTTGGTTGCTACGATTTGTGTAGCTAGAGCCCTCTTGACTTGTTTCTGCATCTCTTGCACGCATTCTTTGCACGACATCTCTTTTTTCCGACCCCCAAAAATATTTTGAATTCGGAGACTATCCTACTAAAGACTTGCTCATAATGTCACGATCTGCTTGAGCCATCCTTTTTTCTCCACGCATTTCATTTTGTCGATGAAGTGCTTCTCTAACCGGCTCGTTCTCTTGATTAACTATTTCTCTTTATCTCTTAGTAGTCGCATCACGGGCCTCAATAGCTGCCATTAGTGCTGCCATTGGGGCAATTTTTTCCTTATCTCTAGCCTTTTCCTGCGCTATGGTTAGTTCACCTTGGTGAGAAAGTTCCTATATATATTTAGTGTAGTCATTTTTGGAAGAACTACCTTTTTTCTTTGATGCCTTTTTACCTTGAGGCCTGAGGGACTGGCAAGTCGGTTAGGTCTCGAGCACTTGTTCAGGCGTCCCTTCCGTGTCTTCAAATGTGTCGGCTTCTTGTTTGGCCGTGTCTAGTTCTGGCGAACTATGTAGACCCATGTCGTGCATGACAACTTCTGGACCGGTTGGCACAATTTTGTATTTAGGGCAATCTTTGACAATTTCCCAACATTCCCATCTGTTGAATGATTTGTTCTGGTTCTTTGAATTGTAATGCTTGAGCTTGTAGTGTCTATAAAAAGGCAGTGTATATAAATTACATAAAAATGACATAAGAAATTAAATAAAAATTACATAATAAATTAAATAAATTAAAATATTGATGCGGGTGGAATGCATATAAAAATTACATACGAAATTTAATAAATTAAAATATTGATGTGGGTGGAATGCATATAAATAAATAAAAATATTGTCACCTAATCCGCTAAACTTGTCCCACTACGCAGGTTACCGGAAGCATGACAGATGGAGTTTTTCCAACAAGTAAAGGATGCGTTGATTTTTTTCCAACGACCTTGACTAGTTCTAGCGTCTTTTTCGTGTACATCACAAAACGCTTTCGCAATTTTACTCCACATTTCTCGCTTATCCATCTCATTACCCGTAATCAGGTCATGAGTAGTGTGAACCCAACATTCACACAATGTAACATCTTCAATGAGCTTCCACAAAGATATTTTTTTCTCTCTTAAAGTGTAGAGAATATTGAAATGTAGATAGTATAGAAAGGGTAGAAAATATTGAAATGTCATGTAAGGTGAAAGATGAGGGTTAGGTATTTATAGAAAACAAAATAACTTATTAAAAAAATTTCTGTATTTTTTTATAATTTTTAATTAATTTTAATGTAGTTAATTAATGACACACCCTAACCCGAAGACTAGGACGTGCTGGCCGTCACGTGAGCGTGACGTAACCATAAGTGCAAGCGGAAACGATAATATAACAAAATACGAGCCAACAAAAAAAAGAATCCACTTATTTAAGATATTAACAACCTAGCGTTTGAAGTACATAAAACGATACTAAACACACATAAACAGAGCATAAGCATCTAGGTGCAGTCAAGTAGGACCATAACTATTTTACAACACCCTCGGGTGAATCCTACATTTATTTAGTCTGTCAGAACGCCGAAGGAGTCCTTGTAGGCCACCAACGCCTCAACTATCAACTAGAACCTGGAGGGGCGCAAAACAGAAAACGTGAGTGGGCGAAAACAAATCTTTTCCAAATCATTTCATAAATCCACATTTATAACCCCTCTTTGAAAAACCTGTATACTTTCCCAGAAAAATAGTATATAAGCATATATATATCTCAACCATCTCAATCATCAATCTCATAACAGATTCAATAGAGAATATACCATGCCAAATTCAACAGTTTAGTATGAATGCATTAACATAATACAAATCAGGTGAAAGAAAGTAATCAACCGAAGACCCTCTAATGGCCCTGTACGGTTGAATCTAGAGCTCAAAATCCCATCTTGCCGGAGTCACCAACTGTGACCTGTACGGCCTTCTGCACATAAGTCGGAACTACCTAATGTAATCTATACGACTTAATGGTTAATATTACGCTCTAGTGCTTTTCTCATCAATCATCTGTGCACATAATCTAAGGTCACCCACCAGTCGGAACCTCTCCAAAGGTCTGTACGACTGGCCTGTCGGAACCACCTCCTATGGTCTGTACGACTAGCATCTACTTGGATCCAAGGCGAGCGTGCGATGCGGTGAATATTATAAGCACTAATATCATGGTGCAGGTTATGAGCTCAACATATCTCAACATCATCATACAATAACAATACTCACCTGATACTTACCTGTACGTCCACCGCACCATTTCACATATATGCATCATACAACAATTCATAATATTCATGAAATTCTATGCATGGCAATCAAAACATATTTCATATCTTGTTTCAACATACTTTTCACTTACGTTTGATTTCTGGGAGAAATCGAGTATATAGGTATATATAAAAAGCAAATGCCCACTCACTGGTATGTTGCCGGGTCGTGACCCCCTTGACGCCCCTGGTTGTGCTCGTCCTCGTTATAAGTTCCACCTAAAGGCGAAACCACTAAAACAACGTCATTTAACGCACATTTAACGCACATAAACCAACCTAGGCAATTAATTCCTCATACGATGCTCAATTTTGACAAATGAATACTCTAACGTGATCTACACAACCTCAGGATCATCCCCATATTTTTAAAATAATTTTCCTATACCTCACGCGCCCCCACGCGCCGAATTGGGCACGGACACACGCGCGCCCCCACGCGCAGCGCGTGCATCCCACGCGTCGTCTACCTTGGGTCGCCGGAGCTCTCGCCGGACTGAGTTTTCCGGTGGCCGGAAAACTGGGAAAATTTTCAAACTAACTATTCTCACTCGTTTTTCGTCCAAATTTCTCGAATTTTATACCAAATTGAAGCCCTTAACATGTAGAATCACGATGGAATGGTTTTAAACACTAAAAACCACGGAATCATACCTTCCAAAATTTCACAAAATCGGCTCAACGTCGAACTAGGTGATTCTGACGTAAAACTTCCAAAAGTTATACTCCGAACTTCCTTAGGACTCCCTAAGGCTCACTGCAATCTTGGTTTAACCTAGAACACAACCAATTCAAAGTTTATAAACAGTACCATTTCACGGGACCTTTAGAAACTAGGGTTTTTGAAATGAAACTTACCTGGGATTTGGTACCTACGTGATCGTGAAGTCCTCAGGGTTACAATGGTGTTCTTAAATCCAGCGTTGGTTGAAGTTTTTAGTGGGTTTGTGTGTGGTGGTTCACGGTGGAGAAGAAGAGAGAGAGACGAGAGTTAGGGAAAGAGAGAGACAACACTCGGGTTTTGGGGAAGGAATTGAGGGGGTGGGATCCATGTGAGGTCCTACCCTAACTTAACTACAAGATTAATACCACAAACTAAAAAACCTAAGTCTAAGTTATTAACCCACAAAAATATTCTAATTAACCGAAAAAAAGTAGGAACTTAAATTAAAACCAACGTCACATTTACACACCTTAATCCCGATCAAGGGTATTTTTGTAATTTCACATCTTCGGAATTAATAATTCCGGGACGGGTTGTGACAATCTCCCCTCCTTATAGAATTTCGTCCCCGAAATTCCAGCAACCAACCAACCCATCAATACCCATAAAATAACCTCGGGTACATATCTCTCATCCGTTCTTCTGTCTCCCAAGTAGCTTCTTCCGCTGAATGGTTCCTCCACAATACTTTTACCAAGCTCACTACTTTATTCCTTAGAGTCGTATCTTTTCTATCCAGTATAGTCACTGGTTCCTCGTCATACGTCAAATCCGGATTAATTTCCAATGGTTGAGGAGGAATCACATGTGAATGATCTGAAACATAATGCCGAAGCATCGAGACATGAAACACATTATGCACCTTAGATAACTCTGGAGGTAGCTCCAACCTGTAAGCAACTTCACCAATCCTCTCAGTGATCTCATAAGGTCCAATGTACCTGGGACTGAGCTTTCCTTTCTTCCCAAATCGAACCACACCTCTCCAAGGTGATAATTTCAAAAATACATAGTCCCCCACGTTATACATTCTATTCGTGGTATGTTGATCCGATAGGCTCTTTTGTCTATCCTGGGCCGCTTTCAGGTTAGACTTAATTACCTGAATATTCTGAGTGGTCTCGTCCACAATCTCTAGGCCCTCAAGTACTCTTTCACCGACCTCTGACCAACATAATGGCGTACGACAAGCTTTACCATAAAGCGCTTCAAATGGAGACATTCCAATGCTCGAATGAAAACTATTATTGTAGGCAAACTCCATCAAATCTAAGCGATCATGCCAAGAATCACCAAATTGCATCACAGAGGATCTCAACATATCCTCGAGTGTCTGAATAGTCCTCTCTGACTGACCATCTGTCTGTGGGTGATATGCTGTACTGTAAAGCAATCTAGTGCCCAAAGCTTCTTGAAAAGCTATCCAAAACTTAGAAGTAAACCTTGGATCTCGATCAGAAATGATATTCACTGGGACACCATGATACTTTACCACCTTCGAAATGAATAACTTAGCCAACTTATTTAAAGGGTACTTCTCCCTTACTGGAATAAAATGTGCTGTTTTGGTAAGTCGATCTACAACCACCCAAATGCCATCAAAACCATTTTGTGTACGAGGTAGCTTATACACAAAATCCATCGTTATGTTCTCCCACTTCCACTGGGGAACAGGGAGTGGTTGGAATCTTCCAAACGGCTTCTTTCTTTCAGCCTTAACCTGCTCGCAAACAATACACCTACTTACATACTCTGCAATCTCCCTTTTCATACCCGGCCAATAGTAAAATGGTCGAATGGTATGATACATTTTAGTTCCTCCTGGGTGCATAGCATAAGCCGAACAATGTGCTTCATCCAAAATTTCTTTCTTTAATTCCTCATTATTTGGCACATACATCCTGTTCTCTTGCATAAGCATACCATCTGATCCTCGGATCCTGAGATCTTTCTTCTTCCCTTTCTTTCTTAAATTGACCAACTCTTGGATTTCTTCATCCAACGATTGGGCTGCAAGCACCCGATCAATTAAAATTGGCTTGACTTGAAAATTGGCAAGAAAAGCTTCACTTCGTTCTTCCAATTCTAACTCTACTCCAGTAGATCTCAACTCTGCAGGAAGAGAAACACGGCTGGATACAAAGCGTTAAGTCGACCTTGAGGTTTCCTACTCAGGGCATCAGCTACCACATTTGCACGACCCGGATGGTACTCAATCGTGCAATCATAATCACTTAGTAATTCTAACCATCTTCTCTGACGAAGATTAAGATCATGCTGAGTGAAGAGGTACTGAAGACTTTTATGATCTGTAAAGATTTTACATTTCTCGCCATAGAGATAGTGTCTCCAAATCTTCAAAGCAAACACAATAGCTGCCAACTCAAGATCGTGAGTAGGATAGTTCCTTTCATGAGTCTTCAACTGCCTAGAAGCATAGGCAATCACTTTACTATGCTGCATCAAAACGCAACCCAAACCATTCAAAGAAGCATCGCTGTAGATCTCGAAGTTGCCACTATCGTCGGGAAGTACTAATACCGGTGCATGAGTGAGGCAATATTTCAACTGCTGAAAACTTTGTTCACAATTATTATCCCACTCAAACTTAACATCCTTCCTGGTTAACTTCGTTAATGGCAAGGCAATCATAGAAAAGTCTTGGACAAACCGTCGATAATAACCTGCCAAACCAAGAAAACTTCGTACCTCAGTGACGGTTCTAGGTTGTTCCCAACTTTCCACTGCTGCTATCTTTTGAGGATCCACTTGAATTCCTTGAGCCGATACCACATGTCCCAAAAATGACACTTGATCCAGCCAAAACTGACATTTACTAAACTTGGCATATAATCGGTGTTCCCTCAACTTCCTTAACACCAAGTTAAGATGTCGAATATGGTCTGATTTCGACTTAGAGTATACCAGAATATCATCAATAAAAACAATAACAAACCTATCGAGATATTCTTGGAATACTTCATTCATCAATCTCATGAAAGCTGCAGGGGCATTAGTTAATCCAAATGGCATAACCAAAAACTCATAATGCCCATAACGAGTCCTGAAAGCCGTTTTATGAACATCCTCATCTTTAATCTTTAATTGATAATACCCAGACCTCAAATCGATCTTAGAAAACACACAGGCACCCTTGAGTTGATCGAACAAATCATCTATACGAGGCAATGGATAACGGTTTTTAATCGTTACCCGATTCAATTGCCTGTAATCAATACACAATCTCAAAGTTCCATCCTTCTTTCTTACAAACAACACCGGAGCTCCCCACGGTGAAGAACTAGGCTGAATGAAACCTTTATCAATTAATTCTTGCAATTGAATTTTCAATTCTCTTAATTCCGCTGGTGCCATTCTATAAGGAGTCAAAGAGATAGGGTTCGTACCTGGAAGCAAATCAATCGAAAACTCCACATCTCTATCTGGAGGCAATCCAGACAAATCATCCGGAAACACATCAGGATAGTGTCTGACTACTCCAACTTCCTCCATACTACTGAGAGCAACATCATTCAAAACCACATGTGCTAAGTATCCCTGACAACCCTTGGATAACAACTTCTTTGCTCTTAAGGCAGAAATAACACCATGCCTCACCCCACTTCTTTCACCTACAAATGTAACCTCGGGTAGTCTAGGACGAAGAAAAGTAACTGATTTCCCGTAACAGTCTATATGGGCGCGATTATAATGCAACCAATCCGCCCCTAAAATCACATCAAAATCCACGATGTCTAACGGGATAAGATTAGCAAGCATAACTACATTATCTACCATCACTGGACACCCAGGATAAAATCTATCAACATAACATTTATCCCCTCTAGGCATAGCAAACTCTAAATCAAACCCTAGAGATGAAGGATGAGGTTGTGTCATTTGAGCAAATGTATGTGAAATCACAGAGTGTGTAGCACCACAATCAATCAAGACTCTAGCAAAATGACCAAGGACATTCAACGTACCCATAATCAAGTCTGGATGATTCTGAGCATCTTGCAGCGAGACGTGGTTAATATGTCCCTGAGCTGGCTGTCGTCCTCCACGACCTCTGCCACCCTGATTACCTCGTCCTCGATGAGTACGTCCTTGACCTGTTTGGGCAGGCTGCCTAGACGGCCCTGCTCCACTAGCAGCAACCCCTCTCTGTTGGGGCTGACCCCCCTGATTCCACTGAGATCCGCTAGCTGGCATAGACGGATATGAAGTATAACCTCCCTGGTCCTGAGAATATCCACTCTGAAGATAAGGATCCTGGGAATATTGATACTGTCCCGAAGCATAAGGAGCAGCATCACCCTGATAGTGATAAGCACCACCACGACCCATCTGGCCATAACTGCCTGAATTAAAGTTCTGCTGAGTCGGTGCTGGAGCTGGCATAATAGGCTGCTGTAGCCTCTGTTGACCCTGGGGACAATGCATAACTCGATGTCCTAGCTGACCACATGTAAAGCATGCACCACTGATTCTCCTACATTCCCCATGATGTCAGAAATTACAACGGCGACATAACGGAGGACCAGAACCACCAGCACCACCAAAGCCTCTCTGAACAGGAAATCTAGGTCCACTACCAAACCTACCACCTCCTCTCCTCGGACCTGTGGCACTAAATCCACCACTGAAAGAACTCGAACTCATTCCACTTTTCTTGAAATTCTGCGTCTGACGAGGTCCCTGGAATGAGATACCTTTACCTTTGCCATCATTCCTCTGGTTGCCACCATTCTTATCTTCCTCTTCGTCACTATCACTAGGAAGTTTCTCGGACTCCTCCATCCGAACCAGGATCTCAGAAAACTCATGATAGTTAGCACAAGGAAGTGCGCTAGCAAATGTTCGCCATTTCTTCTTTGATCCCAACTTAAATCGACGAAGCATTTCCACGGGATTAGCAGCCACTTCCGGATCATAACGAGACAAATCTGTAAACTTCCTGTAGTATTCACCCGCCGACATCTTTCTTTGCTTCAATTGGGTGAACTCCTGTTTCTTACTATCAATGTACTCCGGAGGAATAAATCTTTTCTTAAATATTCCCTTGAATGTGTTCCAATCTTGCACCATCTCAGGTGCCAGAAATTTAGTTTCATTCCCCCACCAAACTGCAATTTCACGACTTAAAAACCAAATGGTAGTCTCGACCCATCTACTCTCAAGTAGGTTCCCTTGACTCTGCATCACTTGAAAAGTCTGCTCAATCCGATCCAACCACCTTTCTGCCCCCTTATAACCTTCATTTCCTTCAAAGGTTTCCAATTTCAGATTATACATCGTCTCTACGAGCGTTCTCTGAGGAGGACGGATATTAGCCTGAAAAGCCTGACCCATTGTTTCCCCATACTGAGCCATATCGGGGAGATTAGGCTCAGTAGCACGGCGGGGCTCTCTACGAGGCGGCATAGTTCTGACAAAAGACATCAAAAATCAATAGATGATTTCACGAGTTATACAGGACTGCAACCTATGCTCTGATACCAAACTGACACACCCTAACCCGAAGACTAGGACGTGCTGGCCGTCACGTGAGCGTGACGTAACCATAAGTGCAAGCGGAAACGATAATATAACAAAATACGAGCCAACAAAAAAAAGAATCCACTTATTTAAGATATTAACAACCTAGCATTTTAAGTACATAAAACGATACTAAACACACATAAACAGAGCATAAGCATCTAGGTGCAGTCAAGTAGGACCATAACTATTTTACAACACCCTCGGGTGAATCCTACATTTATTTAGTCTGTCAGAACGCCGAAGGAGTCCTCGTAGGCCACCAACGCCTCAACTATCAACTAGAACCTGGAGGGGCGCAAAACAGAAAATGTGAGTGGGCGAAAACAAATCTTTTCCAAATCATTTCATAAATCCACATTTATAACCCCTCTTTGAAAAACCTGTATACTTTCCCAGAAAAATAGTATATAAGCATATATATATCTCAACCATCTCAATCATCAATCTCATAACAGATTCAATAGAGAATATACCATGCCAAATTCAACAGTTTAGTATGAATGCATTAACATAATACAAATCAGGTGAAAGAAAGTAATCAACCGGAGACCCTCTAATGGCCCTGTACGGTTGAATCTAGAGCTCAAAATCTCATCTTGCCGGAGTCACCAACTGTGACCTGTACGGCCTTCTGCACATAAGTCGGAACTACCTAATGTAATCTGTACGACTTAATGGTTAATATTACGCTCTAGTGCTTTTCTCATCAATCATCTGTGCACATAATCTAAGGTCACCCACCAGTCGGAACCTCTCCAAAGGTCTGTACGACTGGCCTGTCGGAACCACCTCCTATGGTCTGTACGACTAGCATCTACTTGGATCCAAGGCGAGCGTGCGATGCGGTGAATATTATAAGCACTAATATCATGGTGCAGGTTATGAGCTCAACATATCTCAACATCATCATACAATAACAATACTCACCTGATACTTACCTGTACGTCCACCGCACCATTTCACATATATGCATCATACAACAATTCATAATATTCATGAAATTCTATGCATGGCAATCAAAACATATTTCATATCTTGTTTCAACATACTTTTCACTTACGTTTGATTTCTGGGAGAAATCGAGTATATAGGTATATATAAAAAGCAAATGCCCACTCACTGGTATGTTGCCGGGTCGTGACCCCCTTGACGCCCCTGGTTGTGCTCGTCCTCGTTATAAGTTCCACCTAAAGGCGAAACCACTAAAACAACGTCATTTAACGCACATTTAACGCACATAAACCAACCTAGGCAATTAATTCCTCATACGATGCTCAATTTTGACAAATGAATACTCTAACGTGATCTACACAACCTCAGGATCATCCCCATATTTTTAAAATAATTTTCCTATACCTCACGCGCCCCCACGCGCCGAATTGGGCACGTACACGCGCGCGCCCCCACGCGCAGCGCGTGCATCCCACGCGTCGTCTACCTTGGGTCGCCGGAGCTCTCGCCGGACTGAGTTTTTCGGTGGCCGGAAAACTGGGAAAATTTTCAAACTAACTATTCTCACTCATTTTTCGTCCAAATTTCTCGAATTTTATACCAAATTGAAGCCCTTAACATGTAGAATCACGATGGAATGGTTTTAAACACTAAAAACCACGGAATCATACCTTCCAAAATTTCACAAAATCGGCTCAACGTCGAACTAGGTGATTCTGACGTCCAAAACTTCCAAAAGTTATACTCCGAACTTCCTTAGGACTCCCTAAGGCTCACTGCAATCTTGGTTTAACCTAGAACACAACCAATTCAAAGTTTATAAACAGTACCATTTCACGGGACCTTTAGAAACTAGGGTTTTTGAAATGAAACTTACCTGGATTTGGTACCTACGTGATCGTGAAGTCCTCAGGGTTACAATGGTGTTCTTAAATCCAGCGTTGGTTGAAGTTTTTAGTGGGTTTGTGTGTGGTGGTTCACGGTGGAGAAGAAGAGAGAGAGACGAGAGTTAGGGAAAGAGAGAGACAACACTCGGGTTTTGGGGAAGGAATTGAGGGGGTGGGATCCATGTGAGGTCCTACCCTAACTTAACTACAAGATTAATACCACAAACTAAAAAACCTAAGTCTAAGTTATTAACCCACAAAAATATTCTAATTAACCAAAAAAAAGTAGGAACTTAAATTAAAACCAACGTCACATTTACACACCTTAATCCCGATCAAGTGTATTTTTGTAATTTCACATCTTCGGAATTAATAATTCTGGGACGGGTTGTGACAATTAATCTGGACCGTTGGATTTGAAAAATATTCAAATCCAAGAGCCAAGATGCTGCCACGTGGCCAACGGTCATAAATCTGACTGTTGGGCCCTTATTTTATTTTATTTTTATTTTAGGGGAAAAAACATGGACCATTGATCTTTGATCGAACGGTCCAGTTTAAAAGTAAAATTAAATTTTTTTTTTACCGTTGGAAATCCAACGGCTCTGAGTTAGCCACATCGATGAAGCCCAAATGGGCTGACAGCGTGCAGAAATCTAGTCGCCTACTTGCGCCCACGTGACACACCCGTACCCGAAAGTAGGGCATGCTGGCCGTCATGTGAGTGTGACGTAGCCAAGTGCTCTGTGCGGAAGCGAAGATCGATAAGAAGTACGAATAAATTCAAACCGAAATCTAGCAACCTAAATAGGAATGTGTGCTAGAGATATTACAATACTTATACATATTCAGAGCGTACTAAGTCAGTGCAGTCAAGCATGAATAAAAGAGTTTAATTACACCATCGGTGCCCTACACATGATAAATCTGTCAGAAAGTCGGAAATCCTCGAAGTGCCAAACTCGTACCTCAAGCTATCTAGAACCTGGAGGGGCGAAAAAACAAAGGGAGTGGGTCAGCAAAAACAATTCTTTTCTCATCAATCTTTTCTCAAAAGTCTAGCCCCTCTCCGTAAAACCTGTATAGTTCCCATAAAATAATACGTACATATATATCTTAATCTTTCTCAGCATAAAATGTTTTTAAAGTATCTCAATGTATGCCATGCAATGCAATTCAATGCCCTCTGAAACTCATAAGTAATGCCATGCTATGCATTTCAATAATCATGTCGCTACTATATGTCATCTCAGCCCTCGGCTGTAATTATAGCTCATAACATCTCAATCTCATCATCATATCTACGCTGCACATACATCCATATCTCATCATATCATCATCATCATCATGGTATCAATAATAAATGCTCTAGTGCTACAATCACGTGAAGACTGTGCGTATGAACGCGGGTCACCTACATGTCGTACCCACTCAAAAGTGGTCTATACGACAAGAATGTGCATCTACTTGGATCCAAGGCGAGCATGCGGTGCGGGAGGTGAATGACATGTGAAAGACTGTGCCCCTAACTCTGGGCGTGAGCACTAACAGTATGTACAGGTCTATGAGCTAACAATTCATGATATCTCATCATTTCACATCATATCTCATCATATTCGTTCTCAACTATGCATGTACCTACCTGGTACTTACCTGGCGTCCTCGGCACCAACATATGCATGAAATGTATAATTAAATATTCATGCATCAAAATCAAGTAATATGCAAGTCGATAAAACGTATTTTCCATTTAAAAAGCGATTCTGGGAAATCATTATATATATATATATATAGGTTATACAGAAAATAATACTGCCCACTCACTGATGGGTCGCTGGATCGTAGCCCCCGCGTCGTGCCTGGCTACGGTCGTCCTCAGAATACGTTTCACCTATATGAGAAATTACTAAAAATACTTCATTTAATCACATACATGTAACTACGGAAATAACTTCTCATACATAGCTCAATTTTGGTATTTGAATATACCAACGTGACCTACTCGTCGTCACGAACATCCCCATATTTTTAAAATAATTTTTCACTGTTCCACGCGCCAGAAATTGCACAGACCCATGCGCGGTCACGCGCAGTGCACACTGACGGCGTCAGTTAACGCCGTCAGGAATATTCCGTCAACTTTAACGGCATCAGTAACGGCGTCAGTTAATGGCGTCAGAATATTCCGTCAGAGTTGACGGAATATTCCAACTCCGGTTATCTTTTCCAGCGACTCGCCGGCCGTCGGTGACTGTTTCGCCGAAATTTCTGGGAAATTTTCAAAGTGTCCTATCTTGCTCATTTTTCATCCTTTTTGACCCATTTTTCTTTGTATGTGCTCCAAATTCAGTGTAGAACATAAATATACCTTCAAAAACTTCGAAAACCAACAGGAATCTCGTCGGGAAATCTCCAAAAACCGGCCACTCTCGTTCTCGCCGATCCCGACATCAAAGCTTAGCAAACGAATGTCTCCGAGCCTCCTGGGAACCTTTTAAGGCTAGTGGTGAGCTTAGTTTGTCCTAAAAATCAACCAAGAAAAAGTTGATGAATAGTGCCCTTTTTGGACCTTCGGTTTTCGACGTGAAATCGAATGAGTTCGTACCTGAAAATGGCACCACTGTGCTCGTGAAGACTCCAGGAATGCAATGGTGGTCTTAGATGAGTCGATCCATGAAGTTTGCACTTGTTTGAGGGTGTGCCGTACGTGAAAGGCGAGAGAGAAAGAGAGAATTGTCGGTGAGAGAGAGAATAGGAGTCTGAATAATTGAGGGTAGAGAGAGAGTGTGACGGAAGTGAGGGAGTGTGAGGGTTGTGTGAGGTCAAAAACTGTCAACCTCCAATAATATCACAACCATCAATAATTGAGGGCCACCATCCTCACATCCCACATGCATGCATACGTAAAATAATCCCCATGGGCAATTCTGTCAGTTTTATAATTAATAAGTCAATATAATCGGGACAGGTCGTCACACCACGTGCGAGTGTCGTGCACGCGCCAGCCAAATAGGCTAGCTCTTGGGTTTATCAAAAAATAGGTTGGTCTGTTGCCTGGCTTGGGCTGGGTGCCAGGCAACTTTGTGGGCTGGAGTCAATGGACAGACCCTCAGTGGGTTTTTTTGACTGGGTGATGGGCAAATGGTTGTCCGGTGGACTTGCTCTTAGTTAACAGACATCAGCCTGCACAACTTCAACAAAATTACTTACATGCCATTAGCCTTATCATTGTTGACCATTTTTGCAGAAGTAGTTTCAACTATATATATATATATATATATATATATATATATATATATATATAATTAGTTTTGTATACTTTTTAGTATAACCAGTTTTTATATGTTAAAAAATATCTTCTCAAAAAGACAGCTTAATTATCTGTACAATCATTTTAACTATTTGTATAATTTGTTTGTATACTTTATTAGTAAAATCAGTTGATATACTTTTAAAATAAAAAAATCTGGTGAAAAGATACAATTTAACTATATGTAAAATCAATTTATATCGTTATTACTAGAATTTGTATACTTTATTAGTAAAATCAGTTGGTATTAGTAAAATCAGTTGGTATGCTTTTAAAATAAAAACAAATCTTGTGAAAGGATATAGTTTTACTATATGTAAAATCAGTTTATATCGTTATTACTAGAATTAGTTTAACTATTTGTTGAACCAGTTTTATATACTTTATTAGTATAATCAAATGTGAAGAAAAAAAAAGGAAAAAAAAACAAGAAGCTAAACTTATGTAATAGGCCAAGATTTTGTCTCTTTTGATTTTCACTGGAAGCAACAAATGGAGGAGAGAGAGAGAGAGAGAGAGAGAGAGAGAGAGAGAGAGAGAGAGAGAGAGAAACAGAGCAAGAGATGGAGAGAGAGAAAGAGAGAGAAGCGTGAAAAGGCCTTTTTTTAGAGGAAGTAAGAAGGAGGAGAGAGACTGTAAAAGAAGTACGAAGGAGGAAGAGAGAGAACAATACAAATATAAGATTGTATCCATCTTTCAAATATAAAGGGGCAAAATTGTAAATGCAAAAACAATCTAAAAAACAATCATGACATCACCTGCCACATGAATAAATTTTGTCCTCCTTGAAATAAATAAAAAATGGAGGAAAGAGAAAGAGAAAACGGAGCAAGAGACGGAGAGAGAGAGAGAGAGAGAGAGAGAGAGAGAAAAGTGTGAAAAGGCCTCTTTGTAGAGGAAGTAGGAAGAAGGAGTGAAAGAGAAGGTAAGAGAAGTACAAAGGAGGAAGAGAGAGAACAATACAAATATAAGAATGTATCCATCTGTTAAATATAAAGAGGCAAAATTGTAAATGCAAAAGCAATCTAAAAAACATCCATGACATCACCTGCCACCAAGGTTCTAAAAAACGTTAGGCGCTAGTCGGGCGGCGGACTGGCGCCTAGGCGCCTAGGCAGAGTCTAGGCTGCCTAGACAGATTTAGGTAAATTTCTTATATATTTTATGAATTAATTAAATTTACCATATCAAATGTAAATAATTCTTGACTAATATGTTATTTCTTATAAAAGAACATACATGTGTGAATATTTTATGTAAATATATAATATGTTTGCCTATGAAAAAAAAACCAAATATTATCTAAATAATTTATAATTTATATAACATATATATATATATATATATATATATAAAATATCACAAACTTTAAAAAAAAAAAAAAAACCCACATAGTGGGTGGTTTTCATTATTAAAAATTAAAACCATTAGTCATCCCCTCACCTCTTTCGCATCACCTGTCCACTTGGGTGGTTGTCATCATTAAAACCATCTCATGGTTTTCAATTTCATAATTAAAACCATCTTGGATTTGAGATCCCGGTTCGCTACCACATAGAAATGTTTAAGTCTCTTCCTCTCTTTCTCTCTCTCTCTTTCTTTTTTTTTTCTCTCTCTCTCTCTCTCTGTACCTCTCAGACTCTCTTACCTCGTCTTCACAGACGAGCTCCAGAAGCAGCAGTCTCTCTTCCCCCATCTTCACAGACGAGCTCCGGAAATTCACTGGCAGCAGTCTTTCTTACCTCATCTTCATAGAGACAAGCTGCAAAAGTTGGCCGACAGTCTCTCTTTCTCTTCACACTCTCTCTTTCCTCATTTTCATAGAGACAAGCTACGTATAAGATCAGAAATTGTAGATCTGTTGCGAAAATTGCAGCAAGTTTGAGATTTGTAGCGAGATTCAAACAGCCTAGACTGCCGCCTAGACCGCCTCAGACGCCTAGCGACCGCCTAAGTCCTCCCTGCCTTACTGAATGTTTTGGTATAGATCGGGTCGGAGCTCCGCTTCCCAGCAGCCGCCTAGGCTGTTTTTTAGAACACTACTTGCCACATGAATAAATTTTGTCATCCTTGAAATAAACAAATTTTTTTAACTCTATGCAAAATATATCTTATAAATTGGTTGTATATGTAATTTTTTCTTGTTAGGGACGTTTTGGTCGAGTTGGATTTGGGCCTCTGTGGAAACTCTCTACTCTCCTAGTTCATTTCCAGCACGAAGTCTTGAAATGCTTAAAAAAAGCACGTCTTATGAAGCATTCCAGTTGAATCAATGACTCCAAATTAACGATGATTGCATGATTACAATGAATTGGAACTTGCCTTGGTGAAGCATGGGGTGGAAGCTAAAAACTTATTGGTTTAGCAAGAGAGAGATTGTTCATACGTGCATGGTTTTAAGAAGGGCCAATCAAGGGTTCTTAGTTCTTTGAGAATATTTATGGTAGCTAAGGAAATCTAAAGGAAGCTTAAAGCAATTCCCAAAATTGAGGAAAGCTTCCGTCTCAAGAACTAAGGTTTTTTGCATTTAGAGAAAGCTTGCTCTACTTGGTACGATATTTCCTTAGTCCTCTATTATCCTCATCCTTCGCTTCTTCTTTGTTGTTCTTGGCTTCCTTCTCCTCTTATAGGCGTAGAGTTCCTTACCAATTTCCAGGAATCCTTTGATTTCTTCATTTCTTCCTAGTTTTCATTAAGTCTTCCCTTCCATGGGCGCAGCTATAACTTTTCTTTTTGGTGCAACGTTGAACATCTTTACTAGCCTCATGAAGACTAGGTGTAACACACTGCCCAAAGTCTCTTCTTCCAGAATTAGTTTCCACATACCTCTATTTTGGCAAGGCTCCTCCTTGTTTTTCTATGTAAGCTTGGAAGGGAATGGTCTCTTCCCTCCTCATTAATGAGGCGCGTGACTCTATGTTTGAACATGATCATGTAGGTAGCTTAGCTTTGGGTTTGGTTGTTTTCTAAGTATCCTAGTTGGTTTGCAAGGAAAGTGGCATCAGTTCTTTTTAAGTCATTAACAAGGGACTTATTCTCATATTCCACGCTGAAACCTGGTCTGTTATGTCTCTTTAACTTATCCATGTGAAACCAAAGATCATGGGCTTGGACTTCGGGTGCTCCAAAGCAGCCCAAAGTCTTCCATAACCTTAGCTCCACGTAGGCCTAATAAACTTCTGTAACCATCCACACCACGATCCACTTGGCAAATCTCGACATGCTGCTTGGGCCTATTTTAGCGTGTAGCACATGGTTGATGGGACTTAATTAAAACTTTAGTGTCGTAATCATAGATTGGCATGATAAATATGCATGGGCTTGCCATGGTTATACAAAACGTCCAATTTATATAATTATTATTTTATTGGCATGGTGTGATTGTAAATCCACATACCCCTCGATTCCACACCTTTTCATGAATTTAAGCTTGGCTTGTGATGCTTTTACAATGATTGAGCTTTGCGATATGTTGCGCTTGTAGGTAAGATTTTTGAGCCCTAATATTAGACTCCTTGATTATTTGGACTATGAGAGAATTGAATTGGGCCAAAGAATCAGATCTTGGTCCAAACTTTCAAAACATACTTTGTGATTGCTGCCCTTGGAACTTAGCTTGATTGCTCGGTGAAGCTCTTCGAGTAATTAGGTTTATTTCGATATATCGACTAGCTTGGCATGATTTCTTGATTGTAATTACCTTGATTTTGACATTGACGTCTATATAGCATGTTTTCCCTTTTTCGTTAAAAGTTGCTTTGTTGCTATATTGGAATTGAATAAAAACAAAACACTATAAAGAGAATATTCATTAGAGGGAGGTATAAATGGGCCAAAAAGCAAAGTGAATTTTCCCTAGATACATCTATATATTCAATTAAATTTATTGTTGGTATGGCCTGTAAAAAGTAAGAACAGGTACTGCATGATAGCATGGCTATGGAAAAGCTTCTTGCACAAAAAATTGAAAATCTTGGACATGTGCATGTTGGAATTTCTAGGGGTCTTTATTTTCTCTTCGATGCGTTAGCTTGTCATTTGAAACTAGATTCGCGCACTTTTACTTAAACTCATTTTCCCTTATGGATTTGCATGGGTTGGGGAATTTTGGCTTCAGACCCTCTAGAATGTTTTTATGTGGTGGACAACTTATTTTGCATCGACGACAGGCTATAAAGAGGAGGCCGCCACCACCTCTCGATTTTTTAACAAGGCTTTTAAGGACGAGGAGCCTGCCCCAAACTCTGTTGCTTTTATTGACTCGAAATGCATATCAAGATGTTGCATCGAGATTGGTCGATTTTCGGCTATCCTTTTGTTCTTCGTCTTTTCCTATGGTGAAGCCACGATATTGGCAAATTAAGCTTCTTCGCGGCAAACCTAAGTTTCTTTGCCATATAGTTAGAAGATCGAGCACGGAAACTCACAAATTGGGAAGAGTTCACTCCGGCTCTGGAAGATGTGGAAAATATTTTCCACCACCTTATTGTAGGAAATATAGACCTTTCCATAAATAGCGTTGCATAAAGATTTGTGATTGTTTCCTTTCTTTTACTTTTTCTGTGCATGTATGTATATGTGAGATTTCATGTGCGTGTGCATGTGATTCTAGGTATGGAAATTTGTCATGGGCAAATATTGGCATGTTTTTTTCAAGGGGTGTGCTATCCACACACCCCTTTTTACTTCTCACACACCCTTGTTAATTTCTGTCCGTTAGATCTTTTTCAATTCATCTGATCCAACAGCCGAAATCCAAAAAGGTGTGGGAGAAGTAAAAAGGGGTGTGTGGATATCACATCCCTTTTTCAATTATTGTATACGTGCATGCATAAGCCAGGCAAGTTCGACGGAGGCTTTCCTGTGTGGACTACTAGTTTGTGATATCTTCTCATCCTTCATGGTGATTTTCTTCGTTTTCTTTTTTTCATTATGCATGATTTGCGATTTTTCCGTGAAGGTCGCTGCCAACAACTCGGGCGCCTTTTTGTTTGTACTATACTTGACCAATCCCGAAACTGCCGAGCACCGGTCAATGTCATACCTTCAAGGACCCACTGAGGAGTTCATGATAAGGTACCCTTGCAGAAGTACAAGAGTTTCTGTTAGGACCATATTGTTTGGAGTGCCTATTAGCGTCTTCACTCAACCCATCCTTGTTAGCCCACAACTATGTTTGCTCAGGCCTAGCCTGCTTTGGAGATAGGGTTTCCCTTTCAGTTGAGATATAAATATATGTAGTGTACCTAGTGAGGGAGAAAGGAATGAAATCTGTCTCTTTCTCTTTCGAATTCCCTTACTCTTTCCTTTTCTTTTTTCCCTGCACTATTATTTCGTTTTCTAGCTTTCTATGTTTGAGATCGATTGGCCGTACCAGTTTCCCTCAAACTAGGAGGCTGATCACAGCACGACACATGTCAACGTTAGAATAAAGCTCATCGAGTCGCACATCGATCGCGGACAAAAGCTGGAGACTCTCCTCAACTATAAAAGTAGGCCACTCTCTTACAATTAATCCCTAATGTCATTATTATACTTAAACTAGTCATTAGAACTCACTAATGATGATTATGATTGAACCTATGTATTTGTGTAAACTCTTCACTATTAATGAGAACTCCTTTACTCCGTGGACATAGCCAAACTTAAGGTGCACCACGTACATCTTGTGTTTGTTTTCCTATCTCTATCTATTTACATATTATCCTCACTAGGTGACTGCAGCAACTAAGCAAAGATCACAAACTTGACACTTTACATTGTTCCAAAGCCTTCACTAATTTTGTGCATCAACACTTTTATTGGCACCAGATTCGTACAAATCTCTGGCTGACACACCCCGACCCAGGGGTCGAAGCGTGCTGGCCGTCACGTGGGAGTGACGTAGCCAAAACGTCAGCGGAAGGTAATTATGCATGAAATGCGGCAGTGAAGTCAAGTTGATAATTTACATAAGATAAAAAGTGATAGAGGGCGGAAGTGAAATAGTTAAAGGGTCACAGAGCCAATCCTAGGTGCAGTCGTTTAAAACAAAACAGCATAACTACTAAAGAAATCCTACATCAGTGGTGGTCTGTCAGAACTGCCTCGGTGCCTCGATAACCGTCCACGTCGCCGCTACCTAGAACCTGGAGGGGCGCAAAACAGAAAATGTGAGTGGGCAAAAACAAGTATTTTTCAAAATCATTTAATAAAATCCATAAATAACCCCTCGCTGTAAATCAATATAATTTTCCCAGAAAATAATACGTATGTAAACTTATGTATGAAAACTCGTCTCAGCATCAAAACTCATTATCAAATCCCAATAATAGGCCATGTCGATATACCAACTCAGAAATCAGCATCATCAGCCAAGTAATATAAATCTAGGGTGTCCCTAGTGTCATGTCAGCCGGAGTCACCTCTAGTGACCTGTACGGCTGAACCTATAGCTCATCCATCATACTCAATCACTATCAATCATTATCCTGCACACGAGTCGGAACCACCTATAATGGTCTGTACGACAGGCTAGGTGTATAACATTACGCTCAGTGCTACGATCACGTGAAGGCTGTGCGACGAATCGCGGGTCACCTACGAGTCGGAACCACCTATAGTGGTCTGTACGACAGGCTAGGCACCTGCCTTGGATCCAAGGTGAGCGTACGGTGCGTGAGGTGAACGATCACGTGAAGGCTAGGCCCCCTATTCTGGCGGAGCACAAACACCCGAGGTGCAGGTGATGAGCTAAATCACTATCTATCATCATCCCAAGCACTATAACCATACTTACCTGACTTACCTGGCCGTCCTCGGCGTCAGAGCGAAGTAAATGCAATCATGATCATATTTATAATCTATAGTAGGTATATGACATGGCAATATAATTATAAAACCAATTCCGTTCATAAATCATGAAATTTGCGTTTCTGGGAAAACGCCAATTTTATATATATATATACTGAAAACAAAAGCCCACTCACTGGTATGTCGACGAGTCGTATCCCCCGAGCCTAGAATGAATGTGCTCGTCCTCTGGGTACGTCTCACCTATATGTGAAACAATTGCAAAACCGTCATTAACAGCACATAACCGAGCTACGTCATTAACTTTTCATACGAAGGTCAATTTTGGTATTTGAATATACCAACGCGACCTACACGACGTCACGACTGTCGTGATATTTTTAAAATAATTTTTTACTGTGGCACGCGCCCCCACGCGCCAAGGAATGCACGGACAGACGCCCCCCACGCGCGTCACGTGCTGCGCACGCGCGACTAACCCTAACGGCGTCAGGAATATTCCGTTATCTTCTAACGGATTCCTTTAGAACTGACTGACGGCGCGAGGAATATTCCGTCAACTTTGACGGAATATTCCGTCACCCCTAACCTCTAGCTCCGGCGACCTTCGCCGGCGACGGAAACTGGGTAAAACTTCTAAGTCTCCATTCTAGCTCATTTTTGCTCCAAAATTCATGAAATTTGTACCAAAATGCTCCAAATTCAACGTAGAACACATTTGTACCTTCAACTCCTTTGAAAAACCACGAGACAATCGTTGGAAAAATTCTCCAAAATCGGTCCAGCTTCGAAACCTCCAACTCCGACGTCCAAATCTTGTCAACGATACATTCCGAGGTTCCTAAGACAATTTTAAGACAAATGGTGATCTTGTTTTCACCTAAAACGTAACTAATCCAAAGTTGATGAACAGTACCCTATTAATTATTCTCGGGTTAAAGGAGTTCTATTGTGTTTCGAACTAAACTAATGCCACTATACTACTTACCAGGTTCCCAGAAGTCCAAATATGCCAGCCAAATCGTCGATCCGAGTCACGATGGTGTGGTAGTGTATATGTCCGTACGTTCAACAGTGAGGGAGAGAGAGAGAGAGTTCGAGAGAGTGTTCGAGAGAGAGAGAAAAGAAAACAGAAAAATGATGCACGTGTGTGCATGCGTGTGTGTGTGTTGAGTTATATAAATGAGAAGCCCAAGCTTTTGGGCTTAGTGTTTAGGACACCTAAAGCCCAAATCCAAACCCAAAATCACATCCGTTCCCACGTATTCGAGGGTAGAATTGTCATTTCACGTGGAAACTATATTTAAAATCGGGACGGGATGTCACAACCTACCCTCCTTAATAAAATTTCGTCCTCGAAATATACATAGCATCAGCAAAACACTAATAACCATAGAACAATCGCGGGTACATATCTCTCATCCGCTCCTCTGTCTCCCAAGTAGCCTCCTCAACCGAATGGTTTCGCCACAACACTTTTACTAGCCGAACTGTCTTGTTCCGCAGAACCTTATCCTTCCAGTCTAGGATAGTCACCGGCTCCTCCTCATACGTCAAATCAGGACTAACCTCTAATTGCTGCGAAGGTAAAACGTGAGACGGGTCAGCAACATAATGACGTAACATCGAAACGTGAAACCCGTTATGAACTCTGGATAGCTCTGAAGGCAACTCAAGCATGTACGCTACTTCACCAATCCGCTCGGTGATCTGGTATGGTCCAATATACCTGGGACTCAATTTCCCCTTTTTGCTGAACCGAACAACCCCTTTCCACGGCGATAACTTTGAGAATACCCAATCACCTACGTCGTAAACCCGATCTGTGGCATGTCTATCGGCTAAGCTCTTCTAGCGATCTTGGGCCGCTTTCAAGTTAGACTTGATTACCTGGATATTCTGAGTCGTCTCATCGACTATCTCTGGGCCCTCTAGTACTCTCTCGCCGACCTCCAACCAACATAGGGGCGTGCGACAAGCTCGATCGTACAGCGCTTCGAATGGTGACATTCCGATGCTCGAATGGTAACTGTTATTGTACGCAAACTCCATCAGGTCCAAGCCTAGATGCCACGCATCACTAAACTGTAGTACGGAAGATCGTAACATATCCTCAAGCGTCTGAATAGTCCTCTCGGACTGCCCGTCCGTCTGTGGATGATAAGTTATGCTATACAGTAGCCTCGCACCGAGGGCTTCCTGGAATGCCGTCCAGAACTTAGATGTGAATCTCGGATCTCGATCTGAAATGATGCTGACTGGCACGCCATGATACTTAACTATCTTCGAGATGAAAAACTCAGCTAGTCGTCGTAGAGAAAACTTCTCTCGAATTGGGATGAAGTGTGTAGATTTCGTAAGCCGATCAACTATTACCCAAATGCCGTCATAACCATTCTGCGTACGGGGCAACTTATAGACGAAATCCATAGTGATATTCTCCCATTTCCACTGAGGAACGGGAAGCGGTTGCATTCGTCCGAACGGTTTCTTCCTCTCGGCTTTAACCTGTTGGCAAATAATACATCTGCTCACATACTCGGCAATCTCCCTTTTCATACCAGGCCAACAGTAGAATGGCCGAATGGTATGATACATCTTGGTACTGCCCGGATGCATCGCATAAGCTGATACGTGTGCCTCATCGAGAATAGCCCTTTTTAGCTCTGCGTTATTTGGTACATACATTCTGTTCTCTTGCATGAGCATACTGTCCGTTTCTCGAATCCGTAGATCTGTCTTTTTACCTTCACCCCTCAATCGAATCAGCTCCTGAGTCTCCTCGTCATCCAACCGAGCCTCAAGAATACGGTCAATCAGAATCGGCCTAACCTGGAAGTGAGCGAGTAACGTTTCCCCTCGATTCTCTGCCTCCGAATAGTCAATCTCCAATCCTACACCGGTCGACCTCAACTCGACTAACAAAGGAGCCCGGCTCGCGTACATAGCATCCACTCTACCCTGTGACTTCCGGCTAAGTGCGTCAGCTACTACGTTTGCACGACCCGGATGGTACTCGATCGTGCAATCGTAATCACTCAGGAACTCCATCCACCTTCACTGACGAAGGTTCAGGTCTCTCTGGGTGAACAAGTACTGGAGGCTCTTGTGGTCTGTAAAGATCCTACATCTCTCGCCGTAGAGGTAGTGTCTCCAGATCTTCAACGCAAATACGATTGCTGCCAACTCGAGGTCATTAGTAGGATAGTTCCTCTCGTGCAGTTTCAACTGCCTCGACGCATAAACAATCACCCTACAATGCTGCATCAGTACGCAACCCAAGCCGTTCAACGATGCGTCACTGTAGATCTCGAAGTTACCACTGTCGTCCGGAAGAGCTAACACCGGAGCATGAGTAAGACAATATTTTAACTGTTGAAAGCTCCGCTCGCAGCCATCATCCCACTCAAATCGGACATCCTTCCTGGTTAACCTCGTGAGAGGTAAAGCAATCACTGAGAAATCCTGCACGAATCGCCGATAGTAGCCTGCTAATCCGAGGAAACTCCGTACCTCAGAAACAGTTCGTGGCTGTTCCCAATTCTCCACTGCTGTTATTTTCTGGGGATCCACCTGAATGCCCTGAGCTGAAATAACGTGCCCCAAAAATGCCACCTGGTCTAGCCAGAATTGACATTTGCTGAACTTGGCGTATAATCTATGCTCCCTCAGCTTCTTCAGCACCAATGAAAGATGTCGCATGTGATCTGACTTCGATTTAGAGTACACCAGAATGTCGTCGATAAAGACAATGACGAACCGATCCAAATACTGCTGAAATACCCGATTCATCAAATCCATAAAAGCAGCTGGGGCGTTAGTCAATCCGAATGGCATAACTAAGAACTCGTAATGACCATATCTGGTTCGGAACGCCGTCTTCGGAACATCTTCACTCTTAATCTTCAGCTAATAGTAGCCAGACCGTAGGTCGATCTTAGAGAAAACACAAGCTCCTCGTAGCTGATCAAACAGATCATCAATACGAGGTAGTGGGTAGCGGTTTTTAATCGTTACTCGGTTTAGCTGTCGATAGTCAATACACAGCCATAAGGTACCATCCTTCTTACGCACGAACAACATTGGAGCTCCCCAAGGTGAAATACTCGGCTGAATAAAACCTTTATCTAACAGCTCCTGTAACTGAATTTTCAACTCTCGCAGCTCTGCGAGAGCCATCCGATAGGGAGTCAAAGATATAGGGTCTGTACCTGGCAATAAGTCGATAGAGAACTCCACATCTCGATCCGGCGGCAAGCCCGGCAAATCGTCAGGAAACACGTCAGGGAATCGCCTGACCACCTTCACATCCTCTAAACTGACAGGAGCACTATCATTCAATACCACATGTGCCAGATACCCCTGACAACCCTTCTGCAACAATTTCTTAGCTCTCACGGCGGAAATAATGCCGTGCCTAACATGACTACGCTCGCCAGTAAATGTAACCACAGGTAACCCCGGTCGATGAAACGTAACTTTCTTCTCGTAGCAATCAATATTGGCTCGATTATAATGTAGCCAATCAGTGCCCAAGATCACATCAAACTCAACGATATCCAATGGAATAAGATTAGCGGGCATAATCACATCCTCAATCAATACGGGGCACCCTGGGTACATCCAACTGACCAGACACGTCTCTCCCCTAGGCATCGACACCTCTAACTCAAATCCGAGGGGTGCAGACTCAGGTTGAGTCAATTGGGCAAATGAGTAAGAAATGACTGAATGAGTAGCGCCACAGTCTATCAACACTCTAGCAAAATGACCAAGTACATTTAACTTACCCATTATCAAATCAGGGTTACTCTGGGCGTCCTGCGCTGTGAGATTATGAATATGGCCCTGAGGCTGCTGTCGCCCACCGCGACCTCTTCTCGTCTGACCAGCTCGTCCAGGCACACCACGACTCGGGCCTGTAGGATTAGGCTGTCTAGATGATCCTGCGCTGCCCTCGGTAGCCTCTCCCTGCTGTGGCTGAACTCCCGGGTACCACTGCGATCCGCCGGCAGGATAAGGAGGATACGGGGTATACCCTCCAGAATACGGAGTATAGCCACTCTGATAACCGCCTCAATAATACGGATCCGGAGGATATGGATACGGTGCAGCCGAGTAAGGGGCAACATCACCCTGATAATGATAAGTACTACCACGACTCGGCTGACCATACCCACTAGGAGGTGGGATCTGCTGAATAGGAACTGGGGGTGGTAATGCAGGTGGTGGAGGTCTAGGCTGATTCTGCGGGCAATTCGATACTCGATGACCCATCTGTCCACACGTGAAGCATCCACGAACACCCTGCCTACACTCGCCAAAATGTCGACTGTTACACCTCCGGCAAAATGGTGCAGAAGAACCACCAGCGTTTCGCTGCCTCTGAAAACGCTGACCCCCAGTGAATCTACCTCATCTCCTCTGGCCTGGGGAATTTACACCCCCACTCGAAGAACTCGAGCTAACACCACTTCTCTTGAAACTCTGGGTCTTCCGAGGCCCCCGTGATGCCACTCCTTTACCTTTGTCGTCTCGCCTCGGTTCCTCATTCCCTTCTTCTTTGTCACTATCACTCGGCATATTCTCTGAATCCTCTATCTGCACCAAAACTGCGTAGAAGTCATGATAAGTCTCACAGTGCCTCGTAGTAGCCATCGTGCGCCATTTCTTTTGAGTGCCCAGCTTAAATCTCCGAAGCATCTCAGCCTGATTCTTAGCAATCTCAGGGTGGGAACGAGAAAGATCAGTGAATTTTCTGTAGTACTCGTTTGCTGACATCTTTTTCTGCTTTAGGCTCGTGAATTCTTGTTTCTTACGATCAAGGTACGCGTCTGGGATAAATCGCTTGTAAAATAACTGTTTGAACACCTCCCAGTCCTTAGCCTCTTCTGGTGGCATCTTCTCAGCCAACTGTTCCCACCAGGACGCAGGTTCCTTTCCCATGAACCAAGTAGCAGTCTCAACCCATGTCCCTGCAGCGAGATTACCCTGACTGTGCATCACCTTAAAAGTCCGCTCTATCTGCATAAACCAGCGCTCGGCACCTTCGTGCCCCTCGTCACCCTCAAATCTCGATAACGTCAAATTATGCGCACTCTCAAGAGGGGTCCTGTGGGAAGGACGAAGGGTAGACTGAATAGCCTGAGCAATAGCATCTCCTAACTGAGAAAAATCAGGAAAGCTAGGATCAAAAGGTGGACGTGGTTCACGGCGAGGCGGCATCGTTCTGACAGAAAACACCAAAATAATTAGAATATTCACAAGCTACACAGGACTGCCAAAACTTAGGCTCTGATACCAAACTGACACACCCCGACCCAGGGGTCGAAGCGTGTTGGCCGTCACGTCGGAGTGACGTAGCCAAAACGTCAGCGGAAGGTAATTATGCATGAAATGCAGCAGTGAAGTCAAGTTGATAATTTACATAAGATAAAAAGTGATAGAGGGCGGAAGTGAAATAGTTAAAGGGTCACAGAGCCAATCCTAGGTGCAGTCGTTTAAAACAAAACAGCATAACTACTAAAGAAATCCTACATCAGTGGTGGTCTGTCAGAACTGCCTCGGTGCCTCAATAGCCGTCCACGTCGCCGCTACCTAGAACCTGGAGGGGCGCAAAACAGAAAATGTGAGTGGGCAAAAACAAGTATTTTTCAAAATTATTTAATAAAATCCATAAATAACCCCTCGCTGTAAATCAATATAATTTTCCCAGAAAATAATACGTATGTAAACTTATGTATGAAAACTCGTCTCAGCATCAAAACTCATTATCAAATCCCAATAGTACGCCATGTCGATATACCAACTCAGAAATCAGCATCATCAGGCAAGTAATATAAATCTAGGGTGTCCCTAGTGTCATGTCAGCCGGAGTCACCTCTAGTGACCTGTACAGCTGAACCTATAGCTCATCCATCATACTCAATCACTATCAATCATTATCCTATACACGAGTCGGAACCACCTATAATGGTCTGTACGACAGGCTAGGTGTATAACATTACGCTCAGTGCTACGATCACGTGAAGGCTGTGCGACGAATTGCGGGTCACCTACGAGTCGGAACCACCTATAGTGGTCTGTACGACAGGCTAGGCACCTGCCTTGGATCCAAGGTGAGCGTACGGTGCGTGAGGTGAACGATCACGTGAAGGCTAGGCCCTACTTTGGCGGAGCACAAACACCCGAGGTGCAGGTGATGAGCTAAATCACTATCTATCATCATCTCAAGCACTATAACCATACTTACCTGACTTACCTGGCCGTCTTGGACGTCAGAGCGAAGTAAATGCAATCATGATCATATTTATAATCTATAGTAGGTATATGACATGGCAATATAATTATAAAACCAATTCCGTTCATAAATCATGAAATTTGCGTTTCTGGGAAAACGCCAATTTTATATATATATATACTGAAAACAAAAGCCCACTCACTGGTATGTCGACGAGTCGTATCCCCCGAGCCTAGAATGAATGCGCTCGTCCTCTGGGTACATCTCACCTATATGTGAAACAATTGCAAAACCGTCATTAACAGCACATAACCGAGCTACGTCATTAACTTTTCATACGAAGGTCAATTTTGGTATTTGAATATACCAACGCGACCTACACGACGTCACGACCGTCGTGATATTTTTAAATAAATTTTTTACTGTGGCACGCGCCCCCACGCGCCAAGGAATGCACGGATAGACGCGCGTCACGTGCTGCGCACGCGCGACTAACCCTAATGGCGTCAGGAATATTCCGTTATCTTCTAACGGATTCCGTTAGAACTAACTGACGGCGTGAGGAATATTCCGTCAACTTTGACGGAATATTCCGTCACCCCTAACCTCCATCTCCGGCGACCTTCGCCGGCGACCATCGCCGGCGCCGGCGCCGGAAACTGGTTAAAACTTCTAAGTCTCCGTTCTAGCTCATTTTTGCTCCAAAATTCATGAAATTTGTACCAAAATGCTCCAAATTCAACGTAGAACACATTTGTACCTTCAAATCCTTCGAAAAACCACGAGAAAATCGTTGGAAAAATTCTCCAAAATCGGTCCAGCTTCGAAACCTCCAACTCCGACGTCCAAATCTTGTCAACGATACACTCCGAGGTTCCTGAGACAATTTTAAGACGAATGGTGATCTTGTTTTCACCTAAAACGTAACTAATCCAAAGTTGATGAACAGTACCCTATTAATTATTCTCGGGTTAAAGGAGTTCTATCGTGTTTCGAACTAAACTAATGCCACTATACTACTTACCAGGTTCCCAGAAGTCCAAATATGCCAGCCAAATCGTCGATCCGAGTCACAATGGTGTGGTAGTGTATATGTCCGTACGTTCAACAGTGAGGGAGAGAGAGAGAGTTCGAGAGAGAGAGAAAAGAAAACAGAAAAATGATGCACGTGTGTGCATGCGTGTGTGTGTGTTGAGTTATATAAATGAGAAGCCCAAGCTTTTGGGCTTAGTGTTTAGGACACCTAAAGCCCAAATCCAAACCCAAAATCACATCCGTTCCCGCGTATTCGAGGGTAGAATTGTCATTTCACGTCGAAACTATATTTAAAATCGGGACGGGATGTCACACTGGCCATGCACGGGAATGATGTTGTGAAGGAGACTATGGGTGCAACTCGTGTGTGACTCTTCTATTACTGATGACACCGTCATTGCCACTACCCATTGATTCTTAGAATCTTGACCACGCCATGGCATTACCTTTAATATAGATTTAAGATCTTACCACTCTTGAGGTGAGGATGCCTACCACTATGAGTACTGCTAATGGCAGTATGTTGACAGAAGAGCATGTGTCAACTAGAGCTCGCCAAATAAAGATGTCATTGTTTGACCTTGAAGGTACAATGAGTTCCGATGGTCGGGGAAAACAACTTCCATATCCTCGTCTGTGAAGACAATTGCAGTTTTATTTTCCGGGAATGCCCTACGTGGTTGAGCAACGAAGCATTGAGGTCCATAGTCCACGAAAACGTGCATCAGAGCTTTAGTAGCGGCCGCTCTTGGTTTTGGACCATATTCGAGTTCATCAAAAGCGATTTGAACTTTTGGTTTCTTTGGATGACTTGTGCCGCGGTTGGTCTCCTTTTGGGCAAGGTAGTACTTGACTGCTTTGTCTCAATATCGAAAAAGTCGTACAAAGTTACGGCTGCCATCTTCTGACATGCTTGTTGTCTAAGTGAAGTTCCTGCGATATATTCATCCGGCATCTTGATGGTGAAGAGTTCGTCATAAAACCCTTGATCTAGGGTCTTGATGTCTATCTTCATCATTCCATCCCTCTGCTTGGGGCCATCGTGTGTCGTAGCTTTGAGTACTTGCGCCAGTATGCCTCTTCCATGTTCCTAGAATATTCCCAAATAGCTTCAAGCGGCTTGGGATTGTTCTTCTATGGTTGATATACGTCATTATCATCATAGCATGATATCATAGCAACTACCTCTTTCCCTTTATGTTTTGGTAGAGGGTTAGTTTCGACGACTTGTTTCTTGTAAGGCAGTTGTAGTGCTTCTTTGTGGATTTTTGCATGGAGGACCCTTGTCCGAGTTTGACAAGCAACAGAAGGATGTCCCACGTATTTGTGGATTTTATCGGCATGGCGTGATCGTAAATTCATATATCCCTCGATTCCGCAGTTTTGTATGAATTTAAATTTGGTTTGTGATGCTTTTATGATGATTAGGCTTTGAGATGTGTTGGGCTTATAGGTGAGAGTTTTGGGCCCTAACATTCTTTATACTATGAGTCTGACTAACCAGCTATAGCAAAACATGTCTCATCTCGCAAAAGGTCATATGTTCGAATCAATATCCAAGTAATTATGCACTTGCATTTACACTTTTATCGATAAAAGATAACGAACATGCATTTATCCGTGCAGACGATGTCAGATATTCAAATCCTTACGCTCAATATTATTTGTATGAGAAGAAAAGGTTATAAAACAAAGGATTGACTTAGCATTACCAAATCTCTTTTCTCTCTTGTATAAAAAATCTATGGGGTCAAATATGTGACAACATCAACTTCCTTCCAACTTTATGGCCCTCTGGAAAGAAATGTTGCCCTGTACCTAACACATGCCGATGATTTTCTGTTTTCAAAGTCAACGTGCACCTGCCGCTCGAGTTGTCTTCACATAGATGGTGTAAAACCAGTACAGCAACAGGATTTTCTTGTATGCACCAGGTGTATGCTAATATATCGACATCCATGCTTCATTCATTTGCTGCATGCCATACAGTCTAGAACAAGTAAAAAAAGAAAAAAACAATAATGGAGTGAGTCCATGAAATTACATGATTCAGTGGTTTCTGTTGGTAAAACGATTGGATTGTAGCTCACTGTAGCTGATTGCCTAAATGGAGGACCACATCCTATCATCAATTTCAAGAGTTCTGTGCAAAATACATGTAACGTAGGAATTTAGTCCAGTGGTAGGATGCTCCCTTAGGGAACCAAAGTTTCCGAGTTCAGTTCTCGGAATTCCCATTGATTTCTTAATGTAAATTTCTAGTTGTTCTAAGTTTAACAAAGCCAATATACTCATTGATATTTACTTAATTGCTTGTGTAATATGCTTTCAACTTCCAGTTTAGCTATTGTAGTTTGATGTTATTTCTCTTTTCCAAATCGAAAGAGTTTCTAAGTTCCAGTCCCTCTCAATACTTGAAAATATAGCATGTGCATTATGTTTTGATCTTCAATCCATTCTGCCGTCTAGTGTACATTACCAACTCTTCCGGTTCCTATTAATGAAGTTTTATTGGATACACAGGTTTTTGGTACTAACAAAATTTGTTGAACTCGTATATGACCTCTTCTGGCTCATGATTGTTCGCCTTCCTTTTTTTTTTTTTTTTTTTTTTTTTTCCTTTTTTCCTTTTGTTTTTTAGACAATTTTTATATTAGCTCGTACTATGGGACTCAAGAAGATTTTACTTGGGATTTATGCTCTTGGAAGGAAGAGATACTTTCTTGTCACCATCACACGGTAACTATCTATATGACGAATAATACATTTTTTTTTCTAGGCGAGTGAGCCACTGAGACACTATCTTAATTGCAAGAGTCATATTTGCTATGCATATTTGCATTTAACCAACAAGTTTAGCAATAGGTATATATTCCTTGAATCTCAATTCTAAAAGATATCAATAACCTTTACCAAACATCATGACCAAACAATGCAAAACATCCATACATAAATTATTGTAGGAGATTAACTAAGATTATATATATATATATATATATATATATATATATATATTGTCCCTACCAACTACCAATACCCACCCAAGTTTGGTTTATGAGTATAATTCTATTCGTGTTTAAGAAATGACATTGATATATTTATTTTTTTTGGCCAAAGATTAAACTTACTATATATCATCAAGTCTAAGTTATGGATCAAATTGGCTTGCCATTACCAACTCCCTATTCTCTTTGATATACAAAATCTACGAGGTCAAATTCTGTGACACCATCAAACACACACCAATGACCTTCTGTTTTCAAAGTCAAAGTTCGCATGTGCCCGTTGACTTCATGTAAATGCATGCGCATGCATGTTTAGTAATATGTTCTATACCTTTGTTACGAAATCAGTACAACAAGAGCCACGAGGCTGAAATCTCAACGGTTAATGGCATAAGTCAAAATTAGACAATAATGGCATTACAGTAACTCAGTAACGAAATGAAATATTGTGCTGATAAGTTTTGGATTGTAGTTCACTGCAGAGGTGATAGCTAATTGCCAAAAATGGAGGACCACATCCTATCACCCCTTTAAACTTTTCATACAACATACAGATAATTCAGAGGATTTAGTCCAGTGGTAGGATGCTCGCTTAGGGAATGAAAGGTCCCAAATTCAGTTCTCAGAATATAAGAGCAAATAGGTAAGGAGATTGTACCTCGGTACCATGAGCATTTTACCCTATACTTGAGACCTTGACTTCGATTCTTTCCTACTTCACTATCACTTGTATAAAAATAAAGAGCAAATATTGTCGAACCAGAACACTAACGTGCGTATGTTGGCCTACAAGACACAAAAATTCCTTGATATACCAAGTAGGGTGCGTAAGAATACTCCAACAGGGTGGTTAATCGAAAAAAATATGTTGGGTGCTGAAAAAAGACTAATTGAAAAACTCGTTAGGTTTTTGTTGTCAAATTTGATAAAAAAAATAAAAATAAAAAATAAAAAATAAAAAACCAGGACGGTTTGACATATATTGATGACTTGAAGGATGGGGCAGAGAGACTTAGCCTAATGAGCTCAGCAACTGCGTCCATTATTTTACATAAAGTGCACGAGGACTCAAAGATAACAACAGCTTCAATAATTTATAGTTAAGAGGCATTTGTCAAGGTTAATCTATGGTCTTTTATGTCTCGTCTTTGGATTAGTGAAATACATTTGATTTGATGTTATGTTATTATTATGCGAGTCCACCTTTGCATTCTAATTTGTCAACCTTGTGACATCATTTGTATTATATAAAAGCTGCGAACTTTGTGTGAAAGTTTCTGAAACTTATATGCTAGCTAGGTGACGTACGTGTGTCTCTAGGCCTATAAACAAGTATCCAATGTTTAATAAGTAGCCATTAGTAAACATAAACTTAATTAAATTAACTAGAGCAGTATGTTCACCTTAATTTAGATGAATTTATCATAGAATATCACTTTTATGTGTATATATATAAAAGTAATTAAGGTTAGTTAATTATAATGCTAAACAAATAAGAATTTTATGTGGAAAAAACATTCGTGCATGTATGCAAATGCTTCTGTTCCTCCTTATCAGAAAACTAAATGAAGGTTGCATTTGCTGGCTAATTAAGCTGCTTAATTATAATTATAACGAAAATAAAAGAACAAGATTTCTGAAAATATATATAAAGGTTTACAAGAATATTTATATAGGTTTAGGGACATGATTAAGAATGGGCTGTGCTATCCACACACCCTTTTTTACTTCTTACACACCCCTATTACTTTCTGTCCGTTAGATCTTCTTCAATTCATCCGATCCGATGGCCGAAATAAAAAAAGGTGTGAGAGAAGTAAAAAGAGGTGTGTGGATATCACACCCCCTTAAGAATCTGATAGGACTTTGTAACCACTACAACAAACATTAAGAATTAGGGAGCTAATGAAGATCTTTGATATTTAGATTACTTTTGGACTTACGAACTATAATTCTACATGTTAATATAATTTTCTGAGAAATGTTGCATATCATGTGGGGAAACTAGATGGGGTATAACAAATGCTTAAACTGCTGAATAAATTGAAATTTTCAAGTAGATGGTTTTGTTTGTACTCTATTTGGATTAAGAATTATGATTTGACTTTGGAAAAATTAGGGATAAGCTTGGCTTTCTTTATATTTCACGATATATGGAGGACATTATATGTGGGACACCGAGAACAATGGTAACAGAAACCCCCATAACAGTATCTTCATTACCCAACAAAAAGTCAATTAATATGTGTGGATGAGCTTTTGTATGCATAATTGTTACTCTGTTAGAACCGATTGAATTCGGGATTAGGCTGGTTTAAGCTCTCTCCTTTTTGCACCTACAGATATAGAATGGGAGGGAGGTAAAAGAGGCTAAACAGCTTCAACAAGATGTGCAAGTTAGCAACTCCTGCTCGATGTTGTATTTGATTACGTTGGTTTTTCTCTCATCTGAGCATGAACAAGAGTGCTAAAAGAGGAGGCAGCTCTCCATTTACACATCATTAATGACAATACTTTTAGGGCTCGTAACTTGGATTAGATTGAAGTGTATCTATCTATACATATATATACAGTGAAAAGGCAAAAATGTGAAGTTTTCAAAATGAAATATTGAGATAAAAATCATTCAAGGTATGTTGAGTTAAGGATTAGGGCTAGTAACTTATTATAAAATTCAAGGTATGTTGAAAGTAGATGTAAACGATTTTTCATTTGAAGAAGATTAGATATTAATTAGTAATCCCGTCTTGATCGCTTCAAATGAAAAAATCATTCACCCTCTACATCAACATATCTTTATTTATTTTTATCTACTCAAATATAATCTTAAATACCAAATCCTAAGAGCAGGAGGGCAAATCTAACTAGTCAAATTCATTTCAAAATATACTTAAAAAAAAATGAGCTAGCTAGCACCAACCAATAATACCATATATATATATATATATATATATATATATATATATATATCTGTGTGTGTGTGTGTGTGTATTTAAGCAGTGCGAGTCCATGTTTATCCTGTTATTAGGACCACCTTTACCAGCTCGATTACAATAGTTTTAACGAAGGGTTGGTCTTCTTGATGATGAAATGCGACCTTTATTTCTTCATTTTTAATTCTTTCGTTTCTGCTAGAGGATGAAATTGCAGTGTCAATGCAATGATCCCAAAGTCTAGAGAAAGACAAGCAGAAGCTTGTTTTCTCTCTCTCAAAGATCCGAGTCCATTTGGTGATTAAGAAAATAATATTTTGAGGGAGTGCTTTTTGAATTTGATAGTTTCCTCTTGTTATTTCTACGTGGTTGGGGTTCTCGACCTCCCTCTTTCTCATCCTTGATTAACAAAATTCATTAACACATTAAAGGATATATGTAGCAAAGGTCAATCAGTGGTATATTTTAAAAAGGGTTGAAATCCCTATACAACATTTTATTTTTATTTTTTATTATAATACTAATCGTATGACCCCTATCCAACTTGTATCTTAGGTCTTTTCTTTACGTAACAAACTCTAAGGGTTTTATTTGAGTTTTTTTTCGTCATATATAGTGAAAAATAATAAGAAAACAATAAAGAGACAAGCAGAATGTTTCACTTGATCAATGCTATAAGGAAACTTTCTCCTCTTATTTGTAATTTCCCATTTGTAAAAGTAGGACACAGTAGTCAAGTTAAGCTCTTGTTTAGTTCAAATAGATGGGTCAAGTAGTTCTGCTTTTTTGCTAGTACTTTTGCAGTTGTGTGTAGGGTTTTGGTGGAGATGACACAAGTAATTTCAAACTTGTACATCTGTTTTAGCTAGCTTAATTATGATACAACCAATCTTTTATACATACATATATATATATATATATATATATATATATATATATATATTAAGTCCAAGGGCATGGACTTTCCAACACCAGTTGTATGAAAACACTTAATTGTCACTACAAGTCAAACGGGATGGATCTTCTTTGTCACTCTGAAAATGCGACTCTTATTTTTCTTGGCAAGATTTTGAAATCCAATCAGTTTGTTATGATTAATAAGTGGTACCCAGCTTGTTTGAAATGCCTAAAATTGTTGCTGAGCGATATGCATAGTAGTTTTTTTTCTAGGACCTTCCATCTGCTATTGCATCTTCAATTTGTTAGCAAATCATCAAGTGGGAACTAGACATATAGAAGCAGTAATGCATAAACAATAGTACAGCATTCTCAAATTCATTGAAAGCATTTGTCCCAAAAAAGAATATCATAGGTAAATAGACAAATTGGATATAGTTCAGAAAAAATAGAACAGGAATGACAGATAATTAATTCTGGCAGGAAAAACTAGTTTAGGAAGTACATAAAGCAGTAAGATGAACTCTACCTTTCGCATGTTATATGAAGTTAGGGTTGGGAGGGGGGGGGGGGGGGGGGGACACTCTTTTATTTTATTTATTTGGCCATGCCGTGAAGTGAATTGTATCGTAAGACGTTGAGTTTCTCGACCTTTTTCTTTAGGATTAGTCAATTCTAATTCTCGATTGGGTTTTATTATGATAGCTAACGACGAAATTGTGGCCTTAATTTCCCTGCTTAATTGTTTTTTTTTCCATTTTTATACAAGTGATATTGGGAGAGAGAAATTCATTCACAAGACATGCAAGAACAAATGCTATTTAAAAAAAAAAAGGAGGCTATTAACCATATGAGTTACAAGCTTTGTAAGTTTAAACAGAAAATTTTTAAGTTTAAAGTTCCCTATATGTTATTGGTTAGAAAATAAAATTTAAACAGATTTTTAAGTTTATGGCGCAGTTTGGTTGAATAGGTTTCCTATTCCTAGTTTTCTCTTATATCCAATATATTACCATTTGATATTGCAAAAGAAGAATATTTGTGTTGAATAGTAATCCAACAAACCCGAGACATTACAAGAAACATGGTGTCCTCTAAAGTTACACTCAATTTGGGTCGTCGGCTCAATCACAGTGATTATGGGGCTTAACCCACAATTACCTTTGCCACCTTATATTTTTATCGTATTAAATTGGAAAAAAAAAAATTGCAGGCAAAGTTTTTCAAAACCATTTTTTATACTTAGATAAATCTCAGTTTACTACACTCAAGTTTTGTGGTTTTCAACCTTTGGTACATGGAGTTTTTTTCGTCCCAAACTTATATCTAAAGTGTTAATTTTAAGACAGTCTCATACATCTGTTCGTTTGGCTGTTAAATCAACCTCTAATTGATGACATGAAGGCCACATGGACAATGATTGGATGTCATGTGTCAATATGGGATCCATGTGAATATTATAAAAAAAAATTAAATTAAAAAAAAAAAAAAAATTCTGGGCACCCACCCATTCCCCGTTCTTCCCGAACCCCTCCCTCCTTCTCCCACCCTTCTCTTTCCTGAACCCATCCTCCCCGCACACCCACCCATTCCCCTCCTTTTCCCTCCCTTCTCTCCTCTGCACTCACCCTCCCCGCACACTCACCCATCCTCCCCGGAATTGCATCCCACTTGTCTCCTCCCAACAAGGTTTTTACTATTCACATTCTGAAACTTTCACTCTCTGCAAAAATCTGATCTTGTTTTTTGTTTTTCAACTTGTTCATATAATCATTTTCCAATCCTCTTCTGAGAAATTGGCAACTCTCAAAATTTCATCTTATGCCACAGAAATAGAATTCTTTGCGTTTCCATCCTCCTGTTCTTCTTTTCTGGCTCGATCCATCTGATATTCATGGCTGAAGGTCAGTAAATTCTACTCCTTTTTTAAATTTATTGAAAAAAATAAAGAAAAAACACTTCTTTCTTCCAAAGAAAAAAGAAAAGCTCATATGGGTTCTGTTTGTTTTTTTTAAAATTAATTTATGGGTTTTGATTTTTTAGGTGGTAGAACATTTTCAGGCAAGCAAACTGAGGCTGCTCCGGCGAGAGTTCTAGAGGAAAATAGAGCAGGAGTGGCGGTCAACGCACGTCAAATAGGATCAGCACCGCCGAAGTGCGAGCGGATTTGCAGCCCTTGCGGGCGTTTCAAGGCGGCATCTCCGGGGAGGATGGTTGGGTGTGTGGGGAGGGTGAGTGCAGAGGAAAGAAGGGAGCGGAGTGGGTGGATGCGCGGAGAGGATAGGTGCAGGGAAGAGAAGGGAGGGAGAAGGAGCGAGGGGTTCGGGAAGAACGGGGAATGGGTGGGTGCCCAGAATTTTTTTTTAATATTCACGGGAATCCTATATTGACATGTGATGCCCAGTTATTGTCTATATTGGTGTCACGTCATCAGTTAATCACTGATTTAATAGCCAAAGTAGCATATGTATGAGATTGTCCCAAAATTAACACTTTAGGTATGCCTTTGAGACAAAAAAAATTTATATATCATATGTTAAAAACTACGAAACTTGATAATAATAAACTGAAATTTACCCTTATACTTAATATAGCTGTATATCCATAAAAGCAAATGTATTATAGCTAAGCAGTTCCAAATAAACATCTTGGCACTTGAAAGTCAGTTCCGAATCTTTTTTTTCCTAACATTGCTCTTATGCAATGAAAAGAAAAAACAAATAAATAGAAAATGGACTGCGTAGGTGCTAGGGTGGCTTAAGAATGGAACATTTCAAAGGATGGTAATTACAAACTAAGCAATGTGATTTAATATTGAAAAAGAAGAAATCTGTGCCGTACTTTGTCCAGTTGCATGTGCATTGTTAATTATATAAGATCGAACTAATCCAAAAAAGTAAGAGAGAGAGAGACCTTGATCAAACCCTAGCTTTTTTCGGTCATGATCAAACCCTAGCTAGAGAAGACAATTGGGGTCGAACAGTGAGGAGAGGGATGAGAAGACCTTTCTGTCCTCGTAAGCATCACATCATCCACTCTTCCTAACTATAAATCTCTGTCTTCCATCCCAATTATTTCCTAACAGTCTCAACTGCCTTCTTTTGGTATTCAGTCTCCTTGAAGATCCTAAAAAGGAAAACGAGAAATAAAGAGAGAAGGTCGATCGAGATGGGACGAGCTCCGTGCTGTGACAAGGCCAACGTCAAGAAGGGACCATGGTCACCTGAAGAGGATGCAAGACTTAAGGCCTATATTGAAGAGCATGGTACTGGTGGCAATTGGATTGCTCTTCCTCAGAAAATTGGTACGTACACAAAACTGACGCAATTGTTGACACACTCTAATATATACGCATCTGCATGATAATTTGTTCTTATAGCTATTTTGATTTTTGTTTTAAAAAGTTGCACACCTATTTCAAAGCTCCATTTGATTTGACCTTTTGCAGGGCTCAAAAGATGTGGAAAAAGTTGCAGGCTGAGATGGCTCAACTACTTGAGGCCCAACATCAAGCATGGTGGATTCTCAGAAGAAGAAGACAACACCATCTGCAGCCTCTATATAAGTATTGGCAGCAGGTATAATTTAAATTCCCCCAAGAAAATTTAACTTCAACATGTTGTCTCTTTTTCCTTGTTCATGATACTTTCCCAATACAAATAATTGATTATACTCCAAGCTCCAAGATAGCAAGGGCACAACGCATCAAATAATTCAATAATACAGATCATTAATCTAACATCCTAGGGTTTTCTTAGTTTCTTGTTGGAGTCTAACATGTTGATATTCGATCCTTTACTTTTAGGTGGTCTATAATTGCTGCCCAATTGCCTGGAAGAACTGATAATGATATAAAGAACTACTGGAACACCAGATTGAAGAAAAAGTTACTCGGAAGGCGCAAACAGTCCAATATCAATCGATCTCCGTCTGATCAGAGTCAGGATCACCAGCTCAAGGACGCTGGCAATACACATGCCTTAAGCAGTTCAGCCCTTGAAAGACTTCAACTCCATATGCAGCTTCAAAGCCTTCAGAACCCTTTTTCTTTCTATAGTAATCCTGCACTGTGGCCCAAGTTGCACCCTTTGCAAGAAAAGATGATACAAACCCTCCGTTCCATGAATGATAATAACCCTATGATGCACCACCGTGCTCTCACAAGTCCTCTTCAACCAGCTCAAGAGCAAAAGGGTAATATGAATGATGTCTATGAACAAGTGCAGCCCACTTCTGCCTCTATCTTAATTCAACAAGAATTTGCAAAATTATGCAATCACAAAAATATGAATGAACTGGAGAATCCTTTGAATGGCATGTCATCCTTGGACGCCCCCTGTCGTGCTTTCATCTCCACAAGTACTCCAGCGGTATCAACTATTGTGGCGGCAAAAGCCGATGGTGTAGAGCAGTTAAACAGTGTCGGAACTCATGATCATCATCACCAGGTTAATTCGAGCTTCCAAGGTGAATTTGGTGACGTTAACAATAAATGTTTTGCTCTCGCAGCACAACAGGAAGATGATCAAATAGCTGAATTTGATTGTTTCAAAGACATCAATGTCTCCAAGGACAGCTTGGAGTGGTGGGCTAACGAGTTTGACGCCAAATCTGCCTCTTCAAACTCCTGGGATTCTACTTCTGTTCTTCACTCCCAAGGGATGTTTCAAGACTATGAATTAGGTTACAACATGTAGTTACGGATAATAGAGAGGAATAATCTATATAAACCACATTTATCCACCATATTGTGGACTGCATCATTAATAGGACATCAAAACACCAAAAATACAAGTGGGTTATACTACTATTGATGTGGTCTACAATCTGGTTTATAGATGTGTTCAAACAGTTTTATTGAATAGGGAATTGGGTATGGTAATTTTTCAGGAGAGGGGGGGGGGGGGGGGGGGGGGGGGGGGGGGGCGGGGGTTCAAAAGATGATAACGGCAAAGACAAGAATTAATTAGTTGATATCGATCATAGCCTGCATGTTTTGTAAATTTGTGTGAAGAATAATGTTAATAACGTTCTTATTGTTTGGCTTGCTCAATTATGTTCCCGTGAAGTTTTAAGTTCACGACTGAATTGGGGCTCCAAGGACTGCCTTTGACATAATAGAAAATAGGGTAAATTATGTTTTACCCCCCTCAAGTTTGGGGTCAATTGCGATCTTATACAATATTTTTAAAACATTTCAGTCTCATACATTAATCATTAAGGGAAAACGACTAACGGATGTATTAATAATTAACGTATGTGATTGAAATGTTTTAAAAATGTATGAGATTGCAATTAACCCCAAATTTGAGGGGGTAAAATGTAATTTTACCTTTTTTCATTAACTAGGCAAAAGCCAAACTTGCACAACATGAGAGGCCACATGAGGGGCCAACAGACACCAGAAGAACTCAAAACCATAAGGAAATAGGGAGAAAAATATAAAAGATGCTGCTTCAAAAGCTAGAGGCGTCAAACCCTGCTCTTGCTTTAATTAGAAGCTGTTTCCAGTAGACATGGTAGACCATCCTTGTTTAGTACATACACCAACGAGCATGGAGGCCTCTCCAACCAAACCAGATTGCTCTTCTGTGAAATTTGAAGTGTTCGCTGAATGGTTTATTTTCAGTATCTTCATTCATACAAGGATACAAGCTTTATACAATCAGATGCAACCTATTCTAGGTAACGAATCTCTAATTACAAGTTGATTGCAATCTGGTCCTATGATAGCTCTAACCAGATCATTGACTATTTACAATCCCTACAATCATGTTTAACCAAATATACTTTCCTTTAACACTCCCCCTCAAGTTGGAGCGTGGATGTCAAGAACGCCTAATTTGCGGAGATGCAAATGGAAAGCAGGTGTTCGTAGTGGCTTAGTAAACATGTCAGCCACTTGTTTCCCAGTGTGTACATAGGCTGTCTTGATTTCTCCTATTTGAATCCTCCCACGAATGGTGTGGCAATCAAGCTCAATGTGTTTGGTGCGCTCGTGGAACACAGGATTCACTGCAATGTGTAACGCAACTTGATTATCACAAAACAGTTTTGCCGGACTAGAATGGGTTATTTGCAAATCCTTCAGTAAGTATCTCAACCATGTGAGTTCACAAGTTGCTGCAGCCATGGAACGGTACTCTGCTTCGGCAGATGATCGTGCTACCGTGATCTGTTTCTTGCTCTTCCAAGATATGAGTGAGTTGCCCAGAAAAATGCAATAACCTATAACTGAACGGCGAGTAGTCGGACAACGTGCCCAATCCGCATCACAATAGCCAATCAAATTTAGCTTACTTTGAGAAGAAAATTGCAAACCTTGTCCAGGAGCATTTTTAAGGTATCGAAGAAGTCTATATGCTGCGTCAAGATGATGTCGCCTAGGTTCTTACATGAATTGACTCAGGGTGTTGACGGCATATGTGATCTCCGGTCTTGTGATTGTCAAGTATATTAATTTCCCAATCATTCGTCGGTATTGTGTAGGATCTTTGAGAGGATCACTACCAGTGGGTAGTAGCACTAAATCAGGTTCCATTGGGACCTTTGATGGCTTCACACCAAGTAAACCCACTTCTTCCAGTATGTCAAGTGTGTACTTGCGCTGACTGATGGCAATGCCAGCTTTGGACCGTGCAACTTCAACTCCGAGAAAGTACTTTAGGGGTCCAAGGTCTTTAATTCGAAAGCAGCGGCTAAGGAATTGTTTGAGATCATTGATTGCTCTATCATTATTTCCTGTAATAACCATGTCATCAACATATAATAAAACAGTGGTAATAGAGCTGCCAGAGACCTTGGTAAACAAGGAATAATCAGCCCGAGATTGTGTGAATCCAATGTCGTGAATGGCAAAGGAAAATTTCTGAAACCAACTGCGGGACGCTTGCTTAAGTCCGTATAAAGATTTTTGGAGTCGACATACAACACGCTCCCCCTGTCGACGGTAACCGGGATGAGGCAACATATACACTTCTTCGTGGAGTTCATTGTGAAGGAAAGCGTTCTGCACATCTATTTGATGTAAGGGCCAATGACGAACAGCAGCAACAATCAATAAGCATCGCACAATGATCAGCTTAGCAACGAGGTCAAAAGTTTCCTAGTAATCGATCCCCTCGCGTTGAGTAAAACCCTTGGCAACGAGTCGGGCTTTGTACCACTTAATTGTACCATCTGAATTGTATTTGATTTTGAAAACCCACTTGCATCTAATGGCACGATGACCAGCAGGCAAAGAGACCATGCTCCATATCTGATTGTCTTCGAGAGCTCAGAGTTCAGTGTTCATGGCAGTGACCCAATTAGGGTCATGGCGGGCTTGGTCATAGGATGTGGGTTCCATCTGATCAGAAACATTATGGATGAAAGTCTGATGAGCAAGAGATAAGGAGGCATAAAAGACATACCGGTAGAGGGGATGACGGGTGCCAGACATGGAGGAAGAGGTGACGCCAGGCGCAAGCAAAGCAGCATGATGGGCCACATAATCTTTGAGATAGGCAGGTGGTCGGGTCAGGCGGGAAGAGTGTCGAATGGGAGGTTGTGCAGATGGTGTAGATGGAGGGGCAAGTAAGGCGAGAGGGGGGGGATGAGGAAGGTGTCGGAGAGGTCTCTGGTGGGGATTGGGAAGGTGTTGGGGTTGGGGGATGGGTGTCGGATACTGGGGATGGTAAAGTAGGAGGTTGGGTAGTGGTGGGGTTCAAAGTATCTGGGTTTGGGCTAGGATGGTGTGGGCCGGGTGATGGTGGACTGGGCAGAGTGGGTAATGGGTCCGGGGAAATAAGGGGAAGGACGAGGGAGTCATCCTCATGTTCAGGTGATGAGTGGGCAAAAGGAAAAATGTTTTCATGGAAGTGGACATCGCGGGAAGTGGAGATGTTATGCGTGTCGAGGTCATAAACACGATAACCTTTCTGACCAAGGGGATATCCAAGGAAAAGACAACGGCGAGCACGAGTGTCAAACTTGTGTTTTGGGTGAAGGTTGGTAACATAACAAAGACATCCGAACACGCGAAGGTGAGAGTAATTGGGCAAGTGACCATGTAAAAATTTGTAGGGAGATTTATGGGATAATAAGGGTGTGGAATTGCGGTTGATGAGGTAGCATGCGGTTTGAACACTATCTCCCCAAAATTTTAATGGTAAATTGGCTTGGAAATGAAGTGCACGCCCAATGTTCAAAAGATGTCGATGTTTACGTTCAACAACCCCGTTTTGTTGAGGGGTGTGGACGCATGAATGCTGAAAAATGGTTTCATGGGTGTCTAAAAAAGTGCGCATATAGAGAAACTCTCCACCATTGTCAGCGCATAGAATTTTGATGTTTGTGTGAAATTGAGTTTTGACCCAAGAGAAGAATGATTTCAATAGTGTTTGTGTATCGGATTTAAAACGCATAAGATGCACACATGTAAAACGAGTAAAATCATCCACTATTGTAAGAAAATAACATGCCCCAGAATGTGTGGGAACTTTGTGAGGCCCCCAAATGTCACAATGAATTAAGTCGAAAGGTGTAGTGGATTGAATTAAGTCAAAAGACAATTGAGTTTTTTTTCGCTCTGGTTGATGCCAAAGACTGGTGATGCGGCTAACATGGTTGGTAAGATAGGGATTTTGACTTGGCGTAAGGTAATAGAGCCCATTAAATTGCTTGCCCAGGCCAATCGTCCTTTTCGTATCCATGTCCTGTATAACACAAAAATTCGGAAAGAATATCATGATACATTGTAGAGCCCATGTAAGTTTACTCACAGACAATAAATTGACACAGAATTTTGGAACATGAAAAGAACTCCATCAAGTAATAACTCATGTGATAGTTTTACGGATCCAATGCTCTTAATGTCTGCCGTTCCCCCATTTAGTAATCCCACAAAATCATTGTCAGCCTCAATTTGATTATGTGTTAATGGGGAATGTGATATGTGATCAGACGCCCCGCTGTCTATAATCCAGTAAAGGGTGGAATGCAAGTCATGTTCAGTCATATTACATGTGGGTGTGACAATACCTGTTGCATTCTCAAGTGGTGTAATTTTACCTTTTCCAGAGCGAAGCAAGGCAAGAAGTTGATGGTACTCTTTGGTTGTGAACGTTGGGCCGTTGGAAGATGTGGCCTTGGTTGCGTCTGTATGGGTGGCTTGTGGTTGAGGTTCTTCGACATTGTGGGCTGTCAGATTTGGGTGCTTGTTTCTGGGCAGCACATGTTTCCCATGCCACTTATGACCTTCGGGGAACCCAATAAGAAAGTAGCAGCGCTCTACGGAAGGTGAGCCATCACAGTAGCTGCATTTGGACGCTTTGCGTGAATTGGAACTACCAGGTGCAGATCCTCCCTTCGGCGTGGTGGACCGATGTGTTTGCATCGCGTGAGCAGCAGGTTCATGATGATTTGCCACATCCATTTGACGTTCGTGTTGCAAAACCAACCCGTGAACACGTCGCATATCAGAAAGCGGATTCATCATTAAGATGGATCCTCGTATGGTTGAGTAAGTCTCGTTCAAGCCCATTAAAAATTGCATGACTTTCTCTTTTTCTTCCCTTGGTACACGAGTCTTGGATCCCTCACAATCGCAAGCAATTGGTTCATAATACGAAGCCAATTCATCCCAAAGAGCCTTCAACTGGGTGTAATAGTCTGAAAGAGATAGTTGACCTTGTCGGTGTTCGACGATTTCTTGTCGAATTTGGTAGATCCTAGAATCGTTTCCTTGCGAGAATCGATCCTCAAGATCCTTCCACGCTGCAGATGCAGATTTGCAGTAGAGTATGCTGCGTGCGATGTTCCTTTGCACAGATTGCCAAATCCATGACAAGACCATATCGTTACATCTCTGCTAAATCGAAAATTTGGTGTCAGTAATTGCGGGGCACTTGATTGATCCATCAATGAACCCAAGCTTGTTCTTGGCACTGAGAGCGATGCACATAGAGCGGCTCCACTGTCCGTAGTTGTGTCCGTCGATAAGTTGTGAAACCAAGACAAGACTTGGTGAATCTGAGTGGTGTAGGATGAAAGGGTCAGGTGCATGTGGCACCATCTCTGCTGGTTTTTCATCACCCATGTTGGTTGTGTGTGTTCGAAAAAATTTAGGTTGTGTTTGTAACGGAAGTGGAATGGACGCCTAGAGTCACTAGGATCGGTGCTCTGATGCCACGTGAAATTTGAAGTGTTCGCTGAATGGTTTATTTTCAGTATCATCATTCATACAAGGATACAAGCTTTATACAATCAGATGCAGCCTATTCTAGGTAACAAATCTCTAATTACAAGTTGATTGCAATCTGGTCCTATGATAGCTCTAACCAGATCATTGACTATTTACAATCCCTACAATCATGTTTAACCAAATATACTTTCCTTTAACCTCTTCCCCGTATAAAAATGTGACCAAAGGACTGTTCCGCCATATTGGCTGTTTTTGGAACCCAAGACCAACGACAAACTTGGAAGACATTCTTGAACTCCAGGATCTGAAAGAATAGGAAAAATCTCCCAATTGCCATCTTCCACTTCCATTTTCAGCCACCTATAATATTTTGTAAGTCAAATTCGACAATGATATCTTGTCAATTCTGGTTCTTTGCAAATTTACAACCTTTAAGCACTGTAATGCCTCAGCCATGATAGCACTAAAAGCTTTAATGCTCACACTTTTAGCACCAAGGAACTGTCCAGTTTGATTATGAATTATGACTACCACCCCTGCCATCGTGGCTCCATTTCGCCAACTCTCATCTGCATTTACTTTGACGCTTGGGTGGGCTGGAGGTTTCCAATTGACAGCGAGAGGTCTGTGACATTCCGCTCTTCAAGGACACACCTCTTGTCCCTCCCTGGTAGAAATAAAAGCTAAAGAAGAAGCAGATATTGCATGTATCACATGGATTGGTTGTTTGATTGAATGACTTTATCATTGATGGGAAAGGCATTGCCCACCAACCAAATTCCAAGACTTGACTCGAATTATCGCTGTTGACAACTTTTGCGGCATAGACGTGCAAAGCAAGTGTCTCATCTCCGCTAGACCCGGCAGTTTGTGACACGACACGAAGATAACGAGTTTCGAGTTAACACGATAACTAATTGGGTCATTATCGGGTGACCTATTAAGAACCCGTGGGTAACCCGTTTCGACCCGTTCAAAAAAAATTTATTTTGATAATTTTAAAGTTTAATTACCAAAAGATTTATTATAAAACTAGCCTTTCTGCACGCACTTGCACGCACGAAAGGGCTTTTTTATATCACGGCGCTACACGCGGTATTCAGAGCTTTTTTTTTCCTTTCACCATCTATGCATATGTAAGGCCCGGCTGGTGTGTTTTCGTACCACATGCTCTGCAAAAGAGAAACAATATTAGAATAAAAAACACATAAAGAAGAAACATATAGACTATAGATATATCGAGAGAAACTAAAGAAAATGAAAAGTTCAATCAAAGTGAGTGAAATGAAACCGTTTTTCTTTTACCCAAAGTATTGAAGGTAGCAGAAACCATTTTGTTGTCCTATTTCTCCACTCTTCTCGTGTCCCTCACTCTTTTTCACCCTTTAAAACGATAACTGCTAAGGCAAAAATAAAAACACGCTATTGAATGAATCTAACAAATCATTTAGCACCACCAATTGCCAAACTGCAATCTTGAGACTGCTAACATTCCAAAATTATTAACATCAGTAAAGTCTCCATATAACCTTTTTATTTCACTTCATTTCCTCCTCTTTCCCAACCAACAACACATTTCTTATCATCCAAGAAAATACCAACTCTTATTGTATAGAAGTTTGAGTAAAGGAACAGACTTTTCTTACAAAGACAACAAAATACAAACCAAAGTTTAGTAAGAGTAGCAAAATAAATAGAATATCAAAAGAGAGAATCTTACAGCAAGAACGCCAAAGACTTCCATAAGGAAAGAGCCAGCTTCCTTCAACTTCTCTGGAGACTTTCCATTCAAAGACAATTCCTTATCAACCTACAAAAGTTCCACGCATGCCCGTCCTAATAAATTTGTCTTACCAACATAGCGGCAACCAATTAAAAAATAAAGCACGCATCTTTACAGAACAATAATAAAGTACAAATTAATTTTCTTTTCATTAAATGAAAAAGGAAACTGGGGGTCTTACCCTTTCAGCTAGAACCCTAATCTTATAAGCAACGACATACAATGTTGGCAAAGCCAGGCCATATCCCAATTCCGAAACTCCTGAATAAAAGCACTGCACATGCACCATTAACATTAGTTAAAAACCAAAACCAAATACAAAATTTCACACAAAACAGAATTAAATGAAACAAAGAATCAATAAAAAAAGATCAAAACTTTGCAGATTTTTCATATGCCTGATAGGAATCAATGAAATTCCTAATTCCGTAGCTCTGAAGAGCCCGGAAGAGATGCACCAAACTTTCGCCAAACTGCGAACGGACTGTCCTGTCACACACCAAGAACCCTCACCAATCAAAACCCTAAATTCTCGAATTGAAACAAATACAAATACGTATACAAATATACACATTGGTGAGATGTATTACCTGGAAGACTTTGAGGGCGTCGGCGAGGGAGAGGAGGGCGGGGCTGTTGGAGGAGAGAGAGAGAGGAGATGCTTGAGGGAAGCTCTGTCCTGGGTCGAAACGGCATCGAAGAAGCGGTTGAGGTAGTCGGTAATTCTTCTGTGAGCTTCTCCCATACTCAAGTACGCCATCTCTCTGTCTGCTTGATCTAACACTCTCAGTATATGCAAGCATACACCTTACTTTGTTTTCTGAATGGTTCAATGACGCCGTTTTGCTCCACCATTGTTCTTGTTTTTCTTGAATTGTCTTACTTTCTAGTTTTTTAAATTGGGAAGTTGGGCACCTGGAGAAGATGGTTGAAGGCGGCGGCAGCGTAGGTTGAGGAACACGGCCAGGAGATTGGGCTCCTGAAAGTGAGCGTCCGGGATCGAAGGTGTGAAGAAGGATGGGTTCCAAGACGCGTCCTGGAGTCTGGTTCTGAAAATTTGGTTCTTTTCGATTATTAATATGTATATAGTGGTGTTATGTGGGTAGTTATCGTTTAATCTTCAATTGAACTCAGATCGTGGGAATTGATAACTGAATTGGTAACTGCATTCTTTTGCACTTTTCTACCCCTCTTCCCACGTTGGTTTTTTATTTTCTTATTTTCTTTGGTTTTTTATTTTCTTATTTTATTATTCTCTCCTAAAATGGAGGAGGAGTTTGATCAGCACGTTCTCTCCTAAAATGGAGGAGGAGTTTGATCACGTTTCCTTTTTCTAATATTAAAGATTAAAGATTAACAAATTTTAATTTTTTTTCTGACAAAATTGCCCTTGCGCTTTTATATGTATCAAATTCTATCAGTTTTAGATTTTATATTGTTTTAGGGGTGTTTTAGTTCAAAATTTTTTGGTGAAGCCTTGAGACACCAAAGTAGTCTTCTGGCTTTCTAATATTAGATACAATAGCCATATTAATATATACAATATATTCTATATTAAACATATAGTTTTGTATTATTATTCTATATAAGTTAAAAAAAAGTTTTAGTCATTATTTATTTTTATTATGAGAGTTCCTTATTATCATTACCAGGATAAATTTTACTTAATATGTTGTCCAAAATTAAAATAAACTAGTATAGCATTTGTATAGGAAAGAACTAAGAAGACATACATACAAGTATGAAAAATGTGAAAGAATATATAAACATTCGTGATTCATCATTATTCCTCAACAAATAGATAATAGTTACACTTATATTATCATTTAGATTTTTAAAATCATCCAAACCCCCAAAAAAATGTTTTTTTTATTTGAGGGCCAAATTAATAATAATTATTGTAGGAGTGTCAAAAATGTAAAGAAAAAAAAGAAAAAAAAATATACAGTCACTCATAGTGACAAACTTTACAATTTTCATGAAGGGGTCAGCTTCGAAAACCAACACTATAATCTAGAAACCTTAAATTTATATTTAACCGTCGATTGTCATTTACTCTTTATTCTTCTTACTGAATTTCATTTTTAAAATTTTCTTTTTTGAAAACATGATCATTTAGCGGATGTAAGAAGATGAACGGTTCAGATCTTTGATATCACGTTTTGATATTTACGGTTAACTGAAATATGCGTCAATGTCATATAGTTTGTAGAAACTTTAAAAACATCAAGCAATATTTTCACTAACTGTAAAACTCTGAATATAATATCAACGATCCAAACCGTTCATCGTCTTGCATCCTCTAATAGATCATGTTTTCAAAAAATAAAATCTAAAAAAATAAAATTTGATGAGAACAATGATGCGTAAATGTAAACAACAATCAATGGTTAAATTTTGATCTATGATTTATATAATTATAGTGGCGAATTTCTAAGTTAAACTCTTCATGAAAGTTGTAAAGCTTGTCAGTACGAGCGTTTATATATATTTTTTCTATATTTTTTACACTTCTACATTAATTAAAAACACTATTAAAGACTTTACTTAATTAATTTATACACATTTTGTTTCACAACCAATGGATGCTAGAGATTCAAATTCAGTAAACCTTAGTGATGAGGAGTCTGTGGAGATTATAATGGGAACATAATGAGATCTTGGAAGCGAAAGTATAGACAATACAAAAACGAGTCTTGCAAAGAAAAAGGCTAGAGCAATCAATTTAGGTAAGTGAAAATATACTTAAAAGAAAAATGCGTTTTTATGTTTTGGATGTGACAATATAGTATGTATATACTTGTTTACTATTATGTTTTTCATTTGATTATTAATTGGTTTAAAATATATTTTCCTTAATGGGTAATGGGTCGGGTCATATTACCTATTAATATTATCGGGTCGGGTCGGGTCATTTTGCCCATTTATTTTAACGGGTGTTACACAACATGCCCCGTTAAGATATTGGGTATGACACGAAAACGACACGAACACGGAAAACATGACAAGAATGCCAGGTCTAATCTCTGCAGAAGCCGAAAGGGAATGTTTGATAAAATATACAAACCGATTATACTAATAATGTATACAAAACTAATTGTACACATAGTTAAATTGATTCTAGTACTAAAATATCTAAATTGATTTTACTTTATACTTAAGCTGTATTTAACACACCTCGACCCAAATCAAGGTATGTTGGCTGTCACGTGAGCCATGTGCACAGTGCGGAAGCAAGATTAATAATAGGAATTACAAACGAATTAAAACCAAGCCACTAGCAACCTAATTAAGATAGTGTTCTAGAGCGAGAATTTATAGTGCTTTTACAGAACAAGAGCATAACTAGTCTAATGCAGTCAAGAAGGAAATAATAAGCTCAAATAACACCAAAGGGTGTCCTACATAATGAGTTGTCTGTCAGAACTGCCGAACAATCCTCGTTAGCCACCAAGACAAAGCTACCTAGAACCTGGAGGGGCGAAAAATAAAAGCGTGAGCGGGCAAAAACAAATCTTTTCAAAATCACTTATTTCTCAAAAGTTATAACCCCTCTCTGTAAAACCTGTATAATTTCCCAGAAATAAAGTATATACTCATATATATAAATCTCGAAATCATGCTGGAAAATATGTATGTATGCCATGCTAAAGTATCTCAACTAAACGCCCATCATAACTCTATGAACGTGATTGAATGTCAGGTAATCAACTCAGCCCTTGGCTGTATATAAATAGCTCATAATCATTCTCAATAATCAGGTTAACTCTCAGCTGTATATATAGCTCATAATCAATCTCATCATATCATGTATATATCCTGCACACAAATCAATACCAGCTTTAGTGGTCTGCACAACATCACTGTATATAGAATAAATATGCTCTAGTGTTACAATTACGTGAAGACTGTGCGAATAATTCGCGGGTCACCTACGAGTCGAACCCACTTATAGTGCTCTATACGACATGACTGTACACCTAACTTGGATCCAAGGCGAGCATGCGGTGTGGGAGGTGAACATCACGTGAAAGATTGTGCCCCTAACTCTGGGCGGGATCACTAATATCTAGGTGCAGGTGTATGAGCTCTCATCACATCACATCACATCATTCTCGTCATAACCAGTATATAAACTTACCTGACACTTACCTGTGCGTCTGCAGCACCATCATAATTATATGCAATCACTAATGCATAATAAAAATAAATAGATACTTTGCATGGCATTTCAAATCGTATAATCATTTAAGTTCATTTTCTAGGAAAATAGCAAGTATATAGGTATATACGGAAAAAAAAAACCCACTCACTGGTAAGTAGCCGGGTTGTAACCCCCACGCCTAGCCTGGCTACACTCGTCCTCGGGATAGGTCTCGCCTATATGAGAATTAACTGAAATAACGTTATTTAAGCACATAAACGGAACTTTGGAAATAACTTCTCATACATAGCTCAATTTTGGTATTTGAATATACCAACGTGATCTACACAGCGTCACGATCACCAAAGAATTTTTAGAAATTTTTTTGGAGCCCCCACGCGCCTAGCACGTGTAACGGCACAGTGACGCCGTTAAGAATATTCCGTTATGGTTAACTAACGGCGTTAACTTCCATTAGGAATATTTTGTTCAAACTAATAGAATATTCTGTTGCCTTCTCCGGCGAGTCACCGGACGCCGGCGACTTTGCTAGTTTCTGGGTAAAAAGTTCTAATCGCTATATCTCACTCGTTTTTGCACCATTTTGAATGAAACAAGTTCCAAAAGGAAGATCTCAACCAGATAAACAAAACCATACCTGCCTCGACCCCCAACTCGCAGGGGATTCATTGGAAAAAGCCTTGAAAGTTTTGATCAAAATTGAAACTCTCCGTTCTCGCGATTCTGACGTCCAATTTCTTCCAACGAAGCACTCCGAACTTCGTAAGGACCTCATTAAGATCCCTATGAGCTTGAAATCCCCTAAAATCAAGCATGAAAAATTGCATAAACAGTGACAACCTCGAAGGTAGTATTTTCACGTGAAATCGAGGGAGTTCTTACCTAAAACTGGTACCAAATGATTTGTAGCACCACGGTGAATGCAATGGTGTCTTCAAAACCTTATATCTGTGAGGTTTGGTATGGTTTTAGGTGTCGTCCATACGTAGAGGGAAGAGAGAGAGTCTGCGAGAGAAGAGAGAGAAGGTACAAGAGTGAAAGAAGAGAGAGAAGGGAAATAAGTGGTCCACAACTCATCCAACCAATCACAACTAAAGAAATATATAGTTCTAATTAGATCTAAGGTTTTAGGATTAGTTAATTGACCTAAAAAAAAGCTTGAACCACTCGCCACAATCAAACGTCTAAGGGCAATTTTGTCTTCTCACATCAGTCGTACAAAATTTCCGGGACGCGCTGTCACAGTATTTTTCCAAGACATTTTTTTATAGTATACAAACTGATTCTACTACTAAATTATACAAAATGGATTCTACAGATAATTGAACTGATTGTCCAGATAACTAAGATGTCTTTTACATAATATATGTTTTGTATTATACAAACAGATTCTACTAAAAAGTATATAAAGTGGTTCTGTGATAGCAAAAATTTGCCGTCTTCAGTATTAACAAATTTGTGCCTACAAGATAATTAGCAACATTGGTCAAAGTAATGAATCTCCGATTTTTCCATCACAAACTAGTAGTGGAGGAGGACAATCATGGAGTTGTCACGCAATGCTTTGCCAGTGACTTCAGTTTTTAGTTTGTCAGAGTGGACTTGCAAAAGAGAATTCTTGATTGGAATAATTGTGTATTTCATTGATAAGTGAAGGAAAAATATATACAGTTGATATGCACATTCAACTCCATAGAAATTCGAGTTGACTTCCTAACTAGGCAAATACATAAAAAGCTAAGTATACAAATAATTAGGGATTTGTTTCGATTGAGATCTCATTGATTTGTCAACACTCCCCCTCAAGTTGGTGCATATATGTCACTCATACCCAACTTGTCTAAGAAACTTAAAAACTTATGACTTGAAACAGCTTTCATGAGAATATCTGCCAACTGATCCTCCGTTCTAATTAATGGCACTTCAATTATATTTCCTTCCAATTTTTCCTTGATAAAGAATCTATCAACTTCAACATGCTTTGTTTTATCATGTTGTACCGAATCATGTGCAATGTCACAGGCGACTTTATTATCACAAAATAATTTCATTAGACTAACCATTTTTAATCCCCAAATCCCACAATAGAAGTTTAAGCCACAAAGTTTCACAAATTCCAAGGGTCAATCTTTTGTATTCGGTTTTTGCACTAGAACAGGCAACCACATTCTGCTTCTTACTCCTCTATGTAACCAAGTTACTCCTAAATAATATAAAGTAACCTGATGTTGAGGGCCTATCATCAACCGAACTTTCCCAATCTGCATTAGTATAACCTTTAACTCCAAGATGGTGATTTCTTTTAAACAAAATCCCTTTTCTTGGACTTCTCTTCAAATATCGCAATATCCTCATCACTGTATTCATATGTTGTTCTCCGAGATCATGCATGTATTGACTCACTACACTCAAGGCATAAGCAAGGCCTGGTCTTGTGTGTGCTAAGTACATTAAACGGCCTACTAACCTCTGTATCTCCCTTTGTCATGTGGTACTTGATTCGGATCAACAAAAAGCTTTAATCCTTCCTCTAATGGTTTAGATACTGGCTGATAAGTTGACATGCCGATTTCATTTAGCAAATCAATTATGTAATTTCTCTAAGACAAGAAAATTATCGAATTACTTCTCCATACCTCTATCCCTAAAAAATATTCCAGGGATCCAACATCTTTCATCTCAAATTTAGTAGACAAGTATCTTTGTAAGGTCACACATTCTTCCAGATCATTTCCTGTTACCATTATATCATCTACATACACAATAAGTGCAGTAAGCTTCCCATTTCTTCTTTACAAGAATAAAGTATGATAAGAGTTACTTTGTCTATAACCAAATGCTCTCATTGATTTTGTGAATCTTCCAAACCATGCTCGGGGGGACTGCTTCAAACCATACCAGGATTTCTTCAACCTACATACCTTTCTTTTGTATTTATTTAGAGTATTAAATCCTAGTAGAAGATCCATATAAATCTCTTTTGTCAAATATCTATGCAAGAAAGCATTCTTTACATCGAACTGCTGTAAGGACCAATTGAGATTTGTAGCCAAGGACAACAAAATTCGAACTGTATTAATCTTGGCCACATGTACAAATGTATTTATATAGTCGATTCCATATTTTTTAGTGTACCTTTTTGCTACTAGTCTTTCCTTGAAACGATTCACCGTCCCATCAGCTTTGTACTTCATATCATAAACCCATTTGCATCCCACATGTTTCTTACTAGTTGGCAAGTCTGTGATCTCTTAGGTAGCATTCTTCTGTAATGACTTCAACTATTCATTCATTGTTGCTTGCCAACGTGGATCGGCTAAAGCCTTATGCACACTGTTAGGAATAGATACAGTAGATAATTGATAGACAAATGACTTATTAGAGTCTGAGAGGTGACTAGTAGACACATAATTACTTAACGCGTATAACATATCAGGTTAGGGTTGGGCTTACTCACCAAATACCTAGTTTTGCACTTATGATCATCTTTGTAAGTGGATTTAGGAATACCTTAGTTGACACGGTTAGGGAAACAGCATGGTGGTGGTGGTGGTGGTGCATCCGGAATCAAAGGCGATTGATTATGGTTATTGGGGCTCAAAGACGGTAAGGCCAACTGTGAGGGCAATGAGGAAGCTAGTGGTGTGAAAGTTGGCAGTGAGCTGTTCGACAACGTAGGCTCGTCTCTTTCAAGGTTTTCAACATTATTTTCATTTGAATGATCACCACTTGTCTCCAATGAATTACCACTTAATTCCAATTTATTCACATTATTTTCATGTGAATGATCACCACTCATCTCCAAGACATTACCACTTAATTCCAAGTCATTCACAACGTTATTTTCTTATGAATGGTCAGCACTTGTTTCCAAAGCATCATCACGTGAATCCAAACCATTCACAATAATTGTATCCGGAATACAATAATCAAGAGTTTGAACTTCTGTTTGATTCTCCCCCTGAAGTGAAGACTCAAGATTGTCATAGTACATATCATTCTCATGAAATGCAACATCCACAGTGACGAACAACTTTTTCGTTGAAGGGTGATAACATCGGTATCCTTTTTGATGTGAGGCATACCCCACAAACACACATCGCAAGGCCGGAAGTTCAAGCTTACTTCTCTGCTACTTATGAAGATGAATGAATGCCACACAACTGAACACGTGAGGTGGGAGATTAGGAATTGCAGAAGCATCGACATGGGAGGCTAGAGGCTAAAATGGTGTCTGAAAATTAATCGATCGAGAGAGAACATGATTAATGAGATATCCAGCTGAGGTGAGAGATTTTCCCTAATATGATAGCACGCAGAAGACGAGCCTTAAGCAAGGAAGCACGAATAACTTCCAGAAGTTGACGGTTCTTACGTTCTGCAACCCCATTTTGTAGAGGAGTGTTTGGACTTGTAGATTGATGAACAATACCATGATGATCAACAAAGGCACGAAGCTCATTGTTCACATACTCGCTGCCATTATCATTCCTGAGAACCTGTATTTGTGACTTATATTGTACTTGCACCATTTTGTGAAATCGTTGAAATAAAGAAGTAACTTCATTTTTAGACTTCATCAAATAAACCCAAGTCATATGTGTGCAATCATCATTAAAAGCAAGGATTTAAATATCGGTAATATCGGAAATATCGATAGTCCGAAAACACGGAAATATCGACGGAAATATCGATAAAATATCGATATCGATAAAAATTACATGGAAACCACGGAAATTGTAAGAAAAACTTGGAAATTTTTATTGAAACTTTGCAGGATGTTTATTTAGTCAATTATCTATTAGTTTATCACAAAAAATTGGAAGGAAATGCATTGCATGATGGATTTAACATTATCAAGTTGATTATATAGCGAGCTGATAAACATTGTGAGTGTAGAAAATATGTAGTAATTAATGAAAGAAGTCTAAACACACCATAAATCATTTATATATAATGAATTAGTACAATATTTTACACTTTAGTACCACATAGAGTTCCTATGAGGTTCAAAATTTTCACTATCTTCATCATCTCTACGTGTAGAGTGAGTGTATTGTGAAGAGTAGTTATCAAATGATAAATCCCCAAAATAGTTTTGCATGTAATTGTTAACATGCCACCCATATGGATCCGAGATTGGTTGAGGTTGTCCATAAGCAAAATCATTTGAAGATTGAGTCTGGGATTGTTTCCATGACTCGCTCGATTCCATCCCAACAGGAATGGGATATGAAGGGTAGGGAAATGGTTGGCTATGAGTATAACCATAGTTACTACTTCCCACACCAACAGAGTCCGAAGTTCTAGATAACGAGTCATCTTCTTGACTTGACAAAATCCCCTTGCCTCTTTCTCTACGAGTATAGTCCTTCCCTATGGCACCAATTCCTGGTCCTGCCCGCCTACTGACCTTGTGTTGCATGCGTGAAGTTTGCCTCACCAGTGAAGGGGGTCATAAATCCGGGAGGTGGTCCATAATAGTTTCCATATCCACCACCACTACCTCCAGCTCCACTACCTCCAGCTCCACTGTATCCTTCATCATTCCCACCTCCGGTGGTAGGTGAGTCTCCTGATCTTGTACTAGAGCTATCATTAGTATCAGCACGATGTTGTGGTTGTGTAGGATTGGAAGAAGGTGGAATTCCAGTGTTTCTTGGTCTTGGGCGCAAATGTTCTTCAAAAGAGTCAGCGCTGCTAGATCCCACCTCCTCTTCTAATACTCTTTCTACATTTATCCCTTCATTACGTGCTTCTTCAGCAACTCTGGGAGCTGGGTTGCGTTCATCATCATCTAAATGAAGAGGTCTAATCCATTGATAAAGTTGGTTATCCTGTGTATCATCATCTGCACCAACAATATCAAACACATCTAGTGGGTCACCACGGTCGACATGAGTTATTTCTGCTTCCTTATCTCGAAGTTGAAGTTTCATGTTGTAGTAGCAATAAACTAATTTTTCCAAGCTACTATGAGCCAACTTATTTCTTTGCTTTGTGTGTATGAGTGCAAATGTGCTCCAATTTCTTTCACAAGCAGATGAGGAAGCTGTTTGTGATAATACTTTGATTGCTAACTTTCTCACAGTTGGTGCATCGGTCCCATACATAATCCACCATTCAGCTACAATGAAAAACAATGTTGATAAGCCTAATAACTCCAACAAATTCTATTATAAACTTATAGTGAAATATGTTTATACTCACTAGGAGACATATTTGTTCGAGCAGCAACTGATGTTGGTTCTCCAAAAGTTCTTCTTGCATCTTTAAACCATGTTAGCTGAATTCAATAAATCGTGTTAGTTTAATCCAACAAAGTAATTATTATAATTTAAGTAATTGTGTACCTCATTTCCAAATTGGCCAACTGCTGCTGATGCAGGGTCTAATTTAGAGAATACATTATGTACAGCACGTATAAGGGTACCATCATCTCCAACACCGGGTCTGTATTGGTATCGGGGATTCAAATAATATGTTGTTCAATGAAACACATACTCTAATAAGAGAAATAATACTTATGCAACTAAAGAAATGAATTGCAAATTATGACATAATTTATACCTGCTGCATGCAAATCGTGGTATAATGTTTTATACCATCGGTCATCAATTATCTTTATGACCCACCTTGCACCATGTTTTCTTTGCAATTCATCCTTCACTACACTCATCAACTCATATACTGCCCCCATAGTAGGATACACTTCTGTGTCAACGATCCGTAAAACTTTGTACAGAGGTTCAAACACTTGGCACACATGTTCTGATTCAGTCCAAAAAGCATGATCAAGCACTATACTTTCCACCATACGACCTGTACTTGAGCGGCTGAAATTGTGGTTGGCCCAATCGTCACTAGTGAATAGTTGCTTCAACCCTGCTTTCTTCTTAACTAGGCTGTGTAATGCAATATAATTGGTGGCAAATCGAGTGGTAGCTGGACGAATAATTTCTCCCTTGCAAAATTCACGCATCTTTGCCAACAACCAACTGTGATTGTAAATATAATTTGTGATCGTTCTAGCTCTTTTGACCACAGTAGCAACATTCTCTCTCTTCCCCATTGCCTCAAACATGAGATCAATACAATGTGCTGCACATGATGTCCAAAACACATTATGATGCTTCATTAACTTTTTCCCAGCTTTGACAAATGCAGAACCGTTGTCGGTCACGACTTGGACAACATTATGCTCTCCCACCTCCATGATTACATCCCTCAATAATTTGTAAATATACTTGTAGTTCTTTATATGGTCTGAAGCATCAACAGACTTCAAAAAAACTGTTTTTCCCTTGGAGTATACCATGAAGTTTATGATTGACAATCTGGTCGGGCCAGTCCATCCGTCACACATGATTGTGCAACCATTAGTTTCCCACTTTGACCTCAACTTGTTGACATACTCGCCAATGTCTTTATACTCCATATCCAAATATTTTTTTCTTATCTCATAGGGAGTGGGAGGTTGTACTCCAACACCGGCTTGTTGACATCCCAATACCGTATTTTTGAAATGATGTGATGATGCCTTCTCAGCAGGGACATTGTCATAGATAAAGAACTTGCTAATTAGACGCCCCATTCCCTCCTTCACATTACCTCCTTTTAAATAACTCCAAACACTCTTTTGACGTGCTTTGGATGACTTATATAAACTTGGGGCTATTGGTGGAGTTGGTTGTGATTCTCTAAGACTACCTCCCCGTCTCATTTGTGCACCACCACTTGACCCGGTACCTTGTGCTCTATTAGGAATTTTATGAAGGTGTTCTCTTTACCATGCTGACTGTTTGGAGGCACGTAATGCATGTTTGAAATTGCGTTGTTCTTCAGGTCCCATGTCATCATCACATTCGTCCTCATCATCTTCATCATCATCACTGTCAACCGCTTGGCCAATGACTTCTCCTCGTAGCTCAGCTCGAATATTTTCCATTCCCTGTGTTATCTTTTCCTGCTGCTGTTTTTTATTTTTTACTAATGTTCGGATGAATGCCTTCACTTATGGGGGGACACTATCGCATCGTTGGACATTTTTTGCTGGATCTAATCCACTAAGATGGTACTTAAGTCGTGTCACTCCGCCACTCTTCATTACCCGACCACAATATTTGCAAATTGTGCCATTCTTGTTTCCGTCTATTGGGTGTCCATGTTCCCAAGCCGGATCACGTTTAGTAACTCCACTGGACATCTTAAATGTACCTATATTAAACATAATGATGAATAATAATCCAATTTAATAATAATCAAATTTAATAATCATCCAATTTAATGAATAATAATCGAATTTGATAAAAAAAATCCTAATATTAAACATAGTGATGAATAATAATCCAATTTAATGAATAATAATCCAATTTGATAAAAAAAATCCTAATATTAAACATAGTGATGAAAAAAAATCCTAATATTAAACATAGTGATGAATAATAATCCAATTTGATGAATAATAATCCAATTTGATAAAAAAAATCCTAATATTAAACATAGTGATGAAAAAAAAATCCTAATATTAAACATAGTGATGAATAATAATCCAATTTGATAATAATCCAATTTAATAATAATCCAATTTAATGAATAATAATCCAATTTGATATAAACAAATCCTAACATTAAACATAGTGATGAATAATAATCCAATTTGATAATAATCCAATTTAATAATAATCCAATTTAATGAATAATAATCCAATTTGATAAAAAAATCCTAACATTAAACATAGTGATGAATAATAATCCAATTTAATGAATAATAATCCAATTTGATAAAAAAATATCCTAATATTAAACATAGTGATGAATAATAATCCAATTTGATAATAATCCAATTTAATGAATAATAATCCAATTTGATATAAAAAAATCCTAACATTAAACATAGTGATGAATAATAATCCAATTTGATAATAATCCAATGTAATAATAATCCAATTTAATGAATAATAATCCAATTTGATAAAAAAATCCTAACATTAAACATAGTGATGAATAATAATCCAATTTGATAATAATCCAATTTAATGAATAATAATCCAATTTGATAAAAAATATCCTAATATTAAACATAGTGATGAAAAAAAAACCTAATATTAAACATAGTGATGAATAATAATCCAATTTGATATAAAAAAATCCTAATATTAAACATAGTGATGAATAATAATCCAAACATAGCGAGGAATAATAATCTAATTTGATAAAAAAAAACCCTAATATTAAACATAGTGATGAATAAAAATCCTAATATTAAACATAGTGATGAATAATAATCCTAATATTAAACATAGTGATGAATAATAATCCAATTTGATAATAATCCAATTTAATGAATAATCCAATTTCATAATAAAGAAAACCTAATATTAATGAATAATCCAATTTAATGAATAATCCAATTTGATAATAAAAAAAACCTAATATTAATGAATAATCCAATTTAATGAATAATCCAATTTGATAATAAAACCTAATATTAATAAAATAATAAATAACATTACACATATTAAAATTATCCTAGAGAATAATTATACAACATTACTTAATTACTTAAAAAAATTAACATGCAAGTATGTGAAAGAATATCACCTTTGAATGGCTTTACAAGTGAGGGAAGTAACCTCTGAATGGCTCTGCAAGTAAGGGAAGAAGAAACGATGTTGGTTGTGAATGGCTCTGATACTTTATTATTTTGAAAATGTGAAAGAATATCACAGACTTCTTTCCCTTTGAATGTGAAGGAATCACATACTGGCACACGGTTTTATTATGAAACCATCAAAATTTTTGTACATATCTACTGTCAAAAAGAAAATTTTCTGATTGAAAGGTAAATTATTTGTAAAAAAGCAGCTGCTTTGCAAAAGTTGTCGGTGGAATAATACATCAAACACTGGCTGTCCAATAATGTCTTTGAAAAAGAAAAAAAAATTCAAACAATTCATCTACCACACACACACACTGACACACGCACACAACACAACACACGCACGCACGCACATACATCGCACGCATACACACTTCCCTTCCCCTTCCCTCAGTCATTCAGTCTCTCTCTCGATCCTTCTGTGCCTCCATCCTCCTCTTCTCTCCCTCTCTCAGTCGATCCTCCATCTTCCTCTTCTCTCTGTCTCTCTCAGTCGTCCTCTCTCCCTCGATCCCTCCATCCTCCTCTTCTCTCTGTCTCTCCCCCTCTTCTCTCTGTCTCTCCCTCGATCGCTCCATCCTCCCTCTTCTCTCTGTCTCTCCCTCGATCCCTCCATCCTCCTCTTCTCTCTGTCTCTCCCTCGATCCCTCGATCCCTCCATCCTCCTCTTCTCTGTCTCGATCCCTCAGTCTCGATCCTCCTCTTCTCTCTCTCTCGAGATCGTCTCAGTATCTCTCTCTCTCTCTCTCTCTCTCTCTCTCTCTCTCGAACCTCCTCACTGTCTCTGCAAACCCAGAAACGACTGTCTCTGCAAACCCAGATCACGGTGGGCTTAGGGTTTCGATTTGGGGGTTAGGGTTAGGATTTGGGGGTTAGGGTTAGGATTTGGGGCTTAGGGTTAGGATTTGGGGTTTCGATTTGGGGCTTAGGGATAGGATTTGGGGTTTCGATTTGGGGGTTAGGGTTAGGATTTGGGGCTTAGGGTTAGGATTTGGGGTTTCGATTTGGGGCTTAGGGATAGGATTTGGGGTTTCGATTTGGGGGTTAGGGTTAGGATTTGGGGTTTCGATTTGGGGCTTGGGGTTTCGATTTGGGATTTCGATTTGGGGCTTAGGATTTGGGGTTTGTATTTCATTTTTGATGCCTACATCGGCGTTTGGCTTTTGTTTTTACGGTCGGCCGGAGCTGTACAAGCTCCGGCCTTCTTCTCCGGTTATTTTTTTCCGATATCGCGATATTTTCGGTAATATCGCGATATTATCGATAATATCGCGATATTTGGCCGAAAACCATTCGGATATCACTTGGAATATCGGTGGGTCAAAATAACGAAATTATCGGCGATATTTCGCCGATAATTTCGATATTTTGGACAATGATTAAAAGTAACAAACCAATGATCCCACAAAATGTAGCAGTTTTAGATGGTCCCCAAACATTAGAATGGATTATCATAAAAGAAACAAAACTTTTAGTCATACGAAAACAAAGTATGATGACTTTTAGCTAGTTCACAAATACCACATAACAAATAAGCTAGGAAACAACCTATGTAAATAACCGAAAGAAGCATGTCCAAGTCGACGATGCCACAACCAAACCTCCAAAGCTTTATTCTTTTTCCCCTGAGATCCTTCCACTACAAGAGCTTGAGTCAACATTCTGGTATTGTTCGATGTCAAGTACAAGTTGTAGAGCTTGCCCTTCCTAATACCATAACCAATCATCTTGCGAGTCCGAATATCCTTAAAAACACAAAAAGACGGCCAAAAAATCACAAAGCAATGTAGGGCGACAGTGATTTGAGCAACTGATAATAAATTATAGTCAAGGGAAGGAACAACAAGTACATAATCAAGATTAAGTGTATTAGAAAGGGAGACAGTGTCTTCCCTAATAATGGGGCCGGACAACATTATCATTGACAACACTTGTGACATTTTTGGTGGATGGTTTTGGGTTTTGTACCTGTCCAGAATCACAAGTCATATGTTCAGTAGCACCAGAATCAATTATCCATGTATTATTCCTAACAGATGTAGAAACCTTTAAAGCCTTACCATCGTTGTATGTATGTTTAGAAGCTACCTTAGTTCTTACAATCTGTGCATGAGTCTGGACTACTATTACTCTGGATGAATTTGCTACAATGTGTATGGGTGATTGATAAGGTCGAAACTTCCAAACAAAGGTCCTATAAAACAAATAGAGACAAAAAAGCCAACAAATTTCCTTTTTTCTTTTTTCTGTTTTCTTCCTTCTTCCTCCTTTTTTTGTCTTTTTGTTTTATTTTTTATCTTTCGTTACTTCTTCACTTGTCCTTCATCGTCATTTTCTTTTCTTCAAGCAGTAAGCTTTTTTCCTTCTTTTTTTTGCAACATCACAACAACTTTTTTGCCTTTTTCTTTTTCGCAACAGCAGTCTTTTTCTGCTTTTCTTCAAACAACAAGTGGTCACGAAGTCTGGGCACACAATCTAAACATAGTAGCTTTAATTGAATATAGGCACACAAAACAGATTCGCATGTTGGAATCTAGAACAAAGTTCAGGCATTTAATCTCGATTCCTGGTGGTGGATGCAGGGAGTGGCTCGGTAAACTCGGATTAGCAACGACGACGTCGATCGCTGGTTGGACAACGTACTACACAACTGGGTGTGCGACTAGTAGTTCGAGTTCTCAAGTCAGCAACGCTGGCGTCGCTCGTTGGTCAGATGACACTACACAACTGGTTGTGCAGCTAATAAGAGAATGATTGAATAGAATAATTGTGTATTTCATTGATACGTGAAGGAGAAATATATACATTTGATATGCACAATCAACTCTATAAAAATTGGAGTTGACTTCCTAACTAGGTGAATACATAAAAAGATAAGTATTCAAATAATTAAGATTTGTTCAGATTGAGATCTTATTGATTTGTCCACACCTGCGTTGGTTGGAACCCTTACGTTAACTATTAGCAAAGTCATAATTGCTGAAATCATCGGTTGAAGTAGCATGTTGCGTTGTTTGATAGGAGTTCGGAGGAAGAATCTTGAGGAATTCCACAGAGAATTCTAGCATGTGCTATGAATGGTAAAATTGCGATAATGTTGTCCACTTAGCTTGAAATTGCATTCCTTAATATTCTCTGGAAAGCTGACATATGTGGAAGTGTTGATGGAGTGTTGATAGACTCATATTGAGTTGCATGAAAAGATGATTCCAGACATCAGTCTATGAGTCAAACTTCACTAAGGTGTTGGTTTACATGGAGCCAAACCTGCTTTTTCCTTTGTATAGACAAGCTCCAAGCCTCTACTTAGCAGAGATATTATGTGCTCTGAATGGGATGCCCCCAATTCATTTCATTTTGAGTAGTAGGGAGTTGAACTTATTCTTTCTTTTTAGGTGACATGCCCCTACTGAAATTCTTCCCGTCCTAAGACTCTATTATGCTCGTCAAAGTAGTTGTGTTGTCGTCGGAGTTACTGGCTTTAATAGCTGATGACCGAAGCCCAATGAACGGTGATTGTAACTATAATGGTCCTAAGGTAGTGTAATTCCTTTCAGATAAGTTCCAACCTACATGAAAGGTGTAACTATCTGGGCATGTCTTGGGGACTGAGTTAGTCTAATGTTACAAGAGCTGAAAAGAAAATGGGACGTGTGATTAGCACATATCCTTTTAGCAGAACGATAACAATTTGTTAGATTGTGCTTTTAGTTGTTTCATGCTAAAGTGATTTAAACTTTTCAAAGCAATAAGTTATTAGAAGAAAATAAACAAAAGTATTAGAAACCTTCCCTTTTTGTGTTTGCTGGGAAAACCTAGTCCTTGATTATGGATAGTAGTAGTAACGAGTCCATTCAAAAAGCATCCCTCATGTGCGTCACCAAAATTGGTACTTGTTACGAACCGCAAGAGAATTGTTTTCTTGAAACATCACCAAAGCTCCGTCTTTAGAATCTTCTGGTTTTTATCGTCTCTCATGGAAGAGGTAGCTAGTTGAGGGAATATTAGTTCACTCTAAATAAAAGTACCAATTATTGGAACAAAATTTGAGTGTATCTTCATTAGAGGCCACACTCATCAGAGCGTATCTTCATTGTAGGAATTCCAAGAATATAGAAAACCTAGTTGATTTTATACTAGTTCATGTTTCTGTATCTTGCGAAACAAGGATGGTCAATCTTAGTAAAGTCGATGGACTTTGCCACTGCTCTGAAACCTCATGGTGGCGATATTGCTGATTAGTCTGTATAGTTCCATGATGAAAGTTGTTGATCCCATGACCAAACTTTTAAGGTATGCGTATTCTGATCTGCCTTACTCTAGCCCTGAAAAGTCATCATCCTACAACGAAAATTCAATTTTGTGATAAGCAGGTGATCCGGTTTGAGGCTATGCCTGTATATAGGGGTGAAAAAATTCCCAAAATTCCCAAACCAAACCAAAAAAATACCGATCCCAAACCAAAAATGTCCCAAACCGATTTTCCCAAAATTTCGGTATTCCCATACCGAAAAAATACCAAAATTTCGGTATGGGAATCGGGATTATCTTTCCAATATTTCGGTATTCCCATACCGAACCGAAAATATATATTTTTAATTATTATTATATATACATATATATATTTATTTATTTACATAGATAATAATATATATTATTTTTTAAATTATAGTTAGGGTTAATTTGAATCGTTGGATTGTTTAAAATTAATCTATGCCGTCCATCTATTCATGCATGTCTAACCAGTTCAAGGATTGAGTGAAAGAGTCCATTCTTCCTTACCTTTTTTTTGTTGTGAATTGGACGGTTCTTAGCATATGTGGAAGTTATTCTCTTCTAGTAGGAAGCCATTATTAATAAAATGGATGTCACATTAGCGACCCATATTTACCAATGTTGATCAAAGTTTAAGCAAGATAAATTTTTTTGTCTTTTTATGAGAATTACTTGGGGTAGTAGGCAGACATCATTACTGATGATATTTCAAATGTTGTTTTGTTGGTGTGTTATTGTTAACAGAGAAGGTGTACAAACCAATGCCACAAGGACATCAAGGACAAGGTAATTCTGTTTGCCTCAACCGAGTAGGATTCATCTCTTTTCTAGCCTTGTCCAGCTTCTCCATATTTACCGTTATGAATGACTATATAAACATCCTATATGGATTAAATCCGAGATGTAATGTACATGTACTGTTGATTTGGCAGATTGGGCCTAGCTATATGTCAATTTTTCAATATAAAAGGTTGAATTTTAGCCCAAAAGCATAATATGTCAAATTTTAGTCCAAAAGCCCAAAACCATTTCGGGATTCCCGATTTGTCCCGAAATCCCGAAACTATTCGGGATTCCTGAAAATTGGGATTCCCGAAAATTTGGTTTGGGATTGGTATTGAAATTGGGATTCCCGAAAATTTCGGTTTGGGAATCGGGACAAGGGTTTCGGTATGGGATCCCATACCGAACCACCCCTACCTGTATAGATCCCCCACAATTTGGTCTTCTTTAGGGTTGGGAGTTCTCTGTCTCCCTCCGAGTGCACGACCGTCGAATCAGCATCGACCTCCAAAGCGTCAACAAGGTGAGTTGGGGCTGGCACATGCTTGTGCCGTCTCCAACTATGAACACGATTGGCACATCGGGGCTCTCGCTTCGAGCCATCAGATGTACTGGGCTGGTTGCCGACTCGACAGTGGCCGCCTAGGTACAACTGGGTACCTCTATTGTTAGGTCACTCTGACCCGAAAAAGAGGCAGAATAACGATTGTTGGTGATTAACCGTGCGACATTTCTGGAAAAAAAAATTTTGCTTCTATTTTTCACATATTTCCTACAAATTTCACAAATTTCAGATATTTCATACAATTTTCACATATTTCTATTATCTTTACAAATGTCGGTATTTTCCTACAAATTTACATATTTTTACAATTTTTGTATTTTTCTACAAATTTCCTACAATTTTCACATTTCTACAAATTTTTTTTAAATTTCCCCATTTCCTTACAAATTTCACAAATTTATAAATGTGACATCCCACATCACCCAGGGGAGTGATCTTTAAATGTATATTCTCATCCCTACCTAGCACGAGGCCTTTTGGGAGCTCACTGGCTTCGGGTTCCGTAGGAACTTCGAAGTTAAGCGAGAAGGGGGCTAGAGCAATCCCAGGATGGGTGACCTCCTGGGAAGTTGCTCGTGAGTTCCCAGAAACAAAACCGTGAGGGCATGGTCAAGGCCCAAAGCGGACAATATCGTGCTACGGTGGTGGAGCGGGCCCGGGAGGTGGCTGCGCCTGGGCCGGGATGTGACAATTGGTATCAGAGCCTAACCCTGGCCGCGTGTGTGCCGACGAGGACGTCGGGCCCCTAAGGGGGGTGGATTGTGACATCGCCAGGGGAGTGATCTTTAAATGTATATTCCCATCCCTACCTAGCACGAGGCCTTTTGGGAGCTCACTGGCTTCGGGTTCCGTAGGAACTCCGAAGTTAAGCGAGAAGGGGGCTAGAGCAATCCCAGGATGGGTGACCTCCTGGGAAGTTGCTCGTGAGTTCCCAGAAACAAAACCGTGAGGGCATGGTCAAGGCCCAAAGCGGACAATATCGTGCTACGGTGGTGGAGCGGGCCCGGGAGGTGGCTGCGCCTGGGCCGGGATGTGACAATTGGTATCAGAGCCAAACCCTGGCCGTGGTGTGCCGACGAGGACGTCGGGCCCCTAAGGGGGGTGGATTGTGACATCCCACATCACCCAGGGGAGTGATCTTTAAATGTATATTCCCATCCCTACCTAGCACGAGGCCTTTTGGGAGCTCACTGGCTTCGGGTTCCGTAGGAACTCCGAAATTAAGCGAGAAGGGGCAAGAGCAATCCCAGGATGGGTGACCTCCTGGGAAGTTGCTCGTGAGTTCTCAGAAACAAAACCGTGAGGGCATGGTCAAGGCCCAAAGCGGACAATATCGTGCTACGGTGGTGGAGCGGGCCCGGGAGGTGGCTGCGCCTGGGCCGGGATGTGACAATAAAAGTTTCACAAATCCTTAAATCCAACAATCCTAAAATTTCACAAATTCTTAATGTTGTGCAAAAAATTGTTATGTTTTAAATTTATACTCACAAGCGCACAAATCTATTTACATATAGAGGACTATAAGTATGATGCCGAATCCACAAAGATTGTATGAAACTGATAGAAAGCTTATCAAACCTGATTTACTTAATACGAATCTAGCTAGTTGGAGGAAAGTTGTTTTGTGAACAAACTAATCATATAAATATGAAATTCGTAAAGAGAATAAATGAGATAATTAACCAAAGTATCAGATTCCACTCCCATTCATCTATAAATTCCTAATTATTTATTTGACAATTCTCAACTCACAAAGTGGCATTAATCAAAGTTCAATTCTTCTTCCGCTTAAAGGTATGAATTTGAAGCATCACATGTAAACTAATAATCATTGAACTACATAAGATTAAAGCATGATATAAGCTTCCTATATGAATTATCAAAGTAATTCATAGTTAAGAATTACAAAACGAAGCATGATTCAATGAAGTTTGGCTTCAAAACTATCAAGAATGCATGACATTAAATATGAAATGAACAAAAAATTCCTTTATCCGTTTGAAGTAAGAGGCATAGGCATTAAGATCATTAAGGGAATTGAAGAGATAAAGAAAAGAAACTTAAGTTATGAAGTTTAGCCACTCATAGTAACAAAATACATAAACTAAAGTGTTTAAAAGACATGGAAAGAGAGATAAAACAAGGGACAAATTGAAATTATAGAATGACTCTCCTCGTTTTCTGTAGCTCATCTCTTTTTTAGGAAAGCTGGAAGTGCAAGTCTTGCAATTATTTGGCAGTTACAACTTGCTTGTAGGGGGAATTTTTCCCTCGTTTTCTTTAACTTCTATCACTTCTTGTCTGCACACATAGATGACTTCCTCCTCCTTTTACCATCTGGTCAACAGTCACTGTAGGTTATTACTCCCCCTCATTGCTCTCAACTCATACCTATTTCGTCGGCCAAACATCAAACATTAATTTTTTTTCCTTAATTTTTTGTTTAATTTCAAACGATTAAATGACCAGGTCGCTTTAATCTGTTGTTTTACACTCAATTTGTGTCCTTAAAAACCTTCAAAATCAGAGCTAAAATAACAGTTAAATCGTGATTTTTCGTTTTTAACCTTCGAAGGATTTTGTCTGTTACCTTGTGATTTTTGGCATATGCGATCTGGAGTATATACAAACAAGTTTGATAGTTGGATATATCAAATTAGTTTTGTAGATTGCGTATTTTGTTAAAACTATAGATTCAAGAAACACTTTAATATTTTGTGGTAACCACTACTATAAATATTTTGAACTAATAATCGGGTTCATTCATTGTATTCTTCTATGGTTGAGGAGTGTAGTTGTAAAAGAATCATCAATAATCGAGCTAAAATACCTGTTAAATCTTGATTTTTCATTTCTAACTATTGAAACGATTTTGTGTTGTTACATAACCCCGGAAAGTATGTTTTTGGTGACTTTTAGCATATGCGATTTCGGAGCATATACAAACAAGTTTGACAGTTGGATAGTCAAAATTAATTTTGCAGGTAGCGAAAATCATCGAAGAAATTAAAGATGCAAAATGTTCCCTACCTTTGTTGGACGGACAGTTTGATTTTGGCCGGTGAACGATAAACCCTAAATCATAAAATATACCTATGTGTGATGAAACTTGAAATATTCATCACGCAAATTTGCCATATTACGTTCCAAGTTTTTCCCTTGACACGAAAACTTTACTCGACAAGTGGATATTTGCCCTGTCAAACACAGTTTGTTGGGCAAAAGCCTCCAAAGAAACAAAATGTTGAGCATTTTTGCCTGACGAACATCTGAATTCCGTCGGTTAAATTAATTTATCTCTCCGATGAAATTTTGTTCGTCCGGCAAATGGTATTTTCTAATAGTGTTAACTTTAGCTTTATCCGCCAAGGCTTGAAGGTAACACCTCCTCGGCTTGCCACAGAAGATAAGAGCTCCTAAGTACACAAATGGAGCTTTATCATATTTGAACTCCAAGAAGCGCTCAACCACAACTTTACGATACCTTGAAGTGAACCCAAATAAAAAAAATAAAAAAAAAACTTTTATTCTTATTGATAATTGGCCAGAGGCTCTACTATAGCTATCTAAGAAATCTTGCATATTACGCAAAGCAACCCTATCACTTCGGCATAAAATGAACAGGTCATTAATTCACATACATTACATACAAGGAGAAACACAACCTCTTGGAACATAAATCAGCCTAGTGAGCCCAACTAGTTGAAGTCGACTCAAACCCTTGATAAATCCTCTTCAACCAGGCAAAAAAAGTAATGGAGAGAGGGGGGCCTTGTCTCACCCCTCGTTAACAGAAGAAAAAAAAACATAGGGAAAGGGGGGCATTAATTGATATGGACAATTTAGCAGATCATAGCAGATCTTAGACACCCAGGTATAAAACAACGGGAGAAGCCAAAATTATTAAGCATCTGCAAGAGAGAGGACCACTTTATTAAGGTATCAAAACCCATAGCTATACCAACTTTAACTACCATGCATGTTAGCACCACGTAATGCTTTGTTTATTATTTATTCACAGAAATATTTATTTCAAATTTCTTACACTAATTCCTTTCCCGTCTTAAAGAAGTTCGAACTGAAAAAAATAAAAAGTTTGAACTAATCAAGTTTACATAAAGTTTAAAATAAATAATTCTGTGATTTCCTCTGTATACAGCGTGGATGTAAGTGCCAATCTCTTTCGCCTGATTTCCTCTCTATAGATTTTTACGGAATGGTTTCAGTGGGGCCTTTTCACCTCACAACTTCGTATCCGTTTTTCTCATGATGCGTACCAAAACCCACCCCAACTCCTCAAACCCTCAGCCCACTCCAACCACCTAGGCTTGCTTGGTCTACATATTATTTCGTTAACCAGAGTGTTTAAATCTTCAGTTGTACGACCATACGATTTAACAGCCTCTTCAGCAAACTCTTTGAACACGCTAATCCTCTCTCTCATTTCCTTTCCTTCTTTACTTGATAAACATAACTGCAATGCCTTCATTGCTCCACTTTTTGTCAGAATTCCTCCCTCGACCCCCATCCCAATCTTCCACACAGCCTCTAGAGTCCTCATGTTTAGTGGCTGATCAGCCTTAAAAGGCCTGCATATCATTGGCACGCCACCGGTTATGCTCTCCAAAATTGAGTTCCAACCACAATGCGTCACAAAAACTCCGACGCAGGCATTGTTTAGTATTTGAGTTTGGGAAGCCCATGGTACTACTTTCCCGTTTTCATTTTGTTTTGTTCGTTCAAGGAATCCCTCGGGGAAATCTTTTTCATTTCCCCTAAATGACCAAATGAATGGAAATCTGCCTTCCTCCAGGGCTTCAGCTAATGCTGCTAGCTCATGAGGCGGCAGTGCTGCTACACTTCCGAAGCTAATGTACGCTACGGATGCAGGCTTATGGTTACCTAACCACTCCAAGCATCCGTTGTCCTCCGAAATTTTTGGTAGTAGTGGTGGTGTTAGGGTTAAGGGTCCAACGTGGAGAAATTTATGAAACTTTTTCTTGAGCTCAAATGCAACTTCGAGATCGAGGTCTTGAAAAGAGTTTATGGCAACTGCAGTTGCCTTTGGTAGCTTGAGTCCCATTTTATGCATCATAACTGCAATTGGGGATCCTAAATTTTCTGTTGATATTCCACCAGGTAAGTCGGATGCAAGGAATGCTGAAAATCCAGGAAGGAATTCAAGGGTTTGATCCTTGTTCCCTGCCAAGAAAAAGAAACACAAGTAAATAAGGTTCAGATATATTGTAAATATTGTTTTGAAACTTTGATGCTTTCATCTCAAGTCTCAACTTATCATAAGTAGTTTGGGCAAGTGAATCCCACATGAGAAAGGAGGTACCTGCTCATAAGTAGTTTGGGCACTTCCCATTGTCAATTGGTTTATGGTAGAACTTGAGAGTGAATCGTACATGGCAGAAAGGAGGGACATTGCAAGTGCTTTTAATTAGTTAGATTACTTTCCATATTGTCAATTGGTTTTATGGTTGAACCTCAATTTTCTTCAGTATATAGCGAGACAGATGATTATATTGCTAGACAGTAAATATATTTCTGTGTATTAAATATGTTCATGTGTAATAATCAAATATATGTAACTGCAAACTGCTTTAAAATATTCTGCTGTGAAATAAAATTTCTTACCACTAGCTCCCAATTTTTCTGTAATCACATCGTTAGCAACATGAATAAACAGAGGGCGTTGTCCAGAAGTCCACAAGGGTACCCAAGGGACCTGCATTTCCTCTGCCATGTCGCAAGCAAACCAAAGGAACGCATCCGATATCAAACAGCCTACTTTGTGCCCAATCTCAGCCTCAGCCTCTGCGATACCTTTCTTAAAGCTGCCTGGTGCTGCCTTAAGAAAAAAGTCAATTGGCTCCAGAGGGTTCCCAGAAAACACATAACTTTCTGGTAAGCCATCCCATACGTCGTAAGGCTTTATATTGTCAAAGCCCTTAATGTTACATTTTGTGAAGAGGGAGCTATTAAATTTAGCTAGGCTGAAGAAAGAAAACTTCACATCAGGGGCTGCCGCCGAAATCATACGTACAAAAAGGAGAAGTGGGCTGGGATGGGATGCAAACGGAAAGACTAAGACGGCAACATGCTGACTACAAGATTTGTGGCTCGTTAATGGCATTGTGATGCGTACAATATATCTCAGATCTTACTTTTTTGTGTTCTGCAAGCTTGTGCATGTAATGCAGTTGTGATGGTATTATATTTTGTTTGTGGGAAACAAAAGGAAGTTAATTAGCTGCGGACAACGGAAATGAGAAACATGAGGTTTTCTTTCCGTTTTTGCAGGTTTGGAAATGGGTTAATTTTATCTTTTGGGCAGCTTGGAAAATGGTTATTAGTTGGTTACATTTACGGAGAGATTCTGCAACGGGAAATTCGGGAAAATACCCTTAGGGTTAAAGGAGGTTTTGTCCCCCTTTATTAAATTCTTACTAGCCTCTCTGCACGTGCTCACACGCATGTGAAATGTTTTTTTTAGCTCCCCCATAAGATGTGTTTTGTTAGCTATTTTCTTTCTCATACCACATCCTAAAAATAAAATACAACATATAGTTAGAAATAAAAGAAAATGGTAAATCTCAGTTTAATCCCTCAAGTTTCGTGATTTTTAATTTAGTACATAAAGTTTTTTTCTATTCCAGAGTGGTACCTAAAGTGTTAATTTTAAGATAATCTCATACATCCGTTAGTCTGATGTTTAGTCTTCCGTTAATTGATAACATGACGCTTATGTGAACAATGACTGGGCGCCACGTGTCATTAAAAAAATTAATTAAATAAAAGTATTTAAAAATTAAAAAAAAATAGGCTTCTCCTCCGCAACTTCAGTCTTCAACCCTAGCTCTGGGCGGTCGGCCCTTCCCTCGTTTACCTACAACCTCAATTTCCTGAACATTCGCTCTCTCCACCTCCGCAGCTTCAAGCTTCTCTCAATTTCCTCGTTTCTCTTATCAGCTGTTAGGTGTGGCCCCCATAGAAAACAGCTCGCCGGATAAAAAATTTTAAGCCGCAAAAATCAAAGCAAAGGCCATCATGGGTAGCCTAGTCCTCTCCCACTTCCTCACCGTCTCCACCGCCTCTTCTCCTCGCCTCGCATCTTCCCTGTACTCTCCCCATCTTTCTTTCTTCAATTTCCTCTTCCATTTTCTCATTTGCACTTTCAAGTGATAATTTTTCCTGAAGCAAGTGTGCTTGTAGATTTCGAATTCGGCAATGGAAAACGCCTACTTCAATTCCGCAGATTCGGCTTCAAAGCGCGCAAAACGCCGACGGTTTTTTGGGGGATATCCGACCCATTCAAAACCGTGCGGCTTGAGGCGTCGAGGTCTCAGAGAACCCATTTGCCTAATTGAGATTTGATGGAGAGGTGCTTGGAGGAAATGCCAGAGTCTTTGATCGGGAGGTTGTTGCCTCGATCAACGCTGCCGATTCGGACCTTGGATCTGGGTTCGAATTCTAGGTTTTCGCCCTTCCGTGGACCTTGAACCATAACCAATTTGAGAGCTGAAGACGAAGGCGAAGGCGTCGGGTGGGGAGAACGAAGGCGTTTATAAATACTTTTATTTAATTATTTTTAATGGCATGTGACGTCCAGTCATTATTTACATGGGCGCCATATCATCAGTTAACGAAAGACTTAACAGGCAGACTAACGGATGTATGAGACTACTCCAAAATTAATACTTTAAATATGACTTTTAAAGAAAAAAACTTCATATACTAAATGTTGAAAACTACGAAACTTGAGAATAGTAAACTGAAATTTACCAAATAAAAAAAAAAACCATAATTAAGCCGAGCGTAAAATGCGTGAGAAAAGAAATTCTCATTACACGCACAAAAGCATTCTTGGAGATTAGTGATAAAAAAAAGCAGAAGTACAATAAGAACCAAACAATAGTGTTAGAGAACAAACAAAACAATTAATCTATGATATTAAGCTAAAGACTAAGAATACATATCCATTGTCTTTTTCTTACAATACCACATATTCGAATCACTGCTATCGAATCTATTTGAATAGTTTATCTTATTAAAAGTTTCTAAAGATGAGGTCATAGGGCACGTGGCTTGGTAGCATAATATCTGCTTTTTTTTCTTTGGCATATATGTCACACTTTCCCATTCCACATAAAACTGCTGTGTCAATTCAAACCCACCACAACATTAATGCTTGTTTCTATAGCTACAAACGAAGTGTTTGAAATAAAATATGAGTTGAAGTGTAAATTGTTTGTAGTATTTAAAATACATACATTGACAAAAAATAAGAAAAAAATAGTCATATCCAATTAGATTGACCAGAAGCTCAATCAAAGACAATATCAAATGTAAACCCCTTGATTTTACATTTCATTACATTTGGAGCTATTTAAATTAGCTTTTGTTACCAAAATCTAAACAATAGAAAGAAGAACCTCTTCGAAGAAGAATTTACAGTAACTACATACTGTAATGCTTTTGTCTACAATAATATTAACACAATAAATAAGAAAGAGTTCTCAAATGTACAAAATCTTTACTTTGTTTCTTCAAATTCTAAAGCTTGATATGTAAGAGCAACCATACAAGCTCTATAACAAACTAGCCAAGAACATAAGATTTAACCAACTAAATCACAATCATCACTCCAAATATATTCTGTATATGCAAATACTGAAGTAATATCTGCAACACATACCTTTATCAAAACAACCAGGACTCGTTGTCCTCTTCTCGCGCCAAACTCGTTCCTCTGCATAAGCACAGCAGCAGCAACAACACTTGTTCTTCACGGCATTGATCACAGGAAAGAATAGTGCTGGGAACCTTACACTCAAGGTGAAGTTCAGCAACCTTCGCCACAAAGTCACCATAATGTGATATAGCTTCAATGGACAAGTGCCTAGCGGTCGCTGATTTGTTCTCGTACACTGCAGACATGTCGGTGGAAGAAGCATACATACCAATCGACACACAAAACCTTCTCCTCTCTACAAAACTCAATGCTCTCCAAGTTATAGGTAATTAGAACAATAAGAGCGTGTCATTGTGAGAGCAGGGGCTTGTGGTTTTTATACTACAAAATCTGGATTGCCCTATAACAATCCTACAAGGAATACAAAACTACATTCCTTATACAAGTGTGAGTTCTATTCTCAAGCTTATCAACATAGAGTTTCAATCCAAACCAAAATCGAATTAACTCTCAACTCATCTTAAGACTTCTTTATAGCAATCTGAGACAACAAGGATTATTACCAAACCATATGAATCACACTCATACTCTAACATGATACGGTATCTACCAAATGGAAATAATGAAAGTAAGAAGAACCTAAGAGTATATGAATGGGCAATCTTTTACTATATGACGACTAAATGATGTCCTCTATTTGTTTTTCCTTTTTTTTTGTCTCAACTATATTTGTTTTTTAAAATTATGCTTGTATTACACAATTTGTTAGGAGATTAGTTCATTAAGTGATATCATGACCAAAGTAATCACCAAACAAAACAAACAATGGGTTAAGGGGATGTAAAAAAGGATTCCAGAACTATTGGATGAATAACATTGGGAAATATGTTAGGTTGGAGGAACTACAATGTTGGCATCAAATGAAACCTTTCTCATATGACCGTCATCAAATGAGTGGCAATTAATTTGAGTGTAAGGATAATAATGCAAACACAAAATGAAGTACATCACACATATCATATACCATCAACATGGGTGAGAAGAATAATTTTTGAGCAAGTTCCAATCAAATAGTCTACCTTGTCAATTTTGTTGCTTTAACTAAAGAGGCGCAAAATTACTCAATCTGAATGATTTCAAATTGTCCATTTCCCTTGATTTTTTTCTGTCTTCATGTCCTTTTGCAATGTTTGTTGGAATAAGAGTGTACACACCTCATGGAATCACCAAGAAAGTGATTCAAACTTTTGCGGAACTTGCAGTTACACTCTAGAGGCCTTATCATTCTTTGTAATTCTACAAAGAAAGAAGAAAATAAGGATGGTGATTGAAGTATTCACCAATTCAAAAATTCGACCTTCAGAAATTTCGTAGATTTTCTCTCCCTTTTTGCACGATTTGTGGGTAGATAATAATTGATTAACCATTCTTCACTTCTTAAACATGTGGATGGCGGTTTCTATGTCCACTCTCTGCAATGCACTTTGTTTACGATTAATATCTATATGTGGGTGTGCTTCATCTAACGGTTGAAAGGTAACTGAATAAGAGCACACCATGTGTTGCTTGAAGGTGAACAAATTACATGTGTAGACACAAATAACCAGTTAGGGAAACCCAAATTCCTTAATGCATGACATCCATACGTGATACAAAATTCTTATTAATCAGAGAAGAAAGAAATCAAAATTTGGAATAAAACAATAGTATGTATAAACTGCAAATTACAAACTAATGTTAGTAAGACTAAAACTTGTTAGAGTATGAGAATATTTGATATGCTTCTATGAAAGCTTGATGAAGGTCTGACAAAATACCAAAAAATGGTAGAGAGAATTTTAGAGAATGATGACGGAATTGATTTTGATATTCCTCACAACAAACATGTGAGGTTGTTACTGTTATACATGTAAGAGGAAGGGATATCCTTCACTCATCAAGCAAAACTAAATCTCAGGCCTTAATGGCTATCCCCCTATGAGATGATGTCACTTGTTATAATCTATCACTGAAGCTAGATACAAGCGAGAGCAGCCACATGGACTATGATCCAACGGCTCTAATTTAAACTTCAAACAAATATTAAACTAAAGGTTTGAATTGTTCTTTTGCCTCCAAGTCTTGGCTGAATGGTTACACACCAACACTCCATTCTAACCCTTTAACTTACTTGACTCCTAGAAGCTCTCTTAGATAGGCAAATTGATCTTTAGGCAAAGCTTTAGTAAGAATGTCTACAATTTTCTCTTTTGTCTTGCAGTACACCAGTTCAATCTGCTTGGCTTGAATTGCTTCTCAGATGAAATGAAACTTTCTGCTGATATCTCTTGTCTTTTGATGAAAGGCAGGATTCTTAGGCATAGCAATGGCTGATATGTTATCACACATGATCTGTGTTCCTTCCACTTGTTCTTCTCCAAAATCTTCAAGAACAAATCTCAGCCATTTTGATTGTGAAGTGGCTTCTATAGCACTTACATATTCTGCTTATGCTGTGGACAATGCCACAATGTTTTGCTTGATTGATGCCCATGAAAACACACCAGATCGTAGTGTAAATGCATAACATGAGTCACAGTAACCAATTAGAGTAGTTGCTTTTCCTTTTTTCAAAGACAATTCAAAAATCAATTGTTCTTTGAATGTATCTCAGCACCATCTTTGTTGATCCCATGTGTTTCTTAATGGGATTATGCATGAACCTTGCCATTAAGCTTGGTGCAAACATTACATCAGGTTTGGTTGATGTCAAGCATAGTAAGCTCCCCACAAGTTGTCCGTATTCTTTTTCATTTGCAGCTTCACTACCATCAACCTTACTTAGTTTTTCATTCACTGCAAGTGGAGTAGCGACATTTTTGCAGTCTTTTAACCCAAATTTCTCAATCAGCTTATGTGCATACTTCTTTTGATGTATGAAAATGCATTTTTTTTCCAATTTGTAGTACCCTTATTCCTAGGAAATGATGTAACAAACCCAAATCTGTAATTTCATAGTGTTTCATCATGTCATTTTTAAACTCTTCAAGTATTTGTGAACTACTACCGGTGTACACAATATCATCTACATATAGGAAAACAGTAATGATACCTGAGTCCTCACTTGTTTTAAAATACAAGGTTGCCTCACTTGAGCTCTTCTTGAAACCTGCATTTTTTAAGTAGGCATCAATCTCATCATACCAAGCCTGTGGTGTTTGCTTCAATCCATACAGTGCCTTGTTCAGTTTATACACCTTAGTCTATTCATTCTCTTTCACAAAACCCTGTGGTTGCTAAACATACAGTTCCTTATTCAGAACTTTATTGAGAAAAGAAGACTTCGCATCCAACTAGTACAAACTCCATTTCTTCTATGCAACAAGTGCAATCAAGGTTCTTATGGTATCCAATCTTGCCACATGGGCAAAAGTCTTATTGTAGTCAATTCCAGGTTTTTGTGAGTAACCTTTAGCCACCAACCTAGCTTTATTCTTCTGCACTGTACTATCCAGATTGAGTTTAGTTTTATATACCCATTTTACACCAATGATTGGCTTATCAAATGGTTTCTCAACTAGCTGCCATGTATTGTTCTTCTCTATCGTTTCTAATTCAGCTTTCATTGCAGTCCTCCATGAGTCATCCTTGGCTGCATCATCATAACTTTCAGATTCAACAATGCACATATTGCACTGAGCCATGATTTCACTTACACTTCTCCACTTCTTAGGTGTATCATCATATATTTGAGGTCTTTTAGTTATACTTTCACTTTGAAAAGTAGTGAATTGATCGGAATAAGAACTCTCACCAATATAACAGATCTTAGTAGCACTCAATGAGTACTGGAAATCTTACTTAATTGTTTGTAGTGCAGTTCCAATCCCAAAAAATCATTCTTATCCAATGTAACATATTTTGATAGAATGATCTTTCACCATAGCCAATAAAGATGCATTTATGACTATTTTCTTCCAACTTGTGTCTGAGATTAGAAGGGATGTGCACATAGCTAAGTGAACCAAAAATCTTCAAGTGAGCTATCCATGGTTTTCTGCCACTATATGCCTCAAATGGAGTTATTTTCCCCAAAGCTTTGGAAGGACATCTATTAAGCAAGTGAACAGTAGTGTTCACTGCATTTGCCTAAAACACATATGGAAGATTCTTCTCATGCATCATTGACTTTAACATTTCTACCACATATCTATTCTTCCTCTCTGACACTCCATTTTGTTGGGGAGTGAAGGGCATAGTCAATTGTCTTTGGATTCCAAGATCACTGCAATACTTATCAAATTTTGTAGAAAGGAATTCTCCTCCTCTATCACTTCTGAGACATTTCACCTTATACCACATTGTAATTCTATCATTGCCTTGAACTTTTTAAAACACTCAAGTGCACTGGACTTATATCTCAGAAAGTACACCCATGTCATTATAATGCAGTCATCTATGAATAACAGAAAGTATTTGTTTCAAGAGTGAGAATCAACCTGCATTGGACCACATATATCTATGTGGATCAATTCCAGTGGATACTTGGCTCTCCAAGCTAACTTATAAGGGAATGAATCCCTGTGTTGTTTTTCCATCATGCATCATTCATATACACTAGTTGACATTTCCAAATGGGGCAATCCATGCACCATCTCCTATTCGTCAAGTAATATGAGACTTTTCTGATTCAAATGTCCCAATCTCTTATGCTATATCTGAGAGTAATGTGTGACACTTGCTCTTAGTACAAGCTAATTTGCAGGCATTATTGTCAATGGAAAACATCTATTATTGGTCATTTGCACTCTAACCACTAGATTGTCCAGTGACTATCCATCAAATACATTCAGAACATCTCTTCCAAACACCAAGTAATAACCATGTTCCATCATTTGACCTACATTGAGAAGATTTTCTTCAAGTCCAGGTATCAGCATAACTTCTTGGATATGTTTTCTTCCTAACGTGGTTTCAATGACCAAGGTTCATTTTCCTTCAACTTTGACAAATTCTCATGTGCCCATTTTGACATTTGAAAACAAATTTCTTTGTACATTCACAATCAATCTCTCATCACCTGTCATGTGGTTGCTACAGCCACTATCAATATACCAAGAATTATTCACTTTCATATATGTAACTGCATTGCAGGCGTAAAACAATGATCATGTTTCACCAATTTGCATGCATAATTAGCCTTTTGTACTGTTTTGTTTTCATGACAATCTTTCACATCATGATCTTGTTTACTAAAACCTGTGCACTTTGGTTTACCTTCATACCAGCACTTCCCATATTGAAAACCATCACACCATTTGCAATTTCCTTGAGTATTATTTTGCCTAGGAGCAAAATTAGGCTTGTGATCCCAATTTCTCTGAGCATTGTTTTGTCTAGGAGCAAAGTTAGGCTTCCCAACTTCTCTTTCTTGGTTTCCAATTCTTTTCAAACTTCTGATTTCTAGAGAATCCACCACTTTTAGGACCCTTAGTTGTAACATTTAGGCTAGCAAATGCTCTCTTAGTAGAGGTTTCAACATGCAAATCAAGTCTCTGCTCAAATCCCTTGAGTGAAGTGATGCGAGAATTATAAGCACACAAATTAAACCCTCTTTTTATCAATTGTAGTGAAGAATGTAAGTAGGGATCGTTCTAGACCGGGGATTAGGAGGGATTGCAAAATCACTTGGAATTGACTCAAACACGTAAAAATAAAGTTTAAAACACTAACCTAGACTCAAACAATGCAAAACTATACTTTAAAACTCTAAAACAAACCAAAAGACTCAAAACAGCACAAAAACACTCAAAATTGCCTTAAAACCACTTTCCGGGCAGTTTTGAACACTAAAGAAGATTTTGGACGAAAATACTTATAACTTTGACTCAAAACACTTTAAAACATAAATCAAACACTTTCTAACTAACTTGACACTTGAAAACAAAGGGGGATTTGGTTTTGAAGAATTTAAAAACAAAACATAAACTTGTAAATCAAAACAGATTTGAAAACGAATTTGGTTTTAAAATAAATGGATGGAAAGCTAGCTAAGGGGTTCATCTCCACACATGTTATACTTGCATACAAAACGATTTCCAATTGCTTTTCAATAAACCATGAATTCTCAACGCCCCAAGTTAATTAGGTCCGCTTAAATTAACCTTCAGATTTTCCTAACGTTATTGAATTGGATGATTGCATACGACAACCCAAAGCATTCCCCACAAGTCCCCTACATGATTGCATAATAGAGACATAAGCAAGAATCATTAAGTTCTATGAAAACCATAAGCATTGACGAAGCACTTGTTACTATGATTGCATGAAACTTATGCCAAGAATTTACTTAACTCGATTGAGATCATCAACCTTTACTACTTGTGAATATAAGTCCATAACGATTAGGTGAAATTTCCTTATATCCTAGCACTCAATTCATGCATGAAAATTAAGCGTGCACTCTCAACCAACACACACAAATCAATGTAATTCACATAGATAAGTAAATTGAATTCATAACTTATGAAACGCAATTAGAAGTAATCAAATCATATCGCAAGCATAAACATGTGTTTCGAATCCCCCCCTAGCCAAGGGGGGGTTTAGTTCCTCATACGCACAAAACAAAGAGAATTAAATTTAAACATTGAAATCAAAGGAAAAAAAACACCTAGAAATTCCAGCGATGTGAACTTGAATTGCATGAACTTCCAAGCCTCCTTCTCCTCCTCCTTGGTGCGGCAAAGGGTGTAGAGACAAGTGTAGGACCTTATGTGGATGGGTGGATGGGTATGGAAGGATATAATGGTGTTTAGGTATGGTGGTGGCTGCGGCAAAGACTTAGAACTAGGGAGGATGGTGTTTTGGCGAATTTCTGAATGTGGGAGAGTGAATGAATTAAATGGTGCGGCCAAGGGGTGTATTTATAGTGGTTAGGGTGCAGAAATTAGGGATAGGAATCAGAGAAGGATTATAAAATCTAACTCCTATAGGAAAAGGCCTTCTAGAAGCTAGGAAACCTCAAAGAACAAGGTGAAACATGTGGCAGAATATAGGGGTTCTAGAAGGGATTAGGCGCCACCTTTGTAGGGTTTTCTAGAAGGAATTAGGTGCATCTAGAAGGTAGGGTGCGGCACCTCTTCAGGGAGAAGGGATAGGGCTTCTAGAAAGCCCTAAAAACTGATGGGAATTGGACCAAACCCACGGCAAGGATGGGAATCATCTAGAAACTTCACATTTGTGTCCTTCCATACTTAGGAGTCCTTCTAGCATTAGGACATCATGTCTTTCTCCTTCCTTGACTTGGAATTCTTCCTTGTAGCTGCAACTTGATGCTCTTTGGGGTTTACATTTCCTACTCCAAGTAGGAAACCTTGTTCAAGTAGGGAACTTCAATCTTCTAGGTTTCCCAATTCAACTAGGAAACCCATTTCAACTAGGATTCCCATTTCAACTAGGAAACCCAATTTAGCTAGGAAACCCAATTTAGCTAGGATTCCATCTTTCTAAGTATTTTCCTACTTCAACTAGGAAACCTAGCTCAAGTAGAAAACATCATCTTCAAGTCTTCAATTTCGTCCAACCTCATGGCTCCAAGCATATGGTCTTCATTCCAAGCTCTAATTTGCTCCAAAAGGCTCCAAAATGCTTCCTTTTGCACACTTTGCCCTTAAAACCTGAAAATACATAAAACTAGCTTAAAAGATTACTTTACTAAGGAAAAACACTGTAAATGCACAAGAACAAGCTCAACTAAGGTGCATATATATGCTCCTATCATGAAGCAACAACTTCTTGAACCTCAAGAGTTTCGAGATCCTTGAAATGCTCAATCACAGAAGAAATTGCATCATATATTTTAAGAAGACTAATTAACAATTTATGTACAATTTTCTCCCTAGAGAATTCCTCTCCATAGCTTCTTATTTGATTAGTAATATCAAATAATCTAGTGAGATACACATATTGAGATTCATTTTCCTTTATACGAGTATACTCAAAATCTCTACATAACCCTTGCAATTTTACACTTCTTACTTGTTTGTCTCCTCTAAATTCGCTCTTTAGAACATCCCAAGCTCATTCGGATGTTTCTTCATTCATAATTTTGGGGAAGATTTGATCCGAGACAACTCCTTGGATCATTCCAAGTGCACGAGCATCTTTCATCAAGGTCTCAATGAATGACACCAACTCTGTAGCTTCTTTCTTCGTTTCATTGAGCACAACCGTCATATCCTTCGGATCTAGAGGTTCAAACCCATTTTCCACTAGCTTCCATAGTCCATACGATTTCAGTATAGTCATCATATGAATCCTTCAAAACTTGTAGTTTTCTCCATTAAAAACTGGAGCTCTAAGCTTAGCTGTACTTGATCAAGCCCTGTTAGACCTTGGATTCAAGAGATCTCATAGTTTTCATATTTGATTTGAGTTCAAAACGCGGGTCAATCACACTCACAGATTTCACGCCCAGTTTAGACAGTGAAACTTGGCTTTGAGGCCATGTTAGAGTATGAGAATATTTGATATGCTTCTATGAAAGCTTGATAAAGGTCTAAGAAAAAAAAAATCTGAAAATGGTAGAGAGAATTTCAGAGAATGATGATGGAATTGATTTTGATATTCCTCACAACAAACATGTGAGGTGCTACCATTATACATGGAAAAGGAAGGGGGATCCTTCACTCATCAAGCAAAACTAAATCTCAGCCCTTAATTGCTATCATTCTTTGAGATGAAGCCACTTGTTATAATTTATCACTTAAGCTAGATCATACAAGTGAGAGCAGCCACATGGACTATGATCCAACGGTTCTAATTTAAACTTGAAACAAGTACTAAAGTTTCAAGTATTAAACTAAAGGTTTGAATTGTTCATTTACCTCTAAGTCTCGACTGAAGGGTTACACACCAACAAATCTGACAACTGAATTGAGAAACTAAAATTGTAGAAGGAAAAGTAATAATAGAGAGAGAAAAAAATATCGGTGTAGCATATATTCTTATAGAATTTGAATCAGTTTGTGATCCTGTGTAATATAAACAAAATATAAAAGCAATGAAAGATACAAATATCTGAACATTATTAGTTTTTATATACTTGCTCGGGAAACGAAAGCATGAAAGAGAGAGCAAACCTGAAAGAAATCAAAATGGCGGTTCAGTGATCTTTGAGTGTGCGTGCGATTAGTATGCATAAAGAAAACTCAAACAGAAGGAGGGTCCTTTTGTGGCCTAGAAACTGAGTGAAAATAAACCCAGGAAACACACCAAATAGGATTAAAAAACACTCAAAAAAGCTAAATTGTTATAAGAAAATAACACTAAAAAAATAAACCAAGATAACTTTTGCTGGAGGCTACAATGAACCAAAAGCAAAAATGGAGTTTGTGGCAGAGGCATGGGCTTAGGGTGCCGATGGGTGAATACTGAGTGCGGATGAAAAGAAAATATGAAAAATGGTTGAAATTGAACACCGCAATCTCCTTTTTAGAACGTGGGTTGTACATAGAGATGTTAGTTTTCATCGTCAAATCATTGCAACTACTGTTTGTTTGGATAATTGGAGAGTGCTTATATCAGAAATCGGAGTGCTTTTTGCATCGTCCTTTTTTTGTTTCCTTATTGTCTGGGACCACTAATCTAAGAGGAGACATTCATTGATGAAATTTTGGAATCTTTGAGGGGGGTTTGACTCCTCCAACGAATAGAAACAATCTTTGCTAAGAGTGCGGAATCTTCGAGGGGGTTTTGACTCCTCTAACGAATAGAAACAATCTTTGCTAAGAGTGCAGAAAAAGTATATCTCACGTAAGCATCTCCCATGTGTGTTGTGTTTCATTTCACTAGGTTACCCCTATTATAAGTGGTTACTTTTGTGTTGTCTTTTTTATTGAATGAGGACATTATTGGAATATTGAAAGCTTCAGCTATTTGGACTTCTCACTTTATATATATATAGATATAGATTTATATATAATTCTATCCTGTTTTTTTGCCACATAATACTACAGTTCAGTGGTATTCCTTTTTGTTCGTAACTTGTAAGTGAGAGGTAAAGAAAGCCACTTAGTACTACAGTTAGTAGCATTCCTCTTCACTTGTAAGTGAGAGGTCTTAGGTTTGATTCTCGCCAAATGCGAATTTGAACTACATTATTGCTAGCTCATTGTGAGGCTTAGCCCACTTCCTTATCCCTTTAGTGTAGATAATATTGTTTGTTCAAAAGAAATTCTATTCTTTTTACTGAAAATTGTAGTAATGATTCCTTAATTTTAATCCAAGTGAAGCAATAGTCACAGAACTAAAACGCTGTGGTCGTTGGTCCTTGAACTCGTTAAAACTTAGAGCTATAGTCTTATCATCAACCCCCGCTATAATTTCCGTCAAAATGAACCATGTGTCATGTACGTGACACTGAATTAAAGGGCAAATAAGAAAAATCAAATACTATTTCATGAGGTAATGTGTTGAAGCCGATTTGGAGGCAAAATCCATCCCCAAATTGAAGCTTCCTTCCATGCACAATCTCAAATTCCTCAAATTCCCAATATGTATTGCAATATTTAGCCTTAGTGTTGTGACCCGTGCCTTTAATAAATGTATTATATTCTCGAAAAATGTGAATTGATGAAAATGCTGTTGGTGAAGGTTATGTTGAATAATTATAGACCGTTGAGCTTAAATTAGATTTCTCGCGTTTTCTTATTTTATTTAGTTAGTATACGTACTCACGAGTGCATCAGCTAACTCGGATTTCAAAAAATACTTAAGTTGGTTAAGTTACGTTTTATTTAGTAAGTTAGGGGCAAAATTACCATTTTGCCGGGAAAAAAATTGAGCGGGTTGAATCCAACTCTTGGACCACTCTCTCCTCTCGTTCATTCTTCCCAAGCCTTTCTCTTCTCTATAACTCTATCCTTCTGATTCTCACTGGAATTATCTTTGGCTAGAGTAAGGTGGATCAAAGTAAGTGCCCCTTCATAGTTTGGTTATGGACTAAATAGCTTCTATCACAACGAGCTGAACAAAAGGACCCACAGTGCCACCGCAACATGAATTTTAGGCCCCTAACACGTGTTAACCTAGGTGGCGAGAATGACTGCAGTGCTCATAGCCCGGGACTCTCGGATTATTGGGCTAGTCAAGCTTCTTAGTCGGATCAAACTTAGCCTTAGTTAGATATGCTAGGCTTAAGTTCGTTACCTATATTACTTGTCTCCCAAGTAAGGAAACCTTAATTCAACTCACATTAGGATTTCTTGGAGATTGGGCAACTTAATCATAATCCTAGGAGGACAAAATATCTTATTCTAGATACCTTCCTAGTTAGACTCTCGAATTAATGGGGATTACCATCTAAAGGTCTCTATGAATATCCTAGCTGGGGTATTTACCAAGGACGTCTGATATTCTCTACGAGGATAGAATATGCATATTCTGTCATACACGTCATTCGTCTACGCGTAAACATGGAAGCATCTCCTTTGTGCCTAAGCCAAGGCACATTCGTCAATAATGTATTCCGATATAGCACACATCATACATACTCTTCCCTTTGGACTACACTTGACCCTGAAGATATGTAGGCAATGCGATCATGGATTCAATTATACCCCTAGTCAATCCCATTCACTCATCGCTGGAATTCGTGGGTAATTACGACTGAAAAATCGCCTTTGTCAGCAAATGTGCGCGAATTTCGTTCCATCAAAAAGGAAATTATGAAATAATTCGTTAAATTGTTTAATTAATTAACATAAGTGTTTAAAAATACAAAACAAGTTGATGGCCACTTGCTCATGTGGAAATCTGATGATGGTGGCATTGAGAAGACAAATGTGAGAGCTTCTTTAGAAAGCCAACTCTCACCATTTCTCAACAAGTCATTCACAGCACTCAAGGTTGACTCATCCATTGCATGTAGAGCTCTCTAGATCTCTCTCTCTCTCTCTCTCTCTCTCTCTCTCTCTCTCTCGCATGAATTTCTCTAGTTGTTGAGGAAGAAGAAAGAAGAAAGAGAGGTACCTAAAGTAGAAGGAAGAGTGCTCATCGTTTAGTACTCTTCTTAGAGAGCAAAAGTGAGCTAGTGTAGTTTTCTTGAAGGGAAAGAAAACACACATCCACCACTCCCACCCCCAGTTTTGGTGTTTGCCTCCCCCTAGTCCTTATGGAAAGCCTCTCGCACTTATTCTAGACCCGTCAGTTATCTCTACAATGGAGGAGTGGAAAGTTAGAGGACTCTAGCTTTAAAGTTTTAGAGGAGCAGCTATACAAACTGGATCAAGTTGAAAAGGCTTCACGAAGGAGCATTCTTGGATTCAAAGCTCATTCCTAAGTATGAACATCGAACCCTCTCTTTAATCTTGAAAGAAAATGAGTAGATCAACCGAGTAGGTCGAAGATCTTGAAGGGTGTTTATTTCATGTCTAGTTTTATCGCTTCCGCTCTTAATTTGTGCTGCATGTTTGTTATGTACATGCATGGTTAATTAGTTTGCAAAATTTTAATCTCTAACCATACAACCCTTTCAATGGATGCAAAAAATGTTTTATTAAAAGGAGACATGGCAAAAGTCTACATGCGTATTCCTCAAGGGCATAATGAAGAAAACAAAAAAGCGGTGTGCAAATTAAATATAGCTCTATATGGCCTCAGCAATCTCCAAGGGCCTGTTATACGAAGCTTAGCTTAGTTCTCGAAAGTACAAGTTTCAAGAGGAGCAATGTTGATTCTTCTTTGTTTGTCTAGGTAGACCATTTGGAAAGCTTGTTGTTTTGATATATCTTGATGATTTATTATCACAGAGAGTAACATGGAGGAAATTAGAAAGCCCAAGTCTTTTCTCTCTAATAAGTTTTCAATTAAAGACTACGGTGTTCTAAAATACTTTCTTTGGCATTGAAATGGCCCCTTATAGAGAGGGATTGTTTATCAACCAAAGGAAGGAAAATGGAATTCTTGCTGCCAAGCCTGTTAATACTCCAGTTTGTAGCAAAGAAAAGTTTGATTTAGATGGCGATTTATTGTGAAATGTTCGACGTGTAAGGATGGCAACGGTTTGATTTGGAGACGGAAATGCTATATATATCCCCGTAACCACGAAAAATAACCATATTCATAACGCAAATTAACCATCGGATATTATTCATAACCATGCCCACTGGATAACGGATTTCCCATCGGTTAACGATTATATCCATTTTTCGTCAATACAAAAAAATATATTTGTTCAATTGACGCAATATAAAAGTTATAGCTAAACATTGACGATGTTGGCTGATCTTTAATATCTACCATAACTACTATTGAATTCTCATTGATTTTGATTCAAAACTTTTGAACTTTTCCACAAAATGCAACTCACACAATGCAACTTATGTATTCTCAAGGTAATGGATTCGGTGGATAATGAATATACATATATATGTGTGTATAATATAACATTAATATAATTATAATATATATCATTCGGTTTGGATCCGGGGACGGATACGGATTGGGAATCTCTATAACCATATCCAAAACCATAACCGAATACTATTCACGATTTTTCTCCATATCCAAAATATACCTGAATTTTCATACCCAAATCCAATATATTCAGACAATTATCTACGGTTATCGAATTTAACGGTTAAAATTGTCATCCTTATCGACGTGTCAATATCAAAGACTGGTTGGGAGGCTTATTCATCTAGTCATCACTCGCTCGCATCTAACGTATGATGTTAGTTTACTAAGTCAACATATGCATGCTCCATGACTAAAAGGTTCTTCCTCGATGAGGCGTTTTGATGAAAAAGAATGGCCATAATGAGATTATTGGATACAGCGATGCATACTGGGCAGATTCCACTACTGGATCTTGTACAATTGTCGGAGGAAATCCAGTCAAAAGTAGTTGCTCGTTCAAGTACGGAAGTTGAATATCGAGATGACGTCTACAAATAGTGTGTTAATATGGCTTCCAGTTCTTCTTCGTAATGACTTAGGATTTGGTTTGCCAAAGTCCATGAAATTACTTTGTGATAATAAAGTTGCTATACACATTGCCGCCAATCTTGTGTTTCGTGAAAGAACGAAACACATTGAAGTTGATTGTCATTTTGTTAGAGGAAAAGTTCAAGCCAATATCATATCCAAACGATGTTTGTTAGAAGCCGCGAGTAGCTGGCTGAAATCTTAACCAACGACTTATATGAGACTTGATTAGAAACCTTCTCTTCAATCTTCGCTGCTTCATCCTTCTCGCATCAGCTGAGGGAGTGTTGGAATAATTATATTGTGCTTTAGTTACGTTTATTTCCAAGGTGGCTCGATGGTGACTTCTCGGAACATGTATGTATAGCTGTAAGCATTTCTGGTGCTGGAGTTCATGAAATGAATCAGAGAATGTTCATTCTCAAATTATGATTCATTCTCAAATTATGATCAATAAGACTACTGTACTTTACCGTGAACGTAGGCTGGTTTGCCGAATACTCTGCTGAATCCTTAAATTTTTGAAAATTAAGAATGGGCGCCTAGAGCTGCTTAGGCACCCGTTTAGGTCGCGACTCGCACTTAGACAGAAAATATATAATTTTCATTTTGCATTTTATTTTTTCCATAAATTTGAAGAGACTTATTAAATACTTGGATGAACACTTATTATATGCTTGTTTTCCATGTTTTCAATATGTTATAATACTTTATAATTTACAGGATTCAGTACCTAAAGCCCCCCAACCTTTTAGTGTCATTCCAAATTGGTGTAAACATCTTTAAGTATTCCAAACAAGTATCTAACCTACTGAAATGTTACATCCGTTAAACTCTATTTAAATTTTCAAACATAGATTCTATTCAAAACCCACCAAATGAGTATATCATTGTCAACATTAATAGTAGTTGCCTCAAAACCTAAATTTCAAACATAAAACATACAATATGGAACCTAATCGATCAAACGGGTATGAATTAAATCCAAAATGGATCCAAATAGAAATTATATTAGGAGAGCAATTGATATGGATTTCACCGTCTATACAAGGAGCAAAATCACATGAAATACTTGCAAGAATACAAGATAGATGTAGTATAAATGCTCATGCAAGGTCGTTCTCCTCAAGGACTATTTGAATAATTTATGCAAAAACAATTTCCAATCAATTACTTGAAATTAAAGGTTGAGAAAGATGATTTTGAAAGTGGGTAATATTAAAAATGAATTTTAATTTAAAACTAATATGACAAAAGAAAAGAGTTTAAAATACCAATTTATAAAAGCACTAGGGTTCCACCGTCACCTAGCAATCCTATGAATTTCTACCAACTACCTATGATCTATACATGCCACTTTGAAGGTTAGGTTTTCCTAATATATATTCTACTTGGAACCTCCAACATAGAACGTATATCTAACATGCAACCCGTCCGGACGTTCAGATCAAATCTGAACATGAAAGACTCATTATGCTTTATGAAAACCTTTTGAAAAACCATGCAACCATTAAGACGTGGTGTTCATCTTAAGTGAAATTACAACTATTAATCACAAGAAGTCAGCGTCAATTTCAGGGAACCTTCCGATCAAAATTGCATCAAATTACTTTTCTAAAAACCCTAATGGTGGCCAGTCATTAAGACATTTAGATAGTTTAAAACAGTGATCAATAATTCAAAGCATGCATGCAATCAATCATAAGCAATTAAATAAAAATTACATAGTCATGCTAAGGCTTAAGGCTTCACCCTAGCAAACGGGAATTAGTTACGCATATCCATAATTGAAATCATAGAAAATATCATTAAGAAGAAAATGAATGAAAACACCTTAAAGTAGAAAATCTCCAAGAACCCTAGCAAAATTCTTTTCTCCAAAAGTTGAATAATAAAAAGCTCTCCTAAAACTAGGAATGGCAAAAGCCTTATAAACCCTCACTAAAAACCAACGCCAAAAACCCTAGAGTTTCTTGGTCTTTTTCTTTAATTAGGAAACTAATAATAATAATAAAATAAATAAGAAAATAGAGTCCTAATTACACTAGGATATCTGCACAGAAACTCTTCAGCCATGTTTTAGTCTCAGATCTCCTCCAAATCTGGCCCAAGATAGCTTGTTTTGAAGATCGGAATGTTCTAAACTTATCTCTAGAAGGCCACAAACCCATCCGAGGTCATCTTGGGCTCCAAAAACGCAATTCAAGCCCAAAACATCACTTTTCCAGCACTGCGCATCGCTCATTTATTTTATCGCCAGAAAATCATCGCTTGGTAGAAAAATCTGATATTTTGATACAATCAAGCTAAGTGACTCATGAACGTCCTCCAACTGGAATTACTCCAAAATTCGTCCATTTGACCATATTTTGTCTAGAGGAAATCGAAAGTCCTATATTGGAAATACAATTCAAAGTATCACCAAAATAGACTAAGAATAGGGTTACATATATAATATAAAATCTACTCATCAAAATACCCCCAAACTTAGTTTTTTGCTTGTCCTCAAGTAAAACAAAACTATAAAACAAAAATAAAAACTAACTAAAAACTTAAATAAAACCTAGCTAAACAAATTTTTCACTCAAGTTGCAATCCATAGAAAATGTTAAAAATCAGAACATCTTTTCAAAAGTTCCAATCAATCCCACCACAGAGTCTAAGCCATTTAGAATCAATTAGAAAAGAATTCACAAACTTCCTTCAATGTAAAGTGAACCATCATGGTTAAGGAGACTCGACCAAAACCCTTACCTTTCATCCCTTTTATTCACACTTCACATATATTTTTTTGTTCGAATTTTTCACTTTTTTTTTATTACTATTATTTTTTTTATATCGATTGAAGTAACAGTAGTGGTCGTGCAATGTCGGTTCACTTAAGCTTTCTATCCAATGACACACCCCGACCCAGAATGTCCACTATGACTCCGAAGTCGAGCTGTGTTGGCCGACACCTGGAAGGTGACGAAGCCATAAGTGAAGTGATGAGGAAAATATGAATAAATTTAAACCTAAAAGTGCCTAAACACCAGAGTGTACTGGAAAGCGGGAGTGAACCCATCTCACACATGATTTCAGAGCATAAGTAAGTACAATAGAGCGGCAAGAATTATACCCTCAGAGGTAGCCATCAAAACGGAGATTTGCCAAGAATTCTCGTCAATACGAACCTCATCAGCTAAAACCTGGAGGGGCGAAAAACAAAGTTGAGTGGGTCAGCAAAACAATCTTTTCAAAAATCATCATTTTCTCAAAAGTTATAACCCCTCTCCGTAAAACCTGTATAATTTCCCAGAAATAAAGTATATACTAATATATATAAATCTCGAAATCATACTGGAAAATATGAAAGTATGCCATGCCAAAGTATCATAACTGAACTCTAAACATAACTCTGTGAATGTGATTGAATGCCAGGTAATCATCTCAGCCCTTGGCTGTAAATATAGCTCATAATCATCTCAATAATCAATTCAGCCCTCGGCTGTATAGACGGTCTGCACATCATCATTGAATATAGAATAAGTATCCTCTAGTGCTACAATCACGTGAAGACTGTGCGAAGGATTCGCGGGTCACCTAACTTGGATCCAAGGCGAGCATGCGGTGCAGGAGGTGAACAACACGTGAAAGACTATGCCCCTAACTCTGGGCGGGAGCACTAATATCATGGTGCAAGTATATGAGCTCTAATCACATCACATCACATCATTCTCATCATAACCATTATTTAAACTTACCTGACACTTACTTGTGCGTCCACAGCACCAACATACATATATGCAATCATTAATGTATAAATAAAATAAATAGATACTTTGCATGGCATTTCAAATCCTTTAAACGTTCAATTTCACTTTCTGGGAAAATAGTAATATATATAGGTATATACGGAAAACAAACTGCCCACTCACCTGGAGTCCATGCCAACTCCCTAGCACAACCATTGAGATGTCAAAATGATCGGCGCTTAGAACAATTATTAAATCAAATCTTAGAATTTGAATCGATAAAATATACAATTTACGTATAACGCTTTCTTACGAAATTTGATCCATGAGATCCGCATATCAGATTTCAGTTCCGCCACTTCTAAAGATACACGTTATGCCTCTAGGACATTATCCTAAAGTTTCATCACGATCCAACGGCTAGATCTCTGCCAGTTGCCAAAAACGAAGTGGCGGTTAACATTTTATTTTTATAACTTACACAAACCCAATTCAGAAAGATCCGTACGTCGGATTCCCAACCCGTAAGTTCCTACATTTTTCAAATATTACGTATCACAACATATCAAAGTTTGGTGACGATCCAACGGTCAGATTGTCGATTCATATCATCACCTATTAACTTATCATAACTAGTTTAGGCTCTAACGTTCAATCTACGTCATTCAATTATCAAAACTAAACTCAAGGCACTTAATATCACTTAAAAACAGTGTTGGCGGCCCTCAGGCCACGCACTGCCGCACGTGCCGCCGCAAGTGGCGGTTGGCCGCCACGGCTCGCCGGAAAATTCAACTTTCTCTAAAAATTCAATTTGGACTAGAAAGCCTTCAGTTTCGTCACACCCACCAAGAACCCTAGAAATGGGTGTGTTCCAATTCGACCTCCAAATCAACTCCGATGCTCCATCCATTTCTTGGGCTTTGTTCTTGGGTTCTAGGGGAGTATTTTGGTGTAGGTAATTGCATGAAATTGTTTCAAGAATGGAGGAATTTGAGCACGACCCATTTTGGCACCACCGGCGGTTTCATTGTTTTGGAGACCAAATCTTCTCAAATTTGAGGTCAGTGGCTAGAGGGAAGGTTATAGAGAGGTTTCTAAGTGATGGTTCGAGGTAATTTGACGAAAAAACGGGTGGAAATCCACCAGAATTAGAACTAGGTCGATAAGGGTTGCGGCTCGGGGAATTCCTCCGTTTCCCCCTTCCCTCCTTTCCTCTCCTTTCTCTCTTCTGGTTGGTCACTGCCCTTCCTCACTCCTCTCCCCATTCGGTCTTTCTCTCCTTTCTTTCCCAATTGGGCAACTTTGCCCAATCCTTTTCACCTCTGCTCATTTCCTCCCCGATGCCATTTTCTCCATTTTCCCATTCTAATAACAATTAATCGAATAATAAAGTTTATAAAATATAGACATAAAAAATATATAACTAGAAATCAAAATAGAAGTACTTCTCAATTTAGAGTTCCGTAAAATTTTACCCGTAACTCTAAATCATCTTCTACTTGCGCCCACGCGTTCGTAACGACGAGTACTTCGAGAATATGACAGGAAAGCAAGTCTTACGTGGCACGACAAGGCGGTCAATAAAGTCAAACTCCACGTCTCAAGGACAATAACGTAAATTCACTTATTAAAATTATAAAAATCATAATTTTTTATGGATGGGCTGTCACATCCAACCCATGTAGCGAGCTTTAGGTCAATGACTCCCAAACCACTAGGGCTTTAGGGCACTAGGTGTAGAACACCCCTAAGGACTTATTAACTCGAGCTGGAAAGGCTACAAAACCAACTAACCACCCTGCCCCATGCCAAAACTCTACTGTTTGACGCGAGAATCACTGCTGATTAGGCAGGACTGGCCCGGTTACTAGGCAAAGCCTCGGGTGGAACAATTATTACTTTATAACACAAAGTAACTTAATTTTATATAACAAAAATTAAAACACACTTAGACAAAAAGTAAGTATTTCAATCTCACTCCCCACAAACCATGTTGGTGTGATGTGCAAATTTTCAAAGTATAACTCATGAATTAGTGTCTAATTGACGATAAATAGAAAAGACCCTACTATGGGATTCATCTTCACCATGTCCATTTGTTCTAACGTTTAAAATAATCTATGGATATTAACTTAAAAACAAAATTTTTTAACTTGACACAATTATTAAAACTCTAAAATTCTTATTTTCCAGTCCCAAACTTAAATCACACATTGTCCTCAAGGTGTGAAAAATAAACTAGAGATAAACTAAACTATTTAAAAGCATGAAAAATAAAAAAATAATAAAAATAAAATAAAATAAAATAATAGAACCTGGGGTTTGAATCTGAAATCACATGGGATGCTCTGCATCCCTCTACCTCAAGCCCAATGATGAGCCAAACGGCTCCTTTCTTATGTGCTTTGTTGCATGAAACCCAGTGCCAAACGGCTCGATATGTCCTTTCCATATGTTTTTTTTTTTTTGTAGAAACCAAAGCTGCAAGCTGTTTAGAAAAATGAGAAAATCCCTGCATTTCCTCGACTCCCGAGCCAAACCAAATGGCTCTTTGCCATGTTTTTTTCTTTTTTATTTTCTTGTATTGTTTTCTCAAGACCCAAGCCAAATGGCTATGTACTGTGCGCGTGCGTGGCAAGCATCAGTGCATTTAACCTTTTAGGATTCCAAACGAACGGCCAGATTACTTTAACCCTGCTGAATGCTTTGTATGCCCGAGGTCTCTGGCATTTTTTTCTAAAGAATTAAGAGACTCTTTTGGTTTCATTTTCACTTAACTCCAGCGCCATATCACCGCCCCTTCATTTCTCACAAAGGCTTCTTCATCCCATCTAAAGTAATACACCGAAAAGCGCAGCTACACACATCTCCATGTCTCTAACCTATCCATGGCGGATGTAATGGGAACTCTGAGATGCTAAAGGTAGATTCTTCCTCACATTGTAACTTTCGTTCCAGATGTAACGATTTGAGCAAGTTGTAACTCGTGCATGCATGTGTATCTATGTGAGGACACCCCCAAAACTCGCAAATCTGAGCAGATCTACACCTCTTTATCCCTGCAAAAATTCGAAGCCAGCCATCCACAGAGTTTAACATGGTCTCTGACATTCTTAAATAGAAATCCCTTTGTCGATGTTGAGAAGGAAAAAGGGAAACCGCTAACATGCATTTGTGTTCTCTCTGCATGTAAATATATCGTTGCCTTATCTTGTGCAGAACAGTCGGATCAATGACAGATCTGAAAGAAAGACTCTCAAACTCGAGATCCACTAAACCACACAGCTCAAACATCACATATCTGCCTCCCATATGAAGGTAAAATGATGCAGGTCCTGATCTAGAAATATGTTGTTTTTATGTCTTTGTCTTGGCATGGTCTCATATTAGTGCACGCTGTGCAGTAGAAGCAAATCACTGATAGATCTGGGAGAAAGAAAAAGAGTGTAGATGCATCAGTGGACAATAATAGCGCAGGCTTCCAAGAACCCAAATCGGTGCATCTGGGAGGGAGTTCTTATCCCTGCCAAATTGAGTTGTAGATATGTGACTCTGCATGTGTTAATTACAATGAATGTCGGCATAGGATAGATGGATGGATGTTCTCGTAGACTGCTGTTGGGTGCAGGATTCCAGTATAGCGTGCGCTTTACGTTTTCCCGGTTGTAACCTGCAGTGAACCGATATCCGTGAAAATTACAAATTGAGCTAAAATCAACATGCGAAAAATAAAGAAAGCAACATTTTTTTGGATTTTTTCACGTTTTTTATTTTATTATATTTGAATCATAGACTAAAAAAACAAATCTAGGAATTAAAATGTGTCTCGAAAATGAAAACAATAGCAAAATAAAAGCAAACTTAGAAACAAAGAAAGAGGTAGAAAATTGGGTTGCCTCCCAATAAGCGCTTTATTTTATGTCTGTAGCTACACGTAGCAGAGGTCCGATGGCTAGATCACTGGGTCCTTCAGAGTCAAAGACTCGCGTGCACTAAAGTTCTCTATGAATGGCTTAAGTTGATATTTGGTAACTTTAAATGCAAAACCTGTGTCCTCAGCCTCGATGTCCACATTACCATTCTAAAAAACTTTAGTAACCCGAAAAAGGTCTTTCCACCGAGACTCCTACCTCTCTGGAGATGATTTGAAATCTGAACTTAGCAACCACACTCTTTGACCGCGCTGTATTTCCTTACAATTTGCGTTGTACTACAACTTTTTATTCTTGCGCTTGACTTCTTTCGACTGTGATTGGTCAGTCTTGTGGCCTTGTTTGTTGTCAAACGAATTCTGATTTGTTTTTTATTTTTGCACTTCAACCAGCCAATCATTGTGTTGTTGCACCTCAATTATTTTGCAGTCATGACTTGCATTTAAAGACTTTAGGACTAGATGGTCATTTGATGATTTGGTGGTACACTTGGCTGAACCATCTAATGCATCAATACGTATGCATTCATGTTTGTCACTTGAATGTGTGGCTCCTTCAAACAAGCTGAAAACAACTGATTGATCTTCAACCCTTAATGTTAATGTTCCTGCTTCAACATCAATAAGAGTCCGGGCTGTTGCCATGAAGGGGCGGCCCAAAATGATGGGTGTTGTCAAATCTTCGTCCATGTCCAACACCATAAAATCAGTTGGTAAATATAAATTGTCAACCTTAACAATGACATCTTCAATGACTCCTCTAGGATAGGTAACCGAGCGATCAGCCAATTGAATAATGTTGGAGGTTGGCTTCAATGTGCCTTCACCTAAATGTTTAAAAACAGAATAAGGCATTAGGTTAACACTAGAACCTAAATCCATTAAAGCACTTTTAAAATCAGAATTGCCAATAGTACAAGGAATAGTAAAACTCGCTGGATCTTTCTTCTTTGGAGGCAATTTGTGCAGTAAAACTGCGCTGCATTGTTCTGTTAGCACAATTTTCTCTGTTTCCACTAGCTTTTTCTTCTTGGTGCAAACATCTTTCAAAAGCTTGGCATAGGAAGGAATCTTTTTAATGGCTTCCAACAATGGTAAATTGATCTGAACTTTAGCCAAGGTCTCTATGAAGTCCCTTAACTGCTGATTTTTAGCCTTAGGAATTAACCGTTTAGGATAGGGCAGTGGGGGGGGGGGTCATAAATGCGCTCAGAAACATGTTTTGGAACAGTTTCTGCACCGAACAGATTCTGTTTTTCTGTAGTATTGGCAAGTTCAACTGTTATTTCTGCAATTTCTGCAGAATTTTTCATTGCTGGCAGATTTTGATCAGCGCAATTTTCATGATTGTCAAAACTTTTACCTCACCGCAAAGTCCGTATGGCACAAGAATCCTCTATACCTTTAGGATTAGGCGTTTGACTAGGAAACCTTCCCTTTTCTCTTTCTGAAATCTGTGCAGCTAGTTGCCCGAATTGTTGCTCCAAACTTTTAATTGATGCGTCAACATTTTGAATTCTTTGATTGCTGCCTTCTATGAATGCTTGTGTTGTAGCTGCCAGTTTAGACAGTTGATCTTCCAAAGATGGTTTGGGTGGCCCAAAAGATTTTTGTGCTTGCTGGAATGGTCTTGTATTATTTTGATTGTCACCCCATTTCAAATTAGGATGATCCCTCCAACCTGGATTGTAATGACTTGCAAATGCATCATTCATAGGCTTTTGATAGCTGTTCATCATATTAACATGTTGCTCCACAAGCTCAGGGTATGATTCTTTATGCGGGCAGCCCAGTATATCATGTGTAGCCATGTTACAGATAGTGCAAACTATTGCTGCATGTGGCTGCTGCTGTGTAGAATTTGTTATCTGCTGTAAAATAATATCAAACTTTGCATCAATTTTCTTCTCCATTTTCTCCATTTGTGTAGACATATTAGGAGAACCTGCTGATAACTCAAAAACCCTTTTTTTCTGTGAATGTTCTGCTGCCCACTGTTGAGATTCTGTAGCCATCGTATCAAATAATTCAAATGCTTCCCTTGCAGATTTATTAGACAACGAACCCCCAGCTGATGCATTGACATGACTTTTAGATGTAGGATTAAGCCCATCAAAGAATATATTCATTTGTAAATATGGATCAATATTAGCATGTGTACACTTTATGTACATCTCTGTATCTCTCCCACGCTTCATGAAATTCTTCGTTTGGCTTTTAAGTGAATGTCATAATCTCCGGCTTGTAATTTAATGTCCTGGATGCTGGATAATATTTGTTCAAGAATCATGTATGCAATTGTTGCCAAGTAGTAATGCTATTAGCCGGTAGAGTAAACAACCACGTTTCCGCCTTATCCTTCAAAGTAAAAGGAAAAAGACGTAACTTTAATAGCCTCGGCAGAAAAACCCCTGATCAAAATATTTTTGCAACCCACAATAAATTTTGCAATATGTAGGTTAGCATCCTCGTTAGGCAGCCCACGAAAAGTTTGTAAAATCTCAAGCATGTGGTGCTTGATTTCAAAAGAATCACCCTCTTCTTGTTCAGGATAAACAATGCAATTAGGTATATCATTGGCACGAGCAGCCAACGACTCTCTGAGCGGCCTGCCTGCTTCAGGCAATTGCAACGCCATTGTGACTTTATTGTCCACGAGACCAGTAAACAATTTGTGCAGAAACGTGCCTTGCAGCGAACAATCCCAACCCAAATTATTTTCTCTTCGCTGTCTGTGCAGTGTGCGTTCAGGTTCTAGATGAAACTGTGCAATCTGGGTAGTTCCTGATCTGGTTTGGACCATAAACTGTGCAGAATCTGCAATAAAATGAAATTGTTAAATAATTTGAAATGTTTTTTTTATGAAAAATAAAAATCAGAAAAAGCTTAAACAAAAATTATCTAAAACAGTCCCTGGTTGCGGCGCCAAGTTCTTGATATGGATTTCACCGTCTATACAAATAAGGGCAAAATCACATGAAATACTTGCAAGAATACAAGGTAGATGTAGTATAGATGCTCATGCAAGGTCGTTCTCCTCAAGGACTATTTGAATAATTTATGCAAACAAAATTTCCAATCAATTACTTGAAATTAAAGGTTGAAAAAGATGATTTTGAAAGTGGGTAATATTAAAAACGAATTTTAATTTAAAACTAATATGACAAAAGAAAAGAGTTTAAAATACAAATTTATAAAAGCACTAGGGTTCCACCGTCACCTAGCAATCCTATGAATTTCTACCAACTACCTATGATCTACACATGCCACTTTGAAGGTTAGGTTTTCCTAATATATATTCTACTTGGAACCTCCAACATAGAACGTATATCTAACATGCAACCCGTCCGGACGTTCGGATCAAATCTGAACATGAAAAACTCATTATGCTTTATGAAAACCCTTTGAAAAACCATGCAACCATTAAGACGTGGTGTTCATCTTAAGTGAAATTACAACTGTTAATCACAAGAAGCCAGCGTCAATTTCAGGGAACCTTCCGACCAAAATTCCATCAAGTTACTTTTTTAAAAATCCTAATGGTGGCCAGTCATTAAGACATTTAGATAGTTTAAAAGAGTGATCAATAATTCAAAGTATGCATGCAATCAATCATAAGCAATTAAATAAAAATTACATAGTCATGCTAAGGCTTAAGGCTTCGCTATAGCAAACGGGAATTAGTTACGCATATCCATAATTGAAATCATAGAAAATATCATTAAGAAGAAAATGAATGAAAACACCTTAAAGTAGAAAATCTCCAAGAACCCTAGCAAAGTTCTTTTCTCCAAAAGTTGAATAATAAAAAGCTCTCCTAAAACTAGGAATGGCAAAAGCCTTATAAATCCTCACTAAAAACCAAAGCCAAAAACTCGATTTTCTTGGTCTTTTTCTCTAATTAGGAAACTAATAATAATAATAAATTAAATAAGAAAATAGAGTCCTAATTAAACTAGGATATCTGTATAGAAACTGTTCAGCCACGTTTTAGCCTCAGATCTCCTCCAAATCCGGCCCAAGATAGCTTGTTTTGAAGATCGGAATGTTCTGAACATATCTCCAGAAGGCCACGAACCCATCCAAGGTCATCTTGGGCTCCAAAAACGCAATTAAAGCCCAAAATATCACTTTTCCAACACTGCGCATTGCTCCTTTATTTTATCGCCAGAAAATCATCGTTTCGTAGAAAAATCTGATATTTTGATAGAATTAAGCTAAGTGACTCACAAACGTCCTTCAACTAGAATTACTCCAAAATTCGTCCATTTGACCATGTTTTTGTCTAGAGGAATTCGAAAGTCCTATATTGGAAATACAATCAAAGTATCAAAATTCTTCCAAAATATTAACCAAAATATACTAAGAATAGGGTTAAATATATAATATAAAATCTACTCATCAGCAATCTCAGCTCGTAAAGCTTTCAATTCTTCTTTGTGGGCATAGAAGATGACGATAGCTGGCTGCATCATGGCGGTTCATGCTATTTTAGCAACCTCCATAACCTTATTCTTGATGTTGGCCGCTTGAGTTGTAGGGTGGACTTAGTGGTTTTGCGTTGGGTTTGGAGGTTATTGCCAAATGGGGGTGGTGGTGACCGTTAGTTGGTGGAGACTATGCTTCCACGACCTTCTATTGATTTTGAATACAAAGTCAGCCCTAGTTAATTTAACAGATTTTTAACTGGAACTTAATGGATGTGTATTTTCAATAGGTTGGGCACTTGTTTGTTTGGAATGTTTAAAAAGGTTGAAACCAATTTGGAATGACACTAAAAGGTTCGAGGGTTCTAGGTACTTAATCCAAATTTATACTACTACATTAAACACTTTGCGCGACGAGACAGTATTTGTCGCACAAAGCATTTCTAGGTTGCACAAAACCTATGGCGACGCAGAAATCATCGCGCATAATTTGTTGTGCGAAGGTCATGAAGAAAGACCTTGCGCGACGACGAGTGCAGTGTTGTTGCGCATCAAAACAATTTCGCAACGCTTTACTACTCATCGCAAGAAAGGTATACAGACAAAGGTTTTCGTTGCAAGATATAAGAGGGTACTATTATGCTTTGGGATGAGAAATTTTTGGGGACGTCTATGGTTCATCTTGAAAATTTTTGCATGACAAAACATGTAAGCCGCACGTGGTTTTGCACGACGACATATCTTCATCACGCAAGTGTAATTTTTAATTAAAAAGGAATTTAATAAATAGAATATTATTAAAATATATATTTCATACAATTCACAAAAAAAAAAAAACAAATTAATGAATAGAAAAACAATTTATTTGTAATATAAATAAAAATGTACGTATAAATACAAAGTTTAAAAAGAAAGCAGGAAAAAAAACTAAGAAAAAAATGAGGCATAATCTATGGGCAAGTCGTCCGGAGGTGCTTGGTAATCTTGTTGCTGGAAGGGGGTGGGGTTGGGGACATGGTTGGAGGTCGAAGGGTCTTATTTCTGTGTATGCTCAGGATGGAAGGGCTCTGACGGCGGTAGTGCGGAAAAATGGTGGAGACGGATCTCGAAGGAACTGAAGGCCTGTACAATCAATGACATCTGAGTCTACGTTGTGAGTTCACTCCTTAGGCCAGCGACTTCCTGTGTCAAAGCCGTAACCTCGCCCTTCGACTGTAAGGATGAAGAGGCTCCACTCTCCCGCCACTGGCATTTCCCATCCCCCGATAATATGTCTTTGGCCTCTGACTGAAAGTCTGGTCCAACGTCTTTGTAAAGATGTGAAACCCCGCATCCTCTAAAGGATCCACAGACTCGATCAGCATGTCTAGGGGAAGCTAGGAGGCAGATTCTTGAAGGACCGACTGACCCTTCTCCACCATAGTCGCCTATGAAATAAAACATGGAGTATTTAATAGCAAACAATTTGAAATAATTAGTATAAATCTTTAAGGCATAAGAAATGAATTACATGAAGGGACTTAGTCAACTCATCGATGGGCCAAATATAAACGCTAGCAAAGACATCGATCCTTTGGAATTTTGAACCCCACCCTGAAATAGAAAAAGATAAGGAAAATGTTAGTACGGAAAAAAAATAAAAATTATTAGCAATATTTTAAAATTGGAAATGAAAGCTTTAATATATACCTTCTGCCACACATCCATCCTATATGAGAAAGGCCTCAAACTCGAATGATGGAGAAGAATATTCTTCTCTCGATTGATCTTGTTCGCCTTCACCTTCTTATGTTATACACAAAATAAACGTATTAGTTGTAATATTTAAAAAATAAAAAAAAAGTAATAAACATTAGTAAAAATTTAAAAATTTAAAATGAAAGAAGTTCTATTTAAAAACGCACCACATAGCTCGACTCCTGAAAATGACCGCAGAGCCAAACCCAACTATCTTCTTGGTCCTCAAACTCTTTTGAGCAACATTCCTCAAGAGCGACCTGCGGATCATCAAACATCTTGAAATACTAGTGCATGTCACTCTTTCACTGCTTGTAACCTTTAGAGAATAGCTGATTGAGGTACGCCACCATGTCCTCGTTGATGTTATCGAAATTTTAGTTTATCTACAATGTAACAAATATTATGAAAGTATTAGTAATAAAAGACATTAATAAATATAAATATATAAAATTTACATGAAAGCATTAAAAAGTTGACGATACTTATCGACAAATGATTGCACATCATATTCTTCACCCCATATGGCATCGCTTTCTAAGACTTCCACCGCATAGGGCAAAAGGTCCGCACAACATGCCCAATGTCGTGGACCAATGCACTATGTTGCTCTGCCGTTGGTGTTGCTCGATGTCACTCATCGTATCTGATTGTGATATGATCATTGGTTACCCAGGTGACCTTCGTTGTCTTCAATTGCCAACAAGGTCACCGGGTGTTTTTCTTAGCTGCAAAGAAATGAAAAATTAATGTTAACCCAAAACTAATGACAAATCTTACCAAGATTTCGGCAGAACCTCCCTATAATTAATGACACCCCCCACCCCGACTCGAAATATTGAGGCGTGCTAGCCGTCACGTGAGGGTGATGTAGCTAAGTGCGCAGTGCGGAAGAGCAATTATGAAAGATGTGTGGAAACCGAAACCAAGCAGGATAATTTACAATAAGATATAAGTTACAGTGAGAGATAAAGCGGAAACATAATAACACAACATCAGAGTGCAAAACCTTTGGTGCAGTCCAAATAAAACAAACATTGAAAAGATAACTGGAGAAATCCTACATGGATGGCGTTCTGTCAGAATTACTTTGATGCCTCGTTCGTCACCAATGTCACAGCTACTTAGAACCTGGAGGGGCACAAAACAGAAAACGTGAGTGGGCAAAAACAAAACTTTTCCAAAACTATTTCACAAATCAAAGTAGTAACCCCTCTCCGTAAAACAAGTATATTTCCCCAAAAAATATCATATGTATTCGTATACCAAAATCATGCTGGAAAATGATAAATCTCAAATATATTAAGTCAGAATACGCCATGTTGAAGTACCCAAATGAAACTAAATAAGTATCAAGCCGGTGAAATAAATCACATCATCATATGCAAGCAATAACAATACGTCAGCTGGAGTCACTGAATGTGACCTGTACGGCTGAATCTATAGCTCCTCAACCAAATCCTGCACACGAGTTGGAACCATATATTATGGTCTGTACGATAGGCTGGGTGTATAATATTATGCTTAGTGCTATGATCACGTGAAGGCTGTGCGACGAATCGCGAGTCACCTACGAGTCGGAACCACTTATAGTGGTTTGTACAACAGGCTGGCGTCTGCCTTGGATCCAAGGTGAGCGTACAGCGCGGGACGTGAAAACTAGTTCCTACTCTGACGGAGCACAAACACTGGGGTGTAAGAATATGAGCTATATCATAACCTCATCATCATCACACTATCACTAAGAAGTATACTCACTGACTTACCTGAGCGTCCACGACGCCAAAGCATAACCAACACAATAATAATAACAATATCAACGGTATTCGACATGGCATTTCAATCATGAAACCATTTAAACGAAGTTTTTGGGGAAAACATCAATTATATATATATATAGACTAAAAACAAAAGCCCATTCACTGATAGGTGGAAGGGTCGTATCCCCCGAGCCTGGCATGGCTACACTCGTCCTCTAGATAGGTCTCACATATATGTGAAACAACTATAAAATCGTCAATTAAGCGCACATAACCAAACTTAGGTAATAATTTCTCATACATTGCTCAATTGGGGTGTTTGAATATATCAACATCCTCTACTCAATCCCACAAACACCTCTATATTTTTTAGAAAAATTTTCCGATGGCCCACTAGTCTCACAAAGTTACAAGGAGTCCAAAAATGTCATTCAAACCTTCGATCTGTGGCTGGAGGTGTGGGATGTGGTGTGTTCGCACAAAAAATGGTAAGAAAGTGATAGGAGCATATTTATGCGACTTAACTAGCTTATTTCCTTGCATTTACGTTGTTAGAACTTAGTTATTTTAGTACTTTAAGCCATTTTCGTATGTTTTTAGGTTCATTGGGCAATTGGAGCAAAGAAGTGCATTTTGGTGCGTTTTGGAGCGATTTTGGGCCTATGATGGAAAGGACATGCTTGGACCCAATTGGAGTGATGGAATTGAAGTGCAAATGAGCTAAGGAGCGAATGAGGATGTGAAGAATGGAATTCAAGGCAAATGAAGAATGAAGAGTCAAAATTGGAAACCGAAGTTTCTAAGTTTGGAAGTTTCTATTTTCGAAGGTTTCCATTCTTGAAGAGTTTCTATTCTTGGAATGGAAGTTTCCCAATCCTTCTTCACCAAAGTTTCAGCCACAAAAGCGTTCCTAAATGTGTGAGGATAGTCAATTGATGGTTCTAGAAGCCTAAACATTCCTAAACAATCCTTGCCGCACACCCCTTGCACCTTCCTCTTCCTTGCCGCACAAGGACCCCCTTTCTTGCCTAAATTCTGAACATAAAGCACATACCTATTTTGTGCTAGTCCTTGCCATGCAAGGAGGATGGTTTCCTACTTGTTTTGTGTCCTAAAAACATTCCTATTTCCTTCACAAATCTGCCACACAAGGGAGGGAGGTTCTTTCCTATTTTCTGGACACATCTCACATTCCTATTTTGTTTCCCTAGTCCTTGCCGTCCAAGGCTTTCAACCCTTGCCTATTTTGTGTCCTAATTACATCCCTATTCTATTCTTTTCATCATTGCCGCACCATACACCCATTCCCTCTCCAAATTCTGACCAAAGTTCCTTCCTATTTTGTTTCACATATTTTCTATCCTATTCTATTTTCTTTTCTGATTTCTTTTCTTCCCTATTCAATTAGGGAGCCTAATTAGCTAAGTTTGAAGACCTTTCCTGAACCCTAAGCCGTGCCCTATATATATAAGTCCATTCATTCACCACAATTCAGTTTTTACACACCTTAGACACCCTTCTACACCTTTGCCGCAACTCCCCTCTAATTCCTTCACAGTTTCTGACCATCCTTCTCCCTTGCCGCACCACCCCTTTATCCTAAACACATCCCCTTCATCCATACACATCAACCACACCCTTTAGGACTTGTGCCGCAGCAAGGAGGAGAAGAAGGAGCCTTGGACGTTTCAAAGTTTGCGGTTTGGAGCGTTTTAGGTGTAATTCGTTTCATGTCTCTTATGTTTAATTTCTGTTTACTTTGCCTTGCTGTGAACATGAGTGGCTAAACCCCTCTTGGCTAGGGGTGATTTCAAAGCCATGATTATGTGTGTAATTTGAATTGATAAATTTCAGTTATGGATTATTGAGTTTTGAATGCAATTGGCTTAACCGTTGGATTGATAACTTATTTGTGCTTGTTGATTGAGGGTCGACACTTAATTATCTTGCATGAATATGATGCTAGAGTATAAGTGAGTTTCACATAATCGTTACAAGCTTATATTCATATGTAGTGAAGGTCGTTGGTCACGATCGCGTTAAGTTCAATTCCTAGCATGAGTAACATGATGTCATAGTTATAAGTGCTTTGTCAATGCTTATGATTTTCATTGAACATAATGATTTCTGAATGTATCTCTATTATGATGTCATGTAGAGGACTTTTGGAGAATGTTTTAGGTTGTCGAATGATGTCATCCAATCTAATAACTTGAGGAAAATCTGAGAATTAACTAGTGATGTCACGGTTAATTTGGGGCATTGTCGTTCATGATTCAATAAGAAGTAACTAGAAATCAATTCATTTGCATACATATCATGTGTAGAGAAAGAACCTCTAGCTTGCCTATCATTCATCTTAATTCTCAAATTCGTTTTGCAATCTGTTTAGTTTTAGAATCTGTTTTGTTAATTTGAATTCGTCCAAATCAAACCCCCTCTTTACTTTCTTGTGTTAAAGTGTTTAAAATCTGTTTTGTTTATGTTTTAGAAGGTTTTGAATCAACCCAAAACCCTATTTTCGTCCAAAATTGTGTTTAGAACTAGAAACTGCCTATTTAGTGTTTTTAGGCAGTTTTGAGTCTTTTTAGTTCGTTTTGAGTCTTTTGAACTTGTTTTGAAGTCTTTGAGTCTTTTTGAACGTTTTTAACTTTGTTTTTATGTTTTTGAGTCAGTTTAGAGGTTTTAGCAAGCCCTCCTAATCCCCGGTCCCTAACGATCCCTACTTGCACCTTTACTACAATTTGATAACAAGAGGGTTTTATTTGTGTGTTAAGTTAATTTTCACATCAGAAAGAAGAAAAGAGTTGGAGAGAAAGAGAGATAGAGTTGACAGAAAAATGGGAAAGGGAGTGTGCACGTGCGCATATGAGTGTGTGAGTGTGCATTTTAATCCTTAACCAATCACAACAAACCAAGCCCAATTCTTATTAGGTCCAACAATATAGGACAACCAATGGGTTTGAAACATGACCCAATCACACACACGTTCACGCACAAACGAGGGTAAAAACGTTAATTCACGCCGTCGATAATTTTAATGCAGGATGGGCTGTCACAACCTACCCCCCTTAAAAAAAATTCATCGTCGAAATATATACAATACATGCTAATCACTAATATTAATCACTAATATCCATAAATATATGCGTCTCATCCGCTCTTTGGTCTCCTAGGTAGCCTCCTCTACCGAATGGTTTCTCCACAGAACCTTTACCAATTGCACTGTCTTAGATAGTCACCGGCTCCTCCTCGTACATCAAGTTAGGATTAACCTCTAATGGATGCGGAGGTAGAACGTGAGATGGAACTGAAACATAGTGACGAAGCATCGAAACATGAAACAGGTCATGCACTCTAGATAACTCCGAAGGCAACTCAAGTTTGTACGCTACTTCGCCAATCCATTCAGTGATCTGGTTGTTGGAAATGTGCCCTAAAACCAATCATGTGATGATACTTTACGGACATTTCACATGTTAAACTAATATAGTTTAATAGAAGGGCAAAGATTATTGTTTTAAGCCGTCTCATATAAATGTTATATGCTTGAACAATAAGTCCAAGGAATATGTGATTGGGAGAATGCGATCTAAAGAAGTTAGATTCATGAGACCATTCTTTCGTAGACACATCCTAAACGTTCCTGATCATAAGATTGCCAATTGGGCATTGGCAGTCCGTTAAGATCAGTACGTGCTATGTCTTCTCTCAGGGAGAGTGACTAGTCTCGAGTCATTGGTGTGAGTGACACCAAGACAAGCATGTAGGTGCTCAATAGAGAATGAGTTCACTGAACACGATCAACGAGGAGTTCTCATACTCATGTCACATGAGAACTCATGGTTAGGATAATGCAAATTAGTCCTTTGACCTGAGGCATCATAGTTGTCTTGTGGTTAGGTACTTAATCTTTGATTATGTCAAATGTCACTCCATCTGGTAGGTCCACGGCATCGTCGGGGTTAAGCCACATAGCTATGGAGGCAAGTGAATGCGCAACAAGGGATCTCTAACCTTCAAACCGTTTGAGGGAGAATACTCTATGATATGATTAAAATCTCTGATCAGAGTATGAATGAGATTTTGGAATGCGTTCCAAATCACATTCAAGGGAATCATATAAGCACGAGATTCACATTGGATAGTAGACATGAATAAACTATCAAGCCAAACAATGTGGTCAAGAGTATTGTATTAGAGAATGACCGTATTGCATTTGTAATCCTAAACTGAATAGGTTCTCCACCTCTTCTGATTAGTTTGGGTAACCATGATATGCTGCTAGGTGTCACTCATGGTTTGTTGAAGCCCTAAACGTGTGTAATCACTAAAGGGAGAATTGAAAGAAGTTTCAATTCACAATCGATTTAAAAGAGTTTGAATCGCCCACTGCCTCACTAAAAGGAACCTAATGGATCGTTCACCGTGTAAGGTAGAGATTGAAGATTCAACGGAGATGAGTAAGAATAATTAAATAGTTTAATTATTTATGGCAAGGATTAATTAATATGTTAATTAATCAAACGAATGAGTTCGTTAAAGACCTCGGGATAGTTTTGGACCTTAAGGCCCAATGGGCTTCGAACGTCAAGTCCATTAACTTAAGTTGTATGACAACTTAATGAATAATGATTGACAAAGGCCCAAATAGCCCAATTAATTCCTAAGGCCGGCCATTTAAAGAAGGGTAGCAAACTTGGACTTATTTACAAGTTTGCCACTCAAATGAATTAAGGTATAAATATGATTTTATAGCCAAAATTCATTAAGGGTTGATTTTGGGAAATTGGAGAGAACACAAGCTCTCCTTTCTCTCTAAAATGGCCGGCCACCTAGAGGAGATTTAGCTAGCAATCCTACTCCTCCAAGGTCACTCATTTCTTCTCCAATCTAACCTTGGTGTAGAAACTTAGAGGTTCTCAATTTTGGGAACTTAGAGAACCCATTCTTCCATCTAAATCCCTAGATCCAAGATGCAAGGAATGAAGGCCCTCTCTTTGGGTGATTAGCCTTTGCTTATGCGAAGAGGAATCTACAAAGGTATAAATTTCAACTCACTTTGTTTTGAGTTGATTAAAGGTTCACCAAACTATTAGGCTTTGAACATTCATGGGTAATGTTTTGTTTTTAAGTACATGCAAGCATGATTCCGCCTTTAATTTGTTAATTGCATGCTAATGATCGTACCAAGGGTTGCCTAAAATGCCGTCTAAAACTTGGAAGTAAACCTCGGGTCTCGATCAGGGACGATGCTGACTGGTAAACCATGGTATTTAACAATCTTCGACACGAAAAGCTCAGCTAATCTACTCAAGGAGAACTTCTCTCAGATCGGAATAAAATGCGTGGATTTAGTAAGCCGATCAACTACTACCCAAATGCCATCATAACCGTTCTGCGTATGAGGTAGCTTATAAACAAAATCCATGGTGATATCTTCCCATTTCCACTGTGGAACGGGAAGTGGTTGCATCCGTCCAAATGGCTTCGTCCTCTCAACTTTAACCTACTGGCACACAATACATCTATTCACATGCTCATCAATCTCTCTCTTCATAGCCGATCAATAGTAGAATGGCTGAATGGTATGATACATTTTAGTACTACCCGGATGCATTGCGTAGGTGGATGGCACTACTCCATTCTCATGGATCCAAGGCCTTCCTAAGAGTAGGCTGTATGAAGTTCTCACATCAATCACATGAAATATTGTGCTTGATTTGAGTTCACCAATGGTCATCTCCACTCGGATCATGCCTATCGTTCTTTGTCTTCCTTGGTTGAAACCTTGGATTAGTAGACAGCTTAGGGACAATTCGTCTATTTTGATGCCGATTGTAGCTATCATTGACTTTGGCATGATGTTTATGGCCGATCCACCATCCTCAAGCATGCGGTTGACTTTGCTCTCCCTTATGTAGCCTGAGACGAAGAGAGGGCGATTGTGAGGTTTTGATCCCAGCAGTAAGTCTTTGTCAGTGAAGTTGATTGAGTCTTGGGTGGCACAGCATGTGGCATATTCATATGACCGAAGCCTTGAGCCTTCGTCCTTGTTTCCTTGAACTCCATGGTCGTTGGGACTTACTATGACCACTATCAGTGCTTTCCGCATCTCCTCCGGTAATCGTAATGCCTCCTCGATGCTAACATAGGTCGGCAAACCTTCTTTGGTCATGAGGGTCTTCACTTCTTCAACGGCGATAACTTTATATCTTCATGGTTCATTTGCTTCCACCATGTGACATGCAGCGATAGTGCACCGTTGGAAGAAATCATTCGGGAAGTACTCGTGCAAGGAGATGGGAATGTGTGGCTCTTGTTCCATAGGCTCACCAGTGTATGTTGGCTTAGCAACTCTTGCGCTACTTTTGGGGTTCCTATTGTTGCGACGGCGGTGCTTTCTTCCTTCTTCTACCTTTGGCCTTGTGGCTTGTGGTTTAGGCTTCTTCGTCTTTTTGCGGGTCACTAAGGTCCATCCTTCATTATCGTCAGTCGATGTATCCTGGTTGTTTGCCCCCAACGATGGTTATGCAGAAGGGGCCGTGTGACTTGAGCATGGATGAGGATGGTCGCGCATTACCTAAAGAGGCACAGGATCAAAGGACCCAAACACGATCGTCGTAGTGTGCATTGCGACCGTGTCTTCCAAGTCGGGTTCAATTCGCCCTTGTTGTGCTAACTTCGTGATGAGTTCCTTGAGGACGAAGCACTTTCCGACGGGATGACTCACGATGCGATGGTACTTGTGGTACTTGGGATCGTCAATGCGATTCATCCCTTTTGGGCGCTTGCATTCAGGCAGCTCAATCACCTTTTTCTCCAACAGGTCGTCTAGCTTTGGGGCCATGTCAGAGTCTGGAAATGGGTATGTTTTCTGCTCCAGTTCCCTCAAGGTGTTCTTGTACCTGTCTTGGGTACGAGAGGGCTCACCTCTTTTTATCTTCTTTGCTTTGTTCTTAGAGGAGATTTTGACGGGTGCGGAAGAGGTCTTGATGGGGGTAGCGTCAATGGTAAAAGCTTCCTTGGCGGGCTTTTTTCCACGATTGTCCACCTTTGGAGTAAACACCTTATCCTTCTTGAAGTCGGTGATCGGCTCCTTTTTTCCATGATGAGCGATGCTTAGCTCCATGTCGTGAGCGTGGGTGGCTAACTCTTTAAATGTCCATGGTTTGATGCCTTGAAGGATGTATTGTAATCCCCATTCAATACCTTGAATGCACATCTCGATTGAGTAGATTTTCAAGAGTCTATCTTTGCAGTCGAGGCTCAGAGTGCGCCATCGGTTGATGTAATCGACAACTGGCTCGTCCTTCTATTGCTTTGTGCTTGTCAGCTCCAGCATGCTCACTGTGCGACGAGAGCTATAGAAGCGATTCAAGAACTCTCGCTCTAGTTTCTCCCAACTATTGATGATTCAGGTTCTAGATCCGTGTACCAGTCGAATGCATTTCCCTTCAGAGAGCTGACAAACTGCTTCGCGAAGTAGTCTCCTTCCGTCCCCACATTGTTGCAAGTTTCGACGAAATGGGCAACGTGCTACTTTGGATTTCCCTTCCCATCGAACTGCATGAACTCTGGCAGTTGATATCCTCTTGGCATCTTCAGGTTGTTAATTTTCTTGCAGCAAGGCTTCGAATACAACATGGAGGTATGTGAGCTCCATTCATACTGTGCCTTGATGGTGCTAGCGATCATTTGTTGTAGCTGCTGGATAGACAGAGATCCCATGAGTGCCGTTGCTTAGTCTGGCTTCTCCTTGATTTCTTTTGTCGGAGGTTCCTTATCCTCACTGCCTACCATTCTGTCGTTGTTCGTCATTTCCAATTGGTTGACAAGTGTGGCGATTTGTAAGTCTTTCTCCTCCACAGTCTGTGTGAGCTTTGCAATCGCTTCATTCATTTGAGTCAACTGATCCTCGATCGAAGTCGCTCTAGTGGTCATGACTTGCATGGCTGTGCTGCTGCTCGAGTCAGCGTCAGGGAGCAGGGACTCGGGGCACTTCCTTGGGATATCCTCCATTGGCTCACTTAGCGAGGCCAGAGTGATCACAGGCTTGTATTTCGGGTGTTCATGAACTTTTGGCGAAGTTGATGCAGATGAGGAAGATGCGGCGGAAAGAGCTCTTGCCTTGCTTCGAGTTGTGATGCCAAAAGCGCCACCGCTCGTGATGGGGATACTCTTGTTCTTCGTGTTAATTGCAGGGATAGTTTGAGCCTTCCTTGATGCCATATATGCCCTCTTTTGCGGATTTGAAGATAGAGATGAGAGGTAGATAATGTCCCACTAGGCGTGCCAAATTTTTAAACACGAAAAATTCCTGAACAAGAACACGTGTCGTACAAAATAATATTTGTATTTGATGAATTTGGGGTTACAATCTCTTTATGATTTATCCTCTGATTCTATCTTCCTAAGATATGGATTTGTTGATGGGCTGTTGATCCAAAGGGCTGTTGGGGCTTGATTCTTGGGATAAACAGTGGTGTAGATTCGTTGATGTTGTGTTGATCCGAGGGGCCGTTGGGGCTTGATCTTAGGATGAACGAGGATGATCTTCAGGGATTTGACGATGAACGTTGATGTTGTGTTGATTCGAAGGGCCGCTGGGGCTTGATTCTTGGGATGCATAATGGTGTGGATTTTTTGATGTTGTGTTGATCCGAAGGGCCGTTAGAGCTTGATCTTAGGATGAATGAGGATGATCTTCAGGGATTTGACGATGAACGTTGATGTTGTGTTAATCCGAAGGGCCGTTGGGGCTTGATTATTGGGATGAACAATGGTGTGGATTTGTTGATATTGTGTTGACCCGAAGGGGCCGTTGGGGCTTGATCTTAGGATAAAGAGTGTTTCTTCAAGGGCCGTTGGGGCTTGATCTCGAAGAACGATGAACGAAGAACGAACTTCAAGAGAATTCTCTTCCAATTTGGGAGTAGAGAAATGTGTTGGTGAATTGGTGAATGAAAATGAATGAAATTGCTTCCTATTTATAGAATTTTTCAAGGGCCTAATTTTGAATATAATATCCCAGATGAAATAAGTCGTCTCTGCCAAGTGTTGACACGTGTCCTATTTGACGGCTTTTCTGACTCATTTCAATTTCCATCGAATCACACGCTACGTGTAAAATTTATGTAATACATGAGCGTTGAAACTTTGACCATCGGTCAACATTTTATTTACCGAAATTTCAATGTCTATAATAAAGAATCTACTCTATTAGGTAAAAAGGTTAATCCAATTCCAAAGATATTAATAATCCATATAGGCAAATGTTTAAGTCAATGTTAAATTCGCTAATCTTATTCTTATCCGAGAGTGTGAGTGTGAGATATGCGAAAAACTTGACATATTTGCTAATATATATATATATATATATATGAATGATATAACCACATCCATTAGCATAATTTAGTTTTCTTTATTTTGCACCATTCAAAATATTACCATACGTTAGATCAACTATGTAAGAGATGACCAACTTGATCATTGAGCTTCATTGCACCTTGACATAAAGAGAGGAGTTCAACCAAGACCTAGCACATTGTTTGTAAACATTTCTATCTATAAAAAAATTGAATTCAATCAAATAAACTTTAGCAGAATTGATTTTCAATTCATGTAATCTGTTTGAAATTAAATTGAATAATTAAAACAGAGGAAACAAATGATGTTGCCCCAACAACTATTGCTCGCTAGAGCTGTTGTAATATGCAACAGTTGCACAGACAGGAATTTAACAAAATTAGTATTAAAATTAAATATTAAAATTTAAAATAAAAAAAACGTCCAGTTCCGTCAAACAAAACCCCAACACATCACTAGCGATATGTTCTTACGTCTTTGATATCATGTAGACGCAATAATGCGAGCAAAACTCATGCAATTTAAATGAAAAAAATGGAAACCAATGGGTTACTGAAGGACCCAGAGCCAGAGGGAACTCTGTGGAGAATGAAGATAGCAGTGCAGAAACAATAAGGGGATGCATGGCTACTTTTGGAACGAGAGAAAGTGTGAGAGAAAATTAAATTGAAGAACCCCTAACTTAACATTAAAAACCCCCAAATTGAAGAACTCTAATTCGAACCCCTAATTTAAGGACCCTAATTGCAACCCACAGCCCTAATTCTAACCCCTAATTTAAAATGAACCCTAATTGCAACCCACTGCCATAATTCTAACCCCTAATTTAAAATCAAGAACCCTTATTTAACCCTAATTTAAATTGGAAGCAAAGAAAACCAAAAAATCGAAGAAAAGGGGATGCAAATTAAGACGAAATTACCTCTTGGTGATGAAGACAGGACAATCGGAGTCCAATTGCAGGCGAGGTGAGGTGAGCGACAGAGAGAGGGGTTGCAATGGTGTCTGGAGAGAAAGGGTATCGGAGGAAGAAGAGAGAAGTGAGGGGAGGAAGAAGATCGATATAAGTATATAGAAGCTTGCGCGACAAAGGCTTTGTCGCCCAAGCTTCTATGCGTCGTCAGGATTTTTTTTCTAAATTTCCACAAAAAAAGGCGCCTTTATTGTTAGACACTTGCGTGACGAAGATTATTTCGTCGCACAAATACCCTTTGCGCGATGAAATTTGGTATTTGTCACATAAGTGTTTGAATTTTTTTTTTGTTTCTTTTTTTTTTTGGGTAAAAAATATAGATTGTATTTATAATCTAATCCAAATATTTACATCCATAGCAAGTGTCTGAAAATTAAATCCCCTTGTAAAATTATAACGCTTGCGCGACGTATTAGTGTTGTGCGTAGCGCAATTATGTTTAAAAATGGTTTTTTTTTTTTTTTTGTAGAATTTTGATTACAATTTATTATAAAATACTAATAAAACAAATGTATATAGAAAGTAAGTCACATGTAAAATGCATTAACCATTTAATGTATTTTACAACAAAAATTACAAATAAATTGCATTAATCTTCATCCGAACAGTACGTCACCATCATCGTTTGTGTGCACTAGACCATAGTAGCGCAGAAGATTACCAAGGTCAATTGTGATTAATTGAATCGGTATTTTGATTGAAGATACTCCTTCTATCTCAAATGGTTCTTGGAAAAGATTAGTATCTCGGAGTGTTTCCACACCAATTTTCATCAAATATTCTAGTCGTTGGTCAATGACATTTGCGATATCATCGTCAATTAGGTCTTGTTCTAGTATAGCATACACGTTTCTATGATCCATCTTCTAAACAACTTTTCAACCCCTCCCGGCTTTAGGGTCTTCTACATACAAAATTTGTTTTGCCATGTTTTGCTAAGATGTAAGGGTTATCATTGTACCAAGTTTTGGTAATGTTTACTGATAGTAATCTGTGATCTCTTTTAACACTTCCTTGCCTATTTGGGTTTTTATCAAACCATCAACACTTAAGTAGGACAACTTGGCATCAATCTTTGTAAAGCAATTGCACGACACTGGTTAGTTTGTCATCTATTTTGCATACAAAAGTTGTCATCTCATGCAGCCCCTAAGAACTTGACGCTGTTAACATGGCAACCTGAGAACAATTCAATGCGAATCAGTCCAAACGTCAAGTTACATAACTCTTCACTGTACGCTGGGGAATTCGATGCTTTCAATTGATTCACCTAATATTACACAAACACTTAAATATTTTATTTCGAGCAAAATAATTGGTATGATATATATGTCCAATACAAAACACTTCAAACTTACATATTCGAGAAACCACTGCGAAAACAATTCATGGTGTTTCTTGGCATACAAATGTGAAGGATGTGCCTGCTTCATCATATCTTCATGCTTGTCTAGGTATGACACTGTCTTGTCACAATTGTTGAGTATGAACAAATGTGCTACCTCCATGCCCTTTTTGGAAAACTGAAAGTTTCTCCTTTCTCACACCCCCATCATTATTGCGAGGAGGACAATTGAAAGTTGTCTCCACATCCTTTAAATACATTCCACAAAATGTAAGCGCCTCAATGCCACCCAAGCTTGTATAATTAATCCTCAGGCTTTGCTTTGTTTCGTACACTTTTCTTCAAGTCTCCAAGAAGCCTACCAAAATAAAATGATATGATAAAAATTTTACTAATCATAAGATATTAATTAATAAAAATGACGAGGGTTATATACCTTTCCATTAGATACAACCATCGAAAGTTAACTGGTCCAGCAAGCACCGCCTTATCTAGTAGGTGAACCAGCACGTGGATTATACTTGTGAAGAAAGCTGGAGAAAATATCATCTTAAACGTGCATAGAATTGTATAATGTCATGACACAATTGATTAACATCCATCTTTCGCAACGATCTTGATGTCAATTGCGAAAAAAAGCTAGACAACAACATGATTGGTTTCACTCATGGACTAAAATGCCGATAATATCGGTGAAATATCGCCGATATTATCGGTTTTTACAGACATCGATATTTAAACACATATCCATAAGGTCAAATTATCGACGAAATATCGAAAAAATCGATAATATCATGATATTTGTGATATTATCGATTTTTTCTTGAAAAATCGACGGCGATGGTGAAGGCGAGGAGACTGCGATGGTAGGCGGCGGAGAGGAGACTGCGATGGTAGGCGGCGATGAGGAGAGGAGACTGCGATGGTAGGGGAGGACCGGAGGAGACGACGGACGAGGAAGGTCTGTGCGTGTGGGAGAAGTTCTGTGCGTGAGGGAGGGAGGGAGAGAAGACGGAAGAGAGAGTGGCGTGTGGGAGAGAACAGGAGTGTGGGAGAGAACTGGAGAAGGGAGGGAGAGAAGAGAGAGACGGAAGGGAGAGAAGAAGAGTGACTTTCTGTGGGTAGTTTTTGTTTTTTTGGGGAGGTTTTTCGTTTTAGAGAGGCTTTCGAGGGGGAGTGTTGTTTTTGGTTTTAGTCAGAGAGGAGGGGAGGGTTGGTCTTTGGTTTCAGTCAGAAAGTCTTTCGCGCGCCGGGGAGGGGGGTGGGGGATGATTTGAATACTCTGACAAGTACATATATATATATATATATATATATATATATATATATATATATATATATATTTGGGCCATCCCTAGTACCGTGTGCATATATATATATATATATATGTATATGTATATATAAGGGGGGTGGATATTCGTCAGAGAGTCTCTCGGGGGGTGGGTGGGGATATTTTCATTTTTCTGTGGGCACAGCGGTTTTTGGGGGAAGGGGGGGCCATTTCATTTCAGCCAACATGCCTGTCAGACTGTGAGGGCACGCTTTCTAACCCCCTCAGAGTGATTGTGTGGTGGTGTGAAAAATGTATAACGTGTATCTTACCCTTTATGTGGTACTAAGTCACTCCTGTATCTTATCATGCAATGTATAACGTGTAAAATATTGTACTAATTCATTATATATAAATGATTATGGTGTGTTTAAACTTCTTTCATTAATTACTACATATTTTATACACTCACAATGTTTGCCAACTCGCTATATAATCAACTTAAATAAGTTAAATCCATCATGCAATACATTTCCTTTTAATTTTTTGTGATAAACTAATAGATAATTGACTAAATAAACATCCTGCAAAGTTTCAATAAAAATTTCCAACTTTTTCTTACAATTTTCATGGTTTCCATTGGATTTTTATCGATATCAATATTATCCCGATATTTCTGTCGATATTTCCGTGTTTCCGGACTACCGATATTTCCGATATTATCAATATTTTATACCTTGGTTTCATAACATCGGATGGTTAGAGATGTCAAATACCAATAGGAAGTAGGCGTTACAGAACCACATGGCAGTCATGACTCTTTAGTCCAGCTAATTTACCCTCAGTCAATGTTCACGCAATGTGTGATATTTGAAGCATACCTATCGGAAAACTTTACAAACGATAAAAACTTTAAAAAAAAAATTTGTCATTTGGTTTCATGAAAAAAAATGCAAGATCGCTTCTGACTTTATCACTATCCCTATTCATCCATAAAACCTGTCATATTCCCATTCGTTCCAAATCAAGATGAGGTTTCATCGTGTTCTTTGTCTTGCCTTTGGTATCTAGAATTGTGCCGACCAATGTGTCAAATGCATTTTTCTCAACATGCATAACATCGATGTTGTGTCTCAATTTTAGTTTCGACCAATACTGGAGCTCAAAAAACATAGACTTGTGTGTCCAATTCATATATGTAGAAGCTCTAGTCCTACTTACAGTTTTCCTGAACTAAGCAAAATCCAAACAGTTAAGCTGTTCCAAAATTTGATCACAAGACCATTATCTAGGTTTGAGGCGAGGCTCTCTTTTCCTGTCGAACTCTTTATCTTTGTCTCGCCACTCGTGGTCCCATGGCAACCATCTCCGATGACCAAGGTAACAAACTTTTTCAGCGTGCCAACTAGATGTTACATCTTCCTTGCATAGAGGGCATACCATATAACCCCTAGTGCTCCACCCGAAAACCATTGCATATGTGGAAAAAATCATTCACAGTCCACATCATTGCTACTCACAAAGTGAACATCTTGCTAGTACACTTATCGTCTGTGCGCATACCGTGTCCATAAATCCTTTAGCTCATCCACCAACAGTCGTAAGTATACATTGATTGACCTACTAGGATCCTCAGTTATCAATAGAGTCATCATCATGTATTCTTTTTTCATACATTTCCATGGCGACAAATTATACAGAAATACAAAATTGGCCGAGTGATGTGTTGGTTTAGAATCCCGAATGGATTGAATCCGTCAGTGGCAAGTCCCAATCTAACATTACAAGGATCAGCAGCAAAATCAAGGAACGTTCGATTGAACTCTTTTCATGCCTCCATGTCTGCAGGATGCCTCAACACATCGTCATTTACTCGTTTTTCCTTATGCCATCTCATATTGATGGCAATATGCGTTGACATATACAACCACTGCAACCTAGACTTCAAAGGCAAATAACACATGACTTTTTGTGGGATCTTCGTCAATCAATTCTGAGATGTCATTTTGAACCTCAACTCATTGCACACAGGGCATTTATCCAACGCTTTATTCTCCTTATAGAACAATACCAAATTGTTTTTGCAAGCGTGAAGTTTTTCATAACCCAGTCCAAGACCATTCAACACCTTTTGAGCATTTCTATAGTCTTTCGGCAAACAATTGTCCTTTTGGTAGCATTCTCTTGAAAACCTCCAAAAAGTAATCAAAACACTGGTTCGACATACGATACTTTACTTTCCTGTGCATTAGTTCCACAATAGTTGTGAGAATCGAAAATCCCTCACATCCCTGGTATAATTCTTGGTTGGCATTTTTTAATAGTTTTTCATATTGTTTGAATTCTCCACTATCCATTGGTGTAGGCACGTCATCTTCCACTTTTTTATTGGTATTTGTTGACGCAAATGGAAAAAAACGTCATTTAAGATTTCCATGACTTGTTCATTAGGATCCATATTAGGTTCAACATTGCCCACTCTTGTCACGTTTACAGGTGAAGCACTGTCTAATTGTTCGCCATGATGGTTCCAAATATTATAAGTCTCTACCATTCCATTCCTTACTAAATGAAATTGAATATTTTCAATAGTTTTCCTTAATGTATTGGTACACCTCCTACAAGGACACCGGATTCTAGTTACACTCAGGTTTTGTGTACGTGCAAAGTCAATAAAATCTTCAATTTTGTTCAAGTATTCATTGGAGCATCTGTTCGAGTTATGCAGCCACATTTTGTCCATCATTCCTACAACCACAATAACAATACAATAATCACAATAACTTTAACATGATCTTGTCACCTTATGCCTCGGGTAAAGGCCCTATCCCATTCAGGAATGCAAAATTATGTCACGTAATTTACGGCTACTTCAGATTAGATTTCGACTTGGAGAAATTTTAGCAGCATCTCTCTACAGTTCTTCAAGTGCACGACATAGATATGAAATACCTATGTGCCACCCGAAAAGCGTATAAAGATGACACCGAAATTCCTACGACCGAAACCTAATCCTTTAACCGTAAACCACGCATCATAACTTTGCATTCCCAAACTGTCCAAATAATGGGACAATTCAATAATCAATTGGACTACAGTCATGCTTTCGCATCCATGCACGACATCCAACTAATCCTCAAACCAAAAACTAAGTTTTACAATAAATTAAAAATTAAACAAAAAAAAAGTATGGAATTAATTACAATTAACTCCATACATCACAACTCATATTTGTACGTCACGTACAAATTTGTACATATACAATTCACCGTTCTCCATAATTATACCATAATTTTTTTTTGTAATAAATATAATTTAACAACTTAATATAAACATAACAACATAACTTCATTATAATTTAACTAATTTATATTTTTTTAAATAAAACGAAGAAAATACCTTCCAAATTGTTATCCGCCGAGCACTAGTCACGCAGAATATCCCTACACACAACGAATTTTACTGTGTTAGTATGAATTGACATTGATAATTTTAAATGAAAATAACAAAAACCCTTACCAAACACACCGAAATAGCTCAATCAACCTAAAGATGATAGAGATTTAGATGGATGAAGTATTAGATGAAGAATTTGAGAAAAGATGGGAACGACGCATTCCTAATTGAAGAAAAATGAAGGAAAAAAATTGTAGAGGCAAAATTTGCAGTTTTTCTGCAATTTTCTGCCTCTGCAGCTAAAGTCACATTATAATGATTACGGGTGCGTTTGGTTGTGCTTTTGAAAGAGCCAAAAGCGCTTCCTAATGAGTAAAAGCGCTTCAGTTTTAAAAAATGGTCGTTTGGCAAACATTTTAAAAGTGCTTTTAGCAAGAAGTAGAAGCACTAAGAAGCATTTTCTAAGAAGCACCTAGGAGGTGCTTCCTCCTAAAAGTGCTGCACAAAGAAAACAAGGGAAGCACTTTGCTCCCTTTAATGAATTTTTTCAATTCCCAAATTATCCCTATTTTTTAATTTGCAAAGTCTAAAATGCCATTACACTTGAAAAAAACATCAAAATTGCCATCACCAATTTTTTCTAGGTTTGCACGTTAAAAACCCAAAAGTCTTTTTATTTTCATAATATTTTGGTGGCTGGAGAGTCATCTTGGTCTCCATCTCTTCCTCTCCATCTTCCCCAAATCTCTCTGCATCTCCATCGCCTAAAATTCTTGTGGAGGTATGTTTTGCTATTTCTTATCTTAAAACTTGTATTTAGTGTGTGAATTTGATTGTTGATATGTTATTTTTACCAGACTTGCTAGACCTTGACTTGAAACTCTACGACATGGTCATTGTAGTGTGCTTGAAACCCTAACTCTTCCTTCTTCTTTTTTTATTTTTTTTTATCGTGCCCTTTTGACATAGGAGATGAAATCGTCAAACCTACCAGGAATAATTTGTTTTTTATATAGTCAAATATATATGAAAAGGATGGTTGTGCTGGTACTTAGAGTCACGCCATTTGGTTTCTCTGTATTTGTATTTGAAGACCTTAATATCAGCGATGCGGTTATTCATTTTACAACCACGGATCTAAAACTAAATTAAATTCCATAAACCTAATTCTACAGATAGTTTAGATACAACTGGATATATCATATTTTTAAATTATAAGAGCAGCTAAGCAAAGAAACTGATCTAAATGGAACCCACAGTTGATGCTCTGGTATACTGTCGGCGAACTTTGTATATTTATTCTGTAAATATTTATACAAATACCCGAGTCATATTATATAATTTCGAGTAATGCTGCTTGGTGGTAGTTCGATAAGATTAATTATTTTAATTTATAATTTCGATTTTGTCTTCCAATGAGTATGTACAGTAGCTGGCAAGCATGGCTTAAAAGCCGCTCTAGATGGTATTTTCTGCATTCTTCAAAGCCGCTCTAGATACGGGCGGGTAGTGCATTATTATATATAACAAATACTAGTTACAATTCTTGCATTATTGCTTTTAATTTACTTTCGTGTTGTTAGCTAGGACGTAAGTAGTGGTGTATGCTCTTCTTATGTGCTATGGTTTTTTTTTCCACTTGTCTTTATAGATATGTCTAAGAATATAGTTAAAGATATACAAGATCATGGAGAAGGTAATGAAAAAAAGTGCAAGGCAATGTGGGATGATGCAAGTGTTGAGATATTTATAAGTGTTTGTGTAGCTGAGACATTAGCTGGAAATCAAACAGGTGGTCATCTTAATAGGATTGGATGGAAAAATGTTATTAAAAAATTTAATGACCTTACTCAAAGGTCATATGTTCATAAACAACTCAAGAACAAATGGACTGCACTTAAGAAAGAATGGCAATTGTGGGCATCATTAGTTGGAAAAGAGACTGGCTTAGGATGGGATCCTGTGAAGCAAACTATCATTGCAAGTGATGAGTGGTGGGAGCAAAAAGTGAAGGTGAGAAATTATTAATGATGATGAGCTCTTTATGAAAGCGGCTGCTATCTTCACTGAAAGAAAAAAATAGAGAGATGTTTGTTGCATTGAAGCAATCTAACCGACAAATCATGTGGCTCAAGAGCAAGAAAATTTGATTAGGATTATATTTTTCGACACTTTTTTTTGTGGTTGAATAAGTATTTATTATATAATGGATTGGTTAAACATATGTGCCTCTAATATCTTTAATTATATGATTTTTTTAGAACTTTATTCAGAATATGATGGCGATTTTTGCCATGAATATATACACCTCTCGTATTAAATTTGTCTTTTGTGTTTACAGATATGAGTTCTAGTAGCAGTGATAGTAGCAATACAAACACCACTACTGATGGAAGTGATGATGAATTTTATCAACTGATTTCTGCAGGCTGTGTCACGGCTGTCTCTGAATGGTTAAAGTATGTTGACAAAGAACCTTGTAGGACTTCTTTGTATACGGGAAATATATGGGTAATGGAAGTTTTAAATGGTCATCCTATAAGATGCCATGAACAATTTAGGATGGAACAACATGTTTTTAAGGACTTGTTAGAGACTTTGAAGCGTGATTATGGCTTAAAAAGAATTGGAGATATAACACTAGAAGAAGCATTAGCAATGTTTCTTAACACATTAGGTCATGGGCACACTAATAGGATGGTTCAAGAGAGGTTTCAATGCTCTGGAGAGACTGTTTCTAGGTGGTTTGGGATACTATTAGATGTTGTTTCTCGCATGGCTACTGATATTATATGTCCACATGATCGACAATTCAAGAGAGTATCAAATAAAATTAAGGATGACAGTCGGTATTGGCCATATTTTAAAGGTTGCATAGAGTCAATTGACGGAACACATGTCCCAGTTGTGGTGCCTAGAGAAATACAAGTGCCATATATAGGTAGAAAAGGAAATACAACTCAACATGTTATGGTTGTATGTGACTTTAATATGTGTTTCACATTTGTTTGGGCTGGATGGGAGGGTGCTGCTCATGATTCACGTATATTCATGGAGGCCTTGAGAAGACCAGAATTGAAATTTCCTTATCCTCATTCTGGTTAGTAATCAACCTTAGTCTTATATAAATGTGTTCATTTATTTATTATCATATGAACACAAAAATCTTTATATTTTTCTTTGCAATTATGGTGTATGCAAATATTATTTAGTTGATGCTGGATATCCACATATGAATGGATATATTGGACCTTATAGGGGTGAACGATATCATCTTCCTGAATTTCGACGTGGAAGTCAGCCAACAGGGAAAAAAGAGATATTTAACCAGAGGCATTCATCCCTAAGATGCACAATAGAAAGAACTTTTGGTGTTTGGAAAAATAGATGGACAATGATTCGTCTCATGCGTAACTTCCCTTTTGAAAAACAGGTACAAATTGTTGTTGCTTCAATGGCCTTACACAATTTTATTAGGAAGCATTCCATGACAGATCAAGAGTTCCAACCTTATGATGATGATGATGAGCTACTTCCGCCTGGACTTGAGGAAGATCATAGAGATGAAGAAATTGTTGATGAAAATTTTACTCATAGGCGAGATATGGATGTTGAACGAGAAAGGATTGCTAATCTTCTTATATCTAGTTAATACTTATTTCAAATTTGATTGTCATGCAACTATAACGTGTCATTTTGTTTTTAAGAAACAAACATATATTCTCAATAAGTATGTATTATTTTGTTAGTGATCATTATTTTTTGTAACTGAATTTTCATTAACCCTTAATCAAGTTGTATGCTAATTATATACAAAAAATACTTGTGCAAAAATTATTGAGAATTATTAATGAAAGCGCTTTTTCATTTGACAACCAAACACTCTATTTAATATAAAAAAACACTTCTATTCAATACAAAAGCGCTTAGTTGGTTGCATGCTAAACAACAAACTGCTTCCTCATAAAAGTACTACGCAAAAGTGCTACAAACAAAAAGCGTTAGTGAGTAAAAGCGCTTTCTAGAGTAGCACGTCCAAACGAGTTCTACATTTGGAAAAAGCACTTTGCGCGATGAACATAGAATTCGTCGCGCAAGTTACTTTTACTCGACAAAATATATCTTCGTCACACAAGTGCCAGTTTTTTTTTTTTTTTTTTTTTTGCAAAATTCTCATTTTTTGTTTTCTTTATAATTTAATAATATAAACTATTTGTGCAACGAATACTATATTCGTCGCGCAAGTTGCATTAATTTTTTTTCAGTTTTCTTTCTAACTAATGTAAATTTTTTTTATCCAATTAAAATTATCAAACCAAATTATATATTACCAAAATATTCATTAAAACTAATTTATTAACAAAAATATATATTATAACTAATGTAAACTGACACACTCTCACCCAAAAGTGGGGCGTGCTGGCCGTCACGTGAGCGTGACGTAACCATGTGCACAGTGCGGAAGCAAGATAATAAGATGAAGTACGAGCCAATTAAAACCAAGCCACTAGCAATCCTAACTATGATTGTGTGCTAGAGCAAGAAATAATAGTGTTTACACAACCCGAGCATAAATGGTCTAAGTGCAGTCAAGTAGAAAGTACTAAATGCAATTGACACTCGAAGGTGGTCCTACATGAGTGAATTCTGTCAAAACATCCGATGAGATCCTCGTATGCCACCAACGAATACTACCTTAAAACCTGGAGGGGCGAAAAATAAAGTTGAGTGGGTCAACAAAGCAAATCTTTTCAAAACCATTCTTTTCTTAAAAGTTATAACCCCTCTCCGTAAAACCTGTATAATTTCCCAGAAATAAAGTATATACTCATATATATAAATCTCGAAATCATGCTGGAAAATATGTATGTATGTATGTCACGCCAAAGTATCTCAGCTGATCTCTAATCATAACTCTGTGAATGCGATTGAATGTCAGGAAATCAACTCAACACTCAGCTGTATATATAACTCATAATCATTCTCAATAATCAACTCAGCCATCGGCTGTATATATAGCTCATAATCAATCTCATCAAATCATGTATATATCCTGCACACAAATCAATACCACCTCTAATGGTCTGCACAACATCACTATATATAGAATAAATATGCTCTAGTGCTACAATCACGTGAAGATTGTGCGAATGATTCACGGGTCACCTACGAGTCGAACCCACTTATAATGGTCTATACGACAGGATTGTGCACCTAACTTGGATCCAAGGTGAGCATGCGGTGCGGAAGGTGAACATCACATGAAAGACTATGCCCCTAACTATGGGTGGGAGCACTAATATCAAGGTGCCCGTACGAAATGGAAGAAAGAGAGGGAGAGTTCTGCGAGAGAGAGAGAGGGTACGGGAGTGAAGAGAGAGAAAGTGATGTTGTTTTGTGTGTGTGGTCCAAAAGCCACCAATCACAACTAAGGGTTTCCCCATTTCTTATTGGTCCCCAAAACTAAAGAAATAACATAATTGGACCAATACCTTAGTTTGATTTACAAACCTACCCCAACTCAAGGGCAATTTCGTAACTTCACATCAACTGTACAAAATTCCTGGGACGGGCTGTCACATAAACTTTAAGCCGTCCATGTAACATAAATTTTAAAAATAAAGTCCAACATAACGTTCAAATAAATCTTATTTAATAAACAAACAAAAAAACCAAATTAAGTTCACTAGTCCTCTTTGTCATCAGCAGAGGCATCGACAACGGCATCGTCAACTCATGCATGCTCTGTAGCCCGCTGTACATTGAACTTCCATTGCTAAAACTGCATCTTGAAAAGGTCGTCCACATACTTCCATTGCTTCTCATCAGTTTCATCAAAATCCCAAACAACATGTAATGGTAATAAAATTAAATTAGCCATCGCAAAAATATTATTTTTAAACAAAAATATTTCACATTTTTTAATACAAACTTATCGATAACTCTTGCACCATGGAGTTCTTCAAGTCCATAGGCACCATTTTTCAAGACTTCAACTCAGTAGAACACTACTTCAACACTAATCCCCATATATCGAACCTAAGTTCGATGCACGCTTCAGCTGAACTTTTGTCATTAAGCGAGGGCAAACACTTGCATCGGTACCTCTCTATTGTCAACACAACTTTCTTCATTTTTTTCCTACCACAAAAATTTAAAACGTAATAGCCTATTAAAACAATAATTTCAACCATATCAAATGTAAAACAATTAATTCAACAATAATTTTTTTTACCTTTCCCTTCACGAGAGTCTTCTCCCTCCCAACTTTTCATTGCATTTGAAACCAAATCGGCCATCATTCGAAACAAAACATTTACAAAACAAGGTTCTAAAACTATGTTTATATAAAACACGACACACTTTGCGCAACGAATCCTTAGCCGCGCAAAAGTGTGTTATAAATATGCAGTATAAATGGGAGCGTTTAATGCGTGGTTGACCGTGTTCAGCAACACTTTGTGTGACGAATATGTAGAAAAACTCATTGTGCAAACTTTTGGTGCCAAATTTTAGTTAGCCACCTTTTCTTGCGCAACGAATAAATAGTAATCGTCGCGCTAAGTCCTCTTGCGCGATGAAACTATTCGTCACGGAAAGTGTTTTTTTATTTTTATTTTTATTTAATTCTTCCAATGTTTGCTCAACATAAGTATGTTTCCGTCGCGCAAGTTACACTTATGCGATGGAATCTTCTTCATCGCTCAAAATATGGTCGTGCAAGCCGTTTTTTCTACTAGTGTGCTATTTTATTTTGCAATTTATGTATCACACAATTACATATTTTTTTAAGCATAAATAAACATTTATTTATATGTTATATAATAAATTTAATTAAAAAAAACGACTAAGCCTCCCAACTTAAGCACTGCCTAGATGTCCAGGAGCTAGACCTTGCCCGCCACCTGACTAGCGCATGTTCATATAGCGAAAGAAAACCAGGCTACATTATTTTACATTATTTTGTGACAATCTCCAAAGAAAACCATAGTTATTGAAACAAATATTACAGTTGCTCTCGAAGCTTTTTAACAAACTTTTACATTATTTTGTGACAATCTCTACCAAGCTATTGAAAGCTTGCGGGGAGCTACCATTACTTACAGCAGCTTGTCGAGCAAGATTTTTGAGGACTTTGATTTTCTCTCTCATTTTATTGCCTTCTTTATGCTTCAAAGTCATTTCCAAGGCCATCACCGCTCCGTCTTTTGTAATGGCTCCTCCTTCAACCCCCACTCCAATTTCCCACACAGCCTCTACAGTGTTCATGTTTAGCTTTTGGTCCCCAAAAAATGGCCTGCAAATCATTGGCACACCGCCAACAATGCTCTCCAAAATTGAATTCCACCCGCAATGCGTCACGAAAACCCCAGTCGAGGCATGCCCCAAGACTTGCACTTGTGGTGCCCATGGAACTATTTTTCCATTTAGGCCACTTTTGTTAAACCCCTTGGGCAATACATCCTCTATGTTGCCCCTAAATGACCAAATAAATGGAAACCCACTTTCTATTAACGCTTGAGCAAATGCTGCCAGCTCGTGAGGTGGTGGTGTTACTACACTTCCAAAGCTAATATATGCAACAGACGCAGGCTTGTGCTTGTCCAGCCACTCTAAGCAACCACTATCATCTTTGATCAACGGCGGTGATGGGGATGATGCTATTAAACTAAAGGGTCCAACGTTGAGGAACTTTTGGAATCTTGATTTAAGCAGATTCACAATTTCAGGTTCCAGTTCTTCAAAGGAGTTTATGGCAACTGCAGTTGCTTTTGGAAGCGTTTGTCCCATTTGGTATAATAGGCTTCCAACGGGTGACTCCAAGTTTTCTACTACTCCTTCGGGTAGGTCAGGTATTTTAACTTTTGAAAATCCAGGAAGGAAGTCAAGACATTGTTTTCCATCTCCTGAAATGAATTAAAATATTATAATAATTTATCAATATTCAACGATCTTCTTAGAAGATGAAAATAATTAATATAAGCAACCAATGAATTTATGAGTTATAGAAGAAGCTACAAATTCAGAAGAATAAAAATGAACGGTGGACACGAATACAACAAAGTTGTCGGTGTATATTGTACTAAGTGGCTGAAATATAGAAAATTGAGTGGGGGAGGAAAATCTTTGATAAATAGAAACTAGGGCCGGAACTGTAGAAATATTATTCCTTAATCAAATGTGTATACAATGATTACAATATATAGGTTGGGACCGGAGAGGCGAAGAGAAGGAGGAAGACCCGATGGTACGAGGGAGAAATTTTTCAGTATGACCAGCACATAAGGTGGTAGTCCATCATGTGTTACTAGACAAATAGTAAGATTTGTGTATTAAAAAATTAATAACTTAAAAAATAAAAAATTTCATCACTTATATAAAAATACGTGATGTACTACTCGTGTTCTAGTCACAATGAAAAATTTCTCGGTTCAAGGAATAAAACCCTAGGCCTAGACGCAGGGATGATAGGAAAAAAATGAGGTTGAGAGAGAGAAGAGAACCCTAGGACCTAGTTAGGCTCTGAATCAAATGTGTATGAAATGATTATAATATATGGGGTTTTAAATAATACATATGTGCTACGAATCTAAAATATCATTACAATTGAGTTGAACTATATATAATTAGGGCTTGAAAAAATTTCCGAAAATTCCAAACTGTACCGAAAAAATCTCGAAAATTTTGGTACATATCTTGGATTGATCTCAAATCATTTGGTATGGGAATCGGTCTCGTCATTTGACTCATTCAGTAATCTTGAACTGAACCGAAGTTAGAATATATATTGGATTTCAACCCCTATCTCACACTCTATCTCTCACTCAACTCTTGAAGCAAGCCACTAAGCCACCTCTCTCCCTCAACTCGTGAACCTTTTTAGTCTTTAACTTTGAGCCTGAAACTCTCCACCCATCTGATCGAGTCCCGACCTTCACTCTTTCTATCTATCTGAACCTTCACTCGATCACTCTTCACTTATTTACTCTCTATGTGTGTGCAGATTGTGTGTGTGCGTGCACAGAGATTGTGTGAGTTGCTTTCATAACAAATTAATGAAGCAAGGTTGCAACTTGCAATTGCAACTGCAAGCTATTTTTAATTAAATTGTGAAAACATTTCGGGAATCCCAATCTATCCCGAAATATTGAAAATATTTTGGAAATCCTAAAAATTGGGAATACCGAAACTTAGGTTTCAGAATTGGTCTTCAAATTCATATTCCGAAAATTTTTGATTTGGAATTCAAAATCTCATTTTTGTTTTGGGATCCCATACCGAACCATTTTTACGTATAATATAAGCAAACATAAATTAAAGAAAAGAATCTAGGAGATGATGATTCTACTTTAATAATAACTCTAATAAAGTAGGGACTAGATTTTGCCTTTTTCCGAAGAAAGAGTTATTATTTCATTTGAATTATAATGTGGATATTTACTTTTATTAATTTACTATAAAAAAGGATAGATCAATCAAATCGTCCACTAATCTGCAAAAATAATTATGCTTATTAACACTGGTACAAGTTAGATATTCACCGATCCGTCTTTATGCTAACAATTAAAATTTAACCCATTAATACTATTATTTGTAAAAAAAAATTAACATATCGTCCACTCGTGTTATCATGTAAAATTATAACATCACCTTCCCGAAACATACTATTTCTATTTTATAGACTGATTGTGGACAATATGTAGAATTAATATTTCTATTTTATAGTTGACTATTAAATTTACTGTTGAAATTTTTAATACAAATGGAGGTTAAATTTTTCTATTTTTCATTTCGTAAGCTTACAAACAAACTAAGAAATTGTATAGATTATACCCATATGTGGCAAATTCGTACTCTTTGGACTAGAATTAGAAAGGAAAAAAATCAAGAGAAAAATAATGAATAATGCTAGGTTGACTAAATTAACAAACAAAATGAGATGTCACCAATAAAAAATGAACACGTTTATCAACGATTAAGTATTAATTTAATTATTAACTTCCATGTCATTTAATTTATAAAATTTAATATATACAAATTTAATCTCCCTAATGTTACCAAAAAAATAATTGAGTCTTCAGTGAATTTTTTCAACCAATTCAACTAGCATACATGCACAGAATAAATACATTTAATTTCGTAGTCCATATTTTTTGGTTGGATTCTTATGTCCATATTTAGTTAACTACAAATGCATGGCATTTATCCTAAATTTCAAAATGGTTATAAAATGCAAAAAAATAAAAATATGTAAGCACTTAATTGTGAAGTTTCCAAATAGCAAATGAATCCTTACCGCTGGTTCCAAGCCTATGTCGTATGAAGTCTGTCTCAACATGAACAAGCAGCGAACGTGGTCCACCCGTCCATACCGGCACCCAAGGGACTTTCATCCCCTCCGCCATATCTCCTAAAAACCAGAAGAACGCATCCGACACCAAACACCCGATCTTCAACCCCGTGGCCGCCTCGGCATCTTTTAGACCCTTCATAAAGTTCGCCGGAGCCGCCTTAAAGAAAAACCCAATAGCCACCTCAGGGTTACGAGGGGGCACGAAACCCTCTGGCAATCCATCAGGTATGTCGTGAGCCTTCACATTGTGGAGGCTTGACGACGGTGATTTGGAGAAGAGGGAGGTGTTGACTTTAGAAGTGGTAATAAAGGAGAAGACCACTTGTGGAGCGGCAGCAGCAAGTCTGACGACAAGGCTGAGGAGAGGGCCTGCGTGGGTTCCGAAGGGGAAGGCCAAGACGGCGACATGGTGGGTTGGGGTTTGGGTTTGGGTTTTGAGGTTTCCTACCATAGTTGATATAAGTTGGGGACTTAGCTGGTCTTGGTTTTTTTTGGTGCTGCAGAGACTGCTCTATTTATATGAGAGATAAAGAGGAGGAGGCGGGTAGGTTGTTATACAGAAAGGTAGAAAGCAAAGTACTTGTGTGTGGTCACGATACATTTACAGATAATTTTGGTAGTTAGAAAATTGTAAATGACAGAAATGGACAGGTATTTGGTTGTCAAACGAACAACGAGTGAAAATTTGTTTCTGGAAGAAATTGCACGGTTTATATCAAAAAAAACAAAAAAAAAAAAAAAGAAGAAAAAGAAATTGCACGGTATACATATGTGACAATCATCAAACTGAAATGGGAATTATAACTGTCCAACAACCCAGTATTACACCTCAGCCCAACTATGATAAATTGAATTTCATGCAATTGGAAAAAATGAAATGATGGGCCTGGCCGAAGGGCCACAGTGGTATTTTCATTTTTTCTTTATATTGAAAAACATAAAAATAAATTGGTTTCGAATCGTCATCAATAAGATTCATAACTAAAGTCTCTCTCGTATAAATAGAGAAGAATAGGATATTTTTTTTTTCATGTTTACTAAGGTAAGAATAGGCCACTCATCACTACGGTCCGGTAATATTCCTCCACTTATAATTGAGAGGTTTTATATTCAAATTTTGTGAATGACGAATTAGATATCAAATTACGTTGTCCATTGTGTGGCTTTGTTGAACTCTCCCTTCCCCTTAGCCGACCCCACTTAGCGGAAAAAGTCTTTGTTTTTGTTGTTATTGTTGTAGTATTTAGCCTGTTCGTACAATGTTCGCCTCACAAGAATTCCATATCGAATGAGAACAAAAAGATTGTTTACATGAAGTCTACAAAAGGGAAGTTTTCCCACATCGAGGAAAGACAACTTGGTTGTAATGCCTCTACCACATAGAAATTAAGATTAGGAGTTTAAAAGAGTTTACAAATTCATATGTATTCAATCAAGATTTTAAATGATCATGGAAGTCCACGAGTATGCAATCATGATTTTAAAACAGTTCATAAAACTCCAAATGTGTTCAATTATGATTGAATTTTAAAGTATTTTAAAAATAAAATATTGTAACGAATTTAGAGAGATTTTATAGCGTTTTTGAACTTTAAGAAATCAGACATCAACCCCCAAGATTTTTAATGATTTCACCCAAAATTTACATTGAGTGTATGGAACTCCCTTAAACTCCATGATGAGTTTATAAATCTTTTAAAATCTTTCAAAACTCTCATTTCGCAAAAGCGAATCTTCTTCAACAATACTTGGAGTGATTAATCACGATAAATGATTAGCTACAACATTCTTGCTACCCTTCTTATCTCGAATCTCCATTTCAAATTCTTGTAAAAGAAGTACCCAAGGAATAAAATAAGGCTTAATATCCTTATTAGACAACGTGTTAGGACCCATCCCTGATTTTACTATGTTTTATTTCTAAAAGAGTTAATTGACCAAAATACCCTAGAGGCAAGATTGTTGACTTTCGTTTACCATCCTTTCGTGATGCGTATGAACTATTATTTTACTGTATTCTCGAATACGAATGCGTAGGCACAAGCGGAATTGAATTCGGAGTTACGACAAAAATTTTACGAACTACGAACATGAAGGGCGATTTGGTATTTCACGTTTACGGGAGATTTTTTTTTTGTCTCTTGTGGCTTTGGGCTGTGTGCCAAGTAGGGCCCACACCTCATTCCCCTTTGTCCCTGTGTCTTATCCTCTCCAGACCTCTCAGACCCTCTCTCTCTTTAAGTTTTTTTTTCGCTTAAATTCTCTCTCATCTTAAACTCTCTTCTTCTCAAACTCTCACTCTCCCTCTATGCTAGTCCAGAGATGTCGAGCCACCACCACACTACTCGCTGGAGTACCACAACACCCATCGGAGGCATGGCAGATCACCATCCATCTGTAAAGTCAGAATCGAGGAGGTAGAGCCTTGAGCTCACTCATCCCTCTCTCTTGTCTCTTTACTTTGAAAATCAAACCACCATCATCAACTTGCCCCTCCAAGAATGTCACCACCACTATTGCAAACCACTAAATCTAGAAACCCAGATCATTAGCAACGATCTTGAACCCAAACACGAAACCTTGCACTGCACAGTGGTCTCTACCACTGTTCACTGTCTTCTCTAACCGACCTTTTCGATTAGGGTAAGCCTCTGGATCTCTCTTACTTTTTCATTTTATGTGAAGGATCTTAAGGTTTTAGACATATTTTGGTAGGGTTTTGAGACATATAGGACGAATGGGAGATTTTCCCAGTTTTCTGGGAAGTGAAATCCGTGACTACCTGGCCTTTTTAAGGCCATTTTTCTTGCAAACACCAACCATAACTCAGCCCCACTTTGGTATGGTTTTGTTCCTTACATTTATTTCTAGCTTCAAATTGGCTTTTGAATCATCGAGTTTGGTGAAGAATTGAGCTCTGGAAGTTAGCTAAAAAACCTGCAAAATTTTGGGAACTCGTGAGGAAGGTGAGTATTGTTGTACTCGCAGGTGCGTAGCGTGTGCAACGCGTGGCTACCAGTTGAGCCACCTTATGGCAGCGTGTAGGTTTCTTGATGTGCCGAACTCGAATCCGCCCTTCGTTTTCTGAAATCGTATTAAAATAGATTCTTTATTATTTGTACTTTGTTCGAAAACTTGTATTTAAGTCATTACGTTATATATTTACATAAATGGTTTGGTTTCTAGGTGAAATGCATCGCAAGGACCTTCGATGCCTGCGAGGCGGGTTCAACTCGACGACATGATTTGTAAATGGGTCTTTGCTTTTAAATATTATATATTTATTTATTTTCCACATATATATTTTATAAAGAATTTTCTACATATGCCTAGATTAGACTAACATTCTTTAAGAATTAGCAAACTGATAGAATTTACAAAATTATACTAAATCCTACGAGATGCACATATATGCGTACTATTATGGGATTTTATTTACGGCCTTGATTAATATTTTATTGAACAGTATTATGTCAACTAGAATTAGCAATTTACCGTTGTATGATCATATTTATGTTACCTGCTCATCCTATGCACTGATGTTAGTACTCGTTAGGTTCAATCTTCACGTGTACGCTCACTTTGGATCTATTGTAGGTGCCAGTCCTGTCCTAGATTGCTATAGGCAATTAGGACTCGTATGTAATGAACATAGCGCCAATCTTCACGTGATTGTAGTACTATAGCGTAAATCATTATTACACCTAGTTCTATTCATGTCAGAATATCTCTGTATGGACTTGTGTGTCAGCATATGTCGATGAGCATTCAATATGATATGCTCATTTAAGCAAGATATTGTGATTACTGAATGTTATATGTTTTATACACGAAAATATTACGAATTATTGCATTTCGAGATAATACTGTTTACGGTAAGATTTTCATACTATACGTAGTATGTATGTTTGCCAACTATACTTGTTTTACAATGAGGGGTTATTACATTTTCGAAAAGGTTTTACAAAAGTTTTATTTTTAGGCCCACTCACCCTTGTTTTTGCCCTTCCAGGTTTTAGCAGTAAAGCTTTCTTGTCGACGAGGATTCTTGGTAAATGTTGGAATAGGAGAATACTTTCGGTGGTATAATTATTACTTACTTTTACTATACTTTACTTATGGCCTGACATCACGTGTGAATTGGGTTCAATCCCGCTCACATGCACATTCTTGCCTTTGGTCACTTTTAGGTCTAAATTCACTCAAATTGTCCATATAACCACACTTTATGGCTTCGTCACCTTCCTGGTATAGGCCAGCACAACTCGAGTCAGAGTTCAAGTGGACATTCCGATGGTATAATTATTACTTACCTTTACTGTACTTTACTTATGGTTTGACATCACGTGTGATTAGGTTCAATCACGCTCACATGCACATTCTTGCCTTTAGTCACTTTTAGGTCAAAATTTTGTTACATTTTTCACATAACCACATTTTATGGCTTTGTCACCTTCCTGATGTAGGCCATCACATCTCGAGTCGGAGTCCAGTGGACATTTCGGTTGGGGTGTTTGACAACAAGTATTTCAATGCAGCATGATTATGTAAATAATAACCTTCCCTCCAACCAATGATGATTAGAATTTTTCCAATGCAAATATAACTGCCAAAAATTATTTCACAATGGTTGCATAATTTAATTGTGCATTAATCAAGGTTCTTACTAATACAGAAAAGTATTTTCCCAAGAAAATTTCATTTGTCACACAAAGAGAAATTTTGTTGCAATAAAGTTTGGGGGGTGAAATCTTTGTCGCCTCTACGTGCTTGGGCAAAAGCCAAGAAGCAAACATTTGCACGACAAAATGGTGCGACCAAGGTATTCGTACTCATTGTAACAAAATACCTAAACTAAAGTGTTTGAAAGACATGAAAAATGAGAACTCAAACAAAGGAAAAGAAAAAAAAAAGGTGAAACATCTCCACCAATTCGTGGAGGGCAATGGCAATTTGAGGGCAAGGGCAATAAAATTGCCCTTACTTTTCACTCGAACCAATAATTGCCTTTGTGCAAGTCCACCCATTTGGAAATAAGAGCAAGGGCATGGCGGTTACTATTCACAAACATATTTTTTTTTAATTTTTAATGTTTTCTTCGTTTTATCCCCACATATCATTATCGCCATAGATTTTTGTGTAATTTTAAACGTTTAATTTGCAAGTCTATTGAACTTTGTAAGATTATTAACATGCGAACTTTGTAATTTTTATGATTTTTTAATTTTTTTTAGAGTTAGATTAATCCTAGCCGTTGAAAAAAAAATTGAAATCAAAGGCTCACAAAGAACCACGTGGTTGAGGAACTGGGAGAGCTGGTGAACAACTCACATGTTGAACAAATCAGAGCTTCACGTGGGCCCCCTTATCTGCTGGGCTTCAAGTAGGTGCAAGCCCTTGGGTGATTAGTAGAGATGCTCTTATAAGAGTAGGAATTCCAAGCCTTGAAATTATTGGAAGCCACAACTCGCTTGTGGTAGGTGAGCTTTTTTGCTCCAACTATGCATTTATTAGGAAGCTCTTTAATAGACACAAATTCGAAAAACTTTCATGAAGAAGTAATTCTCATTTGAGCACTTTAAGTGACGTTATGAGTCCTCCAATATGACTAAAGGGCTTGATCTGCAAAGCTGAAGATCTCTCGATATAGGATGAACTGCTCAGATAAGTACTACACTTATTACGTGACCAATAGGTATGAGCCTGGCCAAATGTGCGAGCATCATACTCAAATTGTGTGGAAAACTACAATAAGAGTTGGGTGTGCTAGAGTTGGGTATGATGTAGGAAATGTGTTTATGAGTTGTAAATATGATCCTCTTGGAAAATTATATTGGTGAGAGACCATATTAGTTTATGTTAAATTTTAAGGTATCTTGGATGTGTTTCAATTTTAATGTAATATTTTGGACGTATATATGGTCTTCTAGTAAAATGAAGTCTTGTATAAATGCACATAAATTGGCTCTTAATATTTGAATCAAGTACAAAGCTTTATACATTCTTTATGGATAATTTTGATGTGCAAGTAATTAAATTTCAAATGTATAATATTTTGGTTTTGTTGGAGAGAGTAGTAAGGGTAAGGGTAGGAATGGCAAAGGTAAAAAGGAAGAGGAAGAAGAAGAAGAAGAAGAATAAGTTGGCGGTGATGTACAAATTGTTGTGGAAGAAAGAGAGGGACAACCAATAGGTGAGGACAACAAATGGATAAAGCCAAAGGGGAGGAAGCCGAGGGATCGAGGGAAGGATCTTATAGGAGTGGAGAATGGTGAAATTGGTGGTGATGTACAATTGTCATGGATGAAGGCGAAAGAAAGCCAATAGGTGAGGATGGGAAAGAGGAAGAGCAACAAAAAAATGAAGCCAAAGGGGAGAAAGCCGAGGGCTAGAGACAAAAGGATTTTGTAGAAGCGGAGGAGGAAGTGGGTTTTAAGGTGGTTCTAAGGACTGTCGATTGGAATAGTCACTTAGATGTATGTTTGAAGATGGTTGGTTTTGTTGCAAAAGAAATGCTAGTCGAGTACAAAGATGTGAAGGGTTCTAATGACGACGATGAGGTCACTATATACACACATAAGGGCGAGCATATCGAAACCAAAAGGAAAGTCTGGTACACAAAAGGGAAAGGAAGTTAGCGAGAACCAAAAAAGGGTAGTTGAATAAGATGAAAGTGGTTTGAAACACACTGTTGATCTTTAACATGACAAAGTGCCCCAAACTCGAAGCCAAGTCATCCCCACGATGATGTTGTGCACAAAGATTCGATAATCAAACCTATGGAAAAAGGTTGTGCAATTAGTGCAATGCAATATTTCTATCAATTCAATATGCTGAAGTAGAATGACAAAAAGTAAATATGCATTTAATTTTGGATTTTCTTTATGCTTCAAAATATTGAATAATTGAATACAATGATGAAAGTTAATGTGTTTAGTTACATTGTTATTCTGGTTTGACCAGTTGAAGTTATCAGTGGTGGCAGACACCCATTTTTTGAGGCAACTCCTTGACCCAAAAGGCTGGCTGACAACTGATGTAAGTGTGAAATTAGTACTAAGTGGAATATCATGTATATAAAAATTTTAATTCGTTGGACTGACTAGTCAAACCTACTTGTCAACTGAGATAGATTTGTTAGTCAATAAATCGAAGATTCAATTACCAATTTCAATTTCCAAAAACTATCCTAGTCGGCAAGGTTGTAGTTCATTACAAGTCATTAATGTGTCAAATGAACAAGATTATGAGCACATACCATTTAAATATTCAACAAATACATGTATCAGATATGTGTCTGTGAGATGTGTGACACAATAAAAATCTACTTCTAGGTTAAAAAACTGGGGACTCTCCACAAAGTCTAATCCACTAGTGTAAACAAAGGATCATACAAAGATCACACAAGCTTAATTTCTAGATCCCTATCTATGGAGCAGCTTTACTTTTGTGCAACCTTGCCTTACACGAGATGGACTCCTTTAGTCTTCATGAAGTGGCAGTGACAGCTGCTCCTGAGCTCATCACCTTGTGGAACTGAGATCTACATGATCAATGATATGATATGATATGATTTTATGATATGCATATGAAATCTGGATTCAAATGACCATTCAGATTCTCCAATCAAATAGTTGAAGGAATAATCTAACTTGAATCCATAAGATTGGTCTAAAATCGAATTTAAGGAATAAAACCAGATCAAGACTTTAATGCAAAACCTTTACACAATGTAACCCTAATACACAATGATTAGGTGTTTATTGCATAAGGAAGGTTTGGCAATTAGGGTTTCATAAATGGATAAGATGCAAGCTTAAAGCCTTGAAGGCAACTCTCTAAAAATAAATTATAAACCACCCCAAGAACAAATTGAAACCCTAAGGAACTAATATACCCAAGGAAATTAGATTTTCCATCAGCCAACTTGTCCCAAAGACACTTGTCGGTTGTAAAAGAAATATAGGAAAATCAATGGCTAGAAATTGACTACCAGTAGAAAGGTGTCAGTCAGCCCATGTGGGCTGTCACAATTGGAAGTTAGTGTGCAAAACTGACTAGACAATCAAACTAGACAAAATGCAACACAAATATAAAAATGAAATGCACATGCATGACACAAACCTTTTGAGGTGAAAAGTGCCACATCTTGAACATTTACTTCAGTAGCAACAACCCATGTTCTCAGTATATCCTAAAGCTAGATTGAGTACGTGTGAGGTTCAATTTCAATATTTGACGAGGAAAGCCAAACACTTAAAACTAGACTTTACAATCTCCCCTTTTGGCTTTCCTTGAAAAAATACCCCAAGCCTAGAACAAATTTCACTCACCCACACTCAAAAGAAGAGCCAATGAATGAATCCTACATATGAACAATTCTTGACAAGAATAAGTGAAATTTATCATGGGTAAGAAAAGGCTTGAAAGGTATGAAACACAATGAAAATTTTCACCCCCATTGTGTCATGGTAAAACAAAGACAAGGTGGAAAATAGCACAAGAATAGTCAAATTTTCTACAAATACACAAGACAAGAACAACAAGGGCACATCGGATAAAGAATTTGCAGTAGATTATATGGATACGCTCAAGAAAAGTGTTGCAATTAGACTAGCAACAAGTAAGCACAAAAGTGATCCAACTCCCTCAGAAATGATGCATGCAATCAAGTTGAATTCCTCCAAAATTGATGCCCTTCATGAAGACACATTCCCCCATAAATCCAAATCATAACTTCATTTATCTGATGAGGGACAGTGACTCAACAGAAACAAAAAACAAAAAAGATGACCATTGACACATAAATTTGAGTATAAGTATAGACAAATGTGCCCAAACAACCGAATGCAGCTTATTAAGATGATAGAAAGTAGTTTGAATCTTTGCACCAATAAACTACAGTTAAACCATAAGCCACAAAAGGGATAATAGAAAGTAGTTTGAATATCGATGCTTCCAAGAGATATTGATATGACAAGTGTTTGACAAAACAATATGCAATGCAATTCTCAAAAGACAACTCTTCAAGGGCATACAAAGACAGTAATATAGAGATGAACACTTGTTCATGATGCAACTGTGATGTGACAAGGTAAGGGATAGGATTGGTGACATCCATCTAGAAATCATAGACCAAGCATTAAATCTCAAAAGAATTTTCAAAGTTAACCAAACTTTTAATAATCCATTGACCTTAAGAGACAACACTTCCTACATAATTCGGACAATGGACAAGACTCGCAAAATGCAAGACATAAGACTTGAAGGAAAAGCCAAATTTGGTATGAAACTTTGAGTGAGGCACCAATTTGAGAAATGCCAAGGTCATTTGAATGAAGGTGAAATTTTGATGAATCACCATTCATATTTTAAGACAATTTGATACATGATCTACGGAGAGGGGTCTTGAAGCACTACACATGACATTGCATGGAAGGCCAAAATGAAGGGATTTTTGCATTTGATAATCTATACTTTCTTTTGAACACCTCTTTCATAAGACACTCTCCCATTTGAATTTTTGTTTTGATTTAGGGAGATGACAAAAAGAAGAGAATTGGCACATGGTCTAGATTATAGAGTAAGTAAAGTCACTACCACTCAATTAGGATCAAAGCAGCATTAAATTCATAACACCACTAGATTTGGATGATTGGAAAAATGATTTTTCAGAGGCCATCTGAGAGAATTGGGAGAACCTGACATCACAATTAAAGATTATCCAAGGCTAATCTGTATAATACCAACAATTTATGACAGATAAGAGATGCATACAGAAAGCAAAATGAGGTTATTTGATGAGATAACTATTTATACAAAAAAATGCACAGAGACTAGACAAAACATTCAACTCTTGGAAGCAAGGCTATACAACCTATTCAAATCATATCACAAAGAACAATAGACTATCGAAGATCCTCATACCTTCGATTATCTCGGGTTTTAGTGAATATGTCAGTTACTTGTTTTTCAGTTGGCACAAATATTAAGGTAAGAATTTTACCTTCCATAAGATCTCTAATGAAATGATGCCTTATATCAATATGTTTAGGTCTTGAATGTTGGACATGGTTCTTGGAAATATCAATAACACTCATATTGTCACAATAAACAAGAAAGATGGATTGAGAGATACCATAGTCATTGAGCATTTGCTTCATTCACCTTAATTAAGTGCAACAGCTTCCAACAGCAACATATTCAGCCTCAGTTATGGGCAAGGAGACACAATTTTGCTTCTTGCTATGCCAAGCTACCAGATTGTTCCTAACATAAAAAGCTTATCCAGAAGTACTATTTCAATCGTCAATGCACCCAGCCCAATCGGCATCACTATATCCAACCAAGTTGGTATTGGTGTCATGCATATATTGTAGTCCAAAGTCAGTAGTTCCACCCACATATTTGATAATCCTCTTAACTGCCAATAGGTGAGACCTTATGACTACTTTGAAACCTAGCACACACCCTAGCTGCAAAGGCAATATTCAGTTTACTTGCAGTCAAATAGAGTAAGCTTCTAATCATGTTTCTATAAAAAGTTTGGTCAACATCCTTGCCACTCGAGTCTTTGTGGATTTTAGCCTTTTTTCTGATTACATTTCCTGACTTATCAAACTTGGTCTTGTAAATTCATTTTGTGCCAATAACATTAGTGTTTGATGGACGATCAATAAGGGACCAGACTTCATGCCTCTCAAACTAATTCAGGTCTTCCTGCATGGCTAAGATCCATTCTTCATCAGTCAGAGCATCTTTGATATTCTTGGGCTCAATCTGGGAGACATAGCAAACATTTGCAACTTCATCAGCTATTTGTCTTTGATTTCTAATCTCTTTGTCACTTGGAGCCACAATTTCCTCATCACGATGATCTCTGGCCTAATTCAGTTTGTCCTTGAATAGGACATGAGAATCTTGATAAGTGCTTGATTCACTCTCATTATCACTTTCTGACACCATACTTGACTCACCAAAAGTATCACAGTTATCCTTAGAATAGGGAATAGTACATCATCATTTTCAGTTGCCAAAGAGGGAAGGACATCAATGTCATCAATCTTGACATTTATGGACTCCATGATGGTTTTTGTTCTCAGATTGTAAACCCTATAAGCCCGACTTGTGTTGGAGTACCCTAAAAAGATTTCTTCATCACTTTTAGTATCAAACTTTCCTTGATGTTCACAATCATGCAGAATGTAGCAAACACTCCCAAAGACTTTGAAATATTTTACCATTAGCTTCTTACCCCGCCAGAGTTCATAAGGTGTCACATTAATGTCAGACCAAAGAAACACCTGATTTGAGATGTAGCAAACAGGCTCTAATAGCAATTGAAATTGGTACCAGGTTGAATATCTTGTATATAAAAATTGTAATCCGCATGACTGACTAGTCAAGCCCGCTAGTTAACTAAGATAGATTTATTAGTCAATAAATCAAAGATTCAATTGCTAATTTCAGTTCCTAAAACTATTCTAGTTAGCAAGGCTACAATTCGTTGCAAGTTATTAATGTGTCAAGTGGACAAGATTGTGACCACATACCAATTAAATGTTCAATAGATATATGTATCATGTATGTGTATGTGAGATGTGTGACCAAAAAAAAAGAACCTTAAACACAAGATATTTTTTGCTGGAAAAACCCTCCCCTGGGTTAAAAAATCCGAGACTCTCCACTGTGTCCAATCCACTAGTGTAAACAAAGGTTCATACAAAGATCATACAAGCTCAATTCCTAAATCCCTATCTATGAAGCAACTTTACCTTTGTGCAACCTTGCCTTACACAAGATGAACTCCTTCGGTCTTCACAAAATGGCAACTCCTCTTGAGCTCATCACCTTGTGGCACCAAGATCAACGTAATTAATGATATGATATGATTTTATGATATGCATATGAAATCTGAATTCAAATGACCAGTCAGATTCTCCAATCAAATAGTTGAAGGAAGAATCTAACTTGAATCCAAAAGCTTGGTCTAAACCGGATTTAAAGCTTAAAATCAGACCAAGACTTTAAAGCTTGGTCTAAACCGGATCTAATGCACAATGATTAGGTGTTTAATACATGAGGAAGGTTTAGCAATTAGGGTTTTATAAATGGAGAATATGCAAGTTCAAAGCCTTTAAGGCAAATCTCTTTCCCTCTCTCTCTCTCTCTCTCTCTCTCTCTCTCTCTCTAAAAATAAATTATAAACCTCCAAGAACAAATTGAAACCCTAGGGAACAAATATACTTAAGGAAATCAGATTTTCCATCAGCCAACTTATCCTAAGGACACTTATCGGCTGCAAAAGAAATCTAGGCATATCAATAGCTAGAAACTGACTACCAGTAGAAGGTGTTAGTCAGCCCATGTGGGTTGTCTAAATTTGTGTACCTAAACAGCTGAAAGTCAGTGCACAGAACTGACTAGACATTCAAATTAGATAGAATGATACATAAATATAAATATGAAATGCACATGCATGAACAAACCTTTTGAGGTGAAAAGTCCCATATCTTGAACATTTACTCTAGCAACAACATCCCATAATCTGAGTATATCTTAAAGCTAGATTGAGTATGTTTGAGGTTCAATTACAACATTTGACAAGGAAAGCCAAACACTTAAAACTAGACTTTACAAAGTGTATAAACCATAATTGTTATAGGCTGATGGAAATGTGTTGGGATTGTGTTGATGTGAATTTCTGTTTAGCAGTACATTTACTTGCAGTTGTTTCTACTAAGGAATCAGGAAGACGAGTTTCAAACGGTGTGGCCATTATCAACTACCAATACAATTGACAATTTTTGAAAAGTTATGCACTTGTCATGTTGAATGTAGTATTGTAGTGATGAACTGTGCAACATGTTATTTGATTTATCATTGATGAGGGGTGTTATATGTTTTCACTTATTCTTCTTGCCTTAAATTTGTGGTTAAGAGTCTTGATAAACGCAATGTGATACTTAAGGAAGGTTTATTCCTTAGTTTGAATTGCTTGTTCATCCCTAGTGCATCTTAAATGAAAGTTCTTTGTGGACTTGATTGCTTACATGTTGGTCGAAAACACATTTCGAATCAATTTGTCAGATTCTATGCATCAGACCTTAGCATTTTCGATCGGACTACCTTGGTTAACTTGGCCAAAGCATTTCTCCGTATCTAAGCTCCATTGGAATAAAATCATCTGAGGGATTGCTTAGTCTGGATGCCTCATTTGGACCTGTTGGACACATGATTTCTAAGAAAACCCTAAACTCTGTATGTTGGTCTAGAATAAAAGTAGTCATATTCAAGGTTAGACTTCAAAGCCTCCCTCGAATGATTTCTAGATCGCCCTTTTGACTATTCCTCCGAATGTTTTAGAGCCTAGGTTTGACTGTTATAACCCACAACCATTTTGGTTGCATAAACTTCAGGAGGCCGAATTGTGCACTAAACTTCAGATCAGGGTGCCATATACTCATGCTTGTAGCTTGCTGATTGTAGCCGCGCTTATTATGACTTGAGTGTCCTAAGTTACTAACCAAACTTATGGGATGGGCTAAAAGATACTCAAATGACAGTGTTACTTTAAATATTTACATTTGCAGTCATGCAGAGTTTCAAAGTTGTACTTTACTTAAACGGTTGGGGTGTTCCCTGCAACAACAAAAAACAAAAAAAACCAACCATGGTTAGTAAAAAAAACAAACTTTGAAATTTCATTATCGATAAAGGAAATAGAATTATTTGACAAGAAAGTGTGATTGAATTCGGGAAGGATTGCCTCTATATCTCCCAGAAAGATAATCAAATCACTGGTGTAATTCTAAGAAAATATGATATAAGTATTACATCAGGAATCATCTTTGACAAATAGCTTATGGCGGAGCATTAAGGAGATGAGTTATCCATAAACTTATCTATATGTAGATTGTGGCACTGCGATTGAGTTTGGAATGGATGACCTACATTATCCCGGGAGAAAATTAAACCGTATATAGTTCAGATATGTGTTAGCCTAGGTGATTTAGAGGGTCCTGTAAGGAACTTGTCTCTCAGTTGTAGGGGTTCCCCTTCCTGTCATTGATCCTCCAACTTCCTTTCCTCCTTTGTTCCACCTCTTGAAGATTTTGATTAGGGTTGGATAACAAAGCAGTTGGATGTTGGTTGAAATGACAATTCTCATGATATGCAACTAGTCCCAGCTGAGAATGGCGTTATAAAGAGTTGGGCAGTCCATGACATGGAAGGCTACCAAGTGATCGTACGTTAAACTACCAATTTTATTGCCTTCAGATTCTGCACTAGGGCCCCATTGAGGGTCTGGAGTATAGCTTTTCTCTTATTGGCATCATCGAGAATGCCCATTCTTTCGGCAGCTCTCTTAAAGAGAATACTTACATCTGATTTATTATTTATCAAAACTCGACCAACCATAACATCAGAGATCTACAGCTTGATGACAAGAGAGTTGTCGCAGGGGAGTTAACAACCTTTAAATTCTAGTCGGAGAACATTAAGGTGCTAGGGTCAACGAAAGTGACTCGTCAATTGGGGCCATTATTCGGGACCTTCAGCATGTTTCCTTCCTTCCTTCTGGTGATCTTCTTAAGTGTTATTGCTTTCCACCTAGCAGTTGATTATGAAGAAAGGTTTTTTTCCTGGGTATCCAATCCAAAAACGGTTATGTTCTTTTCGAGGCTTCCTGCATCCCGTTTTAGGAGTAGGTCGTTCGAACTATGCCCTCAAGCTCAGATTAACAATTCTTGTTGGGGACTAAGTAGGTGTTGCCTAGACATTTGGCTTTTCCAAATAAAAGAGTTTTTTCGACAGCCTTCACTCGTACTTCAAGTTTAGTGAGTCTTGCTCGCTCTCTAGCTTGTAAACTTCTTCCAAAGTTTATTATTGATGCACGTATCTTCAACATGCTTTCCCATACTTAATTCAAGAAGAAAGCTTCTCGTTGTGTGTGACTAAAATGATGTCACGACATGATCGCTTAGGAAAAGCCTCCATAAGGGTAAAGTGATCTAGTTGAAAGAAATATAAGTTCATTCTCACCACATATTAGAACCAAATTCGCACACCGCCATGAGTGATGGAGGCATAAATCTAAGTAACCTATAAAACAACAAACAACTGTGAGCAAGCCTAAGACTAGAAGGTAAGGGTGTGTTAGCCAAAGGCTCTCCAACGATCAAGTTAGTAAGCAAGTATACGATTCAAGCAATGGGCAAGAGAATTATAGTGCGATGAATGCATTACAAGAGACGAACCCTAGAAGGGTGTAATTATACCAGTCAGGAGAAAGAAATTTTTAAGATAGAATCATTGTTCTAAGGCAGGAGAATCCTAGAGCACATCTAGAAGTAGATATTGCACCCTTTTAAGAGTTGTGATTACTTATGGCTCATGCCAATTCCCAGATTGTAGGAACTATAAGACTTATCAAGAATCTGATTATGTCTGTATCTAGATCAGATCTCGTGTCTTACGGAACAAGCACGGTCATTCTAGGGAAGTTGCTTGAACTTTTCCTGTTGCCTTAGAACAAGGTGATGGTGGCATCACTGCTTCGTTAATCTAGCTTCACTTAGAGCTGTTGAGTCCATGATCGGACTTTTGAAGTAACTGTATTCCGATCCACTTGGTCCAGCCCTAGAAAATCATGGTTCCACAACCACGTCCCAATCATACACTACCACCTTCACTAACTTCATCTCCCTACCTCTCTTTCCTCACGAAGGCAACCCTAATCTCTCCCTCTCTCGCCAAAAAACACACCCAGTGAACCAAGAAAAATTAAACTTATAGAATTATCGGTCATAATGGAATAACGCCTCAATCCACCTGAAAGTTGATTTCTCATCCCAGCTTCCTCTCTTTGCCTCTTTTTCCCTCTTCAACGCGTGAATAATCCTTTAACTCTCCCTTTCTCTTCTACAAAAACATATTAGTGAATAAAAAAATTAAAAGTTTTGAATCACACCGGGTCACAAAAACCGGTTCTACGCGTGAGCTCGTCAAATCACGATGGTAGGATTTCAGCCCTTACCCAAGGTCCTCCCTATAGAAACGCCTTTATTTTTATAGGACATAATCAATATTTCTTTCTTTGTTGTTCAATGAATTCATGTCTCTTCTTTGCAACATTACAGTCTATTTTATTCATTATCCTTCTAGCCTATATCTTGGACCCAGTACTTTCGTTTCATTCGTAGGATTCCTAGTGACCCAATCAATGCTTAATTATTGCCTTAATAGCTTGTGTAAAAGGATGAAAGAGAGGTAAACAAGTGATTGTAATCACTTGAAGGTAACTTGTTAATTGAATCATAGGTATATTGTAGGTATACATATTAATGCATGCACCTACTTCAATGTTCATCATTTGATCATGTAGAATGAGCTTAATTACAAATATGAAAAGTCCAAATATCAAAATAAAAAGCAAATCTAACAATCAATTTACATATTTAATGAAAGGTATCCTCCATGCAGGTTCATATTTCTCATATTTTTAGGGAGGGTAATCAAGTTACTAATTGTTTTACTAATATAGTATTGATGACCCCCCAGTGTTCATTGGTGTGTTTCATGCCTTCCTTTTGTTGTAGCTGCTTATTCTCATAACCTTTCTCAGCTTCCTTGTTATAGGCTTTGCTAAAAGAGGTTTTGACTTGTTTTTTATGAACTCTTTAAGTTGTCAGGGTTTGGCTTCATGTCCCCTTGACATATTGTATTTTTTTATTAATAAATTCTCCTCATCCTCATAGTCACTTCTTGAATGATAATTTTTTATAAACTAAGTTCACTGAGCAACATAACACATGCATTTAAAAATTAAGTGGCAGAAGCATGCTTGTATGCACTCTAAAACAAAACTTAAACCATGAAATTCAAAGGCTATGAGTGGTGGTGAACCAAGATTCCACTCAAAATAAAAAATGACTTGCGATACTTTATACCTTTGTTTTGTAGAGCGTTCATTCCTTTGCATCCTTGCTCTTGGCTCCATGGATATGGATGGATGAACTTTACTTTTTAACTCCATGTCTTCTTGGATTTGGATGGAAAAAAGGATTCTCCAAAAGCCACCAAACATGGAGACCTCTAAGTTTCGACACCAAGGAAGGATTGAGGGAAGAACATGAGTGATATAGGAGGAGGAAGGTGATAGTATCCCCCTCCTACATGGCTAGCCTCCTAAAGAGAAAAAAGAGGGCTTGTGTTCTCTCATATTTCCTTAAAGAAAACCATAATGAGGTTAAGGCTATAAAGTTGCCTTTTTATCTCTTTCCAAGTGAGTGGCAAACTTGTAATAATTCCACCATCACACTCCCTTTCTCTATGGCCAGCCTTAGTAGAAGTTATTGGGTTAGTTTCCATTTTGTTTTAGTTTTTCATAAAACTTAAACTCAAGGGGCCTGGTAGACCAAACCCATTTGGGCTCTGAAGCCCAATATGAACCTTTCGTATGATTAAATAACTAATTAATTATTCTTGATCATACACAACTAAACTATTTAGTTGTCCTTACTTATCTTTGTTATATCCATCCATCATTACCTTACACGGTGTGTGATCCATTAGGTTTCTTTTAGCGAGGCAGTGAGCGATTAGAACTTTTACTAATTAATTGTGAATTGAAACTTACTTTCAATTCTCCCTTTAGTGATTATACATCTTCAGGGCTTTCCACAAAGTATGAGTTGCACCTAGTAGTATGTCATGGTTACCCAATCTAATTAGAAGAGATGGCAGAACCTATTTAGGTTGGGATTACATGCAATACAACCCTTTTCTAATTCAATACTCTTGATCACAGTGTTTGGATGATTGATAATTCGTGTCTATTATCCATTGTGATTCTCCTATCTATATTATTACCTTGGATGTGATTAGGAACAACTTCATAAATCTCATTTATACTATGGCCAGAGAGTCTTCCTAAATCTCATAAAGTATTCTCCCTCAACAGTTTAAAGGCTAAAAATCCCTTGTTATACATTCACATGCCCACATGATTAAGTAGCTTAACCCCAACTATGTCGTGGACACTCTCAAATGGAATGCCTTTAACATAGTCAAAGACTAAGAACCTAAGCACAAGACAAATATGATGTCTTAAGTCAAATTAATGATGATTTTGCATTATCCCAACTACGAGTTTTCATGTGACATGAGTTTGAGAACTACTGGTTGATCGCATTAAGTGGAATCACTCCTTATTGAGTACCTACATACTTGTCTTAGTGTCATCACACCAATGACTCGAGATTAGTCACTCTTCAAGGAGAGAAGACATATATGTGTTGATCTATCTAGATTGTCAATGCCCAATTGTCCATTCTATGATTAGGAACGTTTGAGATATGTTTACGAAAGAGAAAGGCCTCGTGAATCTAACTTTTTTTTTATCACATTCTCTTATTTATATATTTCTTGGACTTATCGTTTAAGCGTATAACGTTTAATGAGATGGTTTTAAACAATATCTTTGCCCTTACAATTAACTAGTTTAGTATACCATGTAAACTGTCTGTAAAGTATCATCTTATAATTGCCTTTATGACACATTTCAAACAGTTAATTGTGAGATCAAATTTGAATATATATACACATTGTGTGTGTGTGTGTGTTTTATTCGGAAAGCCCCAAGTTTATATGGTGATGAAACAGAGAAATATTGTTTACTTATTGGACATTCCTAAATTACGCACATATATAATATTGCTAAATTGTCATATGACCAATCGTCAAATAAGAAATATGCTAAGGGAAATGTTAAACAATAAACACGACCCTTAACAGCCTCTTAGCTCTCCTATTTAATTTTGTTTTTTTCTTTGATATCATTTTACTTGTTTTCATTTGATTTATCAATCTGATTATCTAAAATAAAGAAGGGTGTCTGAGAAGCTAAAATGAGTGTGCATGGCCTGACAATGCAGAACCAAAAAAGATTTTATCCATGTGATGGCACCAGTTATTCAAGAGGAACCTATGTAAAGGAAAATGATACAACTATGAACTCAATCATCCTCAAAGTTCATGCACCTTTTATTATTTTTAGTAGTTATAACGGGACATAGATTAACAAAAATACACATAATGGTACGTACTCAATTGCCACAAAGGCACATGAAGGTATAGGAGTGCATATGTATGTAGCAAACAATTTTTATGAAAGAAGATTTAGGGAAAATTAATTACTTTAGTAAGGCCTTTCTCCAATGTAATTCCCAGGAGGGTCATAGTTGCAAACCATGAAGACACCCCTACCACCAAAACAATTGACACTAGCACAGCCAACTTTGCTCGTTGACCTCCACACAATCTGTGTATAATGCCCACATTGCCGCCTTGTAGCACAAGAATTTGCCCAGTAATTGTAAGACTTCCGCTCTGAAACCCAAGCCGTCACTGCCTGAGCCGGTGTCCACTCGTTGCCACTCCCCCAGAAAATGTTTTCCCCGTAAGGCCCGTTCGAGTGCCTCAACTCGCAGTCAAACCGCCTTTGGCTTGCGTACCATTGTGCATACCTTGCCAACTTTGCATCCCACGCCAATGGTGGGATTCTGTTGGCTGACCGAGCAGCATTTTGAGGAACCACAAATTGGTTGGCCTGGCTTAGGTACTTGGTTTGCCTTGTTGCAGCATCTGCAATTCTTGAGATATTAAGGAGCAAAAAAATGGTGATGGTGAAGCAGTAGTACAATGTTGTATGCATTTTATGAAAGTCTTGATATTCTTTTGATTCGGAAAGTCTTTTGTAAATTGTTCATTGTGTTTGTTTATAATTTGGAGCGGAGCTGCTGTAGTAGTTGGATTTTGGGGTATAAAGTGTTAAAACTCCGGGGTGGCACCCATGTTCGATAATGATTGCCACATTTCTTTGTAGTTAGGCCACAAAGTCTCCTTTAGCTGTTATTTAATGATTAATTTCTCTAATTTCTAATTTAGGGTGGGGTGCTGGTTATTTTATGCTCCAAATTTATGATAGATTCGTCTCCCATTTGAAGGAATAAATTCGTGTGATTATTTTTATTCAATTAAATTTATGTATAAAAACCCATGGAGATGGAAACATAAAATAAGAGCAAAGTTATATTCTGCTCTATAGTTTATATGAATAGCAGTTTCTTCCCAATGAGAAACGGTAAGTCTAAGAACAAAAGTCAATGGATTACAGCTTGCAGCTTCCTTAGGCCAAAAAAATGATCTGATTTGTCAAAAAATTCATTTCCAACTAATAGCTAGGCTATAATTCTATGGAGTCCCTCAAACCATTATTTGGTTAAAGGAGCATTAGGCTAGCCAAATGTAACCTTCCCTCTTAGTCCATTTTTTGTGGTCCAGCTCCTCAATGACAATAATTGATTCGAATTCAACAATTAAATTTGAAAACATGCAACGGTTGTTTAATTATATTAACTAATAAATTTAAACCATAAACTTAAAACTGAAAAATTATTGAGGGGGTTATGTTTAGCTCATTCGGTTGAAGATGGTATATGAGTATGGTCTTACACAATTCATTTAAAAATATTTTTTTTGCAGAACTGTAATTCTTGACGGGAGCTATATTTAGCCTTTCCGATTAAAATGGCCTTACTTGCTACTACAAAATTAATTTATTTTTATAAAAAATATCTCTTGTGAATCAGGAACAAAGTCAATAAGTTGACATACTTCTTGGGTTTGCAGATTTCCTACAAGGAGAATTGTAGTATTATTGTGAATCAGGAAAAATATGCTATAAGTTGATAGCAAGGGCTGGAGTGACTTCTGGTAAAGGAAAACTAATGAAAAGGGCTTGAAAACTTTGAGTTTTAATGATAAGGACAAAATAAAGGGTAAAGTGAATAGTGCCAGGATTGACTTTTTAGTGTAAAAATGTGGTTTTTCGTTAAAGTGAACAGTACCGGGAGCTTTTCGTTAAAGTTCCCTTCTGGTAATCCTTCTAATACTCCTGGTAAGCCTCACACTCAAACGCAGAAATCTGAGGCTGAGGGATTGTTAGTTGTTTAGAATTGGGGTGGCTTGGATTACTCTTTGACTTCAATGAATGTTAAAAATAAATATGGATCTCAAATTTATATATTTGTTTAAGTGAAGGTAGAAGATGAAGAAATCAAGAAGAAAGTTTATCCCATTCAATTTTTTTGTTTTGTTTTTTTGTTTTCTTTGTGAAGATTAGCTTATTAAGAAGGATAAGTGACACACCCGTACCCGAAAGTAGGGCATGCTGGCCGTCACGTGAGTGTGACGTAGCCAAGTGCGCTGTGCGGAAGCAAGGATCGATAACGTAGTACGAATTAATTAAAATCGAATTCTATCAACCTAGATATGATAGTGTGCTAGAGATAATTCAATACTTAAACATATCCAGAGCGTATTAGGTCAGTGCAGTCAAGCATGAATTAAAAGAGTTCAATTACACCATCGGTGCCCTACATATATCAAATCTGTCAAAAATGCCGAAAGATCCTCGAAGTGCCAAACTCAGGAATTCAAGCTATCTAGAACCTGGAGGGGCGAAAAACAAAAGGGAGTGGGTCAGCAAAAACAAATCTTTTCAATATCATTCTTTTCTCAAAAGTCTAGCCCCTCTCCGTAAAACCTGTATAGTTTCCCAGAAAATAATACGTACATATATATCACAACTTTCTCAGCATAAAACGTTTTCAATGTATCTCAATATATGTCGTGCAATGCATTTCAATGCCATCAGAATCTCATAAGTAATGCCATGCTATGCATTTCAATAATCATATCACTACTAGATATCATCTTAGCCCTCGGCTGTAAATATAGCTCATAACATCTCTATCTCATCATCATATATACTCTGCACATACATCAATATCTCATCATATCATCATCATCATCACTGTATCAATAATAAATGCTCTAGTGCTACAATCACGTGAAGACTATGCGAATGAACGCGGGTCACCTACATGTCGTACCCACTCAAAAGTGGTCTATACGACGAGACCGTGCACCTAACTTGGATCCAAGACGAGCATGCGGTGCGGGAGGTAAACGACACGTGAAAGACTGTGCCCCTATCTCTGGGCGTGAGCACTAACAATATGTGCAGGTTTATGAGCTAACATATACATCATATCTCATCGTATCTCATATGTATCAACTGTTCGTTCTCAACTATGCATGTATGGTACTCACCTGGCGTCCTCGGCACCAACATATGCATGAAATGTATATATGAATACTCATGCATCAAAATCAAGTCATATGCATATCGTTAAAAAACGTACTTTTCATTTAAAATGTGATTCTGGGAAAATCATTATATATATATATAGGTTATACGGAAAATAATAGTTGCCCACTCACTGGTAAGTCGCCGGAATTTCTGGGTAATTTTCAAACTTCCATATCTTGTTCATTTTTCATCCTTTTTGACCTATTTTTCTTCCTATGTGCTCCAAATTAAGTGTAGAACATAAATATACCTTCAAAAATCTTGAAAAAGGTCTTAAACTTCCTCGTGGACAAGCTCCAACACCGGCTAACTCCGATGTACGTGATCCCGACGTCCAAACACTTCCAACGAATCACTCCGAGCCTCCTTGGGACCTCACAAAGCTCGCTGTGATCTTAGATTGTCCTAAAAATCAACCCACAAGAAGTTGATGAATAGTGCTCAAACTCGGACCTTGAGTTTCGACGTGAAAACGAATGAAATCTTACCTGAAAATGGTATGGTTGAGTTCGTATGGACCTCACGAGGACGAATATGTATTTTGTTTCTTCGATCTACGAGGTTTTGAGGGGTTTGTGGTGTCTCCGTACGTAAGGCGAGAGAGAGATAGAGAGAGAGTGAACCGTGAGTTAGAGAGAGAAAGAGTGTCTGAGAGAGTGAGTGTCAATAATGCAAAAGAGAGAGAAATTGTGTCGGTGAGGGTGAGGGTGAAGGTGTTGTGTGTGGTCCTAAATCTCCACACAATAATGTCACAATGCTTCCAATAATTGAGTTCTACCATCATAGGTCCTCACATATCCGACATGCATGCACACGAACATAATCCCCGAAGGGGTAATTCCGTCATTTTACAACTAATAATTTAATATATCGGGACGGGTCGTCACAATAAGTTTATTTCATGATTTCTTCATCTTCTGCTTTCATTTGGACAAAATATATTATATTTTCATTCAACATTCATTTAATCGAGTAACTTATCCAAGTCAGTGGCGAAGCCACGTGAGGGCGTGGCGGCCGCCACTTCTCTCGCCGGAAAAACAAGGCTGGAGCGCTGACCAGCCCCTCCCCTCCTGCTGCTACTGCTCTTCATCTCCTTCGATGCGTTGTCCCCCGTTCCATAACTTCCATTCAGTCTCTCTCTCTTTGTGCTTTTTTTCAATCTCCAATCAGAGCAAAAGGTGCAGCAGCACTGCCCTCCCTTCTTCAAAAATCAAGCCCAAAAATTACGGTCCGCCCCTTTGGTGTCGTCGGAAAACTTGCAAACCAAATCCATGTCTGTTGCAGCGCGGAGCAACTACATTCTATTATAAAAAAAAATAAACCAAAAAGAAGACTTTTTAAACATTTTCGTTTGGCTTTAAAGATGCAATCTTTTTAACTTATTTGACCTTTACCAAACTACCCACGTGGGAGAACTACAGTATATAACCAAAGGCAAAAGCTTTTACCCTTGGGATAAGGAGTATCTCCCTAGCAAGTGGTTGAAACAACAAAAATTACAACGCTCTATTGAGCTAAGCATCCTTAAGTAAAACAGTAAAAAAATAAAAATAAAAAATAAAAAGGGCAACAAAAGTAGACAATTTATTATTATTTAGGCATTATTGTGCTAAATTTTTCTTTTTATTTCTCTCTATCTCTCTTTTGTTTCTTTTAATCTGGACTTTTTTAATAATCAGTTCTTATCATGAAATTCATGAATTTATGATTGTAAGCCATATCAGGTTTGGACGCACTCTGGTATTTAAAAGAACTATATATAAGACTAATACATATAGAATTTGGTTTGTACAACAAACTGTACAAGGAATTCAACTCAGTAAATGACCAAGTATAACAGGTGCTTCTCTCGATAAACTAGAACTAAAAAACAATAGGCGTCACAGCTTTCTTCTGATCATTCTTGAAATGTGTAGTAGAGAGTCAATGGTTATCAAATATGACAACATTTTATCATTTTGCTCTTCCCAAAAATCACAATTCAACCTATATTTATTCAAGACACCATCACCAGAGGTAATTTGGTCATTTTATAGGTACGGATATTAACAGACATTAATATTGTCCACTATTTAGTTGTCTAAATTTTTTAGGACCTTTTACCCTTTGAAGTCCCGTCCCTTCTCTTGAAAATTCCTGGCTTCACCACTGATCCAAGTCATGCAAATCTTATAATACAAATTAATGAGGCCTTAAATTTAGAAGCATCATTGGAGGTTGCACTGTAAAAAAATTATTGTGGGTACCAATGACTTGTCAATCAAATCACTTGATTCTCGAATAACATATTACATAAGTGACTTTAGTATTTAGTCATCTTGCAACCCCAATATAGCTAAAATAATTGAGTCTAAACTCTTATTAACCAATTATGTAATCCCCATTTGGTAAGACTTATTAAGATATGACATAAATTATATGATTCTGATTCTTCATTTAATGATAGATTTGATTGAGAGATATCCTAGCAACTATATAAGGATTGTCTATGTTTTCACGATACACGCCATATCCCAATGCTAAGGGATACTCACTAGCAAGACCATTTTAGATTGTAGAGAGTAGAAGACAGAGTTCTAAAAATCGACCTAGGCGGCGTTTAGGCACTAGGTGGTGAAGGCCTGCCCCGATTTTGGGCAAATCGTTTCGATAAATTAGTCTGGAGCTAGCAGCCGCTTAGGCGGTTTTTTTAATATTTATATTTATATTTTTTTATTAATTGTGTGTTTTTTTCTTTCTTGGTTTCATGGTGATATACTTATGGAAATGGTTTAACTAATTTGCAAATGATGGATTTACTACAAGTTCATCCAATAGTGAAACGAATTGGAGCACTTTTGAGGGGATACATACAAAGAAAAGAAATAAACTAGATATAACAAGATTAAATAATTTAGTCTATGTCCAATCCAATGCAAGGATTTTGATTCATGAACAAGAAGAATTTAGTTTATCATCCAAATCCTCCTCATTATGATTATATGCTTACTGTTTTTTAAATATTGAACTTTTTGGATGTATATAATTTGTGTATTCGTCTACTTCTATTTTTTCATTTTATTATTCTTTTATTATTCATACAGGTATAGTTCTTTTTAGGTGTAAATAAGTACTTATTTACAAGATATATAATAAATTTATATAATCTACCTAGGCCGCCTAGGCGGGCCCCTACCCACCGCCCAACTAGCGCCTAGCGATTTTTAAAATCTTGGTAGAAGACAATCAAGAGGTCTCCAATGCCAACCTTTCTCCATACTCTACATATAAGTTTCATCTCTTATTTATGTTGCTCGCTTCATATTCTTGATCCTAGTGTCTTGCTGTTTTTATGCTTTCAAAATATGTTCTACTTGTGGTATTAGTGCCACATAACAAAATTAAGGTCCACTTTACAGATAATTTGCTTTCAATTAAAATTGTAGATGAACTACACTAAAGCAAATTTTTTTTGTTCCAATCATAAAATTTAGTTTTTTTAGTATTACGTCATAAAAAATGGTAATATGGTAAACGATATTTATATTTTGAACGCGGATACAATAGTTAATATAGCGGTGAGAGTTGGTTATAGTTTGTGTCTATATAAAAGAACGTTCATGCTCATATGATACATACGAGTTCTATAAAGAAAACTAGCTCCATCACTAATAGGAGACTTATTCAGTTTGGGAACACGGTCCAATAATATTATAATAGAAAATAAAAATTAATGAAAATGACTTGAAAATTTCGAGTTTTAATCAAAGGTGTTGTAAGTGAATTAGTAACATAAATGACTTTTTAGAATAAAAATGTCATTTTCATTAAAATAAACAGTATCAGAAGTGTTTTCGTTAAAACATCTAATAGAAGGATTGAAATTGGAATACAAAACCGTATCAAAGATCACAGTTAGTACAAGATCGTTCTATTCTAACACACTAACACATTTTCTGATAATGTAAGTGTTTGGACCCGATTTTACAATATCGGCCCGTACAATCAAGGCCGTTAAATGAGCATAACTCCCAACCGTCGGATAAAGAAGTAAAGATAATTTTATTATTAAAGGATAATATTATGGTTTTTATCATAATTATCTTTTGATATGAATTATCTTGGCATATATTATGGTTTTTATCATAATTATCTTTGGTATGAATTATCTTGAACGGGATAGATAAGGATACTAAGACATGGAGATGAACCTGGCTTGTTTTGGAGGTTTGATTCAAAGTCCTGTGGAGATTGGGATTGGTCGAAGTTTAATCTGATTGGGTTAAGGAGTTCTAATCCTTATGTATTTCTAATCCGGCCATGGGGGTTCTTGCTGCTATAAATTGAGGAGTGCGTGCACCATTCAATGGACCTTCAACACAACACACAAATCTGCCCTGCGCAAAACCTCTCAACACCTTGAGATTTTTTATTCTTTTCCGTCTTCACATCTTCAGTTTGGATAAATAGCACTGTGAAGGCAACCGGTAAACATCTTCAGTTTGGATAAACAGCACTGTTGCCGTAGAACCAGCCGTCCGTGAAGCACCTTCAGTTTGGATAAACAACACTGCGACAGGGTCGACGGGTTACCTATCCAAGTCTCAGTCGACGAGGGTTTTCGGATCCTCGACGACAGAGGTCATCTCACCAGCCTCTCAGCGAAGTGAGGTGTTACTAATATTTAGGCTCGGTGCCTCAGCGCCGAGTAATTTTATGATTGCATATTCTCAAGTGAGTTTCCGAGTTCGGCACTTAGACGGCCGAACCACGTTCATTGTCAAGACTTTCATTCGTTTTGAGTATTTGTGCCCTTATACTCTAGTTTCAATTCGGCGTGATTTTACATTCACCAATACGGTGACTGTCGCCGAATCAGACGACGACGAATTGTGAACTTTGTAATTGGCAGCCTTGTCTTCAGGTTTGAGGACCCAAAGAGCCGAGACTTGTTCCTTTCTCGGCCGCAGTTGCAAGATACAGAAGTCAGCCGCGCGCATCAACGCAACATCAAGACATTTTACTCCTCGGCCGAGCCCGGCCGACGAGTTGGCACGCCCCGCACACATTTGAAGGACTTAGTTAGTCTACTATTTACTCGGCCTGCGCGCCACATAGGCTAGGTGATTTTTGTAGTCAACAGTAAGTCAGATGTCGAGTTTTGCTGCTAGTTATTTCTTGAGAATTCTATAAAGACTTGTATTATATAAGCATATAACTTTCCTTCAAGTGACATTTGTGACGGGTGGTTGTGTAATTCATGTTATAATCATATTCCTTTCTGTTCGAAAAAAAAAATTTAAAACAAAATATATTAAGGTTATTTTGGGAATAATAATGGGTGGAGAAATAACATTTTACTTTTTTAACTTTTTATAGTGGGTGTGATTATCATGTGGAAAGGAAAATAAGATACTGAGTGTGTCTAGTTGCACTCTTTAAAAGTTGTGTTTTAGTTAGAAGTAATTAATAGATGGGTTTTTGTGTAAGAATGTTAAATTTGCAAGGCCTATTTCTTAATGACCCAATTAATTATGTAAATGAGAAAAACATAAAAATGCCCACGTAGATGTTATTTCTGCAACCTATTTCCTTCCTATATACTAAAGAAAATTCTCCCACTTCCCATTTTGCAGATTTTAGCTACTCAAAATCTGTGATTAATGCCACTGATCTTCCACTAGAAGAAGTGTATGACTACATTGTAGTTGGAGGGGGTACCGCAGGGTGTCCATTGGCAGCAACTTTATCATCAAAGTATTCGGTGCTCGTTTTAGAAAGAGGAAGTTTTCCTACATCATATTCGAATGTCTTGACTCAAGAGGGGTTTATATATAATCTCCAGCAAGAAGATGATGGAGAGACACCAGTTCAAAGGGTCATGTCGGAAGATGGCATTCCTACTGTTAGAGGAAGGATCCTTGGCGGCACGAGCATAATCCGTGCTGGCGTATACGCAAGAACATTTCATTCTTTAGTGAATCGGGAGTTGAATGGGAGATCAATTTGGTTAATGCGACATACGAGTGGATTGAAGATACTATTGTGTACAAGCCAAATGCATTCGCTTGGCAAACTGTCGCACAAAAAGCATTTTTGGAGGCTGGCGTTTTACCAGAAAATGGATTCAGTTTGGATCACGTACCTGAAACAAGAATCACTGGCTCAACTTTTGACAATAGTGGAACGAGACATGCGGCTGATGAACTACTTAACAAGGGAGACCTAGACAACTTGCGAGTTGCAGTTCATGCCAACGTAGAGAAGATCCCCTTCTCTTCTAGTGAATCAAGTACGTTGCAGCAATGATATTTACAAAAGCTCCAAGTTTCTCATTCTGCACTTTAAGATTAACAATTTTTTGTTTTTACCCATTGACGGAATCAAGGTAAGGCCAAACACTGGACGTGAGAATAAATTAAGCTACCCTATTTTTTGGATGAATCCAGGGTATCCCCCGCACGTAGGCGATGACTAATCCCTCAAGCCAGGTCAAACCCCATTCGGGGGGCAAGCTCACCCAATGCTAGCTTCTCCATTCACAAGGCTCGAACTCGAGACCTTGCTTAAGGGGAACAAGCTCCTTACCACTTGAACCATCGTTGTAGGAGTTTGATATTAATTATAAGCTATTTTATAATGCAGGCTTGTCAGCTACAGGAGTCGTATATAAGGATTCTAACGGAATTTCTCATCGGGCATGTGTATGCGATCAAGGTGAAGTTATATTGAGTGCAGGGACAATGGGGACCCCTCAACTTCTACTACTTGGTGGCGTTGGCCCAGAGTCTTACCTATCATCTCTTGGAATCTCAGTTGTACTTGACCATCCTTACGTTGGGCAGTTTCTATACGATAATCCTCGTAATTTCATTAACATTTTGCCCCCAAATTCAATAGAACCCTCAATTGTAACAGTTCTAGGCATTAGAGACGATTTCTGGCAATGTTCTATCTCGTGCGGACCACTTACTGCTCCACCCTATAGTTTATTTCCTAGTGAGTCCTACCCCCGGCCAGTAAATTCAACTTTCGCTCACATTCCTAACAAAGTTCCAGGACCTTATTCTCATGGCTCTCTCACGCTATATTCATCTTCTGATGTGACAATTGGTCCAAATGTTAGGTTCAATTACTTTTCAAATGCGACGGACCTTGCTCATTGTGTTAGCAGCATGAAACAAATTGGTGATTTGTTAAGGACTAACGCATTTAAACCATATAAAACCCAATATTTGCCAGGTATAGAAGGCTTCACCTTTTTAGGACTACCTCTGCCAAATGATCAAACAGATGATGCACTCGAAACATTTTGCCGAGATTCATTGGCCTCATACTGGCATTACCACGGTGGATGCATCGTTGGAAAGGTGGTTGATGGTGGTTTGCATGTTAATGGAATTGATGCATTACGCATTGTTGATTCTTCCACATTCCCTGTCACACCGGCGAGCCACCCTATGGGCTTCTATCTCATGTTAGGCAGGTATGTGATGTATACTTGCAACAGCTTGAAATTTTCGACACTTATTTGCTTGTATGAATTGCTCGTTTTCATTACTTTCAACTTTTCTTCTTTGGGCAGGTATATGGGTCTTCAAATTCTGCAAGACAGATCATCTTGGGTAGGTATGTCATGCATGGACGGGGGGCCATGCAATGCCTACAGGGGGCATCCGCCCCCACCAATGAATTTTGAAGAAAACCTTTAAGGGGTCAATTGTCAATCAACTCTAATATAATTTCCTTTTAATTCATATAATTTACAGCATTCTGTAACCTGTTTGAACTATCATATATATAGTTTTTCTACTTAATGTGTTTATTGCATGCCCTTATATAGAGTTGGATCCTCTCCTGAGCTTGGACTCAGAGCTTCCTGACCAACACACAAAGGCCATTAGATTTTGATCCAACAGCTACAAACAGGGGACCTTCTAAAAGTTATAATAATTGTAACCGTCGAATCAAAATCTAATGATCCATATGTGTTAGTCAGGAGGCTCCTAAGCCCAAGCTCTCAGTACAATTGTAAATCTGGTCTTTGGTAAACGAATTGAATCAAATACTATAAGATATTGTGTTTTATTGTTTTGTTGATCGTTTTAGCATAATTATGCACTGTCTTTACTTTTCAATGTTTGATAATAAACCCCATTCTTTATTGGGGATTAAGTTTTGGCTGCAAGAAAGGGACATGCTCTTTCTGGGCACCAGGATACCTGGTACCTCCTTATTTCATGTATAATATATGGGGTGTGCTATCCACACACCCCTTTTTACTTTTCACAGACCCCTATTACTTTCTGTCCGTTAGATCTTCTTCAATTCATCCGATCTGACGGCCGAAATCTAAAAAGGTGTGAGAGAAGTAAAAAAGGGTGTGTGGACATCACACCCCTAATATATATCTCTTGTAATGTTAAGGTTATCTAAGAAAATTACATCTCTCGAGTTTTTTACGTGTGTTTTTCATTTTTTTTTTCATGCAAGTAATATTGTGTATATCCAAACTACCTATTAATAAAACTCACTTTATCAATTAAAATAGAATAAAAATAATTTGATCTTAGATCACAAAATAAAATTATGAGCAATAATGTAATTTCATACAAATCAAATTTAGTAATTTATTTTTTTTTCAAAAACTTCACCCACTTGTCAATGTTGTCATCATAACATATCTCTAATTTAAAAAAGAGATTTTTGAACTTTAATCTTTCAGGAAGATTAAAATTAAAAAAAAAACCTGGTGTTAGATTGAGTATTGATTTTAGTCCCTAATGTGTCCTTAATTCAAAATAATTAATGTGCATTTTATTTAATGTCTCCCATTAAATATTTAAATTTATTAATACATAAATTTCAATTTATTTTTTTACCAAAAAAGATTTTTTTTAATTTATTAATTTTATTTAACATTCTTCAAATTTGAAAACTCAATTAATGTACCTAAATGTTAGTACCGAAATGTGTGTACCAAAATGTATTATATTGAACTAATATATTTAAATGTTATTACCGAAATGTATTAATATTAAATTAATGTACCAAAATGTATTATATTGAGTTATTGTACCTAAATGTTTGTATCGAAATGTATTTACCAAAATATGTGTACCTAAATGTTTATATTGTACCGAAATGTGTGTACCTATATGTATTATAATGAATTTAATGTACCTAAATGAAGAAGATAAAGTACATCGAAATATATTGTATAACAAAAATTAGTTTATTTAAATATTCACAACAAAAAATATTAAGATGAATGAAAATGAAAATGAAATAAAATTAATACATTAAAAATTAGAAAGAAAAAGATAAATAATTGAAAAATCAAAATATAATTAATAAATGATGTTATTAATGTGACATCCCGTTCCAAAATTTCCATATCCTCGACGTGAAAAGACAATATTGCCCTCGAATACGCGGGAACGGTTATGGTTTTGGGTTTGGATTGGGCTTTGGGTGTCTTAAGCACTTAGGCCCAATAAAGTTGGGCTCCTCATTTATATAACCACACACACACACGCATGCACACACGTGCACTGATTTTCCTTCTCTCTTTCTTCCATTCTCTCGAACTCTCCCTCACTGTTGAACGTACGGACGTACATACCACACTTCACTAAGGCACGGATCAAGCTTCAGGTATGCCCAATCGTGACCTGTGACTTGTGCTGAGTATCTATATGCTAGTTTTAGGTTCGAAAACGTACCAAACCCGTGACCTAAACTCGGGGCACTGTTCATCATCTCTGTTATGGTTGTGTTTTAGGTGAAACAAAAATCACAGGGACACTCTCGAGACTTCCACGAAGCTCGGAGTACCTCGTTCGTGAACATTGGACGTCGGGATCACTGAGTTCTGGACTTGGCCGAGTTTAGAGAATTTTCCAGTGGAATTTCTAGGAGTTTTTCGAAGGATTTAAAGGTATAAATGTGTTCTACGTTGAATTTAGAGCATTTTGGTATAAATTTCACGAATTTTGGATGAAAAATGAGTGAGATAGGGGAGTTTAAAGTTTCGCCGGAAAAACTAGTCCGGCGCCGGCGACGGTCGCCGGCGAAGGTCGCCGGAGCTGGAGGTTGGGGGTGACGGAATATTCCGTCAAAGTTGACGGAATATTCCTCACGCCGTCAGTTAGTTCTAACGGAATCCGTTAGAAGATAACGGAATATTCCTGACGCCGTTAGGGTTTGGGCGCGCGTGCGCAGCACGTGACGCGCGTGGGGGCGCGTCTGTCCGTGCAATCCTTGGCGCGTGGGGGCGCGTGCCACAGTAAAAAATTATTTTAAAAATATCACGACGCTCGTGACGTCGTGTAGGTCGCGTTGGTATATTTAAATACCAAAATTGACCTTCGTATGAAAAGTTAATTACGTAGTTCGGTTATGTACTGTTAATGACGGTTTTGCAGTTGTTTCACATATAGGTGAGACGTATCCAGAGGACAAGCGCATTCATTCTAGGCTCGGGGGATACGACCCGTCGACATATCAGTGAGTGGGCTTTTGTTTTTATTATTGGCGTTTTTCCCAGAAACGCAAATTACATGATTTATGAACGGAATTGGTTTTATAATTACGTTGCCATGTCGTATGCCAATTATATTTTATAAATATGATTATGTTTGCAATTGCTATGCTCCGACGCCGAGGACGGCCAGGTAAGTCAGGTAAGTATGATAATAGTGTTTGAAATGATGATAGATAGTGGTTTAGCTCATCACCTGCACCTCGGGTGTTTGTGCTCCGCCAGAGTAGGGCCTAGCCTTCACGTGATCGTTCACCTCATGCACCGTACGCTCACCTTGGATCCAAGGCAGGTGCCTAGCCTGTCGTACAGACCACTATAGGTGGTTCCGACTCGTAGGTGACCCGCGATTCGTCGCACAGCCTTCACGTGATCGTAGCACTGAGCGTAATATTATACACCTAGCCTGTCGTACAGACCACGATAGGTGGTTCCGACTCGTGTGCAGGATAATGATTGATAGCGATTGAGTATGATGGATGAGCTATAGGTTCAGCCGTACAGGTCACTAGAGGTGACTCCAGCTGACATTACATTAGGGATACTTCTGATTTACATTACCTGACTGATGATGATGATTTTCTGAGTTGGTATATCGACATGGCCTATCATCGAGTTTTGATAATGAATTTTGATTCTGAGACGAGTTTTCGTATATAAGTTTATATATACGTATTATTTTCTGGGAAAATTATATTGATTTACGGAGAGGGGTTATTTATGGATTTTTGTGAAATGGTTTTTGAAAACAATTGTTTTTGCCCACTCACATTTTCTGTTTTGCGCCCCTCCAGGTTCTAGGTAGCGACGACGTGGACGGCTATCGAGGCACCGAGGCAGTTCTGACAGACCACCACCGATGTAGGGTTTCTTTAGTAATTCTATCGTTTGTTTTAAACGACTGCACCTAGGATTGGCTCTGTGACCTTTAACTATTTCACTTCCACTCTCTATCACTTTTTTTTTATCTTATGTATATTATCAACTTGACTTCACTGCTGCATTTCATGCATAATTACCTTCCGCTGACGTTTTGGCTACGTCAGTCGCACGTGACGGCCAGCACGCCTCGACCCCTGGGTCGGGGTGTGTCAATTAATGTATCAAATGACTAAATTCATATTTTAATCTTACTCATGATTTTTATCTAAAAGTCATCTTTGTCAAGGATTAAAATGAAGTTTTCTATTTTAAAAAATATATAAACCTTTCTCTACTCCCACATTCTCTCTCTCTCTCTCTCTCTCTCTCCAACTTCATCTAACCCATATATTTTCCAAAAAAAAAAAAAAGCAATAAACTGCTTGACACACAAAGTGTGTGACTAAATTAGTGTGTTTAATTAGGAGATCAAAAGATGTTAAAAGAGTACACGAATTTAAAAGTATTCAATCAAGATTTTAAATGAATCCATATGGAAGTTCATGGATATTCAATTCAAGATTTTAAAGGAGTTTATAAAATTCTATAGAAATCTGGGTATATTCGATCATGATTTTAAAGTAATTCCTAAAACTTCATATGTATTCAATTAGAATTTGATTTTAAAAAGTTAGGAATTTGGAGGGGTTGGAGGGACAATCAAACCAATTTACTATAGGGAGGTTAATACTTAATAAAGGTGTAGCTACGAAAATTATTATTTTTACTTAATTATCCTTCATAAAATTGAAACCGAATCGAAATATCAATAGTCTCGAAAAAATTTCAGTTTTTCGGTATTTCCGAAATCGTTGCAGAAACATTATTCATTCTAGAAATAAATAACAGCAAAGAATTCCATAATTCACAAACAAAATAATATGTGACGGTATTCTGGAATTGTGGGGTGGCTTCAATATGGTATTTACTTAATATAAAACTGTTTGGATGAAGAAATTTGCGATTAATTATTAAGGAATTTCAAAATATCGGAACTAGAAATGATAGAATTATTTTATTTTCTAAACTGTGTGGTGCTAATTTCGATGTTTTGAATCCATATTTAATATGAATATGGTGTGATTCAAATGGTTAGACCAAATTTGTGAATGTTAGTCACTAAAATGTCGAAGATAATGAATTAGGAAGTGGATTGTGAACTACAAAAGGCTTGATCTCGCTCAAGGGTACGTAGGCAGTCTAACAGTGTTAGATGCAACTTTAAATAATTCCAGAAATAATTTTTAGAATGGGAAGTGATTTATAAAAGGAAATGGTGACAAAGTGAAAATAAAATTAGTATGTTTGGTGTGGAAATTTTAATTATGAATCATGGATGGAAACAAGACAAATAATTAAAGAATCATGATAGGTGGTAGTTCAATAATCGAGATAAATCCTTTTGGTAAATAATTTGAGTTTTTACCTTATGGTTATTTAAATAAAGGTTGGTCATGAATTTAATGTAAAGGATTAGTGAATTGAATTAGAAAATCGGAATTTATGATAGACAACTAAAAATGATTTTAGTTTGGGCTTGTCTATAATATTATTTCCCAAAAATATATAAATCAATAAAACTTCAGCGCCTAGGCCACCACTCAAGCCACCTAGACCACCGCTCAGGCCGCCTAGACCGCCTAAAGAGCGTCTCGGCGGGCGCTTAACTTCTACCCGATTTACCGGGATGATTTGGCCCAAGTCGCAGTAGTACTCTATCGTCTAGGCTGATTTTTAGAACACTGATACTTATATACATGGAATTTAAACTTAAAAAATGGAGGTCCCAAATTCTAAGTCTTTTTTCCATACGAAAAATTCTAAATTTCTATTTATGAATCCAAACAAGAGAATTAGTGCATGTCAATTTATAAATTTAGACTTTTGTCAAAATTTCAATTTTATTTTCTTCGTCCAAGCATAGTGTAAATGAATTCCATAATTCACAAACAAAGAAATATGTGATTCACTGATTTAAAATTATTTGAACAAAACACAAATTCGAGAACCAAAAACCAGGGATACCTATATTGAAACCCTTATTCAATTCCAAAATTCCCAAATCGAAACCCTAATCCCTAAATCAAAACTCTAATTAAATTTGAAAAAGCAAGGCAAAATTTACCTTCTGTGCTCAAGGAAAAACGGATAAGTCGAGAAACAGAGAGATCGGAGAGAGATTCGATGCTTCCGGTGTGGGCATCGGCGCCATGTTAACCCAAGAGGGACACCCCATTGCTTACCTTAGCAAAGCTTTATTCTGCCACAACCTTGCTTTTTCCGCATACAACAAAGAGATGTTAGCAATTGTCTTTCCAGTTCAACATTGGAGACCATATCTCTTGGGCCAACAATTTCGAATAGTCACAGACCACAAAGCAATCAAGTATTTTCTTGAGCAGCGCATCACTACCTCTCAACAACAAATGTGGCTAGTCAAGCTCCTTGGCTACAATTATTCAGTGGAATTTCGGCAAGGCTCACAAAATACAGTTCCGGATGCTCTTTCACGCAAAACAGAGTTGCTGCCACTTCTCGACATTTCTTCTCCTATTTTTATTGTATCCCTGAGTTCAAGCAGTTCTATGCCACAGATCCCCAAGTCATGCGTATATGGCCTGCACTACTCCAATCCCTGGACACAACTATCAGCGGATTCTCCATTCTTAATGACATCCTCCACTACAAAAAGCGAATTTTCATGCCTTCATCATCACAATGGCGTCCCAAATTACTAGAAGAGTTTCACTCCACTTTACATGATGGCCATTCAAGTTTCCTTCGGACTTACAATAGAATCTCCAGAAACTTTCTTTGGCCCAGCATTCACAAAGACGTGAAGACCTTTGTCGCCCACTGCCCAGAATGTCAACGCCAAAAGCATGAGACAATACATCCACCAGGTCTCTTACAACCCCTTCCTATCCCCAATGGCATCTGGCAAGACATTGCCATGGATTTTGTTGAAAGGCTACCATCTTCCAATAGGTACACGTCAATATTGGTGGTCATCAATCGCTTCACTAAATACGGTCATTTTATCCCACTCAAACATCCGTACACCTCCGCCTCCATTGCAGAAATATTTATCAAGGAAATCTTCCATCTGCATGGGATGCCCAAATCCATTGTGTCAAACCGAGACCCAACATTCCTCAATCACTTTTGACACGAATTCGTCAAGCTCCAAGGTAGCAAACTATGTCATAGTTCTGCATATCACCCCCAATCAGATGGTCAATTGGAGGTTCTCAATAAAACTCTCGAACATTACCTCCTTTATTTTTCGGCAGATAAGCCATCGAAGTGGTCTTTTCTTCTTCCCTGGGCCGAATGGTGGTACAACACCACTTTCCAGGCCGCCATCAAGATGTCCCCATTCCAAGCCCTGTATAGGGTTCCCCCTCCGACCATTCACACCTACCTCCCCGAAACCACTGTCGTGCCTCTGTTAATGTGGCTTTGCAGAACTGTGACGAACTACTTCACCTTTTAAGGGCTAACTTACAACTTGCTCAGAATCGCATGAAAAAAATACATGACAAGGGCCGAACTGAGCGCGAATTCATGGTTGATGAATGGGTTTACCTCAAGGCTACAACCGTATCGCCAACAATCTATTTCCCAACGCAAATACAAGAGCGTACCGTGGTGTACAAACTCAACTTCCCCAGTACTTCCAAGATACATCGGGTTTTTCACGTTTCCTTGCTTTAGAAAAAATTGGTGACACCATCTCCCCAAACCCGACTCTTCAACCACTTGATTCTACGGGGTTTCTCCAATGGCAACCTGAACAAGTACTTGAAAGAGGCATGTTTAAGAGGAAGAATGCGGCAATTATCAAATGGACCGGACTTCCCATCGAAGATGCTACCTAGGAAGTCGCCGACGACATTATCACTCGTTATCCTGACTTTCAAGCCTGAGGATAGACCTTTTTTTCTAGCGCGGGGGGGGGGGGGGGGAGTCGTTACGACCATATTGTTTGGAGGGCTTATTAGCTTCTTCACTCAGCCCATACTTGTTAGCCCACAACTATGTTTGCTCAGGCCCAGCCTGCTTTGGAGATAGGGTTGCCCTTTCAGTTGAGATATAAATAAATGTAATGTACCCAGTGATGGGCATGATGAATGAAATATGTCTCCTTCTTTTTCGAATTCCTTTACTCCTTTCTTTTCTTGTTCCTGCACTGTTCTTTCGATTTCTAGCTTTCTGTGTCTAAGACCGATTGGCCGTACCAATAGGTGTGTGGTCAATGTGGTGTGGTCGAGAGAGGGCGTGGTGTGGGTGGCAGGAGTCAAGAGTTAGAAAAGGCAGGCGAAGGAGAGTTGGAGTCGAGAGAGAGGGTTGATTTCAAGGCGAACTTTGAATCGAGACATAAACAAAAGTGAGGACTCGAGATAGGTGAGGTGGTTTGAACGGTTGAGGCTAAATCTCAACAAATTTGACTACTATTAAATATTATAGATTGAAAATATTTTTATTTCAGTTTGGTTTGGTCTTACTGAACAAACCTAAGTTTCATATCAAATCTTATACCGAAGATTTTGGTATTAGTTAGGTTTTGGGTATCGAATTTTTAGGTACTTTCAATTTAGTTTTTTTCGGTATTTTTTCGATACAGTTTCAATATTTTTGGTATTTTATTCCACCCCTACAAAGAACTACATTGGTAGTGGAGCATGTCATCTTCCAAAAAGTATATATATATAGGGAGAGCTTAAGGAGAGGGATCCCCATTTTTTTTGAAAAAATGGGGACACGCTCTCCACTGTTAGATTGACTTTAATGAAATTGTGTGGTTGAGATTAAAACACAGGTCACACAATCTCAACCACACAATTTCATTAGAGTTAAATTTAACGGTGGAGAGCGTGTCCCCATTTTTCAAAAAAAATGGGGATCCCTCCCCTTAAGCTCCCTATATATATATATATATATATATATATATATATATATATATATATATATAATTGTTATCGGCACTCCTAATTCTCATTTTGTACTCTAAACTTTATATAATTAGAATGAAAATACACTTGTGAAAGATGTACATTGAGATTTTCAGAGTGCTAATAACAATTCTTATATACATTAGAAAATGACATGATGGAGAAGCTAGTTTCACTTTGTCTCTAACAAGAAACTACTACAATTAACACTTCCCGCAGTAAAGGGTAATTCGTCACGGAAATATGTACTTCATCGCTTAAACATTCACAGGACGAAAACTCCATCGTAAAGTAGTTGTCGCTCAAAGCATGTGAATAAAGCATTTGTCAAAAAAAGCTTTGTTGCATAAAATATAAAGAAACGAAGCATGTCATCACACAGATAAAAAGGGTACGTAACCATGTTGTCACGTTGAGTTCATGGCAACGACAAAACATCATTACGTAAGACTTCTCGATGAAGGTCCCCATTGAGTAAACCTTTATACAAAACAATTCAAGTAATTTTAACATTATTTAATTATTAATTTTTGTCGTTTACCAATTGTGTGACGGAAACCTTTCTTGCTTTTAATATTTGGCGACGAAGTGATTCATCACTTGAAGGTTATTTTATTTTTTATTTTTTCTGTTCTGTTTTCATTTTTAATCAAATATATAATTTAATTATATTTATTATTAGGGTAAATTACAAAAAAACTACCTCAACTATTTGGTCGTTAACAGTTTCATACCCTATCTTTAAAAAAATTCAATGTCATACATTTGCTTACGAATTTGTTGCAATGTCATACCTCCTGTCAGTCTTCCGTCAGTTTCTCAGTTAAATGCTGACGTGGCGTGTGACGTGGCACACTTTGTAACATCCCGTCCCGGGTTTATAGTATACTTTCGACGTGAAATGACCATTCTACCCCTAGTTACATGTGAACGGGTGTGTTTAGGGATCGATTTTGGGCTTTGGGTGTCCTAAACATTAAGCCCAAAGGTTTGGGCTGATATTATAACATACACACACGTACACACGCATGCACACACGTACACACTCTGTCTTCTCCCTCTCTCTCGAACTCTCTATCCCTCACCTCACCATAAACGTACGGACACATACACCCCACTTCATCAATGCCAGATCGAGCCTCAGGTAAGTCCAAATGTGATCTGTGACATGTGTTGAGTATTTATATACTAGTTTTAGGTTCGAAAACCCTCGGAATCACATCGAAACCGTAGGCTAACGTCGAGGTACTGTTCATGTACTTTTATTTTAGGACGTTTTAAGTGAAACTAGGATCACAGCGAGACTTAGAATCTTCCCACGAGGCTCGGAGTACCTCGTTTGCACACGTGGGACGTCGGGATCGTTGGTTTCGAACTCGGTCGGTTTTGGAGAATTTCCCAACGAAGTTCTGGTTGTTTTTCAAGGTATTTGAAGCTATAGAAATATTCTACTCTGAATTTAGAGCATGTAGGAAAAAAACGAGTGAAAAAGGTTGAAAAACGAGTGAGATATAGGAGTTTGAAAATTCGCCGGAAACCGGCCGCCGGAAAAACCAGTCCGGCGACGCGAGGAAGGAGATGACGCGCGTGGGGAGCGCGTCTGTCCGTGGAATCCCTGGCGCATGGGGGCGCGTGCCATAGCAAAAAATTATTTTCAAATTATCACGACGTTCATGACGTCGTGTAGGTCGCGTTGGTATATTCATATACCAAAATTGACCTTCGTATGAAAAGTTATTTACGTAGTTCGTTTATGTGCTGTAAATAACGGTTTTACAGTTGTTTCACATATAGGTGAGACGTATCCAGAGGACGAGCGCATCCATTCTAGGCTCGGGGGTTACGACCCGTCGATATACCAGTGAGTGGGCTTTTGTTTTCAGTATATAGATATATAATTGACGTAAACGTAATTTGATTGATTTACAAATTGAACTGATTTTATAATTGAACTGCCATGTCGTATGACAATCATATTTTATAATTACGAGTATGTTTGCATTTATTATGCTCCGGTACTGTGGACGGCCAGGTAAGTATGCTAATTAGAGGTTGAGATGATGATGGATTGTGATTTAGCTCATCACCTGCACCTCGGGTGTTTGTGCTTAGCCAGAGTAGGGCCTAGCCTTCACGTGATCGTTCACCTCACGCACCGTACGCTCACCTTAGATCCAAGGCACGTGCCTAGCCTGTCGTACAGACCACTATAGGTGGTTCCGACTCGTAGGTGACCCGCGATTCGTCGCACAGCCTTCACGTGATCGTAGCACTAAGCGTAATATTATACACCTAGCCTGTCGTACAGACCACTATAGGTGGTTCCGACTGGTGTGTAGGATAATGATTGATAGTGGTTGATTGTGATTGATGAGCTATAGATTCAGCCGTACAGGTCACTAGAGGTGACTCCGGCTGACATGACACTAGGGACACTCCTTGATTTATATTACTTGCCTGATGATGATGATTTTCTGAGTTGGTATATCGACATGGCCTATTCTTGAGTTTGATAATGAGTTTTGATTCCTAGACGGGGTTTTCGTATATAAGTTTATATACGTATTATTTTCTGGGAAAATTATACTGGATTTACAGCGAGGGGTTATATATGGATTTTATAAAATGGTTTTGGAAACTATTTGTTTTTGCCCACTCACATTTTCTGTTTTGCGCCCCTCCAGGTTCTAGGTAGCGACGACGTGGACGGCTATCGAGGCACCGAGGCAGTTCTGACAGACCACCACTTATGTAGGGTTTCTTTCGTGATTATGTCGTTTTTGTTTAAAATGACTGCACCAGGATCGGCTCTGTGACTCTCAACTATTTCACTTTCGTCCTATATCACTCTTTTTCACATGTATATTATCGAGTTGACTTTCACTGCTGCATTTCATGCATAATCACCTTCCGCTGACGTTTTTGGCTACGTCACTTGCACGTGACGGCCAGCACGCTTCGACCCCTGGGTCAGGGTGTGTCAATTTGGTGTCAGAGCCTAGGTTTGGCAGTCCTGTGCAGTTTGTGAATATTCTAATTATTTTGGTGTTTTCTGTCAGAACTATGCCGCCTTGCCGAGAACCACGTCCACCTTTTGATCCTAGCTTTCCCGACTTTTCTCAGTTGGGAGATGCTATCGCTCATGCTATTCAGTCTACCCTTCGTCCTTCCCACAGGACCCCTCTTGAGAGTGCGCATAATTTGAGGTTATCGAGATTTGAGGGTGACGAGGGGCACGAGGGTGCCGAGCGCTGGATACTTCAGATAGAGCGGACTTTTAGAGTAATGCAAAGTCAGGGTAATCTAGCTGCAGGGACTTGGGTTGAGACTGCGGTTTGGTTTATGGGAAAAGAACCTGCGTCCTGGTGGGAACAGTTAGCGGGGAGGATGCCACCAGAAGAGGCCAATGACTGGGAGGTGTTTAAACAGTTATTTTACAGGCGATTCATCCCAGACGCGTACCTTGATCGTAAGAAACAAGAATTCACGAGCCTAAAGCAGAAAAAGATGTCGGCAAATGAGTACTACAGAAAGTTCATGGATCTTTCTCGCTACCACCCTGAGATTGCTAAGAATCAGGCCGAGATGCTTCGAAGATTTAAGTTGGGCACTCGGAAGAAATGGCGTATGATGGCTACTATGGTGCACTGCGAGACCTATCACGATTTCTACGAAGTCCTGGTGCAGATAGAAGATTCGGAAAACATGCCGAGTGATACCGACAAAGAAGAAGGGAATGAAGAACCGAGGAGAGACGACAAAGGTAAAAGGTTGGCGTCACAGGGGCCTCGGAAGACCCAGAGTTTCAAGAGAAGTGGTGTTAGCTCGAGCTCTTCCAGTAGGGGTGTAAATTCCCCAGGCCAAAGGAAATGGGGTAGATTTGCTGGTGGTCAGCGCTTTCAAAGACAGCGAGACGTTGGTGGTTCTTATGTACCCTTTTGCCGGAGGTGTAACAGTCGGCATTTTGGCGAGTGCAAGCAGGGCGTTCGTGGATGTTTTAAGTGTGGACAGATGGGTCATCGAGCTGCGAATTGCCTGCAGAATCAGCCGAGACCTCCACTACCTACGTTACCACCCCCAGTCCCTATCCAGCAGACTTCACCTCCTGGTGCATATGGTCAGCCGAGTCGTGGCGGTACCTACCACTATCAGGGCGATGTTGCCCCTTATTCTGCTACACCGTATCCATATCCTCCGGACCCGTATTATTCAGGCGGTTATCAGAGTGGCTACCCTCAGTATCCTGGAGGGTATACCCCGTATCCTCCTTATCCCGCCAGCGGATCGCAGTGGTATCCAGGAGTTTAGCCACAGCAGGGAGAGGTTACTGCGAGCAGCGCAGGATCATCTAGACAGCCTAATCCTACGGGTCCGAGTCGTGGTGTGCCTGGACGAGCTGGTCAGGCGAACCTACCCTCCTTAATAAAATTTCGTCCTCGAAATTTACATAACACAAGCAAACACTAATAACCATAGAATAAGTACGGGTACATATCTCTCATCCGCTCCTCCGTCTCCCAGGTAGCCTCCTCAACCGAATGGTTTCGCCACAACACCTTTACTAATCGGACCGTTATGTTCCGCAGAACCTTATCTTTCCAGTCTAAGATAGTCACTGGCTCCTCCTTGTATGTCAAATCAGGATTAACCTCTAATTGTTGCGGAGGTAGAACGTGAGACGGATCAGCAACGTAGTGACGTAGCATCGAAACGTGAAACACGTTATGAACTCTGGATAGCTTTGGAGGCAACTCGAGTCTATACGCCACTTCACCTATCCGTTCGGTGATCTGGTATGGTCCGATATACCTCGGACTCAGCTTCCCCTTTTTACCGAACCGTACAACCCCTTTCCACGGCGATAACTTCAAAAATACCCAATCACCTACCTCATAAACTTGATCTGTGGCATGTCTATCGGCTAAGCTCTTCTGGCGATCCTGGGCCGCTTTCAAGTTAGACTTGATTACCTGGATATTCTGAATCGTCTCATCAACTATCTCTGGGCCCTCTAGTACTCTCTCGCCAACCTCCAACCAACATAAGGGCGTGCGACAAGCTCGGCCGTACAATGCTTCGAATGGTGACATTCCGATGCTCGAATGATAACTATTGTTGTACGCGAACTCCATCAGATCCAAGCGTAGATGCCACGCATCACCAAACTGTAGTACGGAAGATCGTAACATATCCTCAAGCGTCTGAATGGTCCTCTCGGACTGCCCGTCCGTCTGTGGATGATAAGCCGTACTATACAGTAATCTCGTGCCAAGGGGTTCATGGAATGTCGTCCAAAACTTGGATGTAAATCTCGGATCTCGATCTGAAATAATGCTGACTGGCACGCCATGATACTTAACTATCGAAGAAAAGCTCAGCTAGTCGTCGTTGAGAAAACTTCTCTCGAACTGGGATGAAGTGTGCAGATTTCGTAAGCCGATCAACTATTACCTAAACGCCGTCATAACCATTCTACGTACGGGGTAATTTATAGACGAAATCCATAGTAATATTCTCCCATTTCCACTGAGGAACGGGAAGCGGTTGCATTCGTCCGAACGGTTTCTTTCTCTCGGCTTTAACCTGCTGGCAAACAATACATCTGCTCACGTACTCGGCAATCTCCCTCTTCATACCAGGCCAATAGTAGAATGGCCGAATGGTATGATACATCTTGGTACTGCCCGGGTGCATCGCATAAGCTGATACATGTGCTTCATCGAGAATAGCCCTTTTTAGCTCTGCGTTATCTGGCACGTACATCCTGTTTTCTTGCATGAGCATACCGTCGGCTTCTCGAATACGTAGATCTTTCTTTTTACCTTCACCCATCAATCGAATCAACTCCTGAGTCTCCTCGTCATCCAACTGAGCCTCAAGAATACGGTCAATCAGAATCGGCCTGACCTGGAAGTGAGCGAGTAAAGCTTTCCCTCGATTATCCGCCTCCGAATAATCAATCTCCAATTCTACTCCGGTCGACCTCAACTCGGCTAACAAAGGAGCACGGCTCGCGTATATAGCATCCACTCTACTCTGAGACTTCCGGCTAAGTGCGTCAGCTACTACGTTTGCACGACCCAGATGGTACTCGATCGTGCAATCGTAATCACTCAGCAACTCTATCCACCTTCGCTGACGAAGGTTCAAATCTCTCTGGGTGAACAAGTACTGGAGGCTCTTGTGGTCTGTAAAGATCCTACATCTCTCACCGTAGAGGTAGTGTCTCCAAATCTTTAACGCAAATACGATCGCCGCCAACTCCAGGTCATGAGTAGGATAGTTCCTCTCGTGCGGTTTCAACTGTCTCGACGCATAAGCGATCACCCTACCGTGTTGCATCAATACGCAACCCAAGCCATTCAACGATGCGTCACTGTAGATCTCGAAGTTACCACTGTCGTCCGGAAGGGCTAACACCGAAGCATGAGTAAGACAATGTTTTAACTGCTGAAAGCTCTGCTCGCAGCTATCATCCCACTCAAATCGGACATCCTTCCTGGTTAACCTCGTGAGAGGTAAAGCAATCACTGAGAAATCCTGCACGAACCGCCGATAGTAGCCTGCTAATCCAAGGAAACTCCGTACCTCAGAGACAGTTCGTGGCTGTTCCCAATTCTCCACCGCTGTTATCTTCTGGGGATCCACCTGAATGCCTTGAGCTGAGATAACGTGCCCCAAAAATGCTACCTGGTTTAACCAGAATTGACATTTGCTGAACTTGGCGTATAATCTATGCTCCCTCAGCTTCTTCAGTACTAATGAAAGGTGCCGCATGTGATCTGACTTCGATTTAGAGTACACCAGAATATCATCGATAAAGACAATGACGAACCGATCTAAATACTGCTGGAATACCCGGTTCATCAAATCCATAAAAGCAACTGGGGCGTTAGTCAATCCGAATGGCATGACTAAGAACTTGTAATGGCCATATCTGGTTCGGAACATCTTCACTCTTAATCATCAGCTGATAGTAGCCAGACCGTAGGTCGATCTTTGAGAAAACATAAGCTCCTCGCAGCTGATCAAACAAATCATCAATACATGGTAGTGGGTAACGGTTTTTAATCGTTACTCGGTTTAGCTGTCGATAGTCAATGCACAGCCGTAAGGTACCATCCTTCTTACACATGAACAACACTAGAGCTCCCCAAGGCGAAGTACTCGGCTGTATAAAACCTTTGTCTAACAGCTCCTGTAACTGAATTTTCAACTCTCGCAACTCAGTGGGAGCCATCCGATAGGGAGTCAGAGATATAGGGTCTGTATCTGGCAATAAGTCGATAGAGAACTCCACGTCTCGATCCGGCGGCAAGCCCGGCAAATCGTCAGGAAACACGTCAGGGAATCGCCTGACTACCTTCACATCCTCTAAACTAACAGGAGCACTATCATTCAACACCACGTGTGCCAGATACCCCTAACAACCCTTCTGTAACAATTTCTTAGCTCTCACAGCTGAAATAATGTCGTGCCTAACATTACTACGTTCGCCAGTAAATGTGACCACAGGTAACCTCGGCCAATGGAACGTAACTTTCTTCTCGTAGCAATCAATGTTGGCTCGATTATAATGTAGCCAATCAGTGCCCAAGATCACATCAAACTCGACAATATCCAGCGGAATAAAATTAGCGGGCATAATCACATCCTCAACCAACACGGGGCACCCTGGGTACATCCAACTGATCAGACACGTCTCTCCCCTAGGCATCGACACCTCTAGCTCAAATCCAAGGGGCGCAGACTCCGGTTGAGTCAATTGAGCAAATGAGTAGGAAATGACCGAATGAGTAGCGCCACAGTCTATCAACACTCTAGCGAAATGACCAAGTGCATTTAACTTACCCATTATCAAATCAGGGTTACTCTGGGCGTCCTGCGCTGTGAGATTATGAATACGGCCCTGAGGCTGTTGTCGACCACCGCGACCTCTGTGACATCCCACATCGCCCAGGGGAGTGATCCTTAAATGTATATTCTCATCCCTACCTAGCACGAGGCTTTTTGGGAGCTCACTGGCTTCGAGTTTCGTAGGAACTCCGAAGTTAAGCGAGAAGGGGGCTAGAGCAATCCCAGGATGGGTGACCTCCTGGGAAGTTGCTCGTGAGTTCCCAGAAACAAAACCGTGAGGGCATGGTCGGGGTCCAAAGCAGACAATATCGTGCTACGGTAGTGGAGCGGGCCCGGGTTGTGGTGGGGGCCCGGGCGGGGATGTGACACTTTATATTAAAAAATTAATAAAATAATATTAAAAACTAAAAAAATATTTAATATTTTTTAAATATTAAAATATTAATTAATTTAAGGGTAAATTACAAAAAAAACTACCTCAACTATTGGGTCGTTAACAGTTTCATAACACATCTTTAAAAAATTTCAATGTCATACCTTTGCTTACGAATTTGTTGCAGTGTCATACCTCCCGTCAGTCTTCCTTTAGTTTCTCAGTTAAATGCTGACGTGGCGTGTGACGTGTGACGTGGCACACTTTATATTAAAAAATTAATAAAATAATATTTAAAACTAAAAAAATTTTAAAATATTAATTAATTAAAATTAAAATTATTATAAAAATAAATAAAAAACGCACGCACGCACCATCAGACCCCCATCCCCCAACCCCCTCCTTCTCCTTCCTTCTTCCCACACCCATTTCTGCAACCCCAAGCAAAGCAAAGAAAATTAAAAAAAAAAAAGCATCCTCCCCACCCCCACCCTCCTTCCCTTCCCCCGCCCTTACCGCCCCTCCTCCTTCTCTTTCCTTCTTCCCCATCCCCATTCCTACAACCCGAAGAAAAGAAAAGAAAAAAAAAAAATTCCTCCACCATGCCCCTACCCCCGCCCTCCCTCCCTTCCCCCTACCCCCATCCCCTCCCCCCCCCCACCCCCCCCCCCCCCCCCCCCCGCCGGAGGATGTTTTTTTTTTTTTTTCTTTTCTTCGGGTTGTAGGAATGGGGATGGGGAAGAAGGAAGGAGAAGGAGGAGGGGCGGGGGAAGGGAAGGAGGGTGGGGGTGGGGAGGATGCTTTTTTTTTTTTAATTTTCTTTGCTTTGCTTGGGGTTGCAGAAATGGGTGTGGGAAGAAAGAAGGAGAATGAAGGGGGTTGGGGATGGGGGTCTGATGGTGCGTGCGTGTGTTTTTTTTTTTTTTTTATAATAATTTTAATTTAAATTAATTAATTTTTTAAATTTTTTTTTAGTTTTAAATATTGTTTTATTAATTTTTTAATATAAAGTGTGTCACGTCAGCATTTAACTGAGAAACTAACGGAAGACTGACAGGAGGTATGACATTGCAACAAATTCATAAGCAAAGGTATGACATTGAAATTTTTTAAAGATGGGGTATGAAACTGTTAACGACCCAATAGTTGAGGTAGTTTTTTGTAATTTACCCTTAAATTAATTAATATTTTAATATTTAAAAAATATTAAATATTTTTTTAGTTTTTAATATTATTTTATTAATTTTTAATATAAAGTGTGCCACGTCACACGCCACGTCAGCATTTAACTGAGAAACTGACGGGAGGTATGACATTGCAACAAATTCGTAAGCAAATGTATGACATTGAAATTTTTTAAAGATGGGGTATGAAACTGTTAACGACCCAATAGTTGAGGTAATTTTTTGTAATTTACCCTTATTATTATTATTATAATTAAATTATAAACAATAATTCATAAAAAAAATTATTTATTTATAGGATATATGGATATTTACATACAAGATAACAAAATTTATAATATCTAGAAAGAAAAAAAAACTACATAAAAAGTGTCGCGTGGCCTATTGCGTCGGCATAGGCAAGCTGGGTCTCCTTCAGGTGAGGGGCGCTTAGAGGTCGATAGTTCTTGAGAAGCTTGTGGGAGACGAATGCCGAACAAGTGAAAGACCTGTAAGATTAGCGTCATCGGACTCCCCTGGGTTGCAAGCCGCTACTTTAGGTAAGCCATTTCATGTGTCAACGTAGTGACCTGGCCTTTGGCCTGCCTAGAAGAAGAAGCCACATTCTCCTAATGACGGGCATTCCCCATCCACCGACAAGCATTTCACGACCTCTGATCGAGGTCTCTGTGAGGATATGAAACCCCACACCGTCGGGCCGAGTCACTACATTGATCAGGGTGTCCGAGGAAAGCTGGGAGGCGACCTCTTGAAGAATAGCTTGGCTCTTCTCTGCCATCGTCACCTGTAATAATACCACAAACATATTAATAATAATTAATATGTATACTACTTACAAGTTTAAGAAAAGTAAGAATTAAATATACTTACAAGCTCCGTCATCTTATCCCTCAATCAAACATATACATCCTTAAACATGTCGATCTTGGGAAATTTTGAACCCTCCTAGAAAAAAAAAATTAAGAAAAATGTTAGTAATTGAAATAGAATTAGTATGTATTACAATATAAAATTGGAATATTATATGTTTAATTACCTTCCATTATGCCTCCAACCTATATGAGAAGGACCTCGAACCCAACCGGTGGAGATTTTTCTTCTGTTGATCTTGTTGGCCTTGAATCTCTTTTGTTAAATACAAAATCCATGTTGTGTTTGTGGCTTGGTGGCTGAATTTTATGTGATAATGAGGACACCTTCCACTATCGAGTTAGCCTGGCGATTGCGTAGGGCAACGTGGTTCCTTTAGTGCCTTGTGTTCCTCAGTTTGCTATACCACGAGTTGAATGAGATTCACGCTCTGGGGGAGCAAGTCGCCAGTGTTGCTTCGGTAAAGAGTTTTTGTGTCTGTTTTCTACAAATCTACCTCTGGGAACGTATTAAATGGTTGCCTTTTAAGTGCCGTAAAGAGCCGCTTTATTGTTAACTCCTCTTACATGTTTGAGAGACTTTCATTAGCTAGTCGTTGGTTCGGTAAGATCCCAGGAAGGAAGCAAGACCTCCTGGAGTTTATGGATGACGTGAACACCTTCGTTTTCCGTCCTTACATAGTAATCCCTAAAGGCTTTGAGCCGGCGATGTTTTATATTGATGTCGTTTATGGTGATGATCCCAGTATGACTTTGATTCCTTTGTCCGAGAATTTAGATTTCATTTCCCTTACTGAGAAATTATTGGCGTTGTTGGCCTCGTTGGTACCGTCCCTTGGAAAGAATGGTAAGGAAAGGAGTGCAATTTATGCTCCTCTCTGAGTGAGACGACAGTTCGGTTTTGACCAAGGCGTACCGCAGGCTTTCGTTGCTGAGGACAGTGGTTTCGTCAAACGACTATTTTGGAGTTTCGTCTTTTTGCCACTCAAGAGTCTTCATCTTTTCCACTACATTGCCAACATGACTCGAATGGGTGGCATCTCCAAGGTCTATATGACGTACTCGATGAAGTGTTTTGCAACCATTGCCAAGTTCCACACTGACAAACTGCTAGGTGACATATTGCTAGCCACCACTCATGGTTTTTGTGGAAACCCTGAAGATGAATCACTAAAGGGAGAATTGAGAGTAAGTTTCAATTCACAATCGATTATTAAAATTATCGTCCACTACCTCACTAAAAGGAACCTAATTTATCACACACCGTGTAAGGTAGTGATTGAAAGATATAACGACGATGAGTAAGGACAATCAAATAGTTCAATTGCATATTGCAAGGATTGATTAATATGTTTATTAATCATATGAAAGGTTTGTATCAGGCTTTAATTAAGTTTTGCGTTTGGGGGCCAAATAGGTTTTTCGTCCACAAGGCGCATTGAGTTTAAGTTGTATGACAACTAAAATTAGATAGGAATTAACCCAAAGAAAAAGCTCAAAACTGTCCATGCTACAAGTTTGCCACTCGCTTGAAAAGAGGTATAAAGGCAATTTTATAATCTTAACCTCTTTAGGGTTTCCTTGAAGAAAGATATGAGAACATAAGCTCTCTCTTTCTCTTAAGGGAGGCTGGACATATGAGAGAAGGAAACTAGCATTTCCTTCCTCTCATACCACTCATCTTCTTCCTTCCATCATCATTGGTGTCAAAACAACTTTGGTGGCTTTTGGAGAGTCTATTCTTCCATTCAAAACGAAGAAGACAAGGAGCCAAGAAGCAACTTTCTTCCATCCATATCCATGGAGCCAAGGAGCAAGGATGCAAAGGATTGAAGGCCCTCTCATGGGTGAATAAACTTTGCAAAGCATACAAGTGGTTCAAAGGTATAAAATTTCTCAACTCTCTTTGTGATTCTAAGGTATAAAGTTTCTCAACTCTCTTTGTGATTTGAGTTAGGTCTTGGTTCACCACCACTATTAGGCTTTAAATTTCATGATTTAAGTTTTGTTTTAAAATGCATACAAGCGTGCTTCAACAATTTAATCGTTAAATGCATGCGTTATGTGGCTTAATGAACTTAGTTCATCAAAAAAATTCCTTTTGAGGGTTGTTCATTTGCACAAACAACAGAGAGAATACAAGGGTAGAGAAATCTAAAGCAAGATTTTGGTGTTTAGCACAAGGGTTTTTAATAAGCTCTGATAACCGAGTTGTTATTCTCCATGGTGCATCTCAAGAGAGATCACATGAGGAATAAGCAAAGTTCGTTGAACCTCACTAAAATCATTGTGATTGTTTGCGGCATATGGTTATTTATTGTTCATATATTCGCATAGCATCATCTTATAAGTTTGCATAAACCGAAGACTGTCGATAAACAAGATCAACTAGGAGGGATTAAAACCTACATGAAAATACTCCAACGTCAAATATCAACCACTGAAACTTATAATTTACTTTCTGAACTATGACAGCCCCAAAATATACAATGGTGAGAACGTAGAAAGTTTTTTCTTGGAAGTTATGGCTGACCAAGTGACAGATAAACAAACCGAAGGCGATAGACAATATTGGTCAACTTCCACGTAAAAGGTTAGAAAATTTACGTTACCCCAACCACAGAAAAACACAAGCAAAACAAAATCTAGCATAACTGATATAAAGCAGAGAAAATGAAAATTACAAAAATACGAGCCAAATGATTATATCTATGATGGAAACTTTTTACATGTATAACAGTCGTTTACTCCAAAATGGGAACAGAAAAAATCGGCGAATGACAATTGACGTAACTGCACTTCTGAATGAAATTTTCTATCAGAACGTCGTTCCTCCCAAATTCCGACCTGGCTACGCAGAAGTATGCTTTGATTTCCCAAACCCAATGAATTAGCCACCTCCAGACTTGAGTGTGTTACTCAACCTACATTAACAAGTATATTGTTCCACTCAACTTCAGAAACTAAGGTTGAAGTTAAAAACAAAAAATATTGATCATCACTTCTAACTGTACAAAGTCTTAAAAGTACATTTACGCACACTCAAAAACAAAATATTATGAAATAAATGCCCCCAACAGCACTGCATGTTGGTCAAAAAGAAAAATAACTGTTATTGGCAATCATAAAAGTCGTCATGCACTCCTCCCTAGTGTAAGAAAATAAAGGACGTAGGAGTGCATGATGACTTTAACGCTAATAACAATTCCCAATAGCAAAACTCCAACAGAATGAATATCAAGCAGGAACCAGAATTAGAGTCATAGTTTCAGAAAGGAATTAATGAATAAAGGATCCTATTGACTTGCTGCTTTCTACGACGTTAATGGGGACAATGGTACTTAGTTTACATAGTTAATATTATGCATGTATACTACAAATTTGAAAACTACTACTAGTACTCAGTTTTTGTTTCTAGCAGCTGACCAGTTGTAGGGCCAATTTTAATCTAGCATTGTTGAAGATTCAACTCTGAAATTATCAATTCGTTCTACGAGCTTGATTTCTGCATGATACTCATGGTTATTATCATTATAAACACCATGTTGACTACTAAAGTACCAACAAATGCTTTTTGGGACGTGGCTTCTAATAATGGACTGAGGTGAACTGAGCATATAACTCAACACTTTTCCCCGATCTTTCGCCCTTTGCTCTTCACAAGGGAAGTCAAGGCAACAGGCAATAAATATTTGCTCAATCTTATCCAGATAAATTGTTAGCTCAATCTTATCCAGTTAAATTGTTAGCTCAATCTCATCCAGTTTTAAAACCGTTGGAAATTCCTAGGATACATAAATGTGTAAAACAGATGTAACTACAGAGAAAACATATCCACCATTTTTAGCTATACTAGAAATTACAAAATTGAAACGGAAGGTTCTTTTACTAACTGGAACCACAGAAAATTTGATGATTAGTAACGCATACCAGTCTAAGCCCTCAAATAGACCTTCCCCTTTTATGGCAGAGGTTTTAAAAATAGCCCACTGGCGATTTTTTATCTTGTGCAACTCCAAAGCCTCAGTTATTGCAGCATCATCAAGAGCACCGGGAAGATCCTAATAACACAAATGAAAATATAAAAAGGATCACAAAGAAAAGCAAAATTGATTGAAAAATTATATTTGAAAGGCCTATATAAAGATATGAAACTGAAATTGGAATGTAAGAACTGCTTCCCTTTCAAAGTTTTCAAACAAATGACATTTTTTCTTTTTCTTATTGTTTTAGCATTGTCTCTTTATAATGTGGTCCGCATACACATGCATATTATTTAAATGATTAAACAGCAGTTTTTCACCGAACCATGCAAATTTAACAGGAAATTCCACTAACCTGCTTATTGGCAAAAATGAGAGCAACTGCACCTTTCAACTCTTCCTCCTGCCAAAGGGCTCAAAAGCAATAAAATCACTATCAAATAACCTATAAAACCAATTAGTAAAAGCCAAACTCCAGGGAGTCAGAAAAAAGCAATGTTTTAAAAAACTCGCCTCGGGGCGCGCCTAGGGCGCCCTTGAGGCTGGGCGCTATGACAAACGCCTCAGTTTTGCTGGAGTGGGCGAAAGGCTTCACCGGAGCCGCCTAGGCACTGCCCAGTGGGTTTTTTTTTTTTTTTTTTACTCCCAAACCCAAATTTTGGGTAGGATTTTATATAATGGATGTGTGTGCTGTCTACGTGCATTGTTATATGTGTGCTCATTGTGCTTTTCATCCTCTATTTTATACATATATAATATAATATATGTATATATATGTGTATATATATATTTATAATATATGTGTGTGCTCAGGTGATTATTGATTAATAATCTTTCTCTTTTTAATATAATATATGTGCATGCTTAGTGTATATATTAAAAAATTTAGGTCCCGTGAGGCTTCGCCTCACGCCTCACGCTTTTAATACATTGGAAAAAAGAGAGTAGAATTATGGAATCACAAACATCCACGGCCAATAGTTAGACATTAACAGAATTTTCTCGTACTAAAAAGAATTTCCACTTTATTATTAAGATTCCCAGAAAATACAAATAGATCTATTTATATCCCCTCTTAATAAAAATTCTTATATCAATTTCTCTTTCCTTATATTTACATTTACAGCAACAAAGCACTGACAACATGATGGAAGGTAGAATATTAAAAAATTTACAACCAAAAGGGCCAATACTATATATTCCAAAAATTTACTTTGAATATTCAAATGCATGCCAACAAGAAGTTACCTCAAGTATTGCATGAAACTCATCCTTAGCGATTGCTAGCCTATCGGTGTCACTAGAATCAACAACATAAATTATGGCCTGAGTATTTGGAAAATAGCATCTCCAATACGGTCTGTGGCACGAAACAATATAGAGTCCAATGAGCTTATTGTTAACTTAGAAATCACTGGGAGTGACAAACCAAAAGATACTCAAAGTGACCCAACAGTACGCATACCTCAAAAGTCAACAAACCGAGTTTCAGTACCACTTATTAGTATGATCAAGATGGGCACCATATGAAGAATTTCATTAAAATTTCTAATCATAAAGTGTCACATCCTATGGATACTTTCTTTATGGGTAAGCAATTCAAAAGGAAAAAATGAAAAACAAACATTGACCTAACCCTTACAACTGTTATCCATACTGCTAATCCAGGAGACCCAGCCAAGTTATTTTTATATAAAGCTGCCATGCTAATAAATACACATCTCTTTTTTATCATAAAACTTAGTCTGGTTTCAAGCTAAAAAAGAAAAGGCTACTATCATCATGCATCCCTCGTATTCAGTGGCAAAGCCCTATTGTTTAAGAATAATTACGTATTTTGCATAAAGTTTCTAACAGTGTGTAGTTGAGACTAAAGCACTCTTAGATTAGATTAGATTAACTTGGCTTGAGAAATTATATCTCAACATGAATTTACTTGGAAACTAATGGCATCCATAAAAAAATTCAAAAAAAAAATAAAGGAATATATTTACACAATGAATTCAGGCATACAGAACAATCACAGTGATATTGAAACACCCAGTAAATGGATACCAATTGATAATCATAAAACACAGAACTACATTTATAGTGAAACATCAATCAATCAAAGCTTATATAGGGTTCTGACAATAAATCCTACTCATGTAATATTTTTCTAACACAAGTACATATTCCAGTTATGATATTTTTCTTTTAATCCTCAATGAAGATTACTATAACAATATTAAAACAGACACACTAATCAAGATTCATTTGGCACATCAGATTGCAAAGTATTGAAACTTATACTTCCATTGGAATAAATACAGAAAAGTTTACTAAATATCAAAACATATTAAAAGACCATTTAGTCAAAGAAACAATACCTGATACTTGTCTGTCCACCTATATAAGCAAACAATAACAAATTTATCAGAACACAAAAATGTGACTTCTCTTATTTTATCAAGAAACTAACATGAGTCCATAACTTGAGCCTTAAAAGTTATTACCCATCATACAAAATATTAAAACCTCATATAAGTAGTGGAAAATGATGTAAGATCTTCAAGAGCTATTTTCCATTATCCAGAAGGAAATACACGCCAACATTGCTCCCAAAAATTACAACAATGCACCAGTAGTCATGAAAGGCAAAGGATTAAAGCCAAAAGATCTTGATCATAGTATACTGCCTCCTTAAAAGAAAATTCAATAACATACAATAAATTAAAAATAATTCTGTACTTTAACACAAACTGCACTTGAGCCACAAAAACCAACAAGCAAAGTTAAACACATTGAAAACATGCACAATAAAAGCATCCATTTAATATAGTTACAAAGGATCCAATCCAGTCATGAATAACTTGAGTTCAAGCAATGCTGACTTTCAATCTGGTTGTTTAATTCAAGGAACAAATCAAGCTCAAGCTTTTATCAATCACCTAGGCAGAATATAAAGTTGTGCACCACATCAAAACCATCTCCTTAACAGTGTACATACTGGTGTGTTGATTCCAACAAACTGAAATCAGTTTCTCATAAGTCATTTGAAATAGGCCAACAAGTTCAATCTAAATCGAACATGACTAAACATTTAAACCCTACTGATTTGGATATGGATCTGGTTCTCTGATCCACAAGGTATTCAAATTACAACCGTTACGATGACAAGACCTAATAAGGTTACTAAGATACGTATCCAACTTTTTTGCCTTAGGGAGTTTTCCCCCTAAAATTCATGCTGACTATACAAAATTAATCAAATTAAAGCACATCTAATTTCTGACTTTAGGTAAACTCTTAAATAAGTCATTGCTCTCATACAACATGACTAAACGTTTAAACCCTACTGATTTGGATATGGATCTGGTTCTCTGATCCACAAGGTATTCAAATTACAACCGTTACGATGACAAGACCTAATAAGATTACTAAGATACGTATCCAACTTTTTTGCCTTAGGGAGTTTTCCCCCTAAAATTCATGCTGACTATACAAAATTAATCAAAGTAAAGCACATCTAATTTCTGACTTTAGGTAAACTCTTAAATAAGTCATTGCTCTCGTACGATATGGTATCAAAGTAGCATATCTCATATCGTGCCAACTGAAGATACAAATAAAGTATATATGGGCATACCGAGATCCCAGACTTGGAACTTGATGTTGTTATACTGCACTGTCTCAACATTAAATCCAATGGCTGCATCCAAGTAAAAGAGCTGATTCAGCAAAACGATCTGATTTCCTATTCGAAGAACATGATAAGCTGCACAACTCGCTAGGCTACCATTTAAACAGTACATTGACTTGTTACGTCAACATGAACTATCGAACTTGAAAATCAAATACAACCCATAACCTACCGAACCCAAAGAAACGAAAAGAAATACCAACTTGGAATCGTGGAGACAACTTCCCCCATCTGGAGACGATCTGCGAAAACCCCAAAACAAGTCAGAAATCAGCCAAAATTAACACAAACCCATTTGACAAAATCGAAAAAACGCAAAAGGGTAAGAGTAGAATGACTGAAATCGCACAGAGAATGGTGGTTTTGCCAGCATTGTCCAATCCGAGGACGAGGATCCGAGCTTCCTTGTTCCCAAATAGGGAAGAGAACATTTTAGTGAACAAAATGCCCATATTTGTGCGAGATTTAATTTCGCCTCAGGGCATGAATGGACCCGGAGATCAAACGGATTTGAGTGCTTTTAGGGGTCTGAGATCGGATCTTGAACGCAGAACCCTGAAACTCCCTGCAAATACCACCACAGAGAGAAAAATATGATCGCGAAGAGAGAGAGTGAGAGAGATTAGCCGTTAGCTTGCCCGGGGAATGAGAGAGGGCCTGCTTGCTTGTGAGGATTGTGCGAGGAAGGAATCGAAATTGAGGAACATGGAGAATTGGAAGCGACTTATTACTGGTTTGGTGCTGTGAGACTTTTAAAAAGTGGGTATTAAAAAAAAAAGTAAAATTTAAAAAAGTGTTTGATAAACACTTAAAAATAGCTTATTTCATAGTTGTGGGTGAAAAAAAAAACTAAAATGTGAAAAAAGTAAAATGAGTTTATTCTCACAGAACTAGTTTGCTATTAAGGTGTTTTTATAAAATGTAGGTATAAAAAAAAAAAGCCAAGCTCAAAAAAGTGTTCGGTAAATACTTAAAAACAGCTTATTTTCATAGTTTTGGATTAAAAAAAATGAAAACGTGAAGCAGCAAAAATGAGCTTATTCTCACAACACAACAGGATCAGTTTTTTTTTGGGTAAATGACAAAAAACTACCTCAACTATTGGTGTCACGACACTTTCATACCTCATCTTTAAAACGTGACAATGTCATACCGCATCTTACGAATTTGTGACAATGTCATACCTCCGTCAATTTTTTTGTTAGTTTTTCTGTTAAGTGCTGACATGACAAGATATGGGACCACTCACTAATACAGCTGGATTAAAAAATAATTAAATATATTTTTAATAATTAAAAATTAAAAAAAAAAATTATTTTTATATTAAATCTCTCTCTTTAATTATTTTTTAATCCAGCTGTATTAGTGAGTGGTCTCCATATCTTAACACGTCAGCACTTAATAGAAAAACTAACATAAAAATTGACGGAGGTATGACATTGTCACAAATTCGTAAGATGCGGTATGACATTGTCACGTTTTAAAGATGAGGTATGAAAGTGTCGTGATACCAATAGTTGAGGTAGTTTTTTGTAATTTACTCTTTTTTTTTTCTTCAAACCATGGCAATACCAAACTAACCCTAAGGAGAAGAGTTTTTGTCCAATGCTTGCCATGCAACACGTACTCTTTCATTCAATGGACCAAATTGCTTACATGGCAAAATTCTGCTTCTTGATTACCATGGAACACAAAATTATGTGTAATGGATATACCACATCATGTTGACATGTGTATTCTTATTATTAACTACCAATTTGCTCGAAAAAGGACTTTAGGTGGCAAAATTCTCTGCCACTAAGGTGTTTTAGGCGAAACTGAATCCCCTCCTCAACTTAGGAGGCTAAGCCTCCAGAGCAAAAGATTTGGGTTGTTGAAATTTGATCCAACGACTACAATTATTATAACATTTAGAAGGCCCTTCTGTTTGTGGTCGTTAAATCAAATTTCAACGGCCCAAATTCTTTGCTCAGGAGGCTCAGCCTCCTAAGCTTAGGAGGGGATCCAGTTCCATTTCGAGTCAATGATAAAGGTAATGCCAGACTTTATTCTAATGTATAAAGAGTAGTATGAGAGTGATGTGGTACCATGATTTTTTTGGGGACGGAGTAAGGCTGATCAGAATAATGTTATCTTAGAAATCCACTCAAGGTCTCAACAACTCTGAGCGAAGCTGGATTAACGGAACAATGATGCCACCATCATCCTGTTCCTGGGCAGTGGGCAAAGCCAAAGCAACTTTGTTGAGAATGGCCACCGCAAGACACAGGCCCTGATCTCGTATGAAATAAGTCAGATCTCTATATGTCTTGGATTTCCTACAATCTAGAAATTAGAGTGTGCCGCATGTAATCACACTCCTAAAGATGATGAAATATCAATTTCTAGATATCCTCTAGGAGACTCTCGACTTAGAACAAGAGTTTTATCCTAAAAAGGTTTCTCCCAGCTGGTATATGACACCTTTATAGGATTTGTCTTTGGTAACGCATTCATCGCACTCTAATTATTCCCCATTACTTAAGTCTTATATTTGCTTACTAACTTAACTATCGGAGAGCATTTCCCACTACTTGAAAACGATGTCTCCCATTTTAAAGAGGCATTGGTCCAGGCAATGCTCGCCCAGATCTTAACATAAATTGTTGATTTGAGTCATGAAGCATCGCTCTAGCGATCTCCTCTCGAAACACAACATAGAAAATCTAGAAAGCTTTAAGGTCTTTACCCTGCCCAACATTTCGGAGAAGGGACATTGCCCAGAGTCAACTGCATTTACAGCGAACAGGAAAAAGACCTAAAAAGAAAGCAAGATGGCATGCAAGAAGCCTCGAATGGTGGCTTTAATCAATAAACCACTAACCATCGACTCTAACATCTTGATGTTCTCTGATCGAAACTTGGAAGATGTTCACTATCCCCATGACAGCACCCTTGTCATCAAAATACAAATTTCTAATGCCCTGGTCAGCTGTGTCTTGGTAGACAATGGATCAGGAGTAAACGTCATCTTTAATGACGTTGTCGAAAAGATGGGCATTCATGATAGCATCAACAAGGGAAATGCCACCCGCCACACCTTCATTGTGGCCCATCATCTGGTCTCTAGGAACAGTGAAGTTGGCAGTTCAGGCAGAACTCTTCAACCATCTGTCTTGGTTAGACCTGGCTGTAAAAAATGAGAGTTGTGCCATCAACCTACCATCTATTACTCTGCTGCCCCGCACCATATTGAGTAAAAGAAGTAAAAAGAGACTAAGCAACAACATGTTATTGCACTGTCGAAAGCATGAACATGATTTAAAAGGAAGAATGGTGCTCTATCGCTCATATGGATAAGTCAGCATACCAATCATAGCCCGGGGGTCAACAAAAAAATTACAAGGAGTTTAACGTACATCTTGAACCCCCCCCCCAAAAAAAAAAACTACCCTTCAAAGAAAAAGACCAATAAAGACGCTATGTACATCAACCTTGGTCCTAAAAAGCTGGAGCGGAAAGCCAAGATAGGATGAAAGCTGACCGATCGATATAATGAATTATTCACTAACTTCTTATGGGCCAACAAAAATGTGTTCACCTGGTTTGCAGAAGCTATTCTCTGAATCAACCTTTCCGTGATCTGTCATCATCCCCACTTGGACCCAACTGCCAGACCAGTTATCCAGCATAAGTGAAACCACAAGACTGAACAAAGCAAGATCATAGCAGCCGAGATCAACAAGCTTAATGAAACCAACTTCATCGACAAAGTGCACCATTCGGATTGGCTAGCCACTATTGTTTTAATACATAAGAGGAACGGAAAATGAAAAGCGTGTGTGGACTTCACAGACTTAAATAAGGCGTGACCTAAAGATTCGTATCCTATCTGACAGATCGACCTGCTGGTATATTCAACTGCAGCCACGATCTTCTGAGTTTCATGGATACTTACTCCAGATACAATCAAATATAAATGCACGAGCTGGACATGAAAGCAACTTTTTTTGTTATTGATTGACATACGTATTGTTACAAAGTCATGCCTTCTGTTCTTAAAAATGCACAAGTAACCTATCAAAGGCTTGTCAATTGAATCTTCAACGAAAAGATCAGAGAGATAATGAAATTTTACATAGATGACATGGTCGTCAAAAGCAAAGAGAAGAAGGACTACTTGACCTGCTTCCAAGACTCGTTCGACCTATTCTAGAAGTACAACATGAAGTTAAATTCGGAGAAATGCATATTCGGAGTAGCATCGGGCAAGTTCCTGGGGTACCTGGTACTAAACACAGAATAGATAAGATCACGGCAATCATGGAGATGAAGTAGCCTAAAACCATTAAAGAGATACAAAACTTGACAAGAAGAGCGGTCGCCCTCAGCTGATTCCTCTCACAATCCACCATAAGTGTAAGCCTTTCTTCTCTATAATAAAGAAAAGTAAAGACCTGCTCTGGATAAATAAGTGGGAACGGGCTTTTATCAAATTAAAAGAATAATTGTTCAACCCCCTACTATTGTCCAAGATGGTTGACGGAGAAGACTTGTAGTTGTATCTGGAGCTGCCAGATTGCACAATTTGTGCAGCTTTGGTTCGAGAAAACTCGGGAGAGAAGAAATCAGTGTACTATCTATCAAAAACTCTTCTTGAACTAGAGCCTAGATACTAGAAGATGGAAAAATTCATCCTTGCATTGGTTACTATAGCCAAGAAACTTCGACCATACTTCCAATCACTCAGAGTAATCTACATGACGGAGTGTTCCCTGGGATTCATTTTGCACAATATTGATACATCATCCAGAGTTACCAAATGGGGCATTAAGTTAGGGCAACCCAAGATCAACTATCATCTTAGAACTTTGATCAAACTTAAGACACTAGCAGCTTTGTAGCAGAGTTCACTATGGCAGCCCAAGATACATCAAGTATCGCAAATTCCTAAAAAGTGCCCCAGAACCCCCTCTTTGGAACTTTATATAGATGATTCATAAAAAATAAAGGGGGCAAGGGCAGGAATGGTCTTGGTAATGCCAGACAGTTCCATACTCAAGCAAGCTTTGAAGCTCAAGTTTAAGGTAAGTAACAATGAAGCAGAGAATGAGGCACTTCTAACGGGACTTAGGGTGGCAGTAAAACTCTAAGTGAAAAAATTATCAATCCATTTTGACTCGATGCTCATAGTTAACCATGTCATGGGAGGCTACGCTGCACACCACACTATAATGAGGCTTTACCTAAACAGAGGCAAAGTGTTGCTCGATAGATTTGGAAGATATAATATCCAAAAAATTCCAAAGGGAGAAAATAGTCATGCTAAGGTAGTAGAAAAAATAACATTAATAGTTGACTACTCATTTTGGCGTATGATCCCATTCGAATACTTCACTACTCTAAGCGTCCATGAAACAAAACCAGAAATAATTGAAACCATCGACACCCAGAAAAATTGGATGGACGAGATCATCGACAAAAAGTTACCTAAAAGTGCCAATTGACTAGGAAAATGGTCCAAAAGGTATTGAGGTACACAGTAATTCGCGGAAAGCTTTGCCGACGTTCCTATTCCAAACCCCACACGTTGTTTATCACTCCGAAAGTATGCCTACAAATCCTAAATGATATCTACTCTAGAGTATGTGGCAATTATGTTGGAGGAAGATTGTTGGCACATAAGGTACTGACCATATGATATTATTGACCTACCATGCAGTAAAACACCATAGATTTTGCCCAAAGTTGTGATAAATATCAAAAGTACACACCTATGAACCATCAACATGCATAAGAACTTAATACTCTAACATGGTCATGGCCTTTCATGCAATGTGGCATTGATTTGGTTGGGACTCTCAACAAGGCCCAAGGAAACTGGAATATATGAAAGTGGCAATGGATTACTTCTTGAAATGGACGAAGGTAGAGCCTTTGACAAGGATCACTAGCGAAGCCTTTGTCAAAGATCATTGGCGCAGCCGTCAAGTCTTTTCTCTCGAACAACATCATCTGCTGATTCAAATTCCACATACCATACTTATAGACAATGGCAATTCACCAGTAGTCATAAACTGGTATAAAAAGCTAAGGATTTGCCATCTCACCTCCACTCCGAGGTACCTGCAAGGCAACAGACAAGCAGAAGTGTCAAACAAGACTATTTTACAATGTTTAAATAAAATACTTGAAAAGAAAAGAAAATGGCTAGAAGAGCTGCTTGGAGTCTTACAAGCATATCATACAACAATTTGAAATGCCATTGGAGAAACACCATTTTCCATGGCTTATGGAACAAAAGTTGTCATTCCGGTCTAAGTGACCACAATACTAAATCTGCATATTGAAGAATGGATCGCCCTAGAAAATGCAGGAATCCTTAAATCAGACCTCAACTTCACCGAAGAACGACGATAATGCGCTCAGGTTTGACTAGCCGCCTACCAACAACAGGTCAGATCGTGTTACGACAAAGGCGCCAAACCTCGAAGCTTACAAGTTGCAGATTTGGTCCTAAAATAAGTCTTTGGAAACATAATGATACTAGAAGAAGGAAAACTCAAAGAAAACTAGGAATGACCATACAAGATTGTTGAGTAGTAGAAGGCAAATGAACATACAACCTGCAGTGCATGGATAGAACTCGGATCATTAAAATATGAAACAATGCCAATCTTAAGCTATACTATCCTTAGGCGTACCTCTAATCCGAACTACACACGGTTTGATTCCTTTCCCAGGGATATGTAGGCTATCCATTTCGAACTCAATCGCAAGCCGTTGTTTACACGAAGACAAGTCTATGGATAACTCATCTATTTAACCCCCCTCATAGGCTATTCGTGAAAGATGACCCATGATGTAATACTTATATTTTATCATATTTTCTTAGAACTACACCAGTGATTTGATTCTCTTTTCCATAGATATGTAGGTAATCTTTCCCAGACTTAATCACACCCCTTTATTAACAACCCTATTTCTTCTATCAATAAAGAAATTTTGAAGTTTGTTTATCTCGTGATCAATGTGTGTTTCTTCTTTCCTTTTTTCAGTGATGTAGGGAATACCTCAATCACTTGAGAAAAGTATAAACTTTGAAATTTCGCATGATTGCAAGTCTAAAAATTCAAAGCAACACTATAAGAGGATTCTGTTTTAGCCAATTCCGTATTGTTCGATTAGCAGCTTGGGAGACTTAAGCCGTAATAAGTGCGGTTACGATTGGTAAGATATGAGCACAGACACGTGGCACCCTGACCTCAAATGTCTAGTGCAACATTCGACCTCTAGAAAGTTTATGCAACCAAAATGGTTGTGAGTTATAACATTCAAATCTGGGCTCTAAGCCATTCGAGGGAATAGTCAAAATGGCGACCTGAAAATCCTCCAAAGGTAACTCTGAACTTCGACCCTGAGTACGATTACTTCCATTTCGAACCAACATACTAAGCTAAGTGTGCGTTGCGACACCTTGTATTTAGCAGGTCCGAATGAGGTATCCAGACTAGGCAATCACCAAGAGGAATTTTATTGCAATGGAACTTCAATGCATGGAAATGATTTAGCCAAGTCAGCAAGGTAGTCCTATCGAAAATGCTTAGGTCCAACGCATATGGTCTAACAAAAAGATTTCAAAGGTGTGTCCAACCCACATGTAGACGACCAAGTCCTTAAAGAACTTTGTTCAAAATTCACTAAGAACGAACATGCAATTTGAACTAAGAAAGGGATCTCGTCTTAATATCACATTGCAAATATTAAAATCTTTGGCCTATGAGGTGGGGTGTTGTACCATGATTTCCCAAAGTCCGAGTAAGGGTGATTTGAATGTAGTTATCTCAGAAGTTTGGTCATGGACTCACCAGCTTAGAGCAAAGTTGGGTCAAACAAGGCACGATGAGAGAGTAAATGAGGTTAGAGTGGCGAGCTAAGGCCGAGGTGGAAAAGTTCTTGACTATCTTGAAGGAAGAGTTAGATAGCTTGATAACTTCGAAGGGAAATACTTGTGTGATGGAGCGGAAGGCTCTTCAAAGAGAGATCGGGTAGCTTTGCCAAGAGGTTGATCAGAATGAGAATAAGCATATTGCGGAGCTTCAGCAGCTCACTAACAGACATGCTTCTAAGATGCCGATGCTTCAGGAAGAGCATAAGAATGCGTTTGTAGAGGAGTGCGACAAACAATATAACCTCGGGTATCTTACTGGTTACACCCGACGAGATCACCTTCAAGGTTGGGACATTTACAACATCCTAGAAGAGATCAAGAATATGGATTTGCTGGATGAGATTTTAGACTTGGAAGCATAGCAAGAAGAAAAGTCAAATCTAGCACCAATCCTAGAGAATCTCAGCTACTTCTAAAGGAAATCGAATCACTAAAGGAGACTAGCTTTTTTTAAGGCTTTTTTGGCTAGGATAGAGGCCTGTCCCTTCCATGATTTCAAAGTTTTTTTTTTCTTTTTTTCTGCAGTAACATGGATTCCTCTTTATTCCTTCTTTGTTTATGGAAAGAGATCTCAACTGATAACTCTCTAAAGTAAACAAACTTTGTATGAGGAATAAGTGTCGGAATGGAATACAAGTAAGTTTGTGGGCCTGGGACAAAGCTCAACAGCTCGCCTCGGCAACATTGCTTTAGGAAAACATTGCCTCCTAAACTTAGCATTCATAAAGTATACTCATTGCAAGGTCTGAAGTGCCACATTATTCTGGTCGCAGGAATTAAATATTAAACCCATGAGAAAACTTCTGCTCCACACATATTGAAAAGCTTCAGATCGTTGCTGAAAATATTATGTAAACATAAGTTGGTTTCTTTATGCCTCACCCTAATTCTTAGGCCAAGGACTTGAATTCTTGCAATGTATTACCGGGAAGGGATATTTCTTCCCATACTAGATTGCATGTTCATCTTCAGTGAATCTTAAGCAAAAGTTCTTTGGAGACATGATCGTCGGCGTGCCAGTTGAAAACACTTCCGAATCATTTTGTCAGACCTTATTCGTCGAACCTGAGCATTTACGATTGGTCTACTCAAAGCATTTCCACATGTCAGAGCTTCGTTGGAATAAAATTCCTCTTAGAGATTTCCTAGTCTAAATTGCCTAGTTTAGATGCCCCTCGTTGGAATAAAATTTCACTACAAACAGCACGGGCCTGGTTTGACTTCATTTATTCAATATCATGTGATGGATAAAATTTGAGACGTGTTTAAGTAACTCAGTTAAAAAAATATCAGCCAGTTAATAAAAGAGCTTCACATTAACATGAAACTTAGTAACAACCATAATCTCATGAAACATTTTATTTTAGTTTTATATGGAGATGAGCAACCGTTCGGGAATTGAATCACAGTGTTTTCTCTGTAAAAACTTAATCAAATTCTCTCCCTACGTATGCAGTCGTTTGTTTAACTCGGATAGCAATGCTAGAAACGCGGACTACGATAGTGTGAATGAATATGAATGTCACGGTAACGACGTTATATTCAGTAAAGTTTCCATCAATATTTGGTAAACAATGTGCATATAAGGTTGATAATGTTTATATGCCGTCAATATTTATTACCACCACATGAATATAATGTTGTTAGATGATATTGATATTTGATTGCTATATATTATTGTTCATCCCTCGTATTCACCCAATTCCAACACGGAAAGTTATTCAACTGAAATTTCTTTTCCAATTTATTTCCAGACGAGGTGAAAACATACATGTTGGAGAGGAAGCATCCTTACGATCGAGTCATGGAGTACAATCTATTACTTTCTTGTAGCTAGGTTGATAACGAAACACGTAAAGAGGACGTGTATTGAACTTTTTGCATGTAAAATAATAATGGTCCACTTGTCCTTTCAGAAGATGAAATCTCTTCTTACTAATATAGTTCATTGTATCCATATTCCATACCACTTTTATAAAGGATACACTACAAGAAAAATGGCCACTGTACACAATAAATTATATGTGCCCTTTGAGGCCAAAGAGCACCAACATATGTGCCCATAAACCAATGGCAACAGTGCAACAACTAAGTTTCTATTTGTGCCCTCTATAGGCGTCACTATTGATCAAAGGGCACAATAAGGTATGTTGTGCTGAAAAGTGTCAGCACAAGTAAAGATCCTTTTGTGCTCGGTTCTGACAAAGTTGTCAGATGACTGCTGCCACCCATGTTAGCACATTTATTGTTGTTGTGCCTAATATGTCAACTATTTAAAAAAAAATTAAAAACCGAAATCACCTACAAATTGAGATTGAGGCTAAACAAAAAATTATTTTTTTTCATAAAATTAAAACAGCCCACAACCACAAGCATCTATAATATTGCAATTTACAAAGATATTCACAACCATTATATATAAACACAATTAGAATTAAGATGTACTGCACCCAAAAAATCAATGACCTCAAAAATGTTAAACTACATATTCAGATTATAATAAAAGAAATCTGAAATCAGAAGTGCAAAAACATAAACACTTAACCCATATTCCTTTCAAAGTTTTTTCAAATTTGTCTCAGATCCTGTTTCCTATAACACCACAAACATGCCAAATAAGTACTCTACTTAAAATTTAAAATCTCATAGAAATTTGAAATCAAAATTGCAAAAACCATACACACTTAACTATATTCCTTTGAAAGTTTCTACAAATTTCTCTCAGATCCTATTTCCTATAACACCGCAACCATGCCAATTGAGGAGATCTGATATCAACATCATTTCCATCTAATAATCAAATTAAACGACTGTAATAGAAGACGAGGCATTGAAAAAAAAATCAACAACTAAATGCTCATGAGTAAAAAAGGAAATACCAAGGAAACATACCATACTAAGAAGTACATAAACTAGACAAGAAATTGAAGTCAAACTAAGAAAGCAACTCCACATTATAAGGAGCAAAGCCGTAGAACCCAACCCGATAAAGGATTGAAAACCACTTACGACGTAGTCCCGCCAATAAATCAACAACAGCAGCCTCCCTGTCCTGGCGCACCCAATGCACAGCATCGGCCAATGCCGCTCTATAAACATCCCGATTTTATCTCCACACTCACCGATTGTAGTTTGTGATTGTGAATAAATGTGTTTCTGTGACTGCAGCCATTTCCAAGCTTGTCTAGACAACCCTATATCCTCCATCACTACAAATATGAGCTTGTGAGTTTAGCCAGATTATAGTTGAATACAAACCCTACTATCTATAATAATATCTTTGAAACTGAAATTGGTAAGAACCCAAACTCTGAGATGCTAAATCATCAATGAAGTCCATAGAACCGAGAGCAACCTAAATCCTAATCCGCTAAAATATCAAGCTGGAAAGGGGAAAAATCAGTTGAAATTCACGGGTTTGGAGTAAGGTAATAGGAATTTCGCCAAATCTTTTCCAAGAGTACTAGTTTTTTGCCCTTCGTACAAGAGCCTAGAAATTAAATAAGGTAAATAATTAAATCAAAAATTCAAAAAAAAACAAAAACAAAAAAATTTCCCGTCAATAAAAAGGAAAAAACTAACCCATCGCTCTCGGAGCGACCACGACTAAATTTCAGGTCAAGTTCGCATGGTGTGCTATCGGCTAATCAAGCAAGAACACACGAGTAGGCGGCTAGTCTAAGTGAGTAGATCTTGGATCAAGTACGAGTAAACGGAGGTGAAGTTGATGATGGAAGTAGCGCCGAGACGTAGAAAGAAGGTCCATCGATTATTAGAGAAGGAAAGTCGAGATTTGTGACCAGGAAGTGAGATGCGGCGAGACCTCCTCGAAGGAGCCAAAGAAGAATCTAGAGTGAGAGAGAGATAAGGAAATAGGAAAAATTGGGGAAAAAGTAAAGTAAGAGGTTTGGTTGGATTGGGAAAGGAATAGAGAGGAGAGAGGAATTGAGAAGAGGAAGTGTAAAGGGCGCGAAACTCTATATTTTATTTAAATATATTCAACTAAAGGGCACAAAAACATTAATGGTGTCTTTGTAAATTAATAAAAAAATTATTTCTGACATTGAAGGACACATGCAAGCTAGATGGACACCAAAGGCACAAAAGTCATGTTTTGCGTGCCCAATAATGTGTTTGTATCCATTTTTGTTTGCATTGGGCACAATACGTGGTGCCCATTATTAGATAAGAATGGTTATGCTCTATTGGTGTTTAAAGAGACACAAACTCTTAATTTGTGTCCTTAATTTTGTACCCAAAGGTCATTTTTCTTGTAGTGATAATTAAGTAAAAAATAATTTTTGTAGCTCCACATTTTTCGAGTAATAACCTCCTATAGTAATAAATTAAATTCGTTTGTTCCTAACATTATTTCTACAACATAGAGTTTTACTGTATATCAATTGGTCCATTATTTTGGATTCCTCTCTTCTTTTTGTGGTCAAATGATAGAAAGATTTCAAATGAGTTATAAATCCATGGAGTTAATGAGGGTTCATAGACTCCATTCAATCAAAATTTTAGGGGAAATGTCTGATTTCCTAAAGCCTAGAGAAAGAGAGAAAAAAAATGTGGGAGTCAAAGGGGTTTTATATTTTTATTTTCTAAAATCAGAAATATGCTATGATGACATGGTGGGTGAGGTTTGATAAAATATAACAAAATTTGATTGGTGCGTAATTACATTCTTGTTGATGATATTTTTTTTTTTTTTTTGAAAAGACTGCTAATGATTTTATCTTGTGATATAAGATCAAATTGTTCTTTACCCTCTTTTGGTTGACAAATTTGTTTTTATTAATTGGTAGTTTAGATAAACAAAAAATTACTTGCATGAAAAATACACGCGTAAAAATCTCAAGAGATATATAATTTTAGTAGACAACCTCGATATTACAAGAGAAATATATTATACATCAAATAGAGGTTCCAGATAGCCTGGTGCATAGAAAGCTATAGCATGTCCCCTTCTTGCAGCAAAATCTTTGAAAAGTAAAAGGTAGTGCATAATTAAGGAAATATATTATTCATGAAATAAAGAGGTACCAGATAGCCTGGTGCATAGAAAGAGCATGTCCCCTTCTTGCAGCCAAACCTTAATCCCCAATGTACAATGGGGTTTATTATCAAGCATTGAGAAGTAAAAGATGGTGTATCATTAAGGATAATATCGGTGGAAATGTTGGATTACGCGGATGATATACCAACCCAAGCTGATCTCTCTTGCAGAATTTGAAGACCCATATACCTGACCAAAACACAAAAGTTGAAAGGAGCGAAAAAGAGCAATTCATACAACCAAATAAGTTCTGAAAATTTCAATCTGTTGCAAGTATACATCACATACCTGCCTAACATGAGATAGAAGCCCATAGGGTGGCTCGCCGGTGTGACAGGGAATGTGGAAGAATCAACAATGCGTAATGCATCAATTCCATTAACACGCAAACCACCATCAACCACCTTTCCAACAATGCATCCACCGTGGTAATGCCAATATGAGCCCAATGAATCTCGACAAAATGTTTCGAGTGCATCATCTGTTTGATTATTTGGCAGAGGTACTCCTAAAAAGGTAAAACCTTCTATACCTGGCAAATCTTGGGTTTTATATGGTTTAAATGCATTAGTCCTTAATAAATCACCAATCTGTTTCATGCCGCTAACACAATGAGCAAGGTCCGTCTCATTTGAAAAGTAATTGAATCTAACATTGGGGCCAATTGTCACATCAGAAGATGAATTTAGCGTGAGAGAGCCATGAGAATAAGGTCCTGGAACTTTGTTAGGAATGTGAGCGAAAGTTGAATTTACTGGCAGGGGGTAAGACTCACTAGGAAATAAACTATAGGGTGGAGAAGTAAGTGGTCCGCCCGAGAGAGAACACTGCCAGAAATCGTTTCTAATGCCTAGAACTGTTACGATTGAGGCTTCGATTGGATTTGGGGGCAAAATGTTAATGAAATTACGAGGATTGTCGTACAGAAACTGCCCAACGTATGGATGGTCAAGTACAACTGGGATTCCAAGAGATGATAGGTAAGACTCAGGGCCAACGCCACTAAGTAGTAGAAGTTGTGGGGTCCCCATTGTCCCTGCACTCAATATAACTTCTCCTTGATCACGTACATACGCTCGGTGAGAAATTCCGTTAGAATCCTTATATATGACTCCTGTTGCTGACAAACCTGCATTATAAAATAGCCTATAATTAATAACAAACAAATATAACGAAAATGGGGCAGCTTAATTATTCTCACCTCAAGTATTTGCTCTTACCTTCATTCCTTTAATTTAAGGCATATATTATTAATTTTAAACTGCAGCATGAGAAACTAGGAGTTGTTTTAAATCATAGATGCAACGTACTTGATTCACCAGAAGAGAAGAGGATCTTCTCTACGTTGGCATGAACTGCAACTCGCAAGTTGTCGAGGTCTCCTTTGTTAAGTAGTTCATCAGCTGCGTGTCTCGTTCCATTATTGTCAAAAGTTGAGCCAGTGATTCTTGTTCCTGGTACGTGATGCAAACTGAATCCATTGTCCGGTAAAACGCCAGCCTCCATAAATGCTTCTTGTGTAACAGTTTGCCAAGCGAATGCGTTTGGCTTGTACACAATAGTGTCTTCAATCCACTCATATATCGTATTAACCAAATCCATGTCCCATTCAACTCCCGATTGACTAAAGAATGAAATGTTAGCTCTTGCGTAGACGCCAGCATTGATTATGCTCGTGCCGCCAAGGATCCTTCCTCTAACAGTAGGAATGCCATCTTCTGACATGACCCTTTGAACTGGTGTCTCTCCATCATCTTCTTGCTGGAGATTCAATATAAACCCATCTTGAGTCAAGACGTTCGGATATGATGTAGGAAAACTTCCTCGTTCTAAAACGAGCACCGAATAGTTTGATGATAAAGTTGCTGCCAATGGACACCCTGCGGTACCCCCTCCAACTACAATGTAGTCATATACTTCTTCAAGGGGAAGATCAGTGGCATTAATCACAGATTTTGAGTAGCTAAAATCTGCAAAATGTGTAGAGAGAATTTTCTTTAGTATATAGGAAGGATAGGTTCTACTTGTAGCTGCATCTTTATATTTTTCTCATTTACATATGTAATTTACCATGCTCAGAAGGAGTGGCCAACGAATGAACCTCCGATTGAAGATGTACAAAAAGTTGCAAAACCAGTACTACAACAAACATTGTTGATTGCTCCATTTTCTGAATCCTGAAAGGCAAACGTACTCCCCTGAAAAATTCAAAACGCTTATCTAGTTTCATCTGGATATAATCATTTTGTTTGTTCATAATCATTAGAGAGGAAACAATATAAAGGGTCATTAATTTACAACTTTTGAAGTACTTCTAACGTTGAACCTAATAAATAAACGATAACTGCTATATTTACAGAATTTTACACACTACAATATAAATTACTGCACATAAAATATAATAGGAAATAAAAGGTAGGAGACTTTACGGTTATATATCTGTCCGAATTTTCCTTTCACATGTGCTTCTAGGGTTTTCTTAATAAACTTCTCTCACGCAGGATACAAAGATGGACTTCGTGTGGAAGCAGCACTTGTATCCTCAAGGAAAACAAGCTCAAACTTCTCTCAATAACTCACTATAATCTTGGAACCGAATGCTACTGAATGGCGAGTGTTGAATGTGGTGAGCATCGTTCTTTATAGATGCTGAGAGCATCTATTTACAAAGAAAGGACAACTTGAGAAAAACAAAGGACCTGGCTGGCTCACGTGGCATCGTAACTTAGAAAAAAAATGTTAGGATAAATCATTTTTATATTACATTTTATTTGACGTGACAAGTGATGTGTAAATGTTATGTTAATTAACGAATTTATTTCATTGAGTGTTAGTCGTATACATTATTTGTCACATAAAAAAAATACACCAGTACAAAAATGATATGTAATCTTCTTAACATTACTCATCAAAAAAATTAATTAGCATAGCGCCGAGCACTAGGAAAAGGGATCCTCTCCGAATACCTTTCATCTAAGCCTATTGACCACATAATTCGGATCCTTGAAATTCAAACAGCTAAAATTATTATAATTTTTAATGGGGCCGCCTATTTTTAACTAGTGGATCAAATTTCAAAGACTCAAATTGTGTGATCAGTAGGCTTAGATAGAAAAGGATCCGGAGATGATCGCTTTCCGAGCACTGGAACATTCATCGATGGAATGCTCACGTTCTGATGCTACGTCCCATATATAAATATATTATTATTTCATTTCCAACTCTCAATGAAAGTGTTGAACCAACATTTTGGAGCTTCAATATCCTGCGGTAATAAAACTAGAAAAATCTTAACTCTATTATTAACCCTATTGAAACACGAACCTCACTCAAATCTTTCACGAAGATCACATGAAATTTTTTTATTTGGGTTTTATACGGGTACCATACCATGCATTCACGGAGGTGAGCATCTATTTGGGATAGATTTAGTTATTGAGTAATTCATTCTTTAATGGCGATGTGTCATCATTTTATGATGCAACCTCATAATCGAAGGTATTCATTCTCTTTATCATCGTTTAAAATAAATTTCTAGGTTTATGTCTTTCTCTCTTCTAGGTTTATGTCTTTCTCTCTCCTAGCTCCCACCTTGTCCCAACCCTTCTCCTGGCCCTTCTCCCATTTCCTTCCTGGTTTTTCTTCCCCTCCCACCCTTTGCACTTCCTCTCCCTCCTTCGCCCATGTGCCTCACTCTTCCCATTCTCGCGCCTCCAACGTACTTCTTTTATTTTTCCCTATTTTCACTGGGTTTGGTGATGCCTAGCAAGCGCTCCCCTCCCTTTCCTACTGTTTTCTAGACAACCCTTCAAGGTTTGTTGGAGTTTTCTTCCTAAATCCAGGCTATACCCTCTGATTTTGGGCTAGTTCCATGGTTTTGGGTAGGACTTCTGGTTGTGGTGGAGTCAGATACAGCTTATACGACTTGATTTTCATGGTGGTTGCATTTCTTGATTGGCTGTGGCCGAGCTGCCTCACTTGGCCAAATATGTGGCGACTTGCTCCCATGGCAGCCAAAGATTTCTCTAGAAGCGGTGTGCACCTTAACATGGAGACTTGTTGATTGATAGTTCTGTTCTTGGATTACATAATTTTATTTGTTTTGTTTTGTCCTGTTTAGCAGGTTTGCGTTAAATAGCTTCACTGAGTTGTTTGTGACCTTGTTATTCTTGTAATGGATTTTGTGTGCCCCAGAGCTAGGTATGTTGCGTTTGCCGTCTTTGTGGCACAGATGTACTGCTTGCTCATAGTTCTTGTTGTGGAAGCTGTGTGGGCATTTCCTTATTTGCAAATTTGTGAGAATTTATCTTGTGATCAAGAAATTTGTTACAGGAGAAATGTGCCCATATGGCACCTTCTTGTATATGTTTGTTTAGATAAATGAAATTTTTATCGCATTTGTCCAAATTAAAAACTATTTCTAGAAAAAAAAATATTCAATTTGGAGACCGTTTAGTCAATCTATATACAGGCCAGTCCATAGAATTGTAGAGATTATATAAAATCTTTTTGTGCACTGGTAGGCGTAGTTAGAAATTCACATTACATAAAAATTGGAAAATCCTGCTTATTCATTCATCATTAATTCTTAAGTAACTCAATATAATTATGAATTTCAAAATACTTTTATCTATCTAAACAAGTTAAACAGCAGTACAAAAGCATCAAGACAACCTGGAGAAAAAATACCAACAGAGAGAAAAAAATACGGAAAATGAATGAGTAGACATAAAAAAAACCTTGAATTATCACATACAGTCGTATGTAGACTTGAATTTTCTACTTGTATAAATTTATTGTGGACTACTTGATTTGGTTATGAGAAAAAAATTGTGAATTCTTGAAGTTGGCATATTGCTTTTATGGTCTTTGAAATTGGAATTTGGAAGTTGAAAAGACAAAACAGGGAAAGAAAAAGGTTTTGGCTAAATTTTTTTCTTGATGTCTGTGGTGAGACACTACTTTTAAATCGATTTATGTGGTGAAAAAAATGTTAGTCTTAACCCTGTGGTGAAGTTCATTATCAATTTTAGTCCAAATTGAAATTTCTGTCAAAATCTCATCCACATGCAAGGGTAAAAAGGTCATTTCATTCTTTTTTCTTTTATTTTTAGTAATTCCACTTTTTTTATAATCAACAAAAATAGAAGTTAAAAAAAACTAATTAAAAGTCCTCAAAACTTTTAGTTTTAATGAAAATAACAAAATAAAGGTGTAAGTGAATAGTACCATAAGTGACTTTTCAAGGTAAAAATGTATTTTTCGTTAAAAGTGAACAGTACCAGAAGTGTTTCATTAAGATTCCCCCAAAAAAAAAAAAAAAAAACCAAGAAATCCGTCACCAATCGCTACCCTTATCATCAACCACAGCCACATCGACCACCCACCACCTTCCCTCCTCTCTCTCTCATAACCCTATCTATCCCGTCCACCACTGTTCTTCTTAAAATGAAACTAAATTCAATGTTTTCATAATAACTTATATTCTAACCTAAACGCGGCGAGGTGTTTTGTGATTTTTTAAATCTTGAATTCAAACTTTTGACTCTCTTGAAATGATAAAATATGATAATATGAACCATGTAATTTTATTGTTTATTTATTCTTTTATTGTGGCTCTAAAAGTTAAAAAAAAAATTATGTTTATATGACACTTTATGATTGATTGATGGAATCAATAAAAACGAAAATAACAATTTTACCCCTACAAATGATAGAATAATGAGGAAAAATCTAACTTGGACTGTGATTGATAATAAATTTCACCACAGGATTACAATTAATAACTTTTTCACCATATGAGTCTATTTATAAGTAAGGTATCACCACAAGAATCACAAAAAAAAAATTGGCCAAAGGTTTTTCTCGATAGTTTCTTCTTTCACGTTGTTCTGGCTCCTATCCTCCTCGGCCAGGGCCAACCCTGTCTCTAGGTGTTTGAACAAAGTGACGGTTATGGTCACCGATAAAACCTTCTTGATAAAATATCTATTTTCTTTGATTCATTTGGATAAATGTTTCGATGAATTCTTTGGTTTATATCAATAACTACATAATCTCCGTATCCAATAAATTTTGGAGGTCATCTTTTTTTTTTTCTTTTTCGTTTTGGATTGTTGTAGATAATGTCACTTAAGTACTGAAGGAGTCCACATATAAGAAGCCAAAGAGTCATAAACGTGCATACGAATAATTCAACCGATCGACACCATGTTTAAAACATGCATATTCGAGTCAATAATTGTAAGGTGGCTTTCAGACTGACAAAGGTTGGCTGACATACTCACACGTCCTGTCCTATTCTCGGCCGCGGCGGAAGTAGGGTACCGGAAATCTCTTTCGGATCAGAATCCCCATCCATCCCGGATCAGCTTTCAAGACCATTTATGAAAAAGCGACAAAAGTATGGCTGTTACGGCCTCAATAATGAAAAACCAATAGAGAGAATCAGTGAAACATGTGCCTCAATAATCAAAAACCAATAGAGAGAATCAATGAAACATGTGAACCACATTGAGATCTTGCCTTCTCGCTTTCTATTGGACGACATGGGCGGAGATATGGGGTGACTGATACCTATGCTGCCAGTTTTCTGCTTTCCTTTTTTCATGGGATTCATTAGTAATCCTAATCCCTTAATTTGATTGACAGCTAGTGACTTGTTGATACTTGTGTGACAGCTTTAGGGTTTACCCCGTTAGTAGAGTTCGTCAAGAGAAGGCCCTCATTTTATATATACCCTCTTGTACATATTCATTCAATCTATGAAAAACATATTCAAACCAACTTAAAATTCCACACTTTCACACTGAACGATTGATATTAAATTATCAATCTTACATCGTTTAAGTGTATCCAACCCATTCGAGCATATATATATAAACGAAGAGATGTAAATTTTGATTTACAAGTGTTCACTCGTTTTTTATGAAGGAAAAACTGTTCACTAAGAGAATTGAGATTTCTTTACCAAACCAATGTCAAAACCTGCAAATTAAGTAGAGTCGTTGGCATAGCTGTTGGGGCCGTCTCCACCATTCATTGGATACGCTTTAACGAATTTTCCAGTTTCCTCCTTGAAAGTTCTAGGATGGGTACTATTTTAACATGGAGGGTTGAATAAGTTCCAACCTAAAAATCCAATTCAAATTTAATGTTTCAATTTAATTTTCACATTCACAACGCATATCAAATTACATATGTGGTTAAAAAGAAAAATGAAATGTGCACACAAGATGTAAGATTTAACGAGGCAAAACCCACCACTGGAAAAATCATCGGGCTCCCAAGCCATTACAAACACTAAGATAGAATAAGTACATGAAGACTTACAAAACTCATCAATTAGACACACATACTAGTAGGTGTAGGAAATTATGAGTTTCATTAGGGATTTCATGTGACTAGCATGCATATACAAATCATTATATATATACAAAAATAGCGGAAGCATGTTAACAATTAAAATTAATTCTCTAGTCATTTAAATCCCCTTCAAGATGCATACGTTTATGTAAGATGCATCACAAATTATTATATGGAAGAACAAAGTTAAGGTGTAGATTTGTACCTCTTGATCTACTCTTGAGACCAAGGATGGACCACCTCCAAGATCTTTGCTCCTCAAAGTCCTTGAGCCTAGCCTTCCTCCTTGCCTCCTCCACTTTGATAGTTTGAGTGCTCCAAGGTTCTCTTAGAGTTTTCAAGAAGAAAACCTCTAAAGATCCTCACCCACTAGTGTAGTGAGAAAGGATGAAGGAATAACCAAAGGGGGGATTAGATGATTAGCTAAAAATCCCCTAAGGTGGCCGGCCCCCTTTTGTGTTCTAGAGAGATTTCTTTTTCTCTAAATTGTTTTTAAACACATAGAAAACCCTAGTGAGATATTTGTCTATAATGTTGTATTTATAGACAAAAGGAAACAAGTCAACATTTGACTTCCCACCTCCTCAAAGTGGCCGGCCTTTAGTGTGGGTTTTTTTGGGCTTTGGGCTTTTATTATTTCAAGTCATCCAATGCTTTAATAAAAGCCCAATGGGTTTAGGCCCAATGGGCCCAATTAAACCCGAACGTTTCTTTAAGCCCAAAACGATCTTTTATCGCTTTTATGATTTCTTTAGACTTTCTAAATTAATCGCCACACCTAATTAATCCAATTAATTATTTCCATCATCCATTGATTACTCACCACAAGAGTGTATTGGTGAACAATCTTTTAGGTTCTAATTAGCAAGGCAGTGAGATGATTGGCATCAATCCAATTGATTTAATCCAATCACTTGTTGAATTAAAACTTGCTTTTAATTCACGTTCTTCTTTGACGATTACATTTAATCATCTAGAAGAACTCACAAGCCATGAGTGACATCTAATCATATGTCATGGCTACCCAAGCTAATGTAGAAGTTATTCAGAGAACCTATTCAGTTGGAATTACAATGTAATTCGATCCTTCTCTAATACAATACTCTTAATCACATCACTAGGGTATGGATGCAATATGTCAAACCCCTAATGTGATTATACGTTCTTATATGATTCACTTGAGACGTATAGGAACGATTTCCTTTAATACGCTCGATACTTCGGCCGAAGATTTCCGAATCATATCTTAGAGTATCCTCCTCTAACGAGGATTAGAGATCCCTTGTTGACCATTCACATGCCTACATGTTTAGATAGCTTGATCCTAAGAATGTCGTGGACTCTCCAAATGGAATGCCTTTTGACATGGTCAAAGATCAAGGACCTAACCATTAGACATCTATGATGTCTCAGGTCAAATGATTAGTTACATTATTCCAACTATTAGAGTTACTTGCTTGACATGTGAGTAGACCTCCATGCAAGTACTCTCGTTCGATTGTGTTCAGTGAACTCATTCCCTCAATGAGCACCTACATACTTGTCTTAGTGTCTCAACACGAATGGGATGAGACTTTCCATCCTTCCATTTGAAGGGGACATAGTATGTACTGATCTATGCATTGTCAGTATCCCTCCGACAATCCTATGACCAGGAACCTTTTGGACATGATGGTTATGTGAAGAAGGTCTCTGTAGTCTAACATCATTAGATTACTTCTTCAATCGATCCATTGTCCATGGATTCACTATTTAGGACATATTTCGTTTATTGAGATAGTCCTAGTTAGTATCTTTGCCTTCCGATGTATAAGAGTCATATGTATACATCAATGCAATGTCCTGAAAGGTTTCTTCCAAAGATTGACTTTCATGCATATTTCCAACAGTAGGCAGGTTTGTTTTTGTGCTTTGCTACTCGATCTCTCTTCAGCCTCCGAGTGGAAGTAGCACGACACTAAGACAGCCATCAATCACCTTCTTCTCAAACTTGGCAATAAAACTCATATTTCAGGAATGGAAATAACTCTCTAGGCACTTGGGGCTGCTAGCATAGTTGCCAGATTCTAGTTCGATTCGAGGTCGCAGTTCGGTTCGGGTACGGAATTCGGTAGTGACATAAAGTATCATTCGCCAGAGAGTAGGCATAGACAGTACGGTTTCAGTTCGATTCGTTTTAAATTCGTTAAAGAATGTAAATTAGTTGATGCTGCTGGTTGAAGTTATTAAGTTGTTTAGTATTTTTAAATAAATAATTCAATGTTTTGCTTGTTCAATTTTGCTGATTCATCTCATTAGAAGATGAAACAAATTAAAGTGAGTAATTTATCTATTTAATCATCATTTTATTAGATATTTATTAAATAATTAAATAATTTACTACCAACGTTTCCTTTTCCAACTTTTCCTTTTCCCATTCCCTATTTATTCTAAGTTATCAGATACTACTTTTCATTAAACAAATTATTTATTTATTTCCACTTTCCAATGTTTGCTTTTCCCCATTCCCTTATTATTTCTCAGATTTAACTTTTCTGTCCCTCCCTCTATGTCTCGCCCTTTTTCTCCAAACCTCTGCTTTTTCTCCTTCACCGACAAACAAGGATGAAGATCAGACCTATCCTTTTTCTCCTTCACCGACAAACACAAGATGAATAGGAAACCTGTGCTCTTCTCGAGGGGGCTGAGCAAGTCGTTAAGAAAGTCTCTCCGACATCTCCAAGGATGGCATCGGCGATTTTAGTCACCCATGTTTGTTTTTTCAGTTTTTTACTCAAGTTTTCTCTAATCTGGTGTCTCTAGCCGAATTCTCAACCGAACTGTAAAAGTATCGGTACGAACGTACCGATACGGAGTTCGGACCCTAAATGGCTGAATCTGGCAACTATGGCTGCTAGTATCTCATGCTGTAAAAGCAACCAACACCATACTCTGATTCATACGGCAACAAGATGAAAAATACAGAGACTGACTTAACCTACGGCATGCGGGACATGAGTTTTCTCTCTTTTTAATGCATTGCTGCTAGTGTTTATATCATACGTACGGAAACAACTTAAATGCATAAGCGGCAGCAGCAACACCAAATGAATATCTAAGCACCTATATAAATGGGCTGCAATAGAAGACTTCTAATGGACTTAAAAATCTAAAAGATTGAGACTACATATGATCAGATTAAAAACTATTTGAAAAAAAAAAACCAAACATGATAAACGTGAATAGCTAGCATGAAGTTATTGAGATAGAGCAAACAAACTGAATTATCAAAATACTAATCAAAGGCCAAGGTGTATTTTCCAGTAGGCTCCCACGGCCTATCCCTAGCTATAAAGACTACATGAATACAAACCAACATGAATCAACAACTATTAAACCCATATAATATAAAGTTTTAGCCCGAATTAAATTAACACAGCCAGCAACACAAACAAATATATTCCCAGAGAGTTTTAAACAAATATATTCCCAGAGAATTTTAAACTCAAATTCAAAACAGCCCGTTAAAATAAGTAAAATCAAATCGAAACAAACTTAAGAGTATATACATGTGCATGCCAAACTTACTTGAGTGCGTCATTTTTGTGATTGAGAGTACGAGAGACAAACTTAGACTAAAGTTATTAAAACAAAAAAAAGTGTACTAGTCTTGGACGTCATAGTCATAGACATTTTGTTAGGAATTGACAATCTGCTCCTTTGGCATTTTCTAGACAAAAACCTCAAACATTACAAACACATAATAATATTAAAGACCATGCATAACATTGAAGTCTGTAACTTGCACACACTCAAACAAGAAATCATATGACGCACAAAAGATATAAGTTGTTGAAAATAAAAGCATTTGTATATGTAATAGCAAGCAACCAAAATAACCCAAAATAACCAGGTTTTCGACATCCTACGCTTCACCCTAAATATAAGCATCCTACGCAAGCGAGCAGAAAGACAGATAAAAAAAAAAGAAAATATATCAAAGCTGCCAAGAGGCAGTCAGGAGGCATACATAGCTCACGGGCTGCACAGAAATCCAGCTGCCAGCAGAGCAGCTATACACGCCAGAAAAGCAGCGCAGCACTGAAAACTGCACAGAGGCAGTCGGTGCAGTGGCACCGAAGACGACAGAGCAAGGCTCGGCAGAGGGCAGCCAATCAAAAGAGGAAGTCTTTGCACTCTCCTCATTTCGGTTTTATTCTCTCAAACTTATATTTTACTTTTGTTTTAATTTGAAAATAATGTGTAACTAAATTTGTTTTGGCTAGAGGTTAATTCAAAGCCATGAATATATTTGTAATATGAATTAATTACCTTCAGTTGTGATTTCATGAATTGTGAATTTAATTTGCTTAACTGTTTGATTGATAACTTATTCTTGTATGTCGATTAAGGATGCATACTTAGTTTGCATGCATGAATTTGATGCTAGAATATAAGGGAATTTCACCTAATCGTTATGAACTTATATTCATGAGTAGTGAAGGTTGCTATCCACAATCGTGTTAAGTGAATTCTTGGCAAGAGTATCATGCTTTTCATAGTTACGAATGCCTCGTCAATGCTTATAGTTTTCACAAAGCTTAATGATCTTAGATTGTATCTTTATTGTGCTTTTCACGTAGGGGACTTTTGAAGAATGTTTTGAATTGTTGTATGCGCTTTTCCGTCCAATTCAATAACTTAAGGAAAACTTGAAGATTAAAAAAGTGTTGTTCACGGTTAATCTGGAGTGTTGAGATTTACAATTTATTGAAAGAACAACTGAAAATTAATTTACGTTGCATATGTGTCATGTGTGGAGAAGAACCCTGTAGCTAGTCAATCCCCATCCATTCACCTTAATTTCATGTTTTTGTCAAATCTGCAACTTATTTAGGTTTAGTTTACTTCTCGTCAAAACCAAACCCCCCCCCCCATTGTTAAGTTGTATTATTTAATTAGATTTCATTGTTTTTAATCTTTTAATTCAAATTCCGTCCAAATCAGTTCCTAGTATCTAGTTTGAGTCTAACTAATTGTTTTGAGTTATTAGAGTTTAGTTAAGTGGCTTTTTCCTAGTTTTGTGTTTTTGAGTCTTGTTTCATATTTTTAAATCAATTTAGAGTAGATTAGCAATCCCTCCTAATCCTCGGCTTAGTACGATACCCTACTTACATATATACTACAATTGTCAAAAAGAGAGTTAAATTTGTGTGTTGTTTTACATCGCATCGCCAATCTTCCTCCAAATTCCTCACCTTACCCACCATTCTAACCCTCGGCCGCGTCGCCTCCGTGCCGATTCTCATTAGCAGTATGATTTCAATTGAATTTTGTATTTCATTGCAAATTGCATTGACTGCAATTGTGTATTTGGCTGATTTTTGAATTGCCGGTGTGGGTTTTGTTTGTTCTTTGACTTTTGTGTCTCTGTTGGGAGATCCAATGCAATCGGAGTACTCATATTTTGGCAATGATGTTGATCTGTTGGGAGATTCAATGCAATCCGAACAATATCGTTAGTAAAAATTATTGGAATTGTACGAGAACTTAAAAAATAGGGAAATGCATGCTAAAATGTACTTATAACGGTGTTTAATTGTCAAAAAACGAAAATTATGACAAATTTTTCTTTTGTAATTTTCAAGTTGTTAAAAAGAAAACATGGAAACGGATGAAAAATGGGTTAAAAAAAGATAAACGGGTTCAAAAACGGGTAAATGGTTATGATTATGGGTTAAATGGGTAAATGGGTAAATGGTTATGGTTAAATGAGTACACGGTTATGGGTATAGATAACCGTTTATAAACGGTTATGGTTATGGGTATAACCATTTATGCAATTACCCAACGGGTAAACGGTTATGCGGGTATGACCATAAACGGTTATGGGTAAATAACCGCGGTTACTCGCCCGCCATAACCGTTGCCCATGCCTACCTAAGAGTAGGAGTGAAATAATAAATGTAAAAAAGGATGGAGAAAAGGGCCTCAATTTCATCATATTCACTTAAAATGCGAAACAGATCCTTCAAACCCGTGAAGTGAACATCGTCCCGAAAACTTTTGTTCCGTGAAACATTTACCTTTGAGGTAATCGTCATTTGAAATCAGTGGAAGATCAGCGGAATATAACGAAATGAGATGGGAAAAAAAATAATATCCTTTTTGTGAACTAGAATCACTTCGGAAGAATGAAAGTGACGATAAATCGGAAGGGAAAGAAAACCAGAGCAACAATTAAAAAAAAATTAAACATGGAAATAAACACACCTTTCATATTGTCTTAAGCTCCCCCTAAACAAATGCTTCAAAAAACATAATAAAATGCAACACGCAGATGATATGATTTTTTTTTTTTTAATTTGTATGAGAAGCAAATCATTGTACAAAGAAGAATAATAGAGTAAACACATGTAGTTCTGAAACCTTATTCACAAACTAGCACTTTTTCTAAAACATAATGTGTTTGAGCAATATAGCCTAAAGTTGATACTACACAAGTGTAAGTAAGCCTTACATGATCCACTCAAATTTAACCTTAAACTCACAAGACATACTCTCATATTGACTGTCAAAGTGTTTGGGGCTAAGTGTATATGCTCAAAAGATGAATACATGAATGCTTTACCATATATAGACTTGTAGATTGATCTCATCTCTATGGATCAAAATTACTTTCTTTGGATCAAGTAGGTCTCTGTGAAACGTTCACTACTACATTGAACACTTCTTGTGGCAAAGTGAAGCTTGTCGTGCAAAGACATCTTTTGTCCTCTAAATATTAACACGACGAAAACTTAGTTGCAAACTTGTTGTCCCACAAAGCTAGTGAAAAGTGTTTGCACAACAAAGGAAATGCAGTTGGTCATGCAATGGTACTTGCATGGCGAAGAATAGCTTCATCGGATAAAATATAGGTGAATGAAAACTTTTTTTTTATTTTTAAATTCCATAATTTAATAAATGTTTTCAAAATATTTAATTAAATTAACAAAATAATTAATAAATAAAATAATTATTTATTTTATACTATTAATGCAAATGTACATACAAGTAAAAAAATTTAAAATATCCAAAAACAAAATCTACATAAAAAGCACTGTTAGGTCTATTATGTCAAGGTCGGGGTGCTAGGTCTCTTCTAGGTGGAAGAGCTCGGAGGTCGACAGTTCATGAAAAGCCAGTGGGAGACGGATGCCGGACAAGTGAAGGGCTTTGTTATTTCGGTTATCTGACTCCCCTAGGCTATGACGGTCAAGTTAGTGAATTGTTTCAGACTCAAGCAGTGAGTAAGAGAATTCAAGTGTTTAGGTTACGTTACCAAAGATGAACCCTTGATGGGAATATTTATACTATGGGTGGAGAGACATTTTTAGGATAGAATCCTTGTTCTAAGCCAGGAGAATATTAGTAGATATTGCACCCTCCTACGAGTTATGATTACTTGCGGCGCACGTCATTTCCTAAATTGTAGGAATTCCAAGACTTAAAGGATCTAATTGAGTCCATATGTGGATCAGATCAAGTGTCTTGTAGAACAAGCATGGTCATCCTGCGGAGTCACTAGAACTTTGTCTATTGTCTCGGAACAGTGTGATGGTGGCACCACTACTTTGTTTGATCCAACTCTGCCCGGACCTAGTGAGTTCGTGACAAACTTTTGAGGTATCTATATTCGGATCTGCCTTATTCCGGTCCTAGAAAATCATGGTCCCACATCAACAAAAGTGTTGAACCAACATTTAGGAGCTTTAATATCAAGTGGTAATAAAACTAGAAAAATCTTGCACGAAGATCATATGAAATTTTTTTATTTGGATTTTATAGGGGCCCATACCATTCACGAAGATGAGGATCTGTTTGGGATATATACAAAATTTAGCTAACGAATAATTTATTGTTTAATGATGATATGTCATCATTTTACGATGCAACCTCTTAATCGAAAGTGTTCATAATCTTTATCATCATCTAAAATAAATTTCTAGGTTTATTATTTTCTCTCTCTCTCCTAGCTCCGACTTAGGGTCAGTGGCAACCCTTCTCCCACCTTTTCCTAACCCTTCTCCTAGCCTTTCTGCCTTTTTCCTTCCTGGTTTTTCTTCCCCTACCACTCTCTACACTTCCTCTCCCTCCTTCACCTATCCGCCTCCCTCTTCCCATTCTCGCGCCTCTAATATACTTCTTTGATTTTTTTCTTCCTAATTTCACTGGGTTTGGTGATGCCTAACATGCTCTCCCCTCCCGTTCCCACCGTTTTCCAGACAACCTTCTAACGTTTGTAAGAGTTTTCTTCCTAAATATAGGATTTTGGGCTAGTTTTTTGGTTTTGGGTAGGTGACACACCCCGACCCGAAAGTGGGGCATGCTGGCCGTCACGTGAGCGTGACGTAGCCATATGCACAGTGCAGAAGCAAGAATCAAAATAAGAATACGAATTAATTAAAACAGTATCCACTAGCAACCTAAATGAGACATTGTGCTAGAGTGAGATTATAGTACTTATACAGAACCAGAGCGTACTAAGTCAAAATGCAGTCAAGCATGAATAAAGATTCGAATAACACCAAAGGTGTCATACATATAGAGAAGTCTGTCAGAACTGCCGTACGATCCTCGTTAGCTACCCACAATACTCTAGCTACTTAGTACCTGGAGGGGAGAAAAACAAAACTTAGTGGGTCAGCAAAACAAATCTTTTCAAAATCATTCTTTTCTCAAAAGTATAACCCCTATCCGTAAAACCTGTATATATTCCCAGAATCAAAGTATATACTCGTATATGTATAATTCTCAAAATCATGCTGAAAAAGTGTATGTATGCCATGCCAAAGTATCATAACTAATATCTCAATCATAACTCTGTAGATGTGATCAAATGTCAGGTAATCATCTTGGCCTTTGGCCATATAATATCTCATAATCAATATCAATAAAAAACTCAGCCGTTGGCTGCACATATAGCTCATAATCAACTCATCACATCACGTATATCAATTCTGCACACATATCAATATCACCACTAGTGGTCTACTCATCATCATTGAATATATATAAGTATGCTCTAGTGCTACAATCACGTGAAGACTATGCGAAGGATTCGCGAGTCACCTACGAGTCAAACCCACTTATAGTGGTCTATACGACAGGACTATGCACCTAACTTAGATCCAAGGCGAGCATGCGGTGCGGGAGGTGAACAACACGTGAAAGACTGTGCCCTTATCTTTGGGCGGGAGCACTAATATCAATGTGCAGGTATATGAGCTCTAATCACATCATATCACATCATTCGTTCTCATTCTCATTATAACCATTATCTAAACTTACCTGACACTTACCTGTGCATCTGCAGCACCATCATATACATATGCAATCACTAATGCAGCATTTAAAATAAATGAATACTTTGCATGGCATTTCAAATCACATAAACGTTCATTTTCATTTTTTGGGAAAAATAGTAATATATAGGTATATACGGAAAAATAGCTGCCCACTCACTGATAGGTCGCCGGGTCGTAGCCCCCACGTCTAGCCTGGGTACGCTCGTCCTCGGGATAAGTCTCACCTATATGAGAATTTACTGAAAATACGTTATTTAAGCACATATACGCAACTACGGAAATAACTTCTCATACATAGCTCAATTTTGGCATACGAATATACCAACGCGACCTACACGACGTCACAGACGTCGACAAATTTTTAGACAAATTTTAGGATAGGCCACACGCCCCCACGTGCCTGGGAGGCCACGGAGCTATGCGCCTCACGCGCGTCATCTCCTTCCTGGTCTCATCGGATTGGTTTCTCTGGCGACGGAAAAAGTCGCCGGTTTCTGGGTTATTTTCTAAACACTATAACTTCTTCATTTTTTCACCATTTTAACATACTTTATATCAAAACGAAGATCTCGACAAGACGAATAAAACCATACCTGTCTCGACCCCTAACTCGTCAGAGATTCGCCGAAAATGGCTCGATAATTCCGGCCAAACTTTCAAACTTTCGTTCTCGTTGCTCCGACGTCCAAATTTCTCAAACGAAGCACTCCGAGCCTCATTAGGACCTTCTTAAGCTCCCTATAAGCTTAAAATTCCATAAAAATCACCCATTAAATTTTGCATGAACAGTACTCAATTCGAGGAATAATGGTTCGACGTGAAAATGACGTGATTCTTACCTGAAAATGATGCCACTGGGTTCGTATGGTCTATAGGAGCACGATTGTGTGCTTGGTTTCCTCGATCTACGAAGTTTTGGGGGGTTTTGGGTGATGTCGTACAGTAGAAGGAGAGAGAGAGAGGTTTCGAGGGATAGATAGAGAAAGGGATAGTTTGAAAGGGTGAAAGATAGAGAGAGAGTGACGGGAGTGAGGTGAGGGAATGAGTGTGTGGTCTAGAAACCACTAACCAAACTACAATAATTCGTTAGTTTTTCATAGGTCCCTAAAACTTAGGAAATTATGCTATTGGCCAAGTCTTGAAACCCATGCATAAAAGTACACCCGTCACTCAAGGGTATATAAGTCATTTCACAATGTCAAATTAAAAATCCCAGGACGGGCTGTCACAATCTACCCATCTTATAAAAATTTCGTCCCGAAATTTCATATAAAAGTACAACACTAGTATCCATAAAACAACCTCGGATACATCTCTCTCATCCTGTCTTCTGTCTCCCAGGTAGCTTTTTCTGCTGAGTGGTTCCTCCACAAAACTTTTACCAAACGTACTGTCTTATTCCTGAGTACCTTATATTTCTAATCTAGTATCGTCACCGGCTCCTCATCATAAGTCAAATCTGGATTAATCTCTAAAGGTTGCAGAGGAATCACATGTGACGGATCTGAAACATAATGTCGCAGCATCGAAACGTGAAACACATTATATACACTGGACAACTCTGACGGCAACTCAAGCCTATAAGCCACTTCACCGACTCGCTCGGTGATCTGATACGGTCCAATGTACCTAGGACTCAACTTGCCTTTCTTTCCGAACCGAACCACACCCTTCCACCGTGGTAACTTAAGAAACACCCAATCACCAACATCATACACTCGGTCAGTGGCATGTCTGTCTGCTAAACTCTTTTGGCGATTTTGGGCTGCTTTCAAATTAGCCTTAATAACCTGAACATTCTGAGTAGTCTCCTCTACTATCTCAGGGCCCACTAAGACTCTTTCGCCAACCTCTGACCAACACAAGGGTGTACGACAAGGTTTCCCATAAAGTGCCTCGAACGGTGCCATCCCAATACTAGAGTGAAAGCTATTATTATAGGCAAACTCCATCAAATGCAAACGATGATGCCACGAGTCGCCAAACTGTAAAACTGAAGCTCTCAGCATATCCTCCAATGTCTAAATAGTCCTCTCTGATTGACCGTCTGTCTGAGGATGATATGCCGTGTTGTACAGTAATCTCGTACCCAAAGCCTCCTGAAATGCAATCCAGAACTTAGACGTGAATAAGGATCGCGATCTGAAACGATACTAACTGGAACACCATGATACTTAACAATCTTCGCTATGAATAACTCAGCCAATCGATTCAAAGAAAACTTCTCCCTCACAGGAATGAAAATGCGCCGACTTAGTGAGTCGATCAACAATCACCCAAATAATATTCATTCTAAGTACAAGGAAGCTTGTACACAAAATCCATAGTAATATCTTCCCATTTCCACTGCGGAATGGGAAGTGGCTGCATCAATCCAAATGGCTTCTTCCTTTCGACGTTGACCTACTGACATATAACACATCTGCTCACATACTTAGCGATTTCTCTCTTCATACCCAGCCAATAGTAGAATGGTCGAATGGTATGATACATTTTCGTGCCTCTGGGATGCATCGCATAAGCTGAAATATGCGATTCGTCTAAGATATCCTTCTTTAACTCTGCATTATTTGGCATGTACATCCTGTTTTCCTGTATAAGCATACCATCAGCTTCTCTGATTCGGAGGTCTTTCTTTTTACGATCATTTCTCAGTCGAATAAGTTCCTGAATCTCATCGTCATTCTCTAGGTCTCAAGTATTCTGTCAATTAGGATTGGCCTAACTTGGAAACTAGCAAGTAAGGCTTCCTCTCGATTGTCTATCGCTGGATTCTCAACTTCCAACTGTACTCCAGTCGACCTCAACTTTGTAAGAAGAGGAACACGGCTTGCATGAAAAACGTTAATTCTACCCTGGGACTTCCTGCTAAGAGCATCCGCTACCACGTTTGCACGACCAGGGTGATACTCAATCGTGCAATCATAGTTACTTAATAACTCAATCCATCGACGCTGATGAAGATTCAAGTCCTTCTGGGTGAACAAGTACTAGAGACTCTTATGATCTGAGAAGATCCTGCATTTCTCGCCGTAAAGGTAATGTCGCCAAATCTTCAAAGCAAAGATAATGGCGGCCAATTCCAAGTCATGAGTAGGGTAATTCTTCTCATAAGGTTTTAATTGGCGGGAAGCGTAAGCAATCACCCTACCATGCTGTATTAAGACGCAGCCTAGGCCATTTAACGAAGCATCACTGTAAATCTTGAAATTACCATCATCATCAGGAAGCGTCAAGACAAGAGCATGAGGGAGACAATACTTCAACTGCTGGAAACTCCGCTCACAATCATCATCCCACTCAAACTTAACGTCCTTCCTGGTTAACTTTCGTTCTTGTTTTTCCGACGTCCAAATTTCTCAAACGAAGCACTCCGAGCCTCCTTAGGACCTCCTTAAGCTTCCTATGAGCTTAAAATTCCATAAAAATCTCCCATTAAACTTTGCATGAACAGTACTCAATTCGGGGAATAGTGGTTCGACGTGATTCTTACCTGAAAATGATGCCACTGGGTTCGTATGGTCTCTAGGAGCACGATGGTGTGCTTGGTTTCCTCGATCTACAAAGTTTTGGGTGATGTCATACAATAGAGGGATAGAGAGAGAGGTTTCGAGGGATAGAGAGAGAGAGATGGATAGTCTGAGAGGGTGAAAGATAGAGAGAGAGTGACGGGAGTGAGGTGACGGAATGAGTGTGTGGTCTAGAAACCACTAACCAAACTACAATAATTCATTAGTTTTTCATAGGTCCCTAAAACTTAGGAAATTATGCTATTGGCCAAGTCTTGAAACCCATGCATAAAAGTACACCCGTCACTCAAGGGTATATAAGTCATTTCACAACGTCAAATTAAAAATCCCGAAACGGGCTGTCACAGTAGGACTTATAGTTGTGTTGGAGTCAGATACACATCATATAGCTTGATTTTCATGGTGGTTGCGCGCTCCTTGATAGACTGTGACTAAGCCACCTTACTTTGTCAAGTTTGTGGTGGCTGCTGATAGGGATTTTACCACCTGCAAAAGTAGGAATAAAAACACTTAAAAAAATATTTGCAAGAAAACAAGGTAGTTGTAGTATGAACGGCTCAAGCAAGGTCGTTTTTCATAGGGATTGAATGAATAATTTGTATTTAAACTAATTCTTAATTAACTACTTTAAAACAAAATTTGGAAAATGGTGATTTTGGAATTTTAAATAATAAAAAAGAATTTAATAAAACCAACTAAATAAATTGACAAAGATAAACTAAAGGAAATAGTTTTGAAAATAAAGTTAAAAGCCTAGGGTTCCGCCGTCCCATTAACAATCCTATGTAGTTTTACCAATTACTTTTGAATCACACATGCAACTTTGAAGGTTAGGTTTTCCTAATTTATATTCTACTTGGAACCTCCAACATAGAATGTATATCTAACATGCAACCCGTCTGGACGTTCGGATCAAATCTGAACATGAAAGACTCATTATGCTTTATGAAAATCCTTTGAAAAACCATGCAACCCTTAAGACGTGGTGTTCATCTTAAGTGAAATTACAATTATTAATCACAAGAAGCCAGCGTCAATTTCAGGGAACCTTCCGACCAAAATTGCATCCAATTACTGATCTAAAAATCCTAATGGTAGCTAAGCATTAAGACAATTAGACAGTTTAAAACAGTGATTAATAATTCAAAGTATGCACGCATTCAATCATAAGCATCTAAATAAAAATGCCATATTCATGCTAAGGCTCAAGGCTTCGCCCTAGCAAACGAAAATTAGTTACAAACAACCATAAACAAAATATTAAAAACAAGGATGGAAAACACCTAGAAAATAAACTTTAATCCAAAAGTTGTGTCGTAAACCCTAAGGCTCAAGGCTTCCCCTAATGTTGGGTCGTAAACCCTAATGGCTAAAAAGCCTTATTTATACTACTAGAAAATAAAACCCTACCTAAAAAAAGGGTCTTAGAATAAAACTAGGAAACCAAATAAATTAGGAAACATAATCCTAAATTGACTAGGAAAATTCGCCTAAAATCTGCACAGCCATGTTTCTGGATCTTCAGGGCTCCAAAACAGGCCCAAAATAACTAGAATTAAACCTTGAGATGTCCCGAACATAATTGCAGAAAGCCTCGAACCTAAAAGACATCATCTTGGACGCCAAAAAGCCCAAATAAGCCCAAAATGTCAGTTTGACAACATTGTGCGCTGCTCCTTTATTTCATCGCCATAAATAAACCGCTATGTAGAAAATTATGAAACTTTGACACGATCAAGTCAACAGACACATGAACATCCTCTAATTAGAATCACTCCAAAATTCATCCGTTTGACTACTTTTTGCTCAAGAGGAAATCGTATGTCCTATATTGAGAATATAAATCAAAGTATCAAACTTCTCACAAAATAACCAATAAATTAATACTAAGAATAGGGTAAAATATATAGTAAAATATCAACTCATCAAATACTCCCAAACTTAGCTTTTTGCTTGTCCTCAAGCAAAACAAAACTAGAAAACAAAAAATAAAAACTAACAAACTAGAAACTTAAATCAAACCTAGCTAAACAAAATTTCCATTCAAGTTGCAATCCATAAAAAAATTTAAAAATCAAAACATCTTTTCAAAAGTTCCAACCAATCGCACCACAGAGTCTAAGCCATTTAGAATCAATTAGAAAAGAATTCATGAACTTCCTTTGGTGTAAGGTGAACCAACATAGTTAAGGAGACTCGACCAAAACCTTTACCTCTCATCCCTTTTATTCAAACTTCACATACTAACTTCACATATATTTATTTCTTTTTCGAATTTTCATTTTTTTTCCAATAATAGTAGTGGTCGTGCAATGTTAGTTCCATTAAGCTTTCGATCCAACCCATGTAGCTAGCTTTAGGTCAATGACTCCCAAACCACTAAGGCTTTAGAGCACTAGGTGTAGAACACCTCTAAGGACTTATTAACCCGAGTTGAAAAGGCTACGAAACCAACTAACCACCTTGCCCCATGCCAAGACTCTATCGTTTGACGTGAGAATCACTGTTGGTCCGGCAGGACTGGCCCGGTTACTAAGCAAAGTCTAAGGTGGAACAATTATTACTTTATAACACATACTAACTTTACTTTATATATAACAAAAATTAAAATGCACTTGGACAAAAAGTAAGTATTTCAATCTCACTCCCCACAAATCATGTTGGTGTGAATGTGCAAATTTTCAGTATAATTCGTGAATTAATGTCTAATTAACAATAAATAGAAATGACTCTAATGTGAGATTAATCTTCACCATGTCCATTTGTTCTAACGTTTAAAATAATCTATAGATATTAACTTAAAAACAAAAAATTTTAACTGACATAAAAATTAAAATCCTAAAATTTTCCTTTTCCACCCCCAAACTTATTTCATACTTTGTCCTCAAGGTGTGGAAAATAAAGAAAAATAATAATAAAGCACAAAAATACGAAGTCCTAAAAAATTAAAATAACTAACTGTAAACACGAAAATTTCCTGAAACAAAACGAACAAGAACACGTGTACAAAATAATATTTGTATTAATGAATTTGTTTGGGTTACAATCTCTATGTGATTTGGTCATCTGATTCAATCTTCGTGAGATGTTGGCCTGCGGATTTGGTTGATCCAAGGGCCGTCGTGGCTTGATCTTGGCGTGGTTTTTGACGAAGAACGAAGAGAGCTTTCTTGATCTTTCGAGATTTGCTTGGGAACTTTGGAGCTTTGAGTTTTCAAGGCCTTGGTTTGACGTAAATTCTCTTCCAATTTTAGAGTAGAGAAAATGTATGTTCCCTGTCCCTGATCTTTTGATGAAGCAGCCTATTTATAGGCTTTGAGGATGAATTCCTACCATCCGTTTTGTTGGTGAGGATGAATCGTCACCGTCAATTTTTGTTGGTGAGAATGAATCACTACCGTCCATTTTGTTGGTGGAAATGAATTACCACCGTCCATTTTTGTTGGTGGGAATGAATTACCACCGTCTGTTTTTGTTGGTGAAGTGTATGATGTAGGTGAAACGGGTGGATGTTGTAATTTTAATGCAATGGTCGACATTTTATTTCACCAAAATTTTAATGTCTACACATGTAATTTTAATGCATTTGTTAATATTCATTTCACCGAAATTTCAATGTCTACAAATGCCCCCACTTCAAAGCGCGTCGTATACATGTGCTTGTCACGTGTAGAAGATGCGTTTTGAAGTCCTTCGATGTAGACGTTGATCCAAGGGCCATCGAGGCTTGATTTTAGATTCGATTGGAAGATTTTTTGGTTTCTTCCAATCTTTTAATTTTCCACAGACTTTTTCTTGAACTAGATTTGATTCAAGGGTGTTGGACACTTGTTCTTGAATCGGGCTTGTGATTTCTTCATGGGCCGTTGGGCTTGATCTTGAAGAAGCTGGACCACGAGCAGTTTGGTTGGGGATGGATCAGCACCCGCGATTGTCATAGTTGTCGATTCTCCACGAGCTTGACGCATCATGCGGATGTTTGAGTGGAAGTTTCGACATATTGCTTTTCTTCATCCTTGTCTTGGAGGCAAGAGCGAGGACAAAGGAAAGAACAAGGGAAAAACGTGATATGAGATACCTTTGCTTTCGATCCCAATGATATGAGATACTTTTGCTTTTGAAGAAGTAGCGGATGAACCGGCACATATGTATTGGTTGTGCTTGTCTCCATGTGTTTTGATGTATCAATTTCACCTACTTCGTCTGTTCTCCTTGCAGAGGCGGCATCCTCTTCGGAAGCACAAGATGTTGAAAATGAGTACTCGAGAGCAAGGCTAGGTAAGCAATCAGGGAAGGGGTTCCAGGCAGTCGGTTCCAAACCAGAGGTCTGATTTCGGGTTCCGACTGATTGTTTTCTTTCTCCTTGTCTTGCAGGCGTGGGCGAGGGCAAGGGAAAGAACAGGGAGATTGCATGATATGAGATACTCTTGCTCTCAGCCCTGATGATATGAAATACTTTTGCTCTTGCAGGAAAGAAGTGTAAGATTTTGATGCTGGTGCAGACTTTTTGGGTGGCTTGATTGAAGGGTTGTTTTCGGGGAAGAAGAGAATTGAGCATTCTCCCTTCCTCTTTTTTTTTTTTGAGAGGTTTGGTCGCAGAAGGGAGGACTTTGCATTTTGGATGTGTGCCTCCCCAATGAAGGATGAGGATGATGTATATAGGGAGGAATGTGGTAGTGCGCGGACGTGGATTCCACTCACGCCCGTCGGTGGAGGTATGTTGGTGCGGTAGTTGGCACAGTGATCTTGTTGGTGTGTGGTAGTTGGGACCGAGACTTCACGCGTTTTTGTCAGTATTGTGGTGGCTGAAACAGTCGCCTCCACGCGTTTTTTTTTTCTTCAACTTTGTCAGCCGTGTGGTGGTTGAAACAGTGAATTTTACGCGTTTTCGTCTTTGTCAGAAATTTTGACAGAGTCGCACGTGATATCTGAAAAAAAGTTGAGATTGTGTCTGGAAGGAGTTGACGGATTTTAGGCGGGAAAATCCGCCTCTTCAAAATATGGGGAGTGACGTGTTTTTGACCTTTGAACAGGTGGCTGCGTTGCTTCTCCTTTTATAGAGGTATCGATTGTATTCAAGACGCACGCTTTGAAGATTTCCGCCTGTGAAAATTTATCTTTGCCATATTTTCGAGATCTTACTCCATCCAGCCCTTCCCCTTTACCATTTCTGATAATGGCTTCCTCGTCTAACATTTGCTTAGATTTGAGTCTCGGGAACGACTCAAATCTTGGGAATGATACAGGGGTGCCACGCCAGGGTGATGTATGGCGCCCATCCTTCGTGTCTTCTAATGGCCCTCTTACGGTTGAAGACTCTGTGATGAGGGATGCAATAACAGCTACGGTAGTAGCCAGGAACCTTCTCACCCCTAGAGATAACAGGCTGCTTTCAAGGCGGTCCGATGAGTTGGCCGTCCAAGACTCCCTAGCTCTCAGTGTTCAGTGTGCGGGTTCCGTGTCAAACATGGGCCAACGCCTACTTGCTCGAACCCGCCAAGTTGAATCATTGATGGCCGGGATGACGACTCTTAGCCAAGAGATCGAGCAGCTCAAGCGTGAGAATAAAGAGCTGCATGTGCTTGTGAATAATTATTCGACGGGCATGAAAAGGAAGCTTGATCAGCTGTTGGACTCCGAAGGTCGCATTCAAAATGATCGTCAGAAGTTCGAGGATGCATTATGGAGGCACTTCTTGCCTTCGTCATCTGGAGCTCGAACAAGTATCGAGGCCTCGAATAATCCATCTTCAGCGCCCCCTCCTACTAGGGTTCTGCCGAGTACTGAGGCTTCACATAAGTGACGTTTGTGAAGGCTCCACCCTTTTTTTTTTTTTTTGTAATTTATTGAAGATATCAATAAACAGACTTTTATTTAGTGTCCTGTGCTCAATAAAACAATGGCCCACTAAGATGCTTTTTTCTTTTTTTTTCCCTTTTTTTTATTTATTTTTTATTTTTTTTAAGGGTGGTGGGAAATGACTTGGGCCACCATCACTTGATTTTCCTGTTTTTTGTCAGCCAAGTCCACCGTTATTTGTTCCTTTTTTTTTTTTTTTTTTTCAAAGGAATGCATATGCATTTATTTATCTATTTTTTTTGGCAAATATGATAAACATGTACTTTTTTTTTAATTTTTAATTTTTATTTTTTTTAATAATTATGCTAATAGTAGCTTGCACCTTCTTTTTGCGCGTGTGCATATTCTGCTGATGAGTACAGTAGATTGACACTGCTGGGTTCCTTGGTGGCCTTCCTTGCTGTACTGCGTTCTTCTTGCATGCAGAGCATCTTTTTTTTGTTTTTTACTTGCGCAGTCACCACATTGCAGAGGATATTGCATGCGGATCATTATTTATACAGTCATCATATTGCAGAAGATGCTGCATGCAGGTCGTATAGTTACCGCACTTCATCTGCTCCTCTGGGTTCGTCGGTGGGATTCCTCTTCTGCATCCTTTTTTCGCATGCGGACTTGCACAGTTATTACATCTTTGCCTGTACAGTTGCCGCACTCCATCTGATTCTCAAGGTTCCTATACACATATACATGTATATATATATATATGGGACCGAATCGTCACTGCTCGACAATTGCTCAGCCACTGCATCGCTGTCTTGCATCCCGACTGCCTGATCGTCCGTGCGTCTCTCGCTGAAAGTGCAAGTTACGGTGAAGGAGGAAACTAAAGCAGTGGCCAACTTTCCTTTGTGGAGTCTTTACGAGGTGAGGTTAGAATTTAAACCCTTGATATATTCTCTGCAGTGCAACCTCATATTTATCGAGCAAGGTTTTGTTGGTATTTTGGGTAATCTTCATTCTTAATAAAGCTTGAATAAGAATGAAGAAAGATGGGAAATATATTTTTCTATGGCTGCAGCACGGGAGATAAGAAAAAAACAGAGAGCTTTGTGAAAACAGAGATATTTTTCTATTCAGGATATTTTCTGTAACATATGGCTCAACACATAAGTCGACTGAAGACAAGATGTTGGGTCGACTGAGTGAGCCATCAGTCAGCCTTTTACAAACAGAATGAGTCGACTGAAGTAAGTCTTCAGACAACCCTTTTAATACAGCTTAGGTCGACTGAACAAAAACAACTGTCAGCCTTTGGGTCGACTCAAGCATTACATATTAACTAACAAGCATCTAAATTAGACAATAAACAAAAACAAAGGATTAACTTTAACACTCCCTCTTAATGCTTTGCTGCTTCACTCCTAAAAGTTCTCTTAGGTAGATGAATCTGTCTTTTGGTAATGCCTTGGTGAAGATATCAGCAACTTGATCTTCTGTCTTGCAGTAGACCACTTCCACTTCCTTGTCTTCCACAGCACCTCTGATGTAGTGATACTTTAGAGCAATATGCTTTGATTTACCATGACAGACAGGATTCTTGCTCATGGCAATAGCTGACTTATTGTCACAAAGGATATGAGTTGCTGATTCTTGTTTCTCACCAAAATCTTGCATAATTCTTCTCAGCCACACTGCTTGAGAGTTGCAATTGAAGCCGACACATACTCAGCCTCTGTCGTTGATAGTGCAACTGATTTCTGCTTCTTAGACGCCCAAGAGAATACTCCAGTCCCTAATGTAAAAGTATAGCCTGATGTGCTCTTCAAGTCATCCACACTACCTCCCCAATCACTATCACAGAACCCATACAATTTCGGTTCAACATTCCTTTCATACATAATACCAAAGTCAAGTGTACCTTGTATGTATCTTAGGATCCTTTTTGCAGCTCCATAGTGAATGCAAGTAGGTTTGTGCATAAATCTGGACAACAAGCTTGCAACATACATAATATCGGGTCTAGTTGCTGTCAAATACAACAAACTCCCAACCAGGCTTCTATAAACAGATTCATCAGTATCACCACTACCATATTCTCTTTGAAACTTTTCATTCACAACTAGAGGTGTTGCAACAGGCTTGCACCCAACCATTTTGAATTTTTCTAGAAGTGTTTTTGCATATTTCTTTTGAGTAATAAAGATACCATCATTTGATTGAATGATACTAATTCCCAAAAAATAATGCAACATGCCTAGATCGCTCATCTCATATTTCCTCATCATGTCATTCTTAAAATTCAAGATCATATTTTGATTACTTCCAGTATAAACCAAATCATCAACATATAAGGAAACGATAAGAATATCTGAAATACCTTCTGTTTTGACATAGAGGGCAGGTTCATTCTCACTTCTTTGAAAACCTCTTTCAGTGAAATATGAGTCGATCTCTCCATACCATGCTCTCGGTGCTTGTTTCAGGCCATAAAGTGCCTTCTTAAGCTTGTACACCTTGTGCTCTTGTCCTTTAAGAACAAATCCTTGAGGTTGATCAACGAACACCTCTTCTTTTAGGACTCCATTTAGGAAAGCCGACTTGACATCAAGTTGGTGTAGAAACCACCCATTCTGAGCTGATATGGAAATAAGGCCTCTGATTATTTCATGCCTAGCTACCGGTGCAAAGGTTTCTTGGAAGTCAATCCCAGGTTTCTGAGAATAACCCTTTGCTACCAATCTAGCTTTGTTCCTTTGAATGGAACCATCTTGATTGAGCTTAGTCTTATAAATCCACTTCACTCCAATGACGGAGTTGTCACAAGGTCTGTCCACTAGTTCCCATGTCTTGTTTTTCACAATGACATCAATCTCCTCTTGCATTGCAACCTTCCAAGTCTCTTCTTTCACTGCATCATCAAAGTTTTCAGGTTCTACAACACAGAAATTGCAGCTTTCATAGACTTCATTTAAGCTCCTTAACCGAACCGGTGTTGAACTTGGACTTGAAGTTGTAGGAGAGTGAACTTGAGGACTGTTTTCATGTGATAATTGTGGAATTTCTGGCTCAATTTCTTCTTCATTTGATTGATTTTCTTCTTCAATTCTGATTAGTGCAGATTTTTCTCGGATAGTTGCTTGATTCCAATCCCACGAAGATTTCTCACTAAAAAGAACATCTCTACAAACCACAACTTTCTTCTTTTTTAAATTGTAGAGTCTGTACCCTTTTGTGTATGAAGCATAGCCTACGAAAATGCATCTTTCACTTGACTCATCAAGTTTTTGTCTTAGTTCTTTCGAAACATAAGCAAAACAGATTGATCCAAACACTCTCAAATGATTCACGGATGGCTTTCTTCCACTCCATGCTTCAAATGGTGTTTTTCCTTCAACTGCCACTGTTGGATGCCTATTCATTAAGTAGACCGCTGTATTAACTGCCTCACCCCACAAATATTGAGGTATTCCCTTGTCATGCAACATTGCCTTAGCCATTTCGAATATGGTTCTGTTCTTTCTCTCAGCTACTCCATTTTGTTGTGGAGTGTAGCTAACAGTAAGTTGTCTTTCCAAGCCAATATCTTGACAAAACTTATCAAATTCTGTAGATGTGTACTCTCCTCCTCTGTCACTTCTAAGAACTTTGATTAGATACCCAGATTGTCGCTCAACCATAGCTTGAAACTTCTTGAAGATTGAGAACACTTCTGATTTCTGTCTTAGAAAATATACCCAAGTCATCCTGGAATAATCATCCACAAAGATTAGGAAATACTTGTTTCCTGCTTGAGTAGAGGTCTTCATAGGTCCGCAAACATCTGTATGAATCAATTCCAATGGAGCTTTTGCTCTCCAAGCTTTATCATGTGGAAATGAATCTCTATGATGCTTCCCAAGTGCACATCCTTCACAGATTTCTTCATTTTCTTGGATACTCGGCAATCCATACACCATTTATTTTTCTTTTAGCTTCTTGAGACTTTGAAAATTCAAGTGGCCAAGCCTTTTATGCCATAGCTTTGAATCTTCTTTCACTTCCATCTTGAATGCGGATTGAGTTGCATACTCAATTGTAAGAGGAAAACTTCTACTCTCCCTCATCTCAATTTTAGCAAAGAGTTGTTGACGATTTCTCCTATCATATATTTTGCAAGTATTGTCTCCAAAATATAAGTAGTAGCCATGCTCAATGAGTTGTCCAAGACTTAGCAAATTTTGCTTCAAGTCAGGAACTAACATGACATCCTTAATGAACATCTTCCCATTCTTCGTATGCACGGCAATAGTACCTTTTCCCAATGTATCGACTAGCTGCCCATTTCCCATCTTCACTCGGGTTAGGTTTGTAGTGTCAACATTATGGAGAATGTTCTTGTTTGCCGTCATATGATTGCTACAACCGCTGTCCACAAACCAAACTTTAGCTTCTTCTTGGACGGTTGTATCATGACCAACATAAAACATATTGGTCTCTTCATCTTCTGTTTTGGTGTAGTGAGCTAGCTGATTGTCTTTGTAAGTACAATCCTTTTGCATATGCCCGAATCTGCTACACTTGTGGCATTTCACTTTTCCTTTGAACCAACATTCACCGGAATGAGCTTTGTCACAAATTTTGCACTTCGAAACATACAAACTCTTCTCAACCTTTTTCTTCTCTTCAGAATTTCCCTTTCCTTCCCACACTTTGTTTTTGCCTTTCCACTTCTTGTTGGACTTGGCTTTGCTTTGACTTGAACTAGCTTCAGTTTTTGGATACACTGTAAGTGTTTGGAAAGCATTTTCTACATCATTGTTGTCATGCCTAGATAGTCTTTGAGCAAAACCTTTGAGAGAACCAATCAATTCTTCAACACTCAAAGTTGACAAATCCTTAGTCTCCTCTATGATTGAAACTATGTTGTCATACTTTCTTGGCAAGCTAATAAGATACTTTTGAACTATTCTCTCATCAGACAAGATTTCACCATAGCTCTTCATTTGATTAATAATCTCAGATAATCTACTCAGATAATCATCTAGCAATTCATCATCTTTCATTCTTATATACTCAAAATCTCTTCTCAAAGATTGGAGTTTAACTGCCCTTACCTTAGTAGAGCCTCTGTAGACTTTCTCCAAGACATCCCAAGCTGATTTGGCATCTGTCTCATTTGAAATTCTTGGAAAAATTTCATTGGAGATGGCATTTTGGATGACCCCAAGAGCTTTTGCATCTCTCTTGATGTTCTCCTTCAGTTCCTTTGTTTGAGTCTCTGTCAAAGCTTCAGTACTTAGAGGTACTACAAAGCCATCTTCAATCAAACTCCACAAATCATGAGATACAAAAATTGTTCTCAACGTTGTCCTCCAGAAGTCATAATTTACTCCATTGAAGATAGGAGTTCGAATCTCACCACTGCTACTTGAACCAGCCATGAATTTGAAAAATTTTGATTCTAGGGTTTCACTTAGAATTTTCCCCCTTTTTGAGAATCAAAGAAACGCCCCACTCTATTGATCAGATTGGCTCTGATACCATGTTGGTATTTTGGGTAATCTTCATTCTTAATAAAGCTTGAATAAGAATGAAGAAAGATGGGAAATATATTTTTCTATGGCTGCAGCACGGGAGATAAGAAAAAAACAGAGAGCTTTGTGAAAACAGAGATATTTTTCTATTCAGGATATTTTCTATAATATATGGCTCAACACATAAGTCGACTGAAGACAAGATGTTGGGTCGACTGAGTGAGCCATCAGTCAGCCTTTTACAAACAGAATGAGTCGACTGAAGTAAGTCTTTAGACAACCCTTTTAATACAGCTTGGGTCGACTGAACAAAAACAACTGTCAGCCTTTGGGTCGACTCAAGCATTACATATTAACTAACAAGCATCTAAATTAGACAATAAACAGAAGCAAAGGATTAACTTTAACAGGTTTTGGCAATAAATTCTTCGTTTAACTGTGCATGCGTATGTCTCATATATATATATATATACATATATCGTGCTGTCGAGGACGACTTTGATGTTTCTGGGTTGTCCGCATTCATATATATATATGATTTTGATCTTCTGGACTGCATGTGTTCATATATATATGTTGTAAGTGTCCCCTCATCCTGCATGCATATAAAGTCGTCCCATCACGGTCCATCACGGTTTGCATACATATACATATATATATATATATATAGATATAGATATCTATATATATCTATATATATATATATGTTGCAGGTGTCCCAGTTGTTTGTGATTTCTTTTATATATATATACATATATGTTTGCAGGGAGGATAGTTGGCTCCTTTCGATTTGATTGTATATATATATAATATATATATATATATATATATATATATATGTTTTTGCAGGGGGGACGGTCAGCTCCTTTTGATTTGACTACATATATATATATATACACACACACGTTTTGTAGGCTACCATGTGCCTTTTTTTATTTTTTTTATATTTGTATGTATATATATATATATATATATATATATATATATATATATATATATATATAGGTTGCACAATGTGTATGTGCCCCCTATTGACGGATCCCTTTTGTTATGATGCCAGGAATCTTCACAAAACTTTTAGAGCCGTGGTAGCAGGACGTGGGTGTGTTTGTGCCAAAGCCTGCAACAAGGCTCCTTTGTGTAGTGTCTTTTGACCACAGTTTTTTTTTCCTCGGTGGTGCGCTGCCGTGTGGAGCTGTGCACGAGACTGCAGCGGGGCTTTGTTGTGTAATGCCTTTTGGTCACAATTTTTTCATTGGCGATGTCGTTGCAGTGTGGTGTAAGAAATTGCTTGCGTAGTCACTGCAGGGTCGCGTAGTGTGATTGTGTGGCACCTTGATTTCTTTGCAACCGTAGCATTCTTTGAATGACCGTTTTGCAGCTACCCTTTTTATCGTGCTTTGCTACACTGCCGTCGCTGCATTATTTGCTGCACACCTTTGTACCGTCCACTGTCTGCTGCCTTGCTGAAGTTTTGTGGCTGACTCTTCGTTGCGGTCATGGTGTTTTTAAGTGTTTTAAGGGCAACACCATCACAATTCTTGCAAGGGAAGGTGATTCGCAAGATAGTGGAACGACGTTGAAGCTTTACGCACCGCTGACTGGCCCCAAGGCGCTTGTTCTCCCCGCAAAAGACAACTCCATGCATATTAAGTCATGGTCTTCTGAAGTGTCTTGGGAGGTGGTAGACTCTATTCGACCAAATGTGAAGAAGAGGGCGTGTTCATCGAAGATTCTTATCTTGAATTCTTCACACCATGTTCATGACAACCATCCGGCTTTGTTCAAGCTTCTTGGCGATCGCATCCGTAACGGAGCCGTGGCTTGGAGCGACACCCTGTCAACTACTGGAGGGGCTTCCTTTGTTGAGTTTTATTGGGAATGGCTTGAAGATGTTCTGAGTCGCTCCAAAGATGTGCTTACCAAGACAGGCCTTTACCATGCCGTATATGCATCTTTGTTCAGTTATGATCGTCATCCTCCTGTCATTCGTGCACTCTTCGAGCATTGGTGTTCAGCGACCAACACACTTCACACAGCTCGGGGGGAGATGTCGCTTTCTCTTAGGGATCTTCACAAGATGGGAGGCCTGCCGATCCAGGGAAAATTTTATGACGAAGTTGTTCCTAGCGTGGAAGAGTTTTCTTGTCGCAACAGTCGCGGATTGCCTGCGAGTTGTCGTTGTTTATTTTGGGCATATCACAAGCTTTTCCAAGAGGCTCCGGGTAAGTCAGGGGTGAAGATTTCTTCATGGATCCGATTTTGGTATCGGGGTACCATGAAGTACAAGAGGCCTTCGAAGAAAAGTGGCCGCAACAAGACAACCCGGCCTAAAGGAGACTCGGATCCGTCAGGTGTCATTGGTCCGGCTGGGCGCCATACCTCTGCTGAGTCGAAGGCGTTTGAGGATCTTGGCGTGGCGCCAGAGAACTTGGAAGAATCTTACTTAGCCGCTTTCTTAGCTTGATGGGAGGCCTGCCGATCCAGGGAAAATTTTATGACGAAGTTGTTCCTAGCGTGGAAGAGTTTTCTTGTCGCAACAGTCGCGGATTGCCTACGAGTTGTCGTTATTTGTTTTGGGCATATCACAAGCTTTTCCAAGAGGCTCCGGGTAAGTCAGGGGTGAAGATTTCTTCATGGATCCGATTTTGGTATCGGGGTACCATGAAGTACAAGAGGCCTTCGAAGAAAAGTGGCCGCAACAAGACAACCCGGCCTAAAGGAGACTCGGATCCGTCAGGTGTCATTGGTCCGGCTGGGCGCCATACTTCTGCCGAGTCGAAGGCGTTTGAGGATCTTGGCGTGGCGCCAGAGCACTTGGAAGAATCTTACTTAGCCGCTTTCTTAGCTTGTTGGCTTTGTAAGTTTGTTTTCCCAAAAGATGACGTCAACTTTGTCCGTCCCGGAGTCTTCAAAGTTGCTAGCAAGATGGTCGTGGGTGAATCTTTTACCCTTGCTATTTCGGTCTTAGCTAGTATATACAACGGCTTAAGTTTTGTTTCGAACTCGTTGAGCACTGAAGACCGTGATGCGGTACTCCCTTACCACTATGTGTATGCCTGGTTGGGCGAGTATTTTGGCACTCATTTTTCTTCGTTAACTTTAGACAAGTCGGGGCCTTCTTCACCGACTTCGGTCAAGTTGGGGCCTCTAATGACGAAGTATTCTGCCGTGCTTTCTGCGAAGAGTCTCGATGATTCGCAGGTGCAAACACTGTTCAGAAGTTGCGAAGGCTTGAGGATGGACCGCTTGGCAAGAGTTGGCTTGGCGCGGCAAGGCCTCATGGATGATTTGCATCTTCGTTCCTCAGACCTGTCTTATTTCATAAGTCTTCGTTCGGGGTATGTTTCTCTGCGGCAAGAAGGCCGATGCATAATTCAGCCGTATAATCCCCACCGTTTTAGCAGGCAATTTGGTTTTGTCCAAAACGTCCCCGGTAAGCTGAAGGAGAGAGACCAATCGAGATCCTTGCAAGCCGTGTATATTCATTGGGAGTCTTGTACCCGTGCATGTACTAATGCTTCTATCACTTTGCCAGCAAAAGACGAGTTCAAGAACAATCCAGTGACCCGTGCTTACGTGAGTTGGTGGTCGAAGGTACATTACGAGGATTTGGGGATGGCAAGTGATACCAATTCTTCTCATTCTCGCCGTGAAGCTTCGAAAGAGGGTTGTTCTGCAGTTCCTACGCAGCTGGTACCTTTTGACTGTGCGAGTGCTACCCCATTGTAGGATAGACCTGTGGTCCCAGTCTGTCAGCGCTTGTGCTTGCCTTCCTCCCGTGATGTTTCTGAAGAGGCGGGTGACGAAGTTGATTCGCACGAAGATAGACTTATTTTGCGGTAGCGTCAACAAGCTTTAAACAAGCGACTGTTCGAAGTCACTCAGGTTGATAGCGACATCAATTTTCGTCATAAGAAGAGGGAAGTGCTCAGGCTCCCTCAATCCGATGGCCGCACGTCATTTGAGGAAGATGTATGTATTTCTCTCCCTTCTATTACCTCTCCTTCATTCATTACTTTAGCTTTCGTCTCTAACACTTTTCCTTGTCTTCTTTAGGTTGGGCCTTCTACGTTATTTGGAGGCGATCTACCTACGGACGCTGAAATCGGGGATCCGCCTGGTGCAGAGCTTGTTCAAAATTCGCCGAACTTGCCAAGTTTTCCGTGCACAGGTGAAGGTGTGCAAGAGTTCGTCGTGCGCCCAACACTTTTGCCGGCTAGTTCTGAGATCTCATTGAGAGGGCCGAACCTTAGCGGCACCGAGCAACTCATCCGCCGCATCAGCCTTCGCGCGGCCATAGACATCAAAAGTCATATTGAGAGCAGGATTTCAAAGTGCCCGTTGGAGGACCTTGCGTTGCTTAGAGGGGATTTGCTGAAGCTCGTTTCTGCAATTGACAACCTTAACGTTGATTCTTCATCTTTGAGGATCAAGATTGCCGAGCTTATGGCCGCTTCGTATGAGTACTCTTCTTTGCGTGCAATTTCCTTGGAGAAATTGAGTCCGGATGCTAGGGCTCAACAACTTGCAATAATAGACTCCTCGCTGGCCCAAGTCCGATCTTCTCAGCAAACTGCTTTGGGAGATTATCAGATTACAGAGACTTCTTTAGCTTCCGTCCGAGCGCGTCTCGATGCATTAGTGCGAGAGCGAGAGCGGTTGGAGACCGAATCATCTCATCTTGAAAGAACGCTTGTGGAACAGAAAACTACACTTTCTCAGTACCAAGAGGAGATTTCTCACTTAGAGCAGGAGAAGGGCGCGGCTACAGAATCGCCTATTTTGTCTCCTACTGAGGTCGAGACTCTGAAGTCTTTGGAAGGCTTACTCGAGGATCACCTTCGCAGTTTTAGGGATATAGCCTTTGAGTAGTGTCTTCTCTTTCCCTTTCTTGTTTGTAACAAGGCTCTAGAACTGACTCCTTCCTTTAAAGAATTAGTGTATTTTCGTTCTTGAATTTGCTCTTCATTCTTCAAAGTGTTTGTGTTTTTGTTGATGATGTGACTGTACTTGAAGTTTTGAGGCTTCAAGTTGCCTACGTACCCTCGGTTAAGGAGGGATCAAGTTATTACGTAGTTCAAATGAATGATGGATTTTTTTTTAATTTTTTTTTAATTTTAATTTTTTATATTTTTTTTTCTTTTTTATTATATATATATATATATATATATATATATATATATATATATTTTGAGGATTTTGCCGTACACAGTTTATGTTCTTGCGGGCCAAGAGCGTAAATCGCTTGTTTTAGGGGTAGTAACGCTTCAAGAACCTGCCGTTGATGGGGCCGATCCTCAAACCGTCATCCGCCATGATTAAGTAGGCGCCGCTGGTGTAAACTTCTTGTATTACGTACGGTCCATCCCACTTTGATGTGAACTTGCTTTTTGTTTTATGAGTTGTGATAATAGGCCTACGCAATGCAAGGACAAGATCCCCTTTTTGAAAAGAACGAGGGTGAACTTTCATGTTGAAAGCCTTGGACAGCGGTGCTTGATAACACTCCAAGTGCTGCTGAGCTTCGAGCCTTCTCTCATCCAGCGCATCTAGCTCTTGGAGACGCAACTTTGCATTCTCTTCGCCAGTCAAGCCTTCTTGTATAGCCATTCTTAGTGAAGGGATTTGACTTTCGAGTGGTAGAACAGCTTCTACACCATACACGAGAGAATAAGGCGTAGCTTGGGTAGGAGTTCTGTGTGTTGTCCTATATGCCCAAAGTGCTTCGCTTATTCTTTCGTGCCAGTCTCTCTTTGTTCGGCCAATCACTTTCTTTAGAAGGTTGCACAATGTCTTGTTGAATGCTTCTGCAAGGCCGTTGGCCGGAGCATGATACATGGAAGACTTGTGTTGTTTAAACTTGTATTTCTCGCAGAGCTCGTCCATGAGTCGATTGGAGAATTGTTTTCCGTTGTCAGTGATGATGTAGCGAGGTACACCATATCGGCGGATGATATGTTCCTTGATGAAACGAACGACAGTTTCCTTCTTGACTTCCCTTAGGGGTATGGCTTCAGCCCACTTGGAGAAGTAATCTGTTGCCGCTAGGATGTAAGCTTCTCCCGCAGATGACTTTGGCGCAATTGGCCCTACGACGTCCAATCCCCATGCATCAAAAGGCCATGAAGCGACTGTGGGGTGTAATGGTTCAGGTGGTTGATGTATGAAGTTGGCATGGAACTGGCAGGCTTGGCATCTCTTGGCATGTTCTAGACAGTCTTTTACCATGCTTGGCCAGTAATAACCCATTCTTTTGAGCCGGAAATGTAGCTTTGGCCTAGACTGATATGCCCCGCACACGCCTGAGTGTGCTTCTTCCATGGCTTGATTGGCCTCCCCTTCACTTAAGCATCTCAGAAGTACTCATTCAAAAGAGCGTCGATAGAGCGTTCCTTTGTAGTAGAGAAAATGATGTGCTCGCCGACGTATTTCGGAGCGGTGTCTAGGATCATTTGGAAGCTTTCCATGCTCCAAGTAGTCGATCAGCGGCTGTCTCCATTCTTCAGCGTTGACTAGAAGTACTGAGATAACATTTATATCATCTGGTAACGTCTCAGTGACGAGTGGGGTTACCCATCTTTGGCAAATCGGCACGTCTGCCGCTTCATCTTCTCTTAGCGTCATGCTTGAGGCTAGGTTGGCTAGAGCGTCCGCTATTTGATTCTCTTTCCTTGGCACGTGCTCTAGCGTTACGGCCTCAAACTCTTGTAGCAGTTGAGTTGCCAGCCGAAAGTATGGGATGAGATCATCCTTCTTTACTTCATATTCGGTCAAGAGTTGATTGATCACGAGCTTAGAGTCGCCGTATACCTCGAGGGCTGTGATTTCCATGTTGATCGTCATTTGAAGACCAATGATCAGTGCTTGGTACTCAGCGACGTTGTTGGAGCACAATTCACTTAGCTGGAAAGAATAAGGTAGTATTTGCCTTTGTGGTGACATGAATACTACTTCTGCCCCTGCTCCGTATGTTCGTGCGGATCCATCGAAGAACATCGTCCATGTCGGGTAGATGTCGATGTAGAACACTTCCTCGTCAGGCAAGTCGTCTGAGATTTCCCAATCAACTGGGATTGGGTGATCAGCAAGGAAGTCTGCTAGAGCTTGTCCCTTGACGGCTTTAGCAGGGACATAGATGATTTCATACTGATTAAGAAGCAACGCCCATTTAGCTAGTCGCCCTGTCAAGACTGGTTTGGACATGACGTATTTGACTGGGTCAGCTTTAGCGACCAGGTGGATGGTGTAAGCCTGCATGTAATGCCTGAGCTTCTGGATGGCGAACACCAAGGCGAGGCACATCTTTTCTATTGGGGAATAGTTTAACTCAGAGCCGGTGAGAGTTCGACTGAGGTAGTAAAGCGCTCATTCTTTCTGGGATTCATTTTCTTGTGCTAGGAGTGCTCTAACTGAATTTTCTTGGGCGGCGATGTATAGTATGAGCGGCTTTCCAGGCACAGGTGCCCCCAGGACAGGTGGACTTGACAAATATTTTTTTATGCTTTCAAAAGCATTGTGGCATGCTTTATCCCACACAAATGGAACATCTTTCTTCATGAGTCGACTGAATGGTTGACAACGTCCTGCAAGGTTGGAGATGAAACGCCTAATGAAGGCTAGCTGTCCTTGTAGACTTTTCAGCTCGTGCAGGTTTCTTGGTTCGGGCATGCTTTGGATTGCCTTGATTTTTTATTGACCTACTTCGATGCCGCGGTGTTTGACAATGAAGCCGAGGAACTTTCCAGATGTAACGCCGAATGCACATTTTAACGGGTTCATCTTGAGGTTATATTTTCGCAGCCTTTCAAATACTGCTCGCAAATCCTTCAAGTGATCTGATTTTTTCTTTGTCTTGACCACCACATCGTCTGCGTAACATTCTACGTTTTTGTGCAGCATATCATTGAAGATTTTCTGCATTGCGCGCTGATATGTAGCTCCAGCGTTCTTCAGACCAAACGGCATCACCTTGTAGCAGTAGATACCTTTTGGAGTGCGGAAGGCTGCGAGTTCTTCATCTTCGAGAGCCATGCGAATTTGATTGTATCCCGAAGAGCCGTCCATGAATGATAGTGCTTCGTGGCCAGTGGTTGCGTCCACCATGATTTCAATGATTGGCAAGGGGGAGTCGTCCTTTGGGCAAGCATCATTGAGGTCTCTGAAGTCTACACAAACACGTATTTGTCCAGATTTCTTAAGGACAATGACGATGTTGGAGATCCACTTAGGGTATTGCACCTCTCGAATGAAGCCTGCTTCGATCAGCTTGTCAATCTCGATCTCAATTTGTGGGATGAGCTCGGATCGATAACGTCTTGGGGTTTGCTTTATCGGTCGCGTTCCAGGCTTGACCGCAAGGTGATGCACATCGATGGTAGGGTCAAGGCTGGGCATTTCTTTGTATGTCCAAGTGAAGACGTCTTTATACTCTAACAGCAGTTGGTAATACTCCTCTATCTAGTCTGTACTTAGCAGTGCGCTTACGAAAATAGGTTTTGGTTCCTCGCTTGTGCCTAAGTCGAGTTCTTTGAGATCATCAACTGTGGCTTGCCCTCCGTCTTCGAGCTGTGGTGGTGCAGCAGTGACATCTCCCTCAAGGATTTCGTCTTCTTTGCCTTCTTGGACTGTGATGTGGAAGACGTGTCGGGCTTCCTCTTCAGTGTCGTCCTCTTGGGCTTGTTGGCATGAGGGTTGTCCGGTATGGATGATGGTGCGCCTCCTTATTTTCAGTGGTCCATTTGTATCAATCTCCAAGATTGCTTGGCGCTTCATCCTTGAAGGAATTGGGCTTCGAATATCGCCTTTTTCTGCTAGTTTGTTGAGTTTTCCTTCTTTTGGCGTCGTCTCATTCTTTCCAGAAGGCTTCATGTTGCTTTCAAGTTTTTCCAACACCGACGGTCGCGAGGGCGAACTAGCCATGTCGCTTTGTTTCTTAGGTTTTGACAACCTTTCGAAAATAGAGCCTTGGGATGTTGGTGCTTTAAGCCTCTTGAAGACAGAGGTTCGAGTTGGACCACCAATGCGATGAGGTGTAGATATTCTTAGTCTCGAATGACTCATCCTCTTAAAAACTGCTATTCGAGGGGCAGAATCAAGCTTTTCTTGGCTTTGTACCACGCTCACGCTGATGTGTTGAGCGCTAGCATTTTTTGCTTTGCTTGAAATCCTCACAGGTGCATTTGGTATGAAGCCGATTCCTGCTTTGCCGTTGTCAACTCCGTAACCATGCTCTTTTAACCTCTTTTGAGTCTTGGTAAGGCCACGTTCTTTGTTGCTGACAATGTCTGAACCCTCATTTCCAAGTTTTGACGAGGGAACGAAGGCGTACCCAGCCTTTGACATGAGTTTGTAGGCGTTTGGATCAAAACCTTCTTCGGTCCTTTTGGTTGGGAGGAAGCTTGGTTCTACTCCTTTTGGCAGAGCTTTTGTGAAGCTCTGTGGTGGTTTTGCGATCTTTGTCTCGCCTAGCTGTGTCAGAGGCAAAAATGCATTTGTCTTAAGCAATCCTACATCACCCTCGCGCTGTTGCACGTTAGTTTTGCTTGTCCCCGTTTCAAATGGGGATTGACCATTCTTTCTTTTTGACATCGGGATGTATCGGAAGACAGGTGTGTTCGGTCCTTTTGAGGGCGTCCTGCTCCCTTTGGTTATTGCAGGTTCGACAAACTCATCACCATTTTTGCTTGAAGATGGTACGACCTCTCTTTCTTGCTTCTTGGTCATGGCTTGCCATTCTTGCCTTTTGGGTGTTGCTTTGCCCGTAGACTTGATTTCTTTTGGAAGAGCTTCGGGCACCATGTCTTCCTCCATGTAGAACTTGGCGTCTGCAAAGTGTGATTCAGATTCGGAGAATGGCTTGGTATCGCCTTGGATCACCTTCACTCATTCTCGGTAGAATTTTACACATTGGTGGAGGGTGTATGGTACTATTCCATTCTCATGGATCCAAGGTCTTCCTAAGAGTAGGCTATATGAAGTTCTTGCCTCAATCACATGGAATATTGTGCTTGAGCTGAGTTCTCCAATGGTCATCTCTACTCGGATCATGCCTATCGCCCTTTGTCCCCTTGGTTAAAACCCTGGATTAGCAAACGGCTTAGGGACAACTCATTCACCTTGATGCCGATCGTGGTCATTGTTGATTTTGGCATGATATTTATGGCCGATCCACCGTCCACCAACATGCGGTTGACTTTGTGCCCCCTCATGTACCCTGATATGAAGAGAGGACGGTTGTGAGGCTTGGATCTTAGTAGCAAGTCTTCGTCGGTGAAGTGGATTGCGTCACGGGCAGCACAACACATGGCATATTCATGTGGTCGAAACTCTAAGCCTTCGTCCTTGCTTTCTTGCACCTTGTGGTCATTGGGACTCGCCAAGGTCGCTGCTAGTTCTTTCTCTATTTCTTTGGGTGATTGTAGTGCCTCCGCGACGTTAGAGTGTGCTAGCAAGCTTTTCTTGGGTGTGAAGGTACTGCCTTCCTCAGTGGCGATAACCTTGCCTCTTGAGGATTCTTCCACTTCTATTTCGACCACGTGACATGCGGCGATAATGCACTGTTGGAAGAAGTCACCCGGGAAGTACTCATGCAAAGAGATAGGAATGCGTGGCCCTTGCTCAATAGGCTCCCCAGCGTGTGTTGGCTTAACGGCAATCGTTTTTCCTTCGGGTTTCCTATTACTGCGGCGGCGATGCCTTCTCCCTTCCTTCACTTTTGGCCTTGTGGCTGGTGACTTTGGCTTCCTTTTTTTTTGTAGGTCACGAATGTCCATCCTTCTTCGTTGTCGGTAAGCGCATCTATGTCGTCTGCCCCCAGCGATGGTTGTGCGGACGGGGGCATGTGATTTGAGCTTTGAAGGGGATGGTCATGTGTCACCTGAAGAGGCACCGGATCGAAGGATCCAAACACGATCGTCGTAGTGTGTGTCGCGGCCGTGTCCTCTAGGTCGAGCTCAATTCGCCCTTGTTGTGCTAACTTCATTATAAGTTCCTTGAGGATGAAGCACTTGCCAACGGGATGACTTACGATGCGATGATACTTGCAGTACTTGGGGTCATTAACGCGATTCATCTCCTCGGGGCGTTTGCATTCAGGTAGCTTGATCACCTTCTTTTCCAGCAAGTCGTCTAGCATTGTGGCCATGTCGGAGTCCGAAAATGGGTATGTCTTCTGTTCTAGTTCCCTCAAGGTGTTCCTATACCTATCTTGGGTGCGAGGGGGCTCGCTTCTTTTTATCTCATTTCCTTTGCTCTTGGAAGAAATCTTGATAGGGGCGGATGAGGCCTTGCTGAGAGCGAATGAGGTCTTGATGAGAGTAAACGAAGTCTTGATGGGAGTAGTGTTGACAGCGAAAGTTTCCTTGGCAGGCTTTTTCCCAGTATTGTCTGTGTTTGGGGCGAACACCTTATCCTTCTTAAAGTCGGTGATCAGCTATTTCTTCCCATGATTGGCGATGCTCAGTTCCATGTCATGGGAACGAGTCGCCAGCTCCTCAAATGTTCTCGGTTTTATGCCTTGAAGGATGTAATGTAACCCCCAGTGCATCCCTTGAACACACATCTCAATGGCGGAGGTTTCAGAAAGCCGATCTTTGCAATCCAGACTTAATGAACGCCATCTGTTGATGTAGTCGACAACAGGTTCGTCCTTCCATTGTTTTGTACTTGTTAGCTCTAGCATGCTAACGGTGCGGCGAGTGCTGTAGAAGCGGTTGAGGAATTCCTTTTCTAGCTGATCCCAACTGTTGATAGACTCGGGCTCGAGGCCGGTATACCAGTCGAAGGCATTGCCTTTCAACGAGTGCACGAACTGCTTAACAAGGTAATCCCCCTCTGTTCCAGCATTGTTGCAGGTTTCAATGAAGTGGGCGACATGTTGCTTTGGGTTTCCCTTTCCGTCGAACTGCATGAATTTTGGTGGCTGATATCCCCGCGGCATCCTCAAAGCGTCAATCTTCCTGGAGTAGGGCTTTGAGTATAATACGGAGTCATGTGAGCTTCCTTCATATTGCGCCTTAATGGTGCTGGCGATCATCTCCTGCAACTGTTGGATAGAGAGAGATCCCATGAGCGATGCCGCTTCATCTGGCTTCCGTTTTTCTTCAGCTTTCTCCACTAGGGGCTCCTCTTCTTCATCGACTTCTTTCTTCGTCGGGTCAACCTTTAGGTCGACTTTCACGTTTTGTGCCTCCAGTTGGCTCGTGAGCGCGGCGATTTGCAAATCCTTTTCTTCCACAGTTCGTGTGAGTTTTGCGATCGCTTCATTCATTTGAGCCAGCTGCTCCTCGATCGAAGTCGCTCCGGTGGTCATGACTTGCATGACCGCACTGTCGCTCGAGTCGGTATCGGAAAACAGAGACTCGGAGTACTTCCCCGGGCTTTCCTCCCTTGGCGCCTTCAGCGAGGCTAGGGTGATCACAGGCTCGTGCCTCGGGTGTTCTTGTTTCTCCAGCAAAGTTGATGCGGGGGTGGAAGATGCAGCCAAAAGAGCTCTTGCCTTGCTTCGAGTTATGACCTCCGAAATGCCCCCACCTGCAGCGAGGATGGGCTTGTTCTTCGCATTGGGTGCGGGAACAACTTGATATTTTCTTGTTGCCATTGATTTTGGGGGTTCTCTTAAGCGGAGAAAGAGATGAGAGGTAGAGATAGTCCCACTGGGCGTTCCAAATTTGTAAACACGAAAATTTCCTGAAACAAAACGAACAAGAACACGTGTATAAAATAATATTTGTTTTAATGAATTTGTTTGGGTTACAATCTCTATGTGATTTGGTCCTCTGATTCAATCTCCGTGAGATGTTGGCCTACGGATTTGGTTGATCCAAGGGCCGTCGTGGCTTGATCTTGGGGTGGTTTTTGACGAAGAACGAAGAGAGCTTTCTTGATCTTTCGAGATTTGCTTGGGAACTTTGGAGCTTTGAGTTTTCGAGGCCTTGGTTTGACGTAAATTCTCTTCCAATTTTAGAGTAGAGAAAATGTATGTTCCCTGTCCCTGATCTTTTGATGAAGCAGCCTATTTATAGGCTTTGAGGATGAATTCCTACCATCCGTTTTGTTGGTGAGGATGAATCGTCACCGTCGATTTTTGTTGGTGAGAACGAATCACTACCGTCCATTTTGTTGGTGGGAATGAATTACCACCGTATTTTAATGCATTTGTTAATATTCATTTCACCGAAATTTCAATGTCTACACTAACACAGACAAGGAAAAGAAACTAGTAACATAAAAACAGAAACAATAAAATGAAATATAAAATAACAAATCAAATAGAAAACTAAAAAAAAGAAAAAGAAACTGACCCACCTGGGATTCGAAGTGGTGACCTGGTGCAAGGAAAATATGCTTTGGGATGAGCACCAAAGGCGCCTAGCTTCTCACGACACACACGGAGCCACACGTGCTAGCTTCCACGTGTGTCAAATTCTAACAAAGGCAAATATAAAAGCAGGACACCCTGATTCTTCATTTCACACCGTGGTAGACTGGCCCCTCTCTCTTTTCTAAAAAACCCAAAACATTTCCAAAATCCTCTAGCCTCCAAAACTCGGTCCATAACCAGGTCCTCGAATATCCCTCTCTGTGAGTTCTATATGGGTTCTCTACTTCACGAAGCCGCAAATTTGCAGAAAGCCCAGAGCCATGAATGCCTTCCATTTCAGAACCTATCCAAACCAAAATCATTCGAGTGCAGTCACCACTCCTCTGCGATGTCCTCCTTTATCGTCTCAATACCTCCACGTCTTATAAATCCAGCTCGCTTGAGCAACAAGACCTTTAGCATGCGAAGATGAAATCGCAAATCACATCCCTTCTCTGAGTTTGACACACTCACATGTATTTTTTTTCCTCATTTCCCTTCAATTTTGTCTCAGATGCTTAGATTAGGGAAAATGAACGAAAATTGCCTAATGCATGTGTGTTTCCTATGTTGTAGAGTTTGATCGGAAACGATGCGGATGACAGAGAGACGAAGATGCAACCACCTAGCACGGATCCCAAATACGGAAGAAATACTGACCATGGAGAAACTGAGATTCACGGATCTGCATTGAAAATGTATGCTTCTATATCCCTGTAATTATGTGGTCTCAGTTTGTTGAATTGGCTTGTTCGTCATGCATGCAGAGCTCTACAAATTCATCTTGTCTTATTCTCTATGCTATTACATGCCTGCATCCATGTATCTCTTGATTTGCCCACTATGCTCTTGGGCTTGGTTTCTGTCTGTGCTTTGCATGTTTGCCATATGAGGAATATTGGGCCAAATTTTTGCTTGAATCTGCATCTGAACTTGGACATGAACAATCGTCTCACCTCTGTGCTACTTGGATCCCACCCCCAAACTTGTTTGTTAAATATATATAATTTTTTTATGAAATGTGAGAAAGTGAGTAAAAGGGGTCCAATTAGCATTGAGGCCTTGGCAATCCCCACTGTAACATTCTTGAACTCAGCCTCATTCTTTTCTGCATTCGTGTAATTTTTGTATTTTACTGCTGATAATGAAATCCCCGATGAATGTTACGGATGTGAATGCATCAATGCTGCTTTGATTTTGTGCAGTGGAATTTAGGACCGAATCAATTCCAAACGTAATCTCCAAAGGCCAAAAAAAAAAAAAAAAAAAACTAATTAGACAAGAACTAAAGAGTGCAACTATTTTTTATAAAAAAAACATAAAGGCAAGAGACCAAATAAACGAAAATAAAAGAGAGTTAGAAAAATTGGGTTGCCTCCCAATTAGCTCTTTAGTTAACGTCTAGAGCTAGACGTAGAGGAAAGAATTGTTGATCACGTCACTTATTCTTCTAAAGTCAACCACCCTTAATAGCATCATATGTCAACAGTAGGTACGGCGTGAATTTATCTTTATCAACTGTGCATTTAAAACCAATGGGTGAATTTTTCTCAGACACCCTTCCGTGGGAATGAGTCTTTGTAAACAAATAAGGTGCCTTGACTCCCTTCCAGTGAGGTTTTGGTATCTGTTGAATTGGCTTCCACCTTGTATTTAACACCCACAATTTCTACACTTGCCGAAGTTCTCTATGAGGCAACTGGTAGCCAAAAAATGTTTCGTGCTTCCCTTCATAGAATTTACCCTGCTCATAAAATTGGATCTGACATTCTTGAAATTTGATGGGATCTACTGTTGGCTTGTTTATTTTAGCAACCAAATTTTTTTTTATTAATAGTATGCCCTGTTTCCAAAGTTGTAATGTCCACAAGCTGACCTTGTGATGTACCATATGCTAATTTTGTATGAATAGCTTCTAACCCTTCAATTTTTGTGCATTCGTACAGCCTTTGTGGGAAGGATTCTGGCGGCACATGAACCTGGGTTGACATATATTTTGGGAGGATTTCAGGATCAGCATATGCTTTCTCGTAGAACTCCACATGAATTTCCTCAAGTGCGATGGGCTGTGCAGGTGCATAAACTTTTACAGCATAAAAAACATTTGTATAAGTAGCCTGCTCTGTGTCTAGATTGATAGTGTGCAAGATCTGATCATATGACTTCCCTAATTTTGATTTGGTGTGAGCATCCCCATTTAATCCGTCAGTGTCAATGCAATCCTGCAACTTTGTGGGTTGCTTTGCACCATCTTGATATGGTATGTGTGGTGTATGGACTTGAGTAGGAGCGAATTCTTGAGAAATTTCATAATCATCAGGGGTTGTTTCCTCTGTTGGGCATGTGTCACTGGATGGTGTCTCTTCTATTTCATATTCTTTCATCCAAGTATCGTTGGTTTTTCCCCACCTCAATGTTTGATTTGCAGGGCACTCATCTGAAACTTGCTGATTAGCAATTGCTTGAGTAGGAAAAATTGAATCGGAATCGTTTTCTTGTTCAGCCAATTGATACGTGAGCTGCCCAATTTGCTGCGCCAAATTGTCAATTGAATTTATTTTCTGCAACTTTGGGGTATTCTCCATAAACAACCTAGTGGACTCTTCCAACTTAGCAATCTAGTCCTCCAAAGAAAGTTTTTGTGGCACACTTGGGTGCTGAAAAGCCTGATGATTGCTTACCCACATAGAAGTAGGATGCTCAGTCCACTGATTGTAAAAGTTTGAATATGAATCGTTCTCGTTTTCTATGAATTTATACGCAAGCTGCCTTTCTTGCTCTTCAATTATCTTTGCTGGTGGTTTGGTATTCGGCGTGCTATCAAAAAATTTCTTGACACACTCTGCCAATTCAGCAAATTGGTCTTCTAGAGATCTTTGTGGCACACTTGACTGTTCAAAAGGCTCTTGATTACTCATCCACATAAAACTAGGCTGCTCAGTCCATCTTGGATTGTAAAATTCTGCAGAGGGATCACACCTAGGCCTTTGAGAGTTCCTTGTAGTGATATAATTCTGCACAAATTCCCTTGATGTTAATGGCTCTCGCAAAGATAGTCCTAGTGGTGGTGCGAATCTAGGAGGTTCGAAACTCATCTTTGCCTAGCTCTCAAAATCAACAAATTGTAGTCTGCAAAAATAAAAATAAAGAAAATCAACAAGTAAATAAAAAGATATATACAAAAATAATTAACCAAGAATATGATACACACAAATTGTTTAAACAATCCCCGGCGACAGCGCCAATTTCTTGATAGGGATTTTACCACCTGCAAAAGTAGGAATAAAAACACTTAAAAATACTTGCAAGAGGATAAGGTAGTTGTAGTATGAACGGCTCAAGTAAGGTCGTTTTCCACAAGGATTGAATGAATAATTTGTATTTAAACTAATTCTTAATTAACTACTTTAAAACAAAATTTGGAAAATGGTGATTTTGGAATTTTAAATAATAAAAACGAATTTAATAAAACCAACTAAATAAATTGACAAAGATAAATTAAAGGAAATAGTTTTGAAAATAAAGTTAAAAGCCTAGGGTTCCGCCGTCCCATTAACAACCCTATATAGTTTTACCAATTACTTATGAATCACACATGAAACTTTGAAGGTTAGGTTTTCCTAATTTATATTCTACTTGGAACCTCCAACATAGAACGTATATCTAACATGCAACCCGTCCGGATGTTCGGATCAAATTTGAACATGAAAGACTCATTATGCTTTATGAAAATCCTTTGAAAAACCATGCAACCATTAAGATGTGGTGTTCATCTTAAGTGAAATTACAATTATTAATCACAAGAAGCCAGCGTCAATTTCAGGGAACCTTCCGACCAAAATTGCATCCAATTACTTATCTAAAAATCCTAATGGTAGCTAAGCATTAAGACAATTAGACAGTTTAAAACAGTGATTAATAATTCAAAGTATGCACGCATTCAATCATAAGCATCTAAATAAAAATGACATATTCATGTTAAGGCTCAAGGCTTCGCCCTAGCAAATGAAAATTAGTTACAAACAACCATAAACAAAATATTAAAAACAAGGATAGAAAACACCTAGAAAATAAACTTTAATCCAAAAGTTGTGTCGTAAACCCTAAGGCTCAAGGCTTCCCCCAATGTTGCGTCGTAAACCCTAATGGCTAAAAAGCCTTATTTATACTACTAGAAAATAAAACCCTACCTAAAAAAAAGGGTCTTAGAATAATACTAGGAAACCAAATAAATTAAGAAACATAATTCTAAATTGACTAGGAAAATTCGCCTAAAATTTGCACAGCCACGTTTCTGGATCTTCAGGACTCCAACACAGGCCCAAAATAACTAGAATTAAACCTTGAGATATCCCGAACATAATTGTAGAAGGCCTCGAACCTAAAAGACATCATCTTGGACGCCAAAAAGCCCAAATAAGCCCAAAACGTCAGTTTGACAACATTGCGCGCTGCTCCTTTATTTCATCGCTATAAATAAACCGCTAAGTAGAAAATTATGAAACTTTGACACGATCAAGTCAACAGACACATGAACATCCTCTAATTAGAATCACTCCAAAATTCATCCGTTTGACTACTTTTTGCTCTAGAGGAAGTCGTATGTCCTACATTGAAAATATAAATCAAAGTATCAAACTTCTCACAAAATAACCAATAAATTAATACTAAGAATAGGATAAAATATATAGTAAAATATCAACTCATCAGTTGCTCCCATGGCAGCTAAAGATTTCTCTAGAAGCGGTATGCACCTCACCATGGAGACTTGTTGATTGATGGTTTTGTTCTTGGATTAGGTAATTTTTATTTGTTTTATTTTGTTCTGTTTAGTGGGTCTGGGTGAAATCATTTCAGCGAGTTGTTTGTGACCTTGTTATTAATGTAATGAATTTTGTGTGCTCTAGAGCTAGGTATGTTGCATTTGTCGTCTTTGTGGCAGATTTGTACTGCTTGCTCATAGTTGTTGTTGTGGTAGCCGTGTAGGGGTTCCTTATTTGCAAATTTGTGAGAATTTATCTCATGATCAAGATATTGGTTGCAAAAGAAATGTACCTATATGGCACCTTCTTGTATATGTTTGTTTTAATAAAAGAAATTTTTATTGCATTTGTCAAAATTAAAAACCATTTCTGAAAAAAAAAAAATTCAATCTAGAAAACGTTTATTCATCTATTTACAGGGCCAGTCCATAAGTTTCAAAAGCCCAGGGCGAAATCTCAAATGATGTCCATTTTGTGGACAAATTGGTTGGCAATTTTCTTTTACAAATTTATTAATTTCCTTCACGATGATAAGTAATTTGTTAATGGGTAATACTAGAGAAACCAACTATTTAAACTAAATTTTGTAAACCATATGATGTGGTTATTGGCAGTTAGATTAAAGAACATTGCGAAAGGGAAAACTTGTCATGCCATAAGAGATTTGGCAAGCCACACTATAAATCAAGACCCAAATTGCAATTGCAAATGCAACATGCTCTAACTGATAATTCAAGGAAGACTTGTTCCAACGCACATTTCTCACCGCTCAGAGCAATTGGAAGGAGCCAAGCCCGACACTACGTTCCCTTTTCTCTTATGAAAAAGAAAACAATAAAACCTGAATTTTGAAGTCCAATTCAATTCAAAAGTCCCAAATTCCCAAATGCAAATTTACAAAGTAACATGGTTGTCAAATTAAAAACAATAATAATTAGAAAATAAACAGTAGCAACAACAAAATTACGAATCTAATAGAATTGCAGAGATTATATAAAATCTTTTTGTGCACTAGTAAGTGTAGTTTTTTTTTTTTTTTTTTTTTTTTTTTTTGAAGAAGGTACGAAATTCATTGAGCATTGAAAAAACGTACAAATTAAGGATAGGGTGCTTACAGTGGGCCTCAATAAAAACCTTGCCGGGGTTTTCAACCCGATCGAAGAGAAAAAGAGTGTCCCACACCAATTATCCAGTAATACTATCCTCTAATAATAAATCAAAGATCACATCGGGAGGCTCTTCAAACCAATAAACAAGATGCTCAACCGTTAAACCAAGCCTTGCAAGACGATGTGCTACCTGATTTGTCTCTCTTCAACTAGATGTGATTTTCCAATCTCTGAACTCTAGTAAAATCCTTCTAGTATCTCCAAACAAATGCCCATAATGATCACTACAAGATGCACCCGCATTCTGAATTGCGGAGATTACCAACAAAACTTCCCCCTCCACCTGAACTTGCTCCGTGCGCCATCTGCATACAAATATAGCTGCTGCCCATGCAGCAGTAGCCTCTACATGAAGAGCAAAACGCACACCAGTTTCCCTGCCCACCTGTGCCTCAAGAAATCTTCCATCGACATCCCGAACTACCACCCTAAAAACTCCAATTGAGCCATCTTCCTTCCATGCAGCATCAAAATTGCATTTTATCTAGCCAGAAGTAGGAGGCTGCCACCGAGTTATTTGTAGGGAGGGAAGGTCACTAGCCGCATCATTCCATTTTTACATTCTACCAGCCATGTTTGTGCCTTAATTTGGGTATCCAAAGGAGAAACATCAATACCATTCTAGAGAAATTCATTTCGTGCTTTCCAAATACTCCAAACTAGAATAAGGAGCAACTCAAAACTTTCTTTCGATACTTCATGCGCCATGAATTCCAGCCACCCTTGAAACCCATTCTCACTCCCATTAAAAAATCTAATTCCCAATGGACTTCCAAACCATACAGCTGCTGCTCGAAAGCATTTTAACAAAGTATGTTCTACCGTCTTCTCTTCCTTATCACAGTAACCACACGTGGCATCCATAAGTACCCATCGCACCCTCAGATTCACTTTGGTAGGCAATACTTTCATGCATCCACGCCATACCTAAATCTTGACTTTCACCGAAACTTTTGCCCTCCATAATGCTTTCCAAAGGAACTTTGTTTTCTCGTTAACCGTTGAACCCATGGCTTCCTCACCACCCAACCCCAGGCACAATTTTGCCACAAAATACGCACTATTCGTTGTGACCTTTGCCCAAATCAATGAATCAGCGGGATAAAATAAGCTCAAAGGTATACTTAATATTAGGTCTGCTTCCTCCTCCACAAACCAACTCTGCACTAACGTCGAATTCCAATGGACACCACCATCATCCACCATGAGAGATCTTACCGTAAGAGCTAGGTGTACCCCACACGGTAAAAGACTGAGAACTTGATAAAAGTGAGGCCGTGGCAACCAACTGTCTCCCCAAATGTGAATTTGTAGACCATTTCCCACTCTCCACCCTGCTCCCCGAACAATAATTAATCGAGAAGCCGCCACACTACGCCAGCAATATGAGGAATTAAGCTTAACAAGTGCTTGTAAAAAGTCCATGGTAGGATAATACCTAGCCTTAAAGATTCATGCCACAAGTGAATGAGGTTGCTGTAGCAAGCGCCAGCCTTGCTTCGCAAGCAAAGCAAGATTAAATGGATACAAATCCTTAAAACCTAAACCCCACTTGATGTGATACAAAATAGCACACAAACTTAAACCCTCTTTTTGATAATTGTAGTATGCATAAGTAGGGATCGTTCTAGGCCGGGGATTAGAAGGGATGCTAATATACACAAATTAAACTCTAAATCACTAAACTAGACTCAAACACAGAAAACTAGACTTAAACTACTCAAAATAAGCTAAACTGACTCAAAACGCACAAACTAAGTTCTAATGACTCAAAACTAACACTAAGGAATGTTTTGGACGAAAATTAAAGTAAATTGACACAAAATACTAAAAGGGGGGGGGGGGTTTGTTTTGACGAATTTAAGACTTAAACAAACAAAACTTGTAGAGACAAACTTAAATGGTATGAAATTGAGGTGACTTAATGGCTGAAAGGCTAGCTAGAGGGTCCTTCTCCACACATGACACATATGCAACACAAATCGATTTCCAGTTATTATTCCTATAAGGGTGCATTTTTACTCACCATCATGAACTATGGTGTATGCTCACCATATACCTTATCATTTGACATGTGTCCTTTCATTTAACCATAGTTAATTTTTTTTCAAAATTAGAAAAGGAACATTTAATATTAAAGTTAATTATAGTTAATTGAAAGGACAAGTGTCAAATAATGAGGTGTATGGTGAGCATACACCATAGTTTATGGTGGTGAGCAAAAATGCTCCCTTCCTATAAACCATGAATGATAATGCCCCAAGTTAACCATGAACAACACTAATTAACCATAAGATTTTCCTAAATTCATTGAATTGGACTCAGCAACACAACCAAATTATTCTTATCAAGTTCCCTATATGAACAACATGATAGAGATACATATAAAAAATAATTAAGTTCTATGAAAATCATAACCATTGACATGACATTGGTAACTATGAACATCATGATACTCTTGCCAGGAGTTTACTTAACGCGATCGTGACTAGCAACCTCCACTACTTGTAAATATAAGTTCGTAACTATTAGGTGAAACTTCCTTATATTCTAGCATCAAATTCATGCATGCAAACTAAGTAGGCCTCCTTAATCAACATACAACAATAAGTTCTCAATCAAACAGTTAAGCAAATTGCATTCACGATTTATGAAACAATAACTGGATGTAATCAATTCATATCACATAAATGTTCATGGCTTTGAATTCACCCCTAGCTAAACAAAATTAGTTCCACATGTTTTGCAATTAAACAAAGACAATTAATATAAACATTGACATGACATTGGGGAGAAAGATTAGGTTGTTTGGATTGGTTTAGGACTCCTAAAATCAGATGGGATGTATTTAGAATAGGATAAGGACTCCTTTTGCAGTTGGAAATATGATGAGATAATGTTGGATAAAATATGATAATATTTGGATAATGTTGGTTAAGATAAGATAAGACTGTATAAGATAAGTTTGGATAAGGTTGGATAAGATAATGTTTTTCCTTGTCTTCCAAGCTTCAATTCTGATTTCTCCGGATCTTAAGCACATTCCTAGCCTTTCTTGAACTTCAAAAACGTCCATCCACCTTGCTCCATGCATATGCTATCCATTCCAAGTCCAAAACTGCTCTAAAATGCTCCAAAATACCCTTTCTTGCCAACTTTGCCATTTGAACCTACAAACACACGAAAATGGCTTAAAACACTCTAATAAGCAGAAACTAACTAAGTAAATGCAAAGAAACAAGCTAACTAAGTCGCATAAATATGCTCCTATCAAATTCCCCCACACTTAGCTTTTGCTAGTCCCCAAGCAAAATAAAACAAAACATAACCTAAACCTAAACCTTCCAACATTTGCCCCAGGGATTTCCAATGAAACATGACATGTTAAAAATCACTACTTACATAGATTTTAGCCATCCCTACCCTTGAGCTCATACTTAATCGTAGTAACCACTTACTACTTCGCATTTATTCAATTAAAACAACATTTTGAATGTAGTAACATGCCTTAGAGAATCCCTCAATTCCTCACTGGATATACACTCTATTTCTGCACAGATTTTCTAACTACACTCCGTATACTAGGTATATGTGAGAAGATTGATGTAAACATGTAGACTAACACTCACTTATGTTATAACAAAGAAGGCACTTTCTGGAATTATTAACATAAACATGTATATGATCTCATGAACGGAATGCCACTACTTAGATGTGAGAACCAGGGATACTATATGCTCGTACCAATTCCAAACTCCACATATTGAACACATAACAATCAAGATAGAAGTCTAAGGGTTGTAACGGGGCTAAGGTATTGGCTAACAAAGAAAGGTAAGGATAAACAAAGGTTCTTAAAGAAATAGTCAGGAAAGCAATGAAATCAACACTCAGAATTCAACTTTTGAAGGCAGCAACCAACTTTAAACACAAAGGGGAGATTCACATTTTTGGACCTTTTCTTCAACAACCAATACTTGTGAGTTCAATCTCACTTATTTCTCAACTCTTTTTTTTTTCCTTCTTTTCACGTTTTTTCTTTTCTTTTTTATTTCATTTTTTTTCTTTTGTGTCCTTCTCTTTCTTTGGCACCCAAACGTACAACCATACAAATTTCCATCTACTCTTTCTTTTGTGCCCTACTCTTTTTTCTGCATAATGTCGATCAAAAGGAATTCCCTCTAAGTCATGCTTCACTATCCTTTAAGAACAAGGGTATGGATAGTCCTATACTAGGCTAGGGAGGAATAATGTGGCTCACAAAGAAAATAGGCTAAATAAGGCTCAAATGGGTTAAACCTACAATACTTATGCAAGGGGTAAGGCTTTTTGGCTCTGGTTTAACTAAACAACTTCATCTTATTATTTGTTATGCAATCAATTTTATGCTTTGAATGAAACGGGCATGAGTTCTAGTATTTGGATCTAAAGTGATGAACAAGCATTCTAAGTAGCAACCAAGCAAAGAAATAATGAGATCATGCAATGACTTTAGAAAACAAGAATATCAAGATCAATAACTTTCCAATAACGTATAGGCTCAAGTCTCTCAGGGTTGTAGCGTTAATTTGAGTTCCTTCCTTCAAGCATGTTACAAAAACTGATTTTTTTTTTCCTTTTGTGATTACATGTGAATTTGTAAACGACAACTACAACTAAGCATAAACCAAAGAGCATATCAAGCTTCCATCCATGTTTGTAACTTTCTTTAACAATCATGCAATTAAAAACCAAATCCTCATCATTGTGTTGGAAGGTACCCTAAGACACAAACACACAAAAACGTCTCTAAAAACGACTCTTTTTGGATTTTTCAAAACTTTTTCGACTTTGTTTTTCAAATTTTCGTATTTTTCTTTCAAAAGACACTAAAACACTCCAAAACACAGTAAAAACACTTAGAACAGTGACTAACAACTTTAGAAGTGATGGGTGATAAAATCCAACAAAAAATATCAATGAAAAGACCAAACATTGTCCTCAATGTTTCAAACATAGACTCACATGCAAGCAATCAAACCACGCAACTAACAAACATGACAATTATGGCAAAGTAAAAGTAATAAAGAGTAGGGTTAAAGAACGCAAATCTGGTTTTGGAGCCGGAGATTCCTAGGTCTTCTTTATTTGAACGCATGGGTTGCCTCCCAAAAAACGCATGCTTTAACGTCTTCCAGCCGGACGATACCTTCAATTATGTTTCACTAGAGCCCACGGCATGGAGGGGTATTTCCCGCACAACATGCTCCTCAAGATTCTTTTATATTGGATCTATGAACGGAAGGGGATAGTGATCTTTCCTGATTGTGGCGTTACGTTTCCAAAAGTCAATGTAATCTGTCCCACCACCTTTGATTCGATTGGGTACCTACACCAAAGAAGGTAACAACATATTAATTAAAATAGGAATTGGAATTGGAATTGGAATAGGTGGCTCATCAATATACTGCGACGAAGGCTCAAAAGTAGCAGCACTGTAAACAAATTCACTAGGGGTGCTCTTGGCCAGATTGGGTATTTTGAGGGTAGTGGCGTGTTCAGTGTGCTTCACTCCAATTACCTTTTGGATGGTGGTTCTAGATACACCCTTCTTGATTGGTGCTGCTGAACATTCCTGCCCTAATTTTTTAATCACATCTATGGGAAAACAAAAACGAACATCATTAGGATTCTTAACAGATTCAAAAACATTGAATTTAATCATATCGCCACCAAACTCCATCGTTAACGCTCTCTTGGCCTCATCAATCTTGGTTTGGGCTGTTTTCATGAAAGATCATCCAAGTAAGATTGGCAATGGTGGAGAGTGGGTTGAATCTTCCATCTTAAACACATAGAAATCAGCTGGAAAGATCAAATGGTTAACCTGTACCAAAACATCTTCCAAAACTACTTTTGGATATGCATTAGAACGATCGGCTAATTGGATAATAACTCCACCATTTTTAAGCTTTCCGAGATTCATAGATGCATAAACAGAATATGTCATGACATTAATAGAAGCACCTAAATCTAGCATAGCATGTTCAAACCTTATATTACCAAATACACAAGGGATAGTGAAACTACCTGGATCTTTGCATTTAAGTGGCAGCTTCATTTGCAACATTGTAGAGACATTTTCACTTACATGTACCACCTCTTTCTCCTGAATTCGTTTCTTTGTTGTAAAAAGCTTATTCAAAAACTTAGCATACTTCAGAATTTGCTTTATCGCATCAAGGAGCGGGATATTGACTTGCAGCTTCCTAAAGGTCTCTAGAATGTCTTTTACATTCTCTTCGTTCCTAGATTGCATAAACTTGCCAGGGAAAGGCACATTTGGTGGAATAGGGTTAGAATGAATTGAATTTGGACCTACCTTAGTTGAGTTGGACGACATAGGGTGCTTAGGGCGCTGCAGCAAGGGGTGTTCTTCCCTTGTCGTGGCTCCCTCTTCTTGTTGCAGCAACTTTTTGTCCTTCTCTTGGCTTGGTTTGGACATTTTTGAACTTGTTCCAATCTCCTTGCCACTTCTTAAAGTGATAGCGTTAGCGGTTTCAAAACCTTCCATCAAATTGACAATAGTTGAGTTGGAGAGTTCACTTTGTTCTTGAAATTGCTCCATGAATTATGTGATCTCTCCAAGTTGATTTTTCAACTCACTTATCTCCTTAGCTTGGTTTTCTAAGCCCTGCGTCAAAGAAGTTAGTACACCAAGAATTTTATCATTATCCATGGACATACTTGAATTTGATTGGAATTGTTGTGTGGGAGGCTATGGTGGTTACATAGGTCTTGAATAGAACTCCTCAGCTTGCTGCTAATATCCGTCTTGTTGAAATTGTTGAGGTCCACTCCATATACAATTTGAATGATCTCTCCAATCTGAATTGTAAGTGTTGGAAAACAGGTTGTTCCTTGATTGATTATGGCCTTGATAACCCTAGGCACCTCCATTCTTAGTTAATTGAGGACGTTGATGAGTTTGATATCCTTGCCTATAGGACACACCAAATGTAGGGATACTTTGCATTATGATTCTTTCGATATACTACGGCAACTGAGAAGTAAGATTCTCTATTTGAGCTTGAATATTAGCAATACCTGAAATCAAAGAAATAAAACTAAATCAAATATCAAAAGTAAAATAAACAAAAATAAAAAAATAAAAAAATAGAAGGATTAGCAATTTTACCAATCCCCGGTAATGGGGCCAAAAATTTGATGTGATATAAAATAGCATACAAACTTAAACCCTCGTTTTGATAATTGTAGTATGCGTAAGTAAGGATTGTTCTAGGCTGGGGATTAGAAGGGATGCTAATCTACACAAATTAAACTCTAAATCACTAAACTAGACTCAAAAACATAAAATTAGACTTAAACTACTTAAAATAAGCTAAACTGACTCAAAACGCACAAACTAAGTTCTAATGACTCAAAACTAACACTAAGGAATGTTTTGGACGAAAATTAAAGTAACTTGACACAAAATACTAAAGGGGGGGTGGGTTTGTTTTGACGAATTTAAGACTTAAACAAACAAAACTTGTAGAAACAAACTTAACGGGTATGAAATTGAGGTGACTTAATGGGTGAAAGGCTAGCTAGAGGGTCCTTCTCCACACATAACACATATGAAACACAAATCGATTTCCAGTTATTATTCCTATAAACCATAAATGACAATGTCCCAAGTTAACTATGAACAACACTAATTAACCATCAGATTTTCCTAAATTCATTGAATTGGACTCAGCGACACAACCAAATTTTTCTTATCAAGTTCCCTATATGAACAACATGATAGAGATCCATATAAAAGATAATTAAGTTCTATGAAATCATAAGCATTGACATGACATTGGTAACTATGAACATCATGATACTCCTGCCAGGAGTTTACTTAACGCGATCGTGACTAGCAACCTCCACTACTTGTAAATATAAGTTCATAACTATTAGGTGAAACTCCCTTATATTCTAGCATCAAATTCGTGCATGAAAACTAAGTAGGCCTCCTTAATCAACATACAACAATAAGTTCTCAATCAAACAGTTAAGCAAATTGCATTCATGATTTATGAAACCATAATTGGATGTAATCAATTCATATCACATATATGTTCATGGCTTTGAATTCACCTCTACCTAAAATGAAATTAGTTCCACATGTTTGCAATTAAACAAAGATAATTAATTTAAACATTGAAAGCAAAGTTAGAATACACGCTCCAACAATCCAAAGGTCTTGAATGGCAAGCACGGCTCCAGGCTTCTTCTTCTCCTTCCTTGCAAAGCTATGGCACAAAGGTGATTTTCTGAATTTAGGCTCTTGTGTATGGTGCCCCCTCCCCCCTAAATTTCGCCAAAATTATGTTTATATAGGGTAGGGCACGCTGAAACCAATGGGGAGAAGGATTAGGTTGTTTGGATTGGTTTAGGACTCCTAAAATCAAATGGGAATTATTTAGAATATGATAAGGACTCCTTTTGTAGCTAGAAATATGATGAGGTAATGTTGGATAAAATAGGATAATGTTTGGATAATGTTGGTTAAGATAAGATAAGACTGGATAAGATAAGTTTGGATAAGGTTGGATAAGATAATGTTTTTCCTTGTCTTCCAAGCTTCAATTTTGATTTCTCCAGATCTTGAGCACATTCCTAGCCTCTCTTGAACTTCAAAAACTTCCATCTACCTTGTTCCATGCATATGTTACCCATTCCAAGTCCAAAACTGCTCTAAAATGCTCCAAAACTGCTCTAAAATGCTCCAAACGCGCCACCCATTCAGCCTTTTCCACAACCTGTCTTTAATATAAGCAAAGGTATCTTTCTTAGACCTACCGATGAATACCGGAAGCCCAAGATAGCAGTCATGGCAATCCACATGCTCCATTCTTAAGCAATTGGCAAATAACTGAGCATTAAACTCCGTGACATTTCGACTGAACGCCACACTACTCTTAGTCAAGGTGACAGCTTGGCCCAAAGCCCGTTCATAAATGGATAATAATTCCTTCAACTGCAAACACTCTTGAATAGAACTCCTCGTAAAAATAAAAATGTCATCTGCAAATAACAAATGATGAACTGGTGCCCTTTTGCACACTTGAACCCCGTGAATTCGGCCGTGACTGTCCGATGAATCAAACAATGCCGATAAACCTTCTACACATAGAACAAATAAAAATGGGGACAAAAGATCGGTTTGTTGAATTCCCCGTTTTGGATACACTAACCCCACAGGCTCCCCATTTAGTTTGAACGAAAAAGATACCGTCGAAACACACATCATTATCCAGTGAATCCATTCATCCATGAAACCTAACTTCTTCATCATTTGTTCCAAAAAACTCCATTCAATGCGATCATAGGCCTTACTAATATCCAGTTTCAAAGCCATTACACCATTCCAACCATTATTTTTTTGATGCATATAATGTGCAATTTCTAAAGCTACCAAGCAATTATTAGATATCAGTCGGCCCAATATAAAAGCACTTTGCGAGGGTGAAATAACGTCTGGGAGAATAGCTTTCAATCTGTTAGTGAGTACCTTAGAACAAATCTTATACAACACATTACAAAGACTAATCGACCTAAGTTAAGTCATCTCAGAAGGGTCACTTTTTTGGAATCAAAGTTACATAAGTGTAATTAAAAGAACATATCTTACCCCGTCACACACATCTGAACAGATAATCTCCCAATGCTTCTGATAGAAATCCGGTGACATACCGTCAAGACCCGGAGCCTTGGTCATATGCATTTGAAGCAATGCCTCCATAATCTCCTCATTCAACACGGCTATAGTAACTCCTAATTCATGTCTATTGAAACCCTTGGGTGAACAACCCTCAGTATAGTTGATATATCCACTGGACCATGTGAGTTAAAGAGCTTAGAAAAGTAATCCACGATCACTTATTCCATGCCCATTTTATCTTCATGCCACACTCTGGCTACATCAAATAACCCTAGTAAAGCATTCCTTTGTTGTCATCTAGTAGCCTTTTGATGGAAGAATTTTGTGTTTGATCCCCTAGTTTTAGCCAATTTTCTTTTGCCCGCTGTTTCCAGAACGCTTCCTTATGTGCCAACAAAGATTGCAACCGAGTATTGAGGTCATGTCACTAGGCAATGGTTGTTTCATTAAAGGGTCTGCCAAACAATGCATTTAGCTTATCCCTCGTTTCCAAAATTTCCCTCAGAATAGACCGCTTTGTTGATTTGACCCACTTAGTTAACTGCAATCTTGTGGCCTTAACTTTCTTTGTAACTCGAAACATGAGAGATCCATCAAACTCAGTAGCCCATCCCTGTTGTTAATTTTAACCCCGGATGTTATTATACATTTGACCCAATGCTAGTATTTAGCATTCTAATTAATTTTAACCCCGAATGTTATTATACTTTGCTTCTAAAATCAATCCTGTATGGCCCAATTTATTAAATTAATTAAAAGTGACCTGTAGTCCATTAATCTGATAATGAATCTAAAATTATTGACCTGAAGATCACTTTTGGATATTAACGATTCAATAATTTATTTTTATACTTCGAACCGTTGACCTACTTTTGTAGTAACGAAGCTCTCATACTTGAGTTCCTGAAGAACCTCAAATCCACTATATTTAAATTAGTATATTGCATTCTATGTTTCTTGCAGGAATCTATCATTATGAACTAATTGTTCATAAAACTAAATTGAACCTGTAGTTTCAAATTTAGTGCCTTTGAAACCCGAAGTTTTCATTCAAAACATACCACATGAAACCTGTAGTTTTCAAGCATAAATTAAACCAACACATGTCTATAGAATCTGCATGTTCTACAATATATGTCTATGGCTTATCATATGACTAATCACGTTTTTTCCCCTCCATTTTAGGGACATATCAAACTTGAACAAGTTCGATTTCTCTACTCTAGAAGTCTTTGGAAGAAACTATCTAAAGTGAGTTCAAGATGTGAAGCTCCATCTAACTGCAAAGGTTATTAGAGCCACCATCGAGGCACTTATCGCCAACAAACCTATTGACAAAGCTCAGAAGGCTAATGCAATGATCTTTATTTGAGGACACATCACTGATGCATTGCAGACTGAGTACCTCGCTGAGGAAGACCCACGCACCCTCTAACTTGCTCTGGCTGGCCGTTTGGATCACCAAAAAGACATATACTTGCCTGAAGCAAGACATGATTAGCAACACCTTCGCTTCTAGGACTTTAAGTCCGTGAATGAATGCAACTCCAAAGTTTGTAGAATCCGTTCACTACTGAAACTCTGCAAAGTGGAACTAACTGAATCAGATCTCCTGAATAAGACCTATTCGACCTTCCATGTCACCAATATTGTCCTATAGCAACAATATAGGGCATATAAATTCACTAAGTTTTTGGATTTGATCTTTGTTTTACTTCTCGCTAAAAAGAAGAACCAGCTTTTGATGAAGAATCATTAAGCTCGACCCACTGGCTTGAACGCCACGCCTGAAGTGCATACAACCAATTCTAGCAGCCATAAATGATGAAAGAATCGTCGTGACCATGGCAATGGGTGGAAAGCCCCACCACGGGCCTAAGGTCAACAGAGTGCCGCACCTAAAGGAAGAAATATGACCCAGCAGCGTCCACTACTCGCCCCTAAGGCCCCAAACTTCAAGAACAAGGATAAAGCTCCCGTTCAGCCTGCTTCTACTAAACTAGACATATGCTACCACTGTGGATCAAGGGATCATTGGTCACGCATATGCCGATCTTCCCCTGAGGCTATTGCTAAGTATCATTCCCGTTGTGAGTCTAACTTTGCATATGCGAATCATCCAGAAGATGCTACTACATCAATAGAGGTATCAGATTTTCAGGAAGCGCTAACTTCTATGGATGAATAAATTAGACATGTTTTTAGGGTATTTTTCACTAGTGGCCAACCCACTAAGAGTGGCCGACCCTTTCCCCCCTATTTTTCTAGGTTTATGGTTTAATTTTGAACAATTTTTCTAAGTATTTGGAATAATTTGTTTGGTTTTGTTTTGTTTTGAATTATGGATTATTATTTGAATGGATATTATTTTCTCGAATTGCTTAATTGAATGAATGGACTTATATTTACGCATATGACAAGTTTAATCAATTTATTTCTAGGCATGTCTAGTTGGGAAGTTAGTTGGCAGATAATGTAACTACGCACTCCATATTGCGTGAACAACACTATTTTACTAACTTAATACCCAAGAAAGCTCTTTTGACAACTCTTTCAGACTGATCCAACCTGATTGAAGGATATGGAAAGGCACGTATCATATTGTCTAATGGTACTATCTTAACCATTAAGGAGGCTCTTTATTCTCCACGTTCCGGAAGAACATTGCTGAGTTTTAGAGATATTCGAGATAATCAATATCATATTGAAACCACTGAAGATAATGGTTCTGAATTTCTTTGTATCACTTCGTATGAATATGGCCAGAAACGTATTCACGAGAAGTTGGAATGTTTCCCGAGTAGGTTGTACATCATAACCATTCGCGGCATAGAAGCCCACAGTGTGGCCGACCCTATGCCTGAGTTCCAGGACACTTTGTTGCTTTGGCATGACCGTTTGGGACATCCTAGACGTGACATGATGCGCCATATCCTCAAATCTTCACACGGGCATAAGTTACATCCCTATGTCGGAGTTCCGCCATGCAAAGCATGTTCTTTAGGGAAGTTGAATACTCAACCTTCACATACAAAGATTATTCATGACCCTCCTAAATTTCTTCAGGGGATTTAAGGGGACATTTGTGGACCTATCCAACCAACATGCGAACCATTTAGATACTTTATGGTATTGGTTGATGCATTGACATGATGGTCACATGTTTTCCTGTTGTCCACACATAATGTTGCATTTGCTAAACTCCTAGCTCAAATCATTAAGCCAAGGGCTCACCACCTTGATTATCCGATTAAGTTGATTCGACTAGATAACGCTAGAGAGATTACGTCACGAACTTTTGAAGACTATTGCATGCCAGTAGGGATTGATGTGGAACATCCTATACCTTATGTTCATACCCAAAACGACATGGCAGAAGCTTTCATAAAGTGCCTTCAATTGATAGCTTAGACTTTAGTTATGAGAACCAAATTTTTGGTTATGCCTAGGGCTATGCAATATTGCACGCAGCTATGTTGGTCCGCCTGAGGCCCACCGCTACTCAACCACATTCATCGTTATAATTGGTCATTGGATACGAGTCTGACATCTCGCATTTACGGGTGTTTGGGTGCACCATTTATATGCCAATAACGCCACCACTACGTACCAAAATGGGTCCTCAAAGAAAAATAGGAATCTATGTCGGTGATGATTCGCCATCAATTGTTCTCTACTTAGAACCCTTGATAGGAGATCTCTTTACCGCACATTTTGCAGATTGTCACTTTGATGAGACAGTCTTCTCGTCGTTAGGGGGAGATTAGTATGCTAACATTCTTATAGATCGCCACGAATTGTCGTCGTATGCTCCCATTATGTCTCATTTAGATCCCCGCACTGCCCAGTTTGAAACTGAGATACGAAAAATTATAGATCTTCATAGTATTGCTCAAAGCATGCCAGATGTTTTTAATGATCCAGCAAAGGTGACAAGATCACATAGACAAGATCGCATATACCCGTTGTAAACACACCTGCAAGGATAGATGTACCTCGTGTACGTCAACAACCCGCTTGGGAAGCTCGAACATTCCCCAAAGGTAGAGAGGCCGCACCTTCCACGCGGTAAGGTACATTGGCGGCTAGCCAATTGTCTGCTCCAACCCTAAAGCATGGCAGATCCTTTGGTTCAAAGGATTCACAACCCCGGAAGAGGAAAATGGCACCAACTAATTATCCTAGTTTGAATCCGACCATCACTCACTCATTCGTTCCAACACATGAGGTTATTCTAGATTACGGTGATGCTTCAGACGAAACATGCCGACCTCCCGAGAATCTCGAGATTTCGATCCACTACGCAGTATTGGATAAGGTCTAGAATAGGAATGAGATGATCATCGATAATGCATTTGCATACTCAGTAGCTACTAACATCATGCTTATCGATGACATTGAACCACATTCCATCAATGAATACCGACGTAGAACCAATTGGTCAAACTAGAAACAACCAATCTAGGTCGAACTCGATTCGTTCGTGAAATGTAAAGTGTTTAGACCTATAGTTTCTACACCACCATGCGTGAAGCATGTTGTGTACAAGTGGGTTTTTGTGAGGAAGCATAATGAGAAGAATGAAATAGTGCGATGCAAAGCACACCTTGTAGCACAAGGCTTCTCGTGAGGAAGCGTATTCTTCTATAATGGACTTTATAATGTTCCACTACCTAATCAGTTTAGTAGTTTCTGAAAAATAAAATATACAGCTTATGGACATGGTAACCGCGCATCTCTATGGGGATCTAGCTATGAATATATACATGAAAGTTCCAGAAGGACTTCCATTGACTGGTTCAAATAGTTCTAGACCACAGAACACTCTCTCAATTAGGTTGAGGAAGTCACTATACGAATTGAAACAATTTGGGCGGATGTGGTATAACCGTCTAAGTGAATATTTGACAAGTCAGGTTATGTGAACAACAAATTATGCCCATGCGTGTTCATAAAGAAGTCGCATTTTGGATTTGCAATGGTTGCAGTTTATGTCGACGACATGAACCTCATCGGGACTCCCGCAGAGCTTGAGGAAATTACTGCACACTTGAAATCGAAATTTGAGATGAAAGATCTTGGAAAAACTTAATATTGTCTCGGCCTGGAGATCGAGCATTGTACGGATGGAATCCTAGTACATCAATTGAACTACACCCAAAAGGTGTTGCATCGTTTTATTGAGGATAAAGCGAAGCCTTCGAGTACACCCATGGTCGTTCGAACTCTAGATGCTATACGAGATCCCTTCCATCCAAGGAGGATGAGGAAGAGATTTTGGAACCCAAAGTTCCTTACCTAAGTGCAATTGGGGCTTTATTGTACTTGACTCAGTGCACTAGACCCGACATCTCCTTCGCTGTTAATATTTTGGCAAGATACAACAATGCACCCACATACAAGCACTGGAATGGTGTTAAAGACATTTTTCGCTACCACAAGGGTACAACAGATTTGTGCTTGTTTTATACCCGCGAATCTCCGAGTGTTGCCGCCCCTCCTCCCGGGTTGATTCTCGCCTCGTTGGTTACACAGATGATGGATATCTGTCTAACCCACATAGGGCACGTTCTCAAACGGGTTATGTCTTTACCATTAGAGACACCACTATATCTTGGAGGTCTACCAAGCAAATGCTAGTTGTGACTTCGTTGAACCATGCTGATATTCTCGCCCTGCATGAAGCATTGCGTGAATGCTTTTGGCTAAGAGAAGTTATGGAACATATTCGAAGCACTAGTGGTCTTACATCAGTCGTTGACCTTCCTACGACGATCTTCGAAGACAATGCATCGTGTATCGAGTAGTTAAAGAAGGGATACATCAAGGGAGACAACACCAGGCACATAGCTCCGAAGTTCTTTTACTCACACTAGCAGTATCAGCATCAGAACATTAAAGTCAAGCAAATTTGTTCCCAGGACAACCTGGCCGATCTCTTTACCAAGTCATTGCCCAAGTCTACTTTTAAGAAGCTCGTCCAAAATTGTGTTTCTACGCTAAAATGAAAAGAAGCTTATTACTTGATTCTCCAAAATTCGTGTGGCTGAAAAATGTGTCAGTAAGAAAGAAGATATTACTCCACTTTGAAAACGAGCTAATTGATGAGTATTGAATTTATATTATATATTGTACCCTATTTTTAGTATGTTTCTTTATTTATTGTCATGAAAATTTGATATTTTGATTTATATTTTTAATGTAGAATGTGTGACTTCCTCTTGAGCAAAAGGTGACCAAGCAGACATATTTTGGAGCGATTCTAATTGGAGGATGTTCGTGAGTCTTTCAACTTGTTTGTATCAAAGTTTCAGATTTTTCTACCAAGTGGCTAATCTATGGTGATGAAATGAAGAACTAGTGCGTAGTGCTATCAAATTGACGTTTTGGGCTTATTAGGGCTTTTTGAAGTCCAAAATGGTGTCCTAAGGATTTGACACAACTTTGAGGGCCCGTTTGTTTGACCGAATTAGATAGGATTGGACTGGACTATAATGTAGTCCCTTGTTTGGTCTGCACCAAGATTATGTTTAATGACACTAAGTCGAACTCGCCCTAATTAACAGCTTCACTAGCTGTTCTTACTGAGACACCCCCCCCCCCCCAAAAACTGGAGGATTGCTAGTCCCGTCCTCAAACCTGCTCTGTTTGCCTGCTGCATCGTCTCCACGCTTCGTCATCTGCAAGCGTTCCTCTGCAACACCCTTTAATCACTGCTCAGATCTAAAACAAAGCTCCACCTACTGCCCAAACCTCAAAATCTAACCACAATTTTTTTTTATTTTTAAAAAGGCGAAAAAATAACAACAAAATCCAACCCAAAATTCAAAATCCACCCATTGCCAGAAAATTATGAGATGGATTTGTAGGCGGAGAAGCCAATGCATGTATCAGAAGAAAGAGATAGATCCGAAAAATTTTGGAAAAAAAAGAATGAGGAAGGTGGAAATGCTTAACAACGACGAGAGGGTGAAGAGGGTGAAGAGGATAAGCTTGTTTTGAAGGTGATGCGTAAATAAGCAAACACACAAATTAAACCCTCTTGTTGTCAATTGTAGTATATATGCAAGTAGTGATCGTTCTAAACCGGGGATTAGGAGGGATTACTAACCTATGTAAAACTGACTCAAAACACTAATTAAAACTTCAAAAACACAAATCTAAACTCAAAACACTTAACTAGACTCAAACAACTCAAAATAGGCTAGTATGACTCAAAACAGCCCAAAACTAGCAAATAAACTCAAAATAGATTCTAGGGTTGTTTGTGGACGAAAATTGAATTGAAAAGATTCAAACTATAAAAACAAACCAATTCTAACCTAAATAAACTTAAAAGACTCAAAAGAAACCAAATATGACAAATTCAAATCAAAAGACACAAGTTTTAAAAGGGGGATTGGATTTTGACGAAAATAACTTTAAAACAAACAGATTGAAAACTATAGCAGATTTTGGCACGAAATATGGTTGTTTGGATGGATGATGGATTAGCTAGAGGGTTCTCCTCCACACATGACACACTTGTACATAAACCAATTTTTAGTTGTTCTTTCGATTACTTATGAAACTCAATACCCCGGGTTAACCATGATAGCCCTTTTTTAACCTTCAAGTTCTCCTTAAGGTAATGAATTGAATGGGATAGCGCATATAACAATTCAAAACATTCTTCAAAAGTTCCCTACGTCAAAAGCACAATAGAGATACAATCAAAGATCATTAAGATTCATGAGAACTATAAGTATTGACGTGGCATTCATAACTATGAAAAGCATGATACTCTTGCCAAGAATTTACTTAACACGATTGTGGATAGCAACCTTCACTACTCATGAATATAAGTTCATAACGATTAGGTGAAATTCCCTTATATTCTAGCATCAAACTTATGCATGAAAACTAAGCGTGCACTCTTAATCAACATACACAAATAAGTTATCAATCAAACAGTTAAGCGAATTGAAATCACAAAGTATGAAATCACAACCAAAAGTAATTAATTCATAATGCAAGTGTAATCATGGCTTTGAATCCCCCCTAGCAAAGGGGGGTTTAGTTCCTCATAAACGTAAAACAAAGGTAAATAGATTTATACATTGAAAACAAAAGAAAGAAAACACCTAAACGCTCCAATGATCCAAGTTGAACAGCAAGCACGTCTAAGCACTCTCCTCTCCTTCCAAGTGTGTTGTATAGAAAAATGGTGTTTTTTCTAAGCCTTATAAGAAGGCTTATTTATTGGTGCTGAAAAGTCAAAAACCACACAAGTGGTTTTAATAAACAACACAAAGCAAAGATTAAATCATTCAAAACAGCTAGCACACATACTCCTTTTCAGAAATAGGCTCATCTTCATGATGAAAAAGCTAGCACACTTGCATTTCAGCTAGCACACTTGCATTTCAGCTAGCACATGTTACTTTGCAAAAATCATGATGAAACAGCTTGCAACATGCATTCTTTGGTCCATGCCGTGGGCTCCCTAGTGATGAAACAGCTAGCACTTGTGTTTTCATGATTAAAACAGCTAGCAACACACATGTTTGGTCTTTGCAAGGTATCTTCTTCATTGTGTCCAGATTTTAGCATATGTTTGAAGCCATTTCAAGCACCAAAACGTCCATCATTTATGCTCCACATGCATGCAATCCATTCCACCCCAAAACTGCTCCAAATTGCACCAAAATGAACTTGTTTGCCAACTTTGTTATTAGGACCTACAAACATACGAAAATAGCTTAAAACATTCTAATAAGATGAAACTAACTCAGTAAATGCAAGGAAACAAACTAATAAAGTCACATAAATATTCTCCTATCAGAAGGTAAAGCGTTGTTTGTTTCGAGTAAAGTAAAAAAGGAATAAATATACATTAAAAAACATAAAATATTATTATATAAATATTAAATAATATAAAATAGGGTAAATTACACCATATCCCCTCAGGTTTGAGGGCTATTACAACCTCATACAACATGTTTAAAACATTTCACTTTCATACATCAAGTACTATTTTATTTCAATTTCATACCTCCGTTATATTTTCCATCCATTGAACCGTTAAGTGCTGACGTGGCTGCCAAATGTGTGCCATGTCGCTGGGCTACTTTTTTTTTTTCTTCTTCTTCTTCTTCCTATTCTTCTTCTTCTTCCTCAGGTCGCTGGGCTACTTTTTTTTTTTTTCTTTCTTCTTCTTGTTCTTCTGGTCGCTAGGCTACTTTTTTTTTTCTTTCTTTCTTTCTTCTTCTTCTGGTTACTGGGCTACTTTTTTTTTGATTTCCTTCTTCATTGGGGGGAGGGGGATTTTTTCTACCTCCTCCTTCTGGTTGCTGGGCCTTTTTTTTTTCTTCTTCGTCACTGGGGGGGGGGGATTTTTCTTCCTCATTCTTCTTCTTCCATTCTTCTTCTGGTCACTGGGTTTCATCTTTTTTTTTTTTGTAAAAATTCAGGTTTTTTATAAAAAAAAATAATAATTTTTTTTGTGCCACGCGGTACACATTTGCAGCCACGTCATCACTTAACGGTTCAATGGATGGAAAATGTAACGGATGTATGAAATTGAAATAAAATAGTACTTGATGTATGAAAGTGAAATGTTTTAAACATGTTGTATGGGGTTGTAATAGACCTCAAACCTGATGGGGTATGGTGTAATTTATCCTATAAAATATTACTATATATGCATTAATTAATATAATATTATAGTTTATTAATGGGTAAATTACACCATACCCTCTCAGGTTTGAGGTCTATTACAACCCCATACAACATCTTTAAAATATTTCACTTTCATACATCAAGAACTATTTTATTTCAATTTCATACCTCCGTTACATTTTCCATCCATTGAACCGTTAAGTGCTGACGTGTCTGCAAAATGTGTGCCAAGTGGCAAAAAAAAAAATTTAATTTTTTTTTAAACCTGAATTTTTACAAAAAAAAAAAAAAACTGGAGAGCTGGGTCTCCAAGGGGGGACGGGAGGAGGGTTGTGGGTTGGGTTTTTTTTTTCTTTCTTTTCTTCCTCCCTCTTCTTCTTCTTCTTCTTCTTCCCTTCTTCTTCTGGTCGCTGGGTTTCATCTTTTTTTTTTTTGTAAAAATTCAGGTTTTACAAAAAAAAAAAAAAATTTGTGCCACGCAGTACACATTTGCAGCCACGTCAGCACTTAACGGTTCAATGGATTGAAAATGTAATGGATGTATGAAATTGAAATAAAATAGTACTTGATGTATGAAAGTGAAATGTTTTAAACATGTTGTATGGGGTTGTAATAGACCTCAAACCTGATGGGGTATGGTGTAATTTATCCTATAAAATATTACTATATATGCATTAATTAATATAATATTATAGTTTATTAATGGGTAAATTACAGCATAACCCATCAGGTTTGAGGTCTATTACAACCCCATACAACATCTTTAAAACATTTCACTTTCATACATCAAGAACTATTTTATTTCAATTTCATACCTCCGTTACATTTTCCATCCATTGAACCGTTAAGTGCTAACGTGTCTGCAAAATGTGTTTAAAAAAATAAAAAATAAAAATTTTGTGCCACGCGGTACACATTTGCAGTCACGTCAGCACTTAACGGTTCAATGGATGGAAAATGTAACGGATGTATGAAATTGAAATAAAATAGTACTTGATGTATGAAAGTGAAATGTTTTAAACATGTTGTATGGGGTTGTAATAGACCTCAAACCTGATGGGGTATGGTGTAATTTATCCTATAAAATATTACTATATATGCATTAATTAATATAATATTATAGTTTATTAATAGGTAAATTACACCATACCCCCTCAGGTTTGAGGTCTATTACAACCCCATACAACATCTTTAAAACATTTCACTTTCATACATCAAGCACTATTTTATTTCAATTTCATACCACCGTTACATTTTCCATCCATTGAACCGTTAAGTGCTGACGTGTCTGTAAAATGTGTGCCAAGTGGCAAAAAAAAAAATTAATTTTTTTTAAAACCCGAATTTTTACAAAAAAAAAAAAAAAAAAAAAAAAAAAAAAAAAAAAAACTGGAGAGCTGGGTCTCCAAGGGGGGACGGGAGGAGGGTTGTGGGCGGGAGGAGCCCGGGTGGGTTGGTTTTTTTTTTCTTTCTTTTCTTCCTCCCTCTTCTTCTTCTTCTTCTGGTCGGGTTTTTTTTTTCTTTCTTTCTTCTTCGCTAGGGGGGGGATTTTTTCTTCCTTCTTCTTCTAGTCGCTGGCCTTTTTTTTTTCTTTCTTCTTCGCTGAGGGGGGGGGGGATTTTTTCTTCCTCCTTCTTTTTCCCTTCTTCTTTCTTTTTTTTCTTTTTTTTCTTTCTTCTTCTTTGGGGGGGGGGGAATTTTCTTCCTCTTCCCTTCTTCTTCTTCTTCTTCTTCTTCTTCTTCTTCTACTCGCTGGGGCTTCCTTCTTCTTCTTCTTCTTTTTTTTGTGTAAAAATTCAAGTTTTTTTTTTTAAAAAAAAATTAAAAAATTATTTTTTTTGTCACGTGGCACACATTTGGCAGCCACGTCAGCACTTAACGGTTCAATGGATGGAAAATGTAACAGAGGTATGAAATTGAAATAAAATAGTACTTGAGGTATGGGGTTGTAATAGACCTCAAACCTGAGAGGGTATGGTGTAATTTACCCTTTATTAATTATCTTGCTTTTTAGTCCGACACTGCACCAAACGCTTCACTAAGTTAATCCAGCTTAGTCCCTGAAGCTAATCCAGTCCGAGATAGTCCGGTGCAACAAACGCACCCTGAGAGGATTGGCGAAGGCTCTAACAAATTGAAACTTTCAAACTACAAGGTGTTTTTTTTTTCTATTCAATAAAAGTTCTTTTGATTTTAATTATAAATATGCGTAACTAACTTCTTTTTGCTAGGGCAAGGCCCCGAGCCTTTGTATGAATATGTAGTCTTTATTTAATTGATTATGATATTATGCATGCTTATTTTGAATTGTTAATTATTGTGTTTAAATTGTCTTTATATCTTACTGCTTAACTACCATTAGAGTGTTTAGATAAGTAATTAGATGCAATTTCTTGAAATGCGGCCCAAAAATTGAGGAATGTTTCTTGTGATTAATAATTGTAATTTCACTCATGGTTTTTCAAAAGGTTTTCACAAAGCGGAATGAGTCATGCATGTTTACATTTGGTTTGAATGCCACAAACGGATTGAACGTTTGATATACATTTTATCTTGAATGCTACAAATAGAATATGTAGTAGAAAAACTTAACCTTCAAAGTTGCATGGATCATTCATAAGTGATTGGTGAAACTACATACAATTATTAAGGTGATAGGGGACCTGGTGTCTTTTTATTTTTGTTTTGAAACAGCATGTTTTTAAACTGGTTTCTCAAAATTTACTTTTTTGCTCGTTTCTTTAATTGTTTTTATTAAATCCGTTTTTATTATTTTAACACAAAATGAACCTTTTCTAAACTTGGTTTTGAATCAATTAATTAAGATTTGATTTTACATAAGTTGCTTTAAATAATCCATGTAAGAACAACTTTGTATTCTTGCAAATACTTTATGAGATTTTAATCCTCTTTGCGCAAGTACTAAAAATCTTCCCACTAATCATAATACAAAAACAAAAAAAATGCTCGCGTACGATTTTATATCATGTCTTCCATCAGTAATCATTTTGTGAAAAAGTAGGACAATTTTTACACGCTTTTTTAAGCTTCTCACAATCATCAAATGAATAAATCAAACGAAAAAACAATAAACATGATTAAACATGAATGTGGAGAGGCAAAACCGAGTGTGTCTATCATTTCATGTCCAAAACAATTAAGACATCTTATTCTTACCAAAACAAGTAGACAAAATGATATTTCAAGAAAATACTAAAATGACAAATTCGGCCGTCTTTGCCCTTTCATGATCCATTTAATGCACTACATATTGTTTAAATTTAAAAGCGAAACCTCAAACAGCAAGTTACCAAATCACAGCTCAAAAGCTCAGTGTAAACGCTGTTGTAACTCTACACGGTTACAAGGATCTACATCAACTGCTTACTTGTATGCTCCCAGAACAAAGGAAACACCGTCCTTTATTTGCTAAATATTATTATATCATATTATCTCTACCAAAGGAAACCCAGTATCCAATTCTGAATGCTTACAAAACCGACTGGAAAAGCATCTCCGCAAGTTCCTGAAACGAAGCTCACAACTTGATATTAGAACGTATCTTAAACAAAAATAAAGAATTACTAGGATAGCAGCAAGTGAATGTTATTATCCCTATTTTCATGTTCTCTTCATAACTAGTAGCAAGCATAATGCTACACATGTTCTAAGAATCCTTTTATTCGTCCAAAAAGGATGCAAATGAATCTTTTTTTTTTTGCTCTATCGTTTCTCAAGGAAAATGAAATACTGAGTACAACTCCAGGAATTTTTTTTTTCTTTTTCGCACTTCTCAGATCTTCCATCCCCTATTTAGATTTTCATTACTAGTTATAGAAATATTTACGGTCACTCAGAATGCAGAGCACGCGACAGACATACTAGGAGCAATTTCATCCTAGACGTTTTTAAATATTATTCCAGACGCGTCCGCTGTTTTGTTTCAATTATTTGTACGCATCTGCAGTGCCAGTTTTGAAGCAAAATTATCCGTGATTGTTGGATCTTTGATGCTAGGAGCTCAAATGAATGTTAAGTATTACCTGCTTGGCAGAAGGAACTGTTGGTTCACCCCATTCTATTGCCTTCTTCTCAAGATACTCAAAATCAGCCTTACCAGCCTGTTGAAGGTGCATTACCATGCATTAGACATCTAGACCGTTTAAAACCCCGAAACCAGACAAAGCGTTTGAAAGTGGTTACCTCTATCAGGGCCCCAACTTCAGTATCGAAACTCTTGTATCGTTTGCAAACAAGGTCAGGCAGAGAACCATCCTTAATGTTGTAATTCAGAAATGAAGAGAGATAGTATCATGATTAGCAAGCAGAAAACAAAATCATAATCTGTTGAGAAGTAAATAGATGAGAGTTGAGAGCACTACCTCAACCAACTTTGCAACATTACGGAGGCCACGGGCCAGGGTATCCATTCCGCCGATATGAGCAATGAACAAATCCTCAACATCTGTGCTTTCTCTTCGTCTATATATCATTTAACAAAAAGGGTAAAAAAGAAAAAAACAATATAAGAAATTTAGCTATCAGCGTAAAAATATCACAATGTATGCATTCACAATAAAATGGAAAGTCAACATAAGGAACTGACAATTTGGCATCAAAGTTGAATCCTCCAGGTGCTATTCCTCCCTGAGATAAAGAGAGGAAAGAAATAGATCAACTCATGAAATTGCATGCCCGACCAATCACAAGTTTTTTTAAATCTTAAAACAAGAGGCCAAAATAGATGTCATTTGTGACATACATTCTTTACTACACTCTGCATAACCAGAGTTGCCTCTCCAATATCTGTGAGAAACTGATCTGTATCCCATCCTGCGACAGTGACAAAATCACAGTATTACAACTTTATTCATATATAGTTTCAGTTCCAAAGAGATAATCCTACCAGTCTGAGGATCTCCAGTGTTTGCATCAACGTTTCCTAGTAGACCATTGAGTCTTGCAGTTTCAAGCTCATGATAACAGCTGCAAAGTTTTACAGGTTTGGTGGAGGAGTTCAAATTTTCTGATGTGCTCACACAAATCGAGGGAGAAATATAAAGTGGCATTAGCTTAAGAAGAGCTTAAGGCACAAGCTGTGATTTACCTGTGACCAGATAGTGTTGCATGATTGCACTCAATGTTAAGCTTAAATTCTCCTACAAAAGAAAGAGGTGACGCTGTTAAGAATAACTCATTACAAGTAAAGAATACTTTATGAAGTTTATATGATTGAAAAATAGTTCTCAATGTCTCAAAACTTTTGCGTAAGGAATTCAAATAAATGGAGTACAAAATGACATGTCCACATTAATACAAAAACCAAATATAAAACACTTACTGTATTGTATAAAATTTCACAACTCAACTCATTCACATAGCAAACTTTGGAGCTTAACCAAAAACTAATAGTAACAAAGTCAAGTGACTCGTGAATATAGAGAGTACGTGTAAAATTCACCTATAAGGCCATATTTTCGCAGGAAGTTTGCTGATGTTGCAGCATCCCAGTCATACCTAACAAAATCATCTCACAGGTAAACAAAGAGATGAGTGAAAACCAAATTAAATTACTAATAGTCTAATAATCAAGCAAATAGCTTACTGGTGTTTGGTAGGTTCTTGAGGCTTCGGTTCAATCAACAATGTCCCTGAGCAGTGGGTACCAAAACAAAATGAATAAACAAATAAAATTGAAAAGAAATGTTGAGAAACTAATCACTCTGGTATAAAAGTCGAAGTCAAAGTTATAAAACTATCTGGTATAAAGCTTTGGTATAAATTTAACGCAAGTATACCATTGTATCCGATTTTCTTCTTGTAGGCAACAGCAGCTTCAAGAAACCTTGCCTGTAAATATACCCACAAAAGATCATGCTATGTAATAAGGCAGACCTCATTATGAAACCGATGGATAGGCTACACTGCTACATCAATATGGTAGCATAAATACTGCGTATTCCTTGATAGGTTTGAACTACAGCTGCTAAAGGAGGGTTTTTACAAGACAGGAAAAGAGAAAAAAAAAAAAAAAAAAAGAAATATATCACTGAAAGGAAGGCTTATTTTGAAATAACTGCAAACGAAACACACCAGATGATCAAGCTCTCTTCCCATGTCAGTATTCAAGAGACTCTGGTAACCTTCACGGCCACCCCAGAAAACATAATTTTCGCCCCCTAAATAATGTGTAACCTGCAGAATGTGTAAAGAATTACATATACATAAATGCAAACAAGATTATTCGTTTGGGATTACATGTACCAACACCAACCTCAATGGCTTTCTTAACTTGAGCAGCAGCATATGCATATACACCTACTTCAGGGCTGTAAAGCATTTTGAGTATTAGTCCATGCAAAAAGGAGTATATTAATTATTTGTTACGAAGATTACCTAGTAGCACCACCATGCATGTAGCGAGGATGCAAAAACAGCTGAGCTGTGCCCCATAAAGGTCGAATTTTGGTTCCCTACAGGGCATACCAAAGAACTTAATAAGAATGTGGTTTCATAAATACTTGGACATTTGATATTTTCCACTTGACTTTGTTGGGATATCAGAAACAACATTGATTAGCATGGGGTTTTGGAGGCTGGGTATGATTGATTGGTCTCTTTCTCCACAGTAAAATGACTGAAAAGAACTATCAGACACCCTATAAGCTATGCCTAAAGTGGGAGAACTAAGTAGGACTGCATATGTCACATCTTAAACCGATGTAACAGAACTTTTATTTGCATGAAAATAATTGCCGTTACATATTCTATCAATTTATCATATCATTGTTTGCTGGTATACTGATGCAAAATTACCTGAAGGTCTTTAGCAAGGGCCACCACTTCATCCAAGTTTTTATTAGATTCCTGCAACAAGCAAAACAAGGTCAATGAACAATTTCCAGCTTCATATGATCTTCTACTTTCCTTGAGAGAGCAATACAATTCCTATCTCCCAAATTTCTTTTTTCGTTCTAAAACAATTTTATAAGCAAACTACAAAGTGTATCACCTCCAAGGTTTTGCCATCAGGAGCAATATCCCTATCATGGAAACACCACCGATCAACTCCAAGCTTGTTTATGAACTCAAAGTTGGCTCTCACTGCATCGTCATTTATACAAGAATATGTATTACATTAGCTCAATAATCATTAATCCAAATGCAGAGGGTAGAAGTAACAGTCAAAATCTCACTTCTTCTCTTTGCCATAGCCACAGAATTAGTTCCATCCTCCCATGGCCAATTCTTTGTAGGTGCACCAAAAGGGTCACCTCCTGTTCCACGGAATGTGTGCCAAAATGCAACACTAAACCTCATCCAATCCTATGTAGTGAAGAAACTTCAGTCACAAGACATTAATTGCTTGAAATTCAAATTTTATTATACAGAACAACCAACCTTCATTTTTTTCCCAAGAATCTCCTCATCCGCATTATACCACTTGAATGCAAGGGGGTTCTTGGTAGAAGGGCCCTGAAAGAAGGACATTACAAAGTCATATATGTGGGCCAAGATAATCGAGCAAGTTGAAAATTTCCATACGAGGATTTTTGTAAAGAAAACTTTCTTCAATTAATAAGAATAAAAAGTTCTGAAATTTTGGCCAAACAGAAAAAATAAAGATAATCATATGCAATTGGTCTCCGAAATCAAATTAACTGAAAGTTTGTTAGTCTTAAGAATGCCAAGAGTAACATAGTAGGAGGAAAATATTCTAGAAATTCATTTCTATTCCTACTTGGAATTAAACAAAATAAAATGGGAGAGGCCTATCATGATAAGAGTGGGTTTCACCCTTTACCTCATACTTAATTTTGGGAATGCCGGGGAAAAATTCCCCTTCCCATTCATCAGAATCACCACACCCACTTCCAAGATCTGATGCAGGGCATGTTGGTGAATCAGCAATCTGCGTTCAAGACAAAACCAATGATAATAAGAAAAGAAAATCAAAATTTAGATGGAATTCATTGTTAAACATTATATATGTATGTACGTATGTATATGGAAATATTGTAGGTAGAGGAAGATTAGTTACCACTCCAAACGTAACCACATTCAAACAAAGAAGAAGCAACAAAATCCTTCCAGCCTTCATTTTCAGTGTCTCAAGCCAATATTCCCCTGCAATACAACAAAAACTGATCATATACATCAAATTCCGAATAAACACTCACAATCACAAGTGTATTGTGGCGAAAACCCGTAATCAAATTCCACATGATAACTCTCTCTCTCACACTCAGCAGCAACATGAGCACTATGAGGAGAGCTCAGCTATAAAATACCTCACAAAGGATCAGTGACCACCGCCATTAGATGAATTCACACACTTTTCATGAGCAATTACAAATAAAGTCAGAAATACAATTTTAAGATACACCCAAGTACCCATCATCAAAATTTACAAATAGAAAAATGGGTTTCCGCCAACACATCCAAATATTCAACCATCAAAGCAGAAAGTTCAAAAATTCAAACTAGCCAAAGCTTAATCACCACTCACTTTTACTAATTACCACATCCAAAAAAAGATCATCAGCCTCATAAAAAAACCAAAAACAAAAGCAAAAATTAGGAAAATCAAAAATTAAAAATTAAAAATTAAATTAAAAAAAAATCGCAGATAAGATTACAGAAGGGAAGAGATGGAAGGAAACTTACAGAACGAAATGAGCTCTCTCCGGAGGCTGATGATATGAAATCGAGATTCCCAGTGCCTATTATTTCGAACTAATCAGTTGCGAAATATACAAAAGGGCTCAAGGATTATCCGTTTATAAATGATAACATTATGCGCGACGTGGTAAAGTATCTCACAGGCAGAGTTGTATTGGAAGATGGTGCAGCTTAGAGCCGTTTGATTGTTTGACTCCGTCTTAAGGACAGTGTTTATTGGCGGGTGATTCTTTGTTATCTCACTGCGGGAGACGTAAGTGATCTTCCTTAGATAGGAAGACACACGTGGCAATGACTCAGCGGTGACGATTATCAAATTATCAATAACCAACACTTTCACTCACCCAATTGCTTTTAGTTCGGCTGTGAGAGAATTGAAATTGTCCCTCTGCTTGAGAGCCTTTCTCACCGTCTCGCGTGACTAGTTGCAATTTTATCAATATTTGCTGTCGCAGATTTTAGCTCTGGATGGAGTCGGCCGCAGTTTCTTCTTTTTCCGTTCTGCTTTTTCCTTTGTGTTTCTCTTCTGCATTTTCCCTTTCCTCTTAATGATGTTCTAGTTTGTTTTCCACAATCATTTGGCATCCTTTTTTCTGGATCAATTTTAATTTGATATGTAGCCACTTTTATCTCACAGGTTCGGGAGTTATCAACACCACCACCTTCTCTCTATCAGCTTTCGGCATCATTGAGCGTGAATTTACACGGGCTTTATGGCTGGTTTTTTCTGGCTTGAGGTTGCGATTGAAGAGTTGTTCTCAGCTAGTGGAGCTGATCAGAGTGGGATGTGTCACACCCCAAACCAGAGTCGACGAAAAAAATAACCTCGTGCCTCGAGTGAATATAAATAATAAAATTAAAAAAAAAAACACAAACTTCTCTTATAGAAAATAACTGCAAAATCTTTACAGAGTGTACAATTTAAATCAAATTCATAAATCTCTTCTGTAACACAACCTCAGTTCGTCTAACACCAGTCTTGCCAAGTAACACATCTGAAAAATAACAAGGTGAGGGGTGAGTAACATCTACCATTACTCAGTGCGTAAAATATGCAATATGCCAGTCAAGCCTGCCCTTAGCATACACTACAAAATATGATAATAATATCAAAACTTTAGCCACATAATCTATTCACATGTTAGTTATTCTTCATAATATGTAGCTCACCACGTGACCCCTAAAATGGCATTTTCGCCCTAATGTCCCTATGTGCCATACATTTATCCATCCGATAAACCAACACTAAAGTTCTCATACTTCATGAACATATCCAATAATCCACATATCACCATATATAATAGGGTAAAGGACAATTTACTACCCTCATGTTTGGTGGTTTTCAACATTTAGTACATCAATTTTTTTTCATCCCAGAGTCATACCTAAAGTGTAAATTTTGGGATAGTCTCATATATCCGTTAGTCAAACTATTAGTTCTCTCGTTAAGTAATGATGTGGCACACTTATTGGGCAACACGTGTCATTAAAAAAAAACACGAACCCAGAAAAGAAAAGGAAGAAGAAGGAAGAAGAAGGAGGAGGAAGAAGAAGGAAGAAGAAGGAGAAGGAGGAGGAAGAAGAAAAAAAATTCTAAGATCTGGGTTCTGGGTGGGGCGCGCAGGGGGTGGTGGTGGGGGGAGAAGAAGGAGGAAGGAGGAGGAAGAAGAAGGAGAAGGAGGAGGAAGAAGAAAAAAAAAAGGGATTTGGGTGGGGCGCGCATGGGGGAAGAAGAAGGAGAAGGAGGAGGAGGAAGAAGAAAAATATTTTATTATTATTTTAATATTTTTTAAATATTATTTTTATTTAAATAATAATTTTTTAAATTATTTTTATTTAAATATTTTTAATGACATGTGGCGCCCAATTAGGGTGCCACGTCATCACTTAACGGGAGAACTAACAGTTTGACTAACTGATGTATGAGACTGTCCCAAAATTTACATTTTAGGTATGATTTTGGGATGAAAAAAAATTGATGTACTAAATGTTGAAAACCGCTAAATATTAGGGTAAAAAAATGAGATATGTCCTATATAATAACTCTAAAAACATTTCAACAAATCTAACGTGTTTGTCTTGAAATAGAGAAAGATTTGAAAAATAGAGTAAATCCCGCAATAACTCATGATTTTTAATTATCAAAAAATAAGATATTTCAACCCATTACATAAACCACTCACCTCAATAATCCAAGCTTCGACAAGACACCCCAACTAGTAAAATTTCTAGTCAAACTCACTAACAATAAACTCATTCTTTTGTCTCCTTAACTCTCTCCATCTACGTCCATACATTATACATATATTAAAACCCAACACAAAAATAATGTTCACCAGCAGTAAATTGGCAAAAATGCCCTATAATTCCTTTGTTATCAGCCATTTTTATCACTTTTTACACAGTGAAAAGACATATTTACCCTCCTTGCCCACGCATTATCATCGTTGCACCTTCTACAATCGTTGTTCACTTGTTTTGCACGTGTCGACCATCTTGGAGTGGGAATCTTCTTGACTTCTCCTTCCGTCATTTCTCTCTCTCACAAATCTATTGCTTTCAAACCTCTACTTCGACTACATTGTCTGGCCTCAAGTAGTCTTGCAAAAAAAAAATATAATCCTTTTTCTCTTTTTGCAAGAAATAAAAAACGTGAATCCTATCCTGGTTCAAAGGAAATTCCTTAAGCAGCTTTAATTTCACGGTGAGTTCTCTCTCTTTCTCTAGAATTATATTTGGGGTTCTCTCTTTCTCTTATCCACTCAATCTGTATGGTCATATGTTATTTCGAAATTTGGAATTTTTGAATTTCTTTCTGGATTTATATGGTTCTGCCTCTGATTGAATTTGATTTTTGCTTCATGAAATCATATGGGTTTTATTGATTTGATTGTATTTCATAAAATTAGGGAGTTTTGCTTTTTTCTTTTTTTTTTTTGGTGTTAATCAAGTTTGGTAATGGTGCTTTGGATTTTGTGGGGTGTGGGAATTGCTGAAGAAGAAAGCGAATCCCGTGAGGGAGATCAAGGTCCAGAAGCTGGTCCTCAACAACTGCATCGATGAGAGCGGAGATCAACTAACGAGAGCCGTCAAGGTACCTCTTTTGCTATCCTTACCATCCATCTCACACAAATTATGTACTACTAACATATAGTAGAGGAATTTATATTTGTTGTTAGGGTATTTTGAGGTATCCAAAATGTGTAATTCACAAGAGCCGCCAAGGTACCCCTTTGCTATCCTCACCATCCATCTCACACATCTTGAACATTAATTATTTTTTGTTCGAAGGTGTTGCAGCAACTTAGTGGCCAAACACTTGTTTGCTCCAAAGGTAATAATTTTTTAGCTCTTTGGATCTTTATTGGTAATTCATTTTTTCCATCATTTTATCTGTCTGCTACTAGAAATTCCAAAATGTGTAATTCACAACCAAATTGATTTTCAAGACATTTTCAAGTCCATAGGGTATTTTTGAGGTGTACTCAATTTATAATTTTAGCTAATAAGACAATATTGTGTTCATTCTTCTATATTCGAGTTCAAATCGTTCTATTTTCAGTTTTGTAAGAGATCATCTTTTACTGATTGTCAAGGTGCTTCCAACCATAAATTGATATATTACGTACCTTTATTTTTTTTTCTCTTAATTTATCAGGAATTTATTTGTGTAAGATCCCACATCGCCCAGATGTGAGGATCCTGTAAGTCTTATATGTACATGCCCACATCCAATTAGTGTAACATCCCACATCGACCAACGGAGAGGGGGTGATGTGCCTTATATGTACATTCCCACCTCCAATTAGCACGAGGCCTTTTGGGAGCTCACTGGCTTTGCAGTTCGTCGGAACTCCGAAGTTAAGTGAGTTTGAGCGAGAGCTTTCCCAAGATGGGTGACCCACTAGGAAGTTCTCGTGTGAGTTCCCAGGAACTAAACCGTGAAGGTGTGACCGGGGCCCAAAGAGAACAATATCGTGTTATGGCGGAGCCGAGTCTAGGATGTGACAGAATGGTATTAGAGTCATTCTGCCGTGTGGTGCGAGTGTGCCGACAAGGATGTCGAGCCTCTAAGGGGGTGGATTGTAACATCCCACATTGACCAATGGAGAGGAGGTGATGTGCCTTATATGTACATTCCCACCTTCAATTAGCACGAGGCATTTTGGGAGCTCATTGGCTTCAGAGTTCGTCGGAACTCCAAAATTAAGCGAGTTTGGACGAAAGAATCCCAGGATGGGTGACCCCGTTGGGAAGTTCTCATGTGAGGTCATAGAAACAAAACCATGAGGGTGTGGTCGGGGCCTAAAGCGAACAATATCGTGCTACGGCAGAGTCGAGCCCGTGACGTGGTCAGCCTGGGCTGGGATGTGACAACGAGGCCTTTTGGGAGCTCACTGGCTTCGGAGTTCATTGGAACTTCGAAGTTAAGCAAGTTCGGGCAAGAGCATTCCCAGGATGGGTGACCCACTAGAAAGTTCTCGTGTGAGTTCCTAGAAACAAAACCGTAAGGGTGTGGTAGGGGCCCAAAGTGGACAATATCGTGCTATAGTGGAGTCGAGTCCAGGCGGGGATGTGACAATTTGCATATGTGTAGTGTAGACAATTTTAACCAATGAGTATTTAACTTTAATTGGAATTGATCTTTGTCGAACTTATGGCATATACAATGAAAATATGATATGTGTCTACTTTTTTTCTTTTCATTTGTTGTTATTTTTCATACATTTGTGTTGATATAGGGAAGCAATGTGATCACTAACTTTGTGTGTCACATTTTTGTGTAGGATTTATTTGTTTATTTGAGATGTGGATATAAAGAGATGGATTGTGTTTATCAAGTTTATATTAATTCAAAGAAAATTGTGGCTCAAGGGAGTAGTTAATGATCCATAGGGTATCAAAGTATCTTACTCAATTGTATATTACACATGTGTATTGCATTATGTGTGTGCAAATAACTTTTTTCATTGTCAATCTATATTAGTTTTGAATTCTAAGTTGATTTAACAAATAGGTTTCTTTTTATTTCAGATTAATTTGGTTCTTGCTAAATGAATCAAAGATCACAAGACTAAAACCAGTGGTTTCCAAAAAAGGTTGGTTCTTGAATATTTTCATTTATGCTTTTTCAGTTCTTTGAATGGACTTCCTATAATCCAAAATGAGCTATTGAATAGCTCTTTTGCTGCATTGTGTTTGCTAATCAATAATTAGGCTAATAATTGAAGGTTGATTCTTTTTTGTTGAAAAATGTAATTTGGTTTTGTAGGTAAAGATTGCAAATTTGATTTAGGTATGAATACGTACACTTATTCGTCTTTGCATTTTCTCCTTCTTTTAAGAAATTGCATTTTCTTTCGCAACTTCAACCAAAACCATTCAGCAAACAAACATATTCACGGAGGAGGTTGTTGGTTCAAGTACCAATTTCAAGCATCGATACTCTGGCTTTATATCAACATTTTTTTTGGATTGCATAGGTTATTTTTAGGAGTTGACAGAATTGAAAATTTTGTTTAGTTTCATATGTGCTAATCTATCATTGTAACTCGGCAATAATTTCTTTATTGCCTTACATATTCTGGCTGATTAGGCTGGCCTTCATTTGGTCTTGCAGTTCTAGTTATCTTTTCAATTCCTTCATTGCTAATATTACTGTCTCCATCAAGCATCCTCATTGAGTATTTCTACTAAATTTTTCAGGCAAAAAAGGATGACAAGAATATTAGTGGTCAATTGTATTCTAGTTTAATGAGGGGAAGAACAAGTAAACTTATTCTATGTTTTGTTTCATTTTTAGTTGAGCATTTATTTGTATTTTTCAAAAATTTTGGATTGTTTGTGATTGACATTGATGATTGTGGCATTTTAGAGAAAGGTATATCCCAAACATAATAATTTTGTTTGGTTTTTTATTCCTTCTTCGCTTCTTTTCTTTTGATTCCCTATTTATATAATCTGTGTTTTCTTATGGCAGTTTTGAAACCTTATATTTTCTAAATTTGTATGCTTTATGGGTCATCATTTAATTTACTTAATTATCATTGTGATCATAGGAGGATGTTCGTGGCACACTACAACAAGTTTTCTTTTTGGCAAGTTATTCATATTCATGATTCCGTTATCAGTTGCATTTGCTTTCCCATGATTTCTCATGAATTGGACGTGAATATATTTATAGATTTTTTTTTAGCCAGACAAAAGATTTGATTGAGCAATGGGTGATTCAACCATATATTATTATAATTGTATGAAGCCTCAGTGTTACAAGGTCTTGAAATTATATCTTTCTTTCTCTAATTTGGTTCTTGACAAATTATATAAGATTTTATTGCTATTAATTTTGAGGAAGTTCTCAGATTCAAGACCATATATATTTTTTAATTTCTACCATTTGGTTTCTGCTTACATTAACTTTGAGTTGTAGTGGTGTTTGTGTTTTCTAACATAATTGTTTATACAGTTTTTAATCTCGCAGCAATGCGCATGCATAATTTCTAGCATGTGTGTGTGGGTGTGTGTGTGTGTGTGTGTGTAAACACGTAAAATGATCCTTGCCAAATCCTTTTCCTGGGGATCAAAGAGATCATGCGGTCGTGCCTGTTCATTGTACATTGTGCGGTCAGTTTTCGTTAGGTACTATTTATATTTAATTTTAAATTTTGAAATGATTTGATCGCACGATGTACGATGAAATGTCACGATCGTGGAATCCTTTTCCTATAAACACACAAACACCTAATTTGCATGCCTTGCATGGTTCTCCTAATCCACAACCACGGTTGATGTTTAGAACAAAGAGCGAGTGTCTTTATTTATAGGGACAATGTGGCAGCTGAAGACAACATTACTAATGACACGCCCGCACCCGAGAATGGGGCGTGCTGGCCGTCACGTGAGTGTGACGTAGCCATGTGCGTTGTGCGGAAGCTAGGATCGAAACTAAGAACGAACTAATTAAAATCAAAACCACTAGTAACCTAGATACAATAGTGTACTAGATGCATGAAACGATACTTGTACATAACCAGAGCGTTCTAAGTTTAACTGCAGTCAAGCATAAAGAAAAAGGGTTTAATTACACCCTCGGTGACATACATATGAATAAAGCTGTCAGAAAGCCGGGAGTCCTCGAAGTGCCAAACTCGTAACTCTCGCTACCTAGAACCTGGAGGGGCGAAAAACAAAACTGAGTGGGTCAGCAAAACAATTCTCTTTTAAAACCAATCTTTGCTCAAATATATATATATATATATATATATATATATATATATATATATAGCCCCTCACCGTAAAACCTGTATAATTTCCCAGAATCAAAATATATACTTAATGTCCTTAGGTTCTCAAAATCATGCTGAAAGAGTAAGTATGCCATGCCAAAATATTCAAAACAGAACTCAATCATAAACCAATGGTGTGATTAAATGTCAGGTAATCAACCTCAGCCCTCGGCTGCATATAAATCTCATAATCATCTCGGCTCTCGGCCGCATATATGTCTCAGAATCGTCTCAGCCCTCGGCTGCCTGTATGTCTCATAATCATCTCGGCTCTCGGCCACATATATGTCTCATAATCATCTCAGCCCTCGGCTGCCTATATCTCTTATTCCTTCTCATCAATCTCATCACTGCTAGTTTATCGATTCTCATTAATGCATGCTCTCACCTGGCACTTACCTGTGCGTCCGCCGCACCAACATGCGAATATGCAATCATTAATGCATAAAAATAATATATGAATACTTTGCATGGCATAAAATTCTCATAAACATTCATTATTTCTTTCTGGGAAAAATAATAATAAAATATAGGAAATACGGTAAAAACTGCCCACTCACTGATAGGTCGCCGGGTCGTAGCCCCCGCGTCTAGCCTGGCTACGCTCGTCCTCGGTGTATGTCTCACCTATATGAGAAATTACTATAAATACGTCATTTAAGCACATACACGTAACTACGAAATTAACTTCTCATACATAGCTCAATTTTGGCATACGAATATACCAACGCGACCTACTCGACGTCACGAGCGTCGCTATATTTTTAAAATAATTTTTTGGAGTCTCACGCGCCCCCACGCGCCAGCACAGGCACGGGGCTACGCGCCCCCCACGCGCAGGCGCGTGCGCGCCACGCGTCGTCAACCTCGAGCTCGCCGGAGCTCCGCCGGCGCCGGCCACCGGTCGCCGGAAACCTGCAACCTCGGTTTTCTCGGCCATTTTTGCACCATTTTGTCTCATTTTTCTTCCTACGTGCTCTAAATTAAGTGTAGAACAAGTCTATACCTTCAAAAACTTCGAAAACCAACGAGAATCTCGTCGGGAAATTCTCCAAAACCGGCCACCTCCGTTCTCGACGATCCCGACGTCAACGCTTAGCCAACGAACGTCTCCGAGCTTCCTTGGGACCTTCTAAGACTCGTGGTGAGCTTAGTTTTGCCTAAAACACAACGTATGAAAAGTTCATGAACAGTGCCAAAATCGTACATCGAGAGAACGGCGTGAAAACGAACGAAACCTTACCTGAAATGGGTGTCTACGTACTCGTAGGAGTCTCAGGAGTCGAATGGTGGTGATGGATGGTTCGATCTGTGAAGTTTTGGCCACCTTTGGCCTTGGCCGTACGTTTTCTGGGCGAGGGAGAGAGAGAGTCGACGGGGGAGAGAGAGAGGGAGAGTCTGATGGTGAGAGAGACAGAGTAGGGTGTAAAAATAATGTGTGTGGTCCAGTACACCCACACACAAACACACGTGCTAAATTCCCCGAAGGAGTAATTCCGTCATTTCACCAAATATTTAATATACGTCGGGACGGGTCGTCACACTAATCCTTTGGCAAAAGGGTTAGAGTGGATAAAGTGAGGTCGAAGGATGATATAAAAAAACACTACCTATCAACTTCAATATTCAGCTTACACCATGGCAAAACTTTGAAGACTATATTATTATTGTTGATGCTACTTGGACACACAAAACTAACACTTTTTTTTTTACACTCTCTAATAATATGTGAGCCCATACACAATGGTTGAGCCCACATGTATTAAAAATGTGTCAACAAGTATGTTAGTCTTGAATGTCTGAATAGTTTTATTGTACTATTATATATTACAACAATCTTTACATCATGATGGAAACAAACAAATAAAATCTAAAAAGTCATACTATTTGGATACACAAAATTAACACATTTGTTAACACACTCTAATACCAGTGCAATCCACATATAGTGGTAAGACTCGCCTTTATTAGAGAGCATATCACCAAGTGTCTTAATTTTGAGTATCCAAATAGTTTCATTGAAAATTAAAATATATATAATAAAAACTACAATCTAGTCCCTAACCCTTCTTCTCATCCTGGCTATGCATATTGTGATCTTCACATAGAGTGAATCTTGTATATTATCAAGGAATCGAAAATATGTGTACCTCCATGTTTTCTTAAGAACTAAAGAAAGAGCTGCAAACTCCCCAAAATTTGATAGTGAAACCTAGGGTTGCAAAGATATAAAACTTGGGAAGCTCATGGCGTTCATTGTCCGATGTTGTTCTTACTATCCACATCAATTTCTCTATACTCATTTGGCAGTGAAGCACTACAAAGTTTAGGGTTCCCCTCAAATGCAGGTGCTGAAGCTTTGGAGCTGCGTGCCTATTGGTATTCATCCTTAGAGATTATTGTATGAGACATCAAAATATTAAGGCTTGCCATTGACAAGGGTATTGTTTCAGACAAATGATTTGTGGACAGGTCCAAAGTCTCTAAATATTTTAGGTTAGATATTTGGCCAGGAATGTTGCCCGAGAAGTTGTTGTTGTAAAAAATCAATTCATGAAGAAGTTGTAATTGACATATCTCAATCGATATACTACTACTAATGTTATTATGATTTAGGGATATTGATCTAGGAAAGTTTGATAGTTTAGTGATAGAAATCTTGGAACTTTTATTAGAACGCCTATGAGGGGAAGTTCGAATTCATAATTGTCTACTTGAGATGCACTTATCAACATCGGTAATCTACAAAGTTATTTTGAAATTTCACATGAAATTTGGTTGGATTCTAGACTCAGTGAAAAGAGTTTTGGAAGAGTCCCCAACCAACTTGGAATTGACCCTGTGATTTGATGACCACCCAGATACAGTATCCCTAGATTTTTTAGATTTGATAACCATCCACATATCTAACCAATGAGCCCACAGTCAGACAAACTCAAGACACGAAGATTTTGGAATCCTTGAAAATCAACCATGTTATCATCAATTGGCATTGCCTCGTGGTCAAATGAACCGCTAAGGAGGAGTGTTTGAAGACTTTTGCATCGCATTAATATCTTCATTGCCCTTGTGATATTGGCTAATTGTACACCAGCAAGTGAGATGAAGGACAAGAATTTTAATGAAAGAATTTCAGGATGTATTTGTCCTTCTAGATAAGGATTATGACTCAACCAAATTGCTTTTAGGGACTTACATGAGCAAAGGCTTATCGGCAAGATACCAGTGAAGTTATTCCAAAGGAGGTCAAGTTTTGTAAGGTGGCTGAGTTTGGAAAAATTAGATTTGGTGAGATCTCTTTCCAAGTGGTTAAATCCCAAATGTAGTTCTACGATATTTGTGCAATTCATCAAAGACTGGGGCAAACTACCTTGTAAGCTGTTGAAATCAAGATTCATGAACTTCAACTTGGAGAGCTTCTCGAAATTGAGAGGAAGCGCACTAGTCAGATGATTTAAGTAAAGGTTAAGGATCGTGAGGCGGGTGAGGTCGGCAATTCTTTCACTAATGGCTTTATTTCGTGAATTGAGAGGTAATGCAAGTTCCTCAAGTTTAGAAGCTTTATAGATATCATTTGGAAGTGATCCTAACAAACTATTGTGACTGGCACGAAGAATCTGCAGTTTTGAACACCCACCGAACCCACGAGAAATGTTGCCACTAAATTCATAGGAGGAATAATACAATACTCTTATGGAAGGAGACGATGAGAGACAAATAGATTATGGGATATGCCCACAGAAGATGTTGTTGCTGACATTGAAACTAGTAAAAAAAAAAGATGAAATTGCACCATGGAAGTGATTGCTTGACAAATCTACTGTCTAAATATTTTTTGGTGGTAGAAAAAATGGCATCTTTCCGAAAAGAAGGTTATAGCTCAAATCAAGGATCTTGAGGTATTTCAAGGACGAGAAGAATTTAGTTTCAAGTGTGCCATAAAGTGAATTGTGGGAAAGTTTCAAGTGGGTGAGATGTGTGAGATTTCCAACCAATGAGACAAACATACCTCCTTTGAGCTCTTTGGAGGGTAAAAGCAAATGGGTTACCCGACCCTCATGATTACAAGTAATGCTACTCCAATGACAACAATCAACAGGACTGCTCCAATTTATGGGAGGATAAGATAGTGTGAGGGCTAAGGCCAGGAGAGAGGTGCGTTCAGCTTGATTGCATGCATGAGTATTTGTTGAAGATATAATGCAAGAGAATAAGAAGAGGAAGAGGAAGCCGTGAGCCATTTTTTAACTTGGATATTGCTTACAGCAACAAATTTGCATATACATAGGAGCAATACCAATTTATTATGTTGCCCCAATTTTAATATTATTTAGTGGCAAACTGACAAAATTGGATGCTTCAAAAAGAGAGATTTCCAATGGGAAAACGGTCACTCCACCTCGAAGTAGTGCTTTGTCTACATTGATCCCAAGTCCTCGGAACATCTCCAAATGAAATGTCAAAATATCCATATAAGCTATAACAATAAAATTAAAAAAAAAAAAAAAGACCACACTAATGTTCTCCAGCCGAAATGCCAATTCTTATGTGACAATGACATGGATTGGCAACTTCAAAATTAATTATTAATATTTTATTGATTTAATCATTATTATAATTAATGTTGTTGTTGACTGTTGCATTTGTTTATATCATTATTCTTTGGGCGGCAAGTGATTATGAGATGTGTGACTTCGGTGCAATTTGCTGTCTTTCTCAACGGGCAACCTGGTAACTCTTTTAATCCCTCTAGGGTTCTTAGGCAGGGTGATCCGCTTTCTCCGTATCTTTTTCTGTTGGTTGGGGAAGTCCTATCTTGTTTGATTCAGGTAGCGGTAAATACGAAGATGTTGGATGGGGTGAAGATTGGTATTTCGGGGCCCGTCATTTCTCATATATTTTTTGCTGATGACACTCTTCTTTTTCTAAAGGCTGATGAGAAGAATTGCAGAAATCTGGTTGATATTCTAGGGAGGTATTGCAAGGCTTCAGGGCAGAAAGTGAATTTGCAAAAATCTAGTGTCTACTTTGGGGCGAATGTTTCTCAGCGGGTTTCTAGAGATTTGGTTAATGTTCTTGGTATCCCAGCTATTACTAATCCTAGAGCATACTTGGGTGTTCCAGCTATTTGGGGTAGGTCCAAGAAGCGTGGCCTCGCTTATGTTAAAGGCCGGGTTTTGGGGAAGTTGCAAGGTTGGAAACAAAACATATTATCTAGAGCAGGGAAAGAGGTATTGATTAAGGCGGTTGTTAAGGTTATCCTCGCCTACCCGATGAGTATTTTTAAATTTTCTGCCATAGTGTGTAATGAGTTGGATGCTTTGGTCGTTGGATTTTGGTGGGGTAGTCTTGGGGCTCAACGGAAGACTCATTGGGTTTCTAAATCTGTTCTTGGCCTTCCGAAGGATTTGGGGGGGGGGGGGGGGTATGGGATTCCAGAACTTTAGTGAGTTTAATGATGCTTTATTAGCCAAACAATGTTGGTGGTTGATTTCTAATCCGAATTCTCTTTGGGCTCGAGTTATCAAAGCACGGTACTTCCCGAACTGCTCTTTTTGGGATGCTCATAAAGGTGGGAGGGCCTCTTGGGCTTGGTCTAGTCTTCTGGAAGGTAGAGAATTACTCCGGAAAGGTTCTCATTGGCAAATATTGAGTGGTGAGGACGTGCGTGTTTGGGTGGACCGTTGGCTTCCTTATTTGCCTGCGGGCCATCCGGTTCCGCTTGGTGGGGTCGCGGTTACTCCCTCTTTGCGGGTCAGCTCTCTTATTAGGGCGGAGACTCATGAATGGGACACTGGTTTTTTGCAAGAGTTTATTTCTGAGGAGGAGCAAGATGCCATCCGTCAGATTCCCCTTGATGATCTTAACTGACATGATCGGTTGGTGTGGGATGCCAGTAAGTCCGTAGTGTACTCGGTACGTTCAGGATATCATTAGTTGCAATTGATGTCCATGGATTTCAGGGATCAACGCCGACCTGGAGCTCGCCTAGTTCCTAAGCAACTGTGGAGGTGTGTTTGGAAGCTACATAGCCCCCATAAGATCCGTCACTTCCTCTGGCTCTCATTGCATAATGCCCTCCCTACTAGAGCTGTGCTTTTCCGTCGTCATTTCTTTTCTTCACCTATCTGTCCAATATGTCAGTGTGCGGATGAAACGGTGGAACACTTATTCATTCTCTGTCCGTGGATTCAAGTTATATGGTTTGGGAGTGCTCTTAACTACCGGGTTGATTGTGACAGTAATCCCTCGTGGGTGAGCTGGCTGCAGTTGGTTTTTTCTTTGAACCCTGGATCCTTGGCTGATCGGATTTGGGTTCACTCTTATGTGGGCTTTACTTGTTGTCGTTGTGAATTTGTGTTCAATCAGGTCCCAATTCACCCCACCTCAGTGCTAATGAGGATGTCTTGTGCGTTTAGGTCATTCTGGGATGTGGGGGGTTACGAGATCTGATGGTTTGGTGTCTTCTGTTGGGCGGGTCCTGGCCACTCAGTGGACGCCTCCCTTACTTATGTTTTTTAAGATTAATGTTGATGCTAGTTGTTCCTAGACAACTGGGAAGGGCTTTGTGGGGGTGGTCCTGAGAGATGCAAATGGGGTTTTTGTGGTGGCTGCAAGGTATGCTACTGTGTCCCCCAATGTTGCTGTGGCTGAAGCTTATGCGTTAGTGCGTGGATGTGAGTTGGGCATTTCCTTGGGGTGTACTTCGGTTATTTTGGAATCAGATTCTCGTGAATCCATCTCTTGTCTTTCAGGCTCTATTGATATTGGCAGTTGGGAGGCTTTCCCTCTCTTGGCTTGGGTTAAGCAGTTATGTGAAGCCTTTCAGTTTTGCCGCTGGTCTTGGGTTCCAAGATCAGCCAATTCTGCGGCGGATTTTCTTGTGTCGACTGGTTGTCCGGAGATGTGTGATCGGGTTTGGGTTTTGAGGCCCCCATCTTCGTTGGTGCATGTGTTGAACAAGGATGGACTCCCTTGCCCGCATTGATTGGCCTTGGCGATGTTTGGGGTGACGCTCAATTAGTTTGTTGCGTCTGCTGGTTTGTATCCCCTCTCATTGCTTTCGTCTTTGTGCTTGTGTGGTGTTAGCCTCTCGTAGGCTCTCTTGTTCTGTTCGGCTTCTTAGCCTTTGTTTCTTTCAAAAAAAAGAAAAGAAAGTGAAAGGTCCCGATTTAGTAATATTAAATATCTTTTATTTTAATCATTTATTTTATAATATAATAAAATAATAATTTAATTTGACATATTGGATAAAGAGTAAAACTTTAAAAGATGTTAAAATGCCATATAAGTTGTCAAATTTAAATTTTATGTTTAAAATTTACTAATCAATGAAGAGTTAGCAGCCTAGTATTTGGTTGGTTGCTCTTATTCATTTGTCAAATTTCAAAGTTTTGTCCTTTTAAGACATCATTAGCAGCATACTTTCTACTCCACAATCCGACTTTGTATGTAATTTTACCAAACTTCATAAATCAATGTAATTTAATCAGGAAAAAGAAATTAAAGGGTCCTAATTAGAGTCCATTTTTTGCTCATACGTAGGTCTTTCGCTTCTTATTTTATCCTAAGTTCCAATTAGAATGAAAGAACCAAAATATTAAAGAAATAAATATGAGTTTGAAATCATTGCAAACAAAAGCAATGACTACTGTTGGTAATCTAGTAGCAGGTGAAAAACGAATTTTGGTATTGGCCAGTGGTGTAGATTAAAAGCTTTCATTATGAAGCAAACTTTCAATTAATTTCAAAAGAAAACATGATGGGAAGACTTGATAGTGTAAATGGGTCATCTGACATATGACTCCTTGCGAGCAGTGGTGAAGCCAGGATTTTTCGGGGAGAGGGGCGAATTTAAAAGAATGCAAGGTTAAAGAAAAATGGCAACAACTAAATCTTTTTATATAGTAATGTTTTCCATAATTAATCAATACAAACAAATTACAATTATTGCCGGCGAGATTTCATGTCATGAAAACGTCGCATAATAGACTCATTATCAATAAAAGCAAATACATCTTTCTCAATGTAAACAAGCATGCTATCACTCAACCATTGATCTCCCATTTTGTTACGCAATGGTGTTTTCACAATCTTCATAGCAGAAAAAGCTCTCTCCACCGAAGCGGTTGCAACCAGTAACACCAAAGCCAATGTAAGAAGTTTATACACTAACATATAGTTTTCACACCTCTTGGTCTTCACTAACTCTTTTGCAAGATCACTAATTCATCTCAATGATGAAAACTCACTATGCATCTTGATATCATGAATGTAATTGTCAACTAAGTTCCCTGATGTACCTTCATATGATGCAAAACTCACTGATGGCACCCCTCCTCTTGCTGTCCCCAACCCTAAACCATACAGACTTGCCTTGCTAACTAAGTTCCCTGCTGCTGTTGATGCACAGTGGGTTCCATGGCCTTCCGTGTCTCTCGGAGACATGATATCACTACTATTTTTGGGGGAGGGTTGACTGCGGTAATACCGTGCTCCGATAATTTTGCTGTCCAAGTGTAACAAATATGTCATACTATTTTAGTCGGAGTTACAATTTGACAACATATCATATAAATTATAATCAAGTTCGCACTTTTTTTTTCCTGTCCAAGTGTAATTAACAACTACACATGATTTTTTTTTATTTTTTATTTTTTGAAATGTGCAGTGGATAGTTGAAATAAACTGGTTTGCTTTACTTGTTGCAAGTAAAATTGCCTTTGCCCTTGCATGCGCCTTTCCACCTTTTGGGGGGTGGACCAAACCCGGCGTCACTGAAGCTGGCAGATTCAGGCCAAATTCCAGAGTCAATCAGCTCGACAATGATATCAGTTTCAATGGCGCTTCTCTTCACCATTTCAGGAAACCCAAGGAAGTCCCATGACCTTGTTGTTTGATGCTTCTTAGTTTCACTAGAGAAAACAGACACCACACCATCCATTCCTGCAAATATTTTTCTCGTCATACAAGGGTCACTATTAATGTTTATGCAAGTTGAAAAATAATTTGAAGTTGGGTTCACAAGACTAGGGCTGGAAAAAAATCCCAAAATTCCCAAACCAAACCGAAAAAATCCCGATCCCAAACCAAAATTCCCGAAATTTTCGGTATGAGATCGGTTTTGCATTTCCATTTTTTCGGTATTCCCATACCAAACCGAAAAAATATTTTATATATATATATATATATATATATTATTTTTTAATTATAAGAAAATTATTTCAACCGTTCATTTTATAGATTTAATCTGTGCCATTCATTTTTTTAGGTTTGACTCAAACAGTCAAACTCTCATCTCCCTCTCCCATTTCACTTTCCATTTCCTCCATCGAAGAACAAGAAAGCGCATCGCCGCAGCTCCCTTAGCCTCACCGAGCCCTCATCTCCTCCAGCTCCCTGAGCCTCTCGTCACTCTCCAGTCTTCCTTCACCACACAGCCACCACCACCACACCACCGCAGTGCTCTCTGTCTCTCTCGCGATCTCTCTCTCCCGCGCGATCTCTCTCTCTCTCTAGCGATTTTCTCTCACAGATACAAGTCACAGAACTCTCGATCCCCCAAATTAGGTAATTAATTTAGTGTTTTGAAATTTAATTTCTGTCTTCCCTTTGAAATTTAATTTAGGGTTTGAAATTAATTTTGTTTGCAGAGTTTACTTCTATTCAGTTCTGTGGAAGCCATACTAAGTACCAACTTAAGGTGAGATGTCAACATATCTCTGTCTTCTCCTTCTTCAATTTTTTATTTGTTGGTCTTCTCCTTCTTCAACATATCTACTGTTCTTCCGTCTAAACTTAATCAATTCTGTTCTTCAGTTTCTTTTTTCTTGTTTTTGTCTAAACTTAATAAATTTTGTACTTAATGTTTTGGTATATCTTAATGCTAGTATTTAATCAATTTTGTACTGCACTATGTTTATTTCTATTTTCAGCAGATGCAGTTTCTTATAATCAATTCTGTACATATGGAAAACTTCAGTGTTTGAATTAAGATCCTTTAAATAACAGACTATGAACAAGACAATGAAAAATATACATAAAGAAAGTCGACCAATAATCATTCAGTGATTATGAAAGTAGCAAGCTACCAAACTATTCAAAAACCATTACAAGATTACCCTAAGCTTTCTCTAACATCTTTCACAGACCAGCCCTTTGTTTTAACAAATAGAATAAACACTATGCATGTGGTAGCACTTGAAGCAGGAAAAATACATAATAGACCCTGAAACAATTGTAGCAATTGACATTGTTGAGCAAAAATTGTACACAATGTGTAAACAAATAATTTACTCGACACAATTTCACCCTCGTTCATTTTTCGAAGAGGGTTTTATTAATTCGAGTTCGACCCATTCTAGGCTACGCGCCTATTAATTACAACCCTTCTTTTTAGGAAAGGGACACCCTTTGATTCCAATTTGAATAAATCATAACTTGGGGATTTTGGGGTTTTATTTGATTTTGTGACTGCATCCAAGTAAGCCTTAGATTGCCTACGTACCCTCGTTGAGGGATCAAGTCACTCGTAGTTCCTTGAATTGGTATTTATTGGAGTTTGATGCCTTGTGCAGTTTCAGCTCGTGCGGGCAAGGACTTTAAGCCATTGGAGCATTTTGATGCCTTGGCAGTTTTAGCTCATGCGGGCGAGGAGCATGTGATGCCTTGGCAGTTTTAGCTCATGCGGGCGAGGAGCATTTGATGCTTTATGCAGTTTAGGCTCTTGCAAGCAAAGACTTTAAGTCAATTGGAGCATGATAGTTTTCATAGCTTCGTGCCATTTGCAAGTTGATGTAACTTTGTGCCACTTGAAATTTTGTTGCGGCTTCGTGCCTTTTGATATTTGACTCTTCCTTCGACTTTGTGCCTTTTGGGATTTGCCTTGGCAGTTTTAGCTCATGCGGGCGAGGAGCATGTAATGCCTTGTGCAGTTTTAGCTCATGCGGGCGAGGAGCATTTGATGCCTTGGCAGTTTTAGCTCATGCGGGCGAGGAGCGTTGATATTTTTTACAGCTTCGTGCCCTTTGAATTTGATGCGGCTTCATGCCATTTTGAAATTTGATGTGGCTTCGGGCCATTTGAATCTTGTGATGGCTTTGTGCCATTGGCCACTTTCCTTCGGCTTCGTGCTTGGAGATTTCTTTCTTACTCTTGGTGGAAGATCAAAGTAACAGGAATGAATTTAGTTTATATAAACCAGGGATTCGTTTCAGCTTCACGGTTGCGTCTAAAATTTTGATATCAGACTGCCTACGTATCCTTAACGGAATCAAACCGGCGTAGTTCATTGCACTTGATTTGGATTTGCACACTTGTATTCAGACTTGACAAACTAAGCAGTTAATTGCTTGATGGAGATTTTTATTTTAATTCCTAATCTTAGGAATTTTGAATGGGACCTTGGCCATCAATTGCACTAACTTTGGTATAGCTTCACTTCGTTTGGGTTTTTGAACAAGTAATAGGTAAATACCTATTAATTAGTGTTGAACAAAAACAAACTGGAAGGGCCATAAAAACCATGTCAAGTCCATCTTTTGTTTTGTTTTTTTTTTCATAAGTGGAACTTGATGGCGTCAGCCATTTCCATTCTTCTTATTTATTATAAGGTATTTTCTTTCCTTCACGTGAAGCTTTTGTACATGGAGCACTTCTACCAATGTCTTCCTGACAAGAATTTTTGAAACAAATGGAACTTTGAAACTACCTTTTCCAATTCTGACCCATATTTTCTTTCCTTCACGTGAGGTATTTCAAATGTGGGATATGATTTTGTTTTTTTTTTTCTTAAGTTAAAGGTGGTAGTCCTCCCACGTTGAATTTTCAACTTTATTGAAAAGAAAAAAAAGGATGTCCACGTGGGGGTACTTAGGCCTGGACTGAGACTTGCTTTTGACTGAAGTGGGAGACAGCACATCGAGTTTTTCCATTGTTTAACAAAACAGATGGCAAAGCATGCCCTTTATGAATACCTCCTCGCCTTTTAAGTCTCTTGTTCTCTATTTTTTTCTTAACTTGCTGTTGGCGAAAGCCTCAGGGACTTCTCTTTTTTTTATTTTTTTGGCTCCATAAACTCGTTAGTTCTTCTCTAGAAACAACAGATAGCTCCGTGATATTTGGGCTCCCGTCGACTTCAATATTTTTTTGAAATTCCTTATGGGTACGTCTGGTAGAGTTCAAACTCTCCTTTGACTTTCTCCATTTCACCCTCATCTCCTTTTAAATCGCAGAGGGTTTATTTTCGTTTCTGCAGGTCACGAGAGTTTTTCTTTTGCTGTCTTGTTCTTGTGCTTCTTCCTTCGTGGATTCAAAATAACACGAAGAGGAGGAGAGAGTTCAAACAGGTTACCCCATTCTCGTTCTATTTTCTGGGTTTGATTTTGGTGGGTTGAAACTCTGAACTGCGGTATAAGCTTTTGTGCAGGCCTCCTCATTTGTTTGGTTATTCGATATACCACTTTTCAGTACCGAGTTCGTTGAAGACGAGTGTTGGTCCATGGCTCCGAAGGTGAGGGTCTTTCTTTGAGATTTTGTAGACGCCTCTTTCTGTTTTCCCATAACCTCTTTTTACTGACTCCACGTTCTTTTGTTTGCAGATAATGGGAAGCCTCCCCTGCTTTGCACGTTTCTTCCTCTTTTGCAGGGAAGAAATGCATATTTTATTTTTATTTTTATTTTTATTTATTTGATTCCAGATTGTATGGGCTATATATTTTTTATATATTATATTTTTTTTTTGTTCAACGGACATAATGGATCAGTTTTTCTTTTCACATTTACTTGGATATAAATAGACCATAGTCACGCTTTGACATCCTAAATGTGGTACCAAAGTAGACATTCTTGCCCCAACAATTCTGTACTGCACTATGTTTATTTCTATTTTCAGCAGATGCAGTTTCTTTTTTTGTGTGGGACTGGATTAACAAAAAATCAGAAGGGATTTGTGTGTTTGTAATGAGTCCTTTGGACTCCATTTACTTTTTTTGTGTCTTCTTATTCAAATCTTGGGATACATGGATTGCTATATTTCAAACGAACAATTTAAGAGTTAACAAATAATAATACACTACTCTGGCAGCTCTCCAATGGTTTGATACAAACTGGGTTATGTTTGCGCCTTATCATTTTCCTCAAAATTCTGATTTTCTCATTCTTTCACTTAGATTTACAAAGAAATTATCACTTACATCATTGATGCACATTCTGCTGTAACATGCGGTCTCGTTTAGTTTGCTTATGCACGCTTCTCTTACAATGGATTCAAAAACTAAGTCTTCAAAGTTTCTTTAGCTCTTGCCCGCTTTTATGATTTTCTTGTGCATAATTTGTTTAGGACCCTAAACACAAGCTCACAAGTCCTCAAAAGGAGAAAAGCTGAAGTTTAAAAACAAACCAGAAAGCAGCAACAGCAAATGAAGCTAACCTTTTCATACTTTCGTCGACTATAATCTGAAATTTCAGAAACCGGCAAGAATTTATTTGTTGAAGTATCTGCTCCTATGCCGCGTTTGTTGTCCTTCGAGTAAGCTTGAATAGGCTCTAGCCTACCCTGTTGACATGATAAACATACTCACTCAGCCATGAACAAAACATAAACACACAAACATGTATATATATATATATAGCCATATGTTCCGCGTAGGTTTTTTTTTTTTTTTTTTTTTTTTTTGAAACAATGTTCTGTGAGGTTTTAAATTAGATTTAACATATAACTTTTCTTGGCTGGAGCCTGGAGCCTGAAGCTTGGAGCCTGGAGGTATTAAGAAAAATTAATGGTTGATTGTACATAACGACGGATTTGATAAAATAAAGAGCTGCACCTGCTTCTTCAAAAGAGCCCTTGTATTTTTTTTTCTTTTCTTGTGACCGCATTGACAACAAGCACCAAGTTGTTTTCTTTAATCTGTTTTCTAGTTTCAAAATTGTTTTGTAGATGAATTCATACTGTATTTTAGTTGTATATACCTCAATTTGGAAGTATTTCATATTCTAACTGCTGTATAATTTGTCAATTTAAATTAGGGCATGTCTTGGGCTTTATATTTTCCTGTGGCATAATTACCTAATATTTTGTAGGTTTATAGATCTATATAAGTTTAATTTAATATTTCCCTTCCTTAGTTTTGTACCTAATATGATTTTAATTGTCTTCAGAGATATCCAGAAGGGAAATATCTTACAAAGTCATTGCTGAGGTATGCCGAAACAAACCTACTTATATATATATATATATATATATATATATAGATTGTAGGCTATTGATATAAGTCTAAATCTATGTGGATAATCATTCTAGTCATCATCATTGTGTACTTATGCCGAAACTAACCTGCTGATATGAGTTGTTGGACAGCTTTTCCCTTCATATTTGCTTTCTAGTTTTTATTTTTCTATGTTGAATGCTTAGATTTTTGAATGCTCAGATTATTGATTGGAATTTGGATATATGCTGAACTGTGGTTGTGATATATATTAATGTGCATTGTTATTTTATTTGTTTGTTAGGATGGATGGGTCTAGTAGCCAATCTAGTGCACCTATGGTCCCAGTATTAGGAAAACCAAAACAAAACCAACCTAGTGGTACCCTTCAACTAGGCACTCCCTCACCTCAAGATTATTTGCATAATGATTATTATGATGATTGTTGGGATGATGATCCGGATCCCGATGATATTGCATTAGAACAAATAGAAGAAAAGGGGGAAGATGGGGAAGAGATGGAAGAGGGGGAAGAGAAGGAAGAGGAAGTAGAAGAAGAAGTAGTGAGACAATGGGAGGGTTCTCCTCGGAAAAAGGGCAATAGAAGAAAGGGTCCAAGTCCGGTGTGGAATGAAGCTAAGAGGGTAACGATCACTGATAATAATGGGGAGAAATCGTTCATGGCCGAATGCAAGCATTGCAAACTCTTAGTACCGGCACACCCTCGAACTCATGGGACGGCGGGAATTCTTAAGCATTTGAGGAAATGCCCGGGTTCTAGTCTTTTTGAGAATGTGGATCCGAACTAACCTACATTGACACAAGTGAGGATGGGAGGTCCGGTTGTCACTCACACTTTCAATCAAAAAAGACTTGATAGGAGATGTGTGAGGTGGATTATAATAGCGGAGATGCCTTTTAGGGTGGTTGATCAAGAGGACTTTCGAGCTTTTATTCATGACTTGAATCCAAAGTACAAACTTCCTAATAGGCATAAGGTGGCGGCGGCGGTTTTGGAGTTGTATTTTGAAGAGAAGGCAAAAATAAAAAGTGTGATTGAGGGGTCGAGAGTGAGTATCACAACCGATACTTGGACCTCGATTCAAATGATAAACTACATGGTCATCACGGCCCACTTTTTGGACACTAATTGGGGGTTGCACAAGAGGATCCTAAACTTTGTCCAAGTTACTTCTCACAAAGGTGATGATATTGGAAGATGTCTAGAGGTTTGCTTGAATGATTGGGGCATAGACAAGGTGTTTAGCATTACCGTTGACAATGCTAGTGCAAATGACACCGTTATTGCATACATGAAAAGAAGACTCAAGTCAAATGGTACTCTTTTACTTGACGGGGCTCACTTGCACATGAAGTGCGCTTGTCACATCCTCAATTTGATAGTTAAGGATGGAATGGCGGAGCTTAGTAGTGAGATTAATGCCATAAGAAATTGTGTAAAGTTTATACACTCATCCCCGGCAAGGTTGGAGACTTTTAGGGAATATTGTGTATTGTTGAGATTTGATAGGATGTCAAGTATCCCTTTTGATGTTGTCACAAGGTGGAATGCCACGTATCAAATGCTTAATAGTGCTTTCAAGTTTAAAGAAGTGTTCTCTAAGATGGCCTTTGAGTGTGACTCTTTTATTGCATACTTTAAAGAGGAGGTCTCGAAAGAGGTTGATGGGGTGACAACAAAGGCCAAGCGGGTGGGTCCTCCGGAGGTGGATGATTGGGAAAGGTCGGTGAGTTTTGGTCACTTTCTCAAAAAATTCTATGATGCCACCTTGACATTGAGTGCAACCCTTACTCCAACGTCACACTTAATACTTAGCACGGTGATTGCCTTGCAAGTGGAGATAAATGAACAAATTTTAAATGCCTCTAATGCTACTTTGCAAAGTGTGGCTACCTCAATGAAGCTCAAGTTTGACAAATATTGGGGTGACATTGAAAAGGTGAATCCTATTCTCTTTGTGGCCCAATCACTCGACCAGAGGTACAAATTTGATATGTTGGAGACAAATCTAGAAGAGCTCGGCTATGGATGGGACAAAATAAGGGAGGAGAAAGTAAGGGTTAAAGGCTATGTAACCGAGTTGTATAATGCATATAAAGAGGAAGTGGTCCTTAGTAGTAGTAGTACTAGTAGTAGTGTTACCTCAAATGTGGAGCAAAGATCACGTGTTGTACTAGATGATTTGGGGGGGGGGGGTGTGATAGTAGATATTGATGTTGCTTCAAGGATGGCAAAGAAGATCTAAAGAAAGAGAGCGGAGGCACAACAAAATGAGATAGCCAATGAAGTGGATATGTACTTCAATGATCCACATCAAAGCCTAACATATGAGGGTTTCAATCTTTTGGATTGGTGGAAAGGAAATTGTGGTCAATATCCAATACTTAGTAAAGTTGCTAAGGATGTATTAGCCCTTCCTAGTAGCACCGTTGCTAGTAAGAATGCCTTTAGTCTTGGTGGGAGAGTTGTTGATCCTTTTAGAGCTTCTTTAACACCTAAAACGGTTGAGGCTTTAGTGTGTACTAGTGATTGGCTTAGAGGAAACGAATTTTGTTTCTACAAGGAGCCTACACTTGACGAATTATATTTCTACGATGAGCTTGAATGCTTAGAAAAAAGTAAGTAAACAATTTAATTTCCTCTTTTATTTTCTTAGTATTTATTATCTACTAGACTATAATTCAATCTAAATGATTTGTGATTTATTGTTTTAGGCATGGCTAATTTGGGAGGTGAGGAGAATACAACACACGAAAATGAAATGCCACCTCCACCTCCTCGACCACCTCAAGTTGAAGTTCAACGTCAAAATCAAATTAATCAATCACTACCTCCATGACCACCCATTTTAAGGGGAATGACTCAACCATCAATATCAAGGGGAAGGGCTCAACCATCTACATTAAGGGGAAGAGTACAAGTACTAACAAGAAGGGAGCAACCACAAGCATCAACAAGATCAAGGGGCCGAAGGGGCCAACAATCTTCATAAACTTTAATCTTTGCTTTTTTTGCTTTTCGTTTGTAACTTAATTATTTTGAAACTTTGTCTTGTAACTAATTTTTTTTGCTTTTGGGTTTGTTACTTTATTTATTTTAAAACCTTGGCTTGTAACTAATTTTTTTGCTTTTGGCTTTGTCACTTAATTTATTTTTATTGCATGCATGTGTAGTAGAAATTGAATAGGCAGATTAAGGATGCTATTGTGCACAGATTTCAGCCATTTGTGCACAGATTTCAGATTGGCAGATTTGTGTAGATTCAAATTTTAGTGTAACAACAAATTGGGCAGATTGGCAGTCTGCCCAAGAGCCCAAATTTTCAATATAAAAGGTTGAATTTTAGCCCAAAAGCATAATATGTTAAATTTAGTCCAAAAGCCCAAAACTATTTTGGGATTCTCGATTTTCCCGAAATCCCGTAAATATTTTGGGATTCTCGAAAAATTGGTTTGGGATCGGTATTGAAATTGGGATTCCCGAAAATTTTGGTTTGGGAATCGGGACAAGTGTTTTGGTTCGGTATCCCATACCGAACCACCCCTACACAAGACAACCAGCCAACTTCTGTGCTTCTTCCCATGTTAGCCTGGCAGCTAAGCCATTGAAGCTTCTTGTAGAACGGGGTCCGGGGTGTCCCCCTTTATAATATTTTTTTTATAAATTCAACTAAACAAAATGGCGCCGTTTTGTTTTACAATTTTAAATTTTTTTTACCAGGCCCAAAACAACGTCGTTTTGGCCCGGTTTAAATAATAATAAAAAAAACAATCTGTAGATTGCAGATTGCCCAGAAAAACAGAGGACTGAACCAAGGTTTTCCGGCGAGGCACGTGCGAGGGGAGTGGCGAAGAGCTGAGTCCAGTGGTGTTTCTCGGCCAGGAGAGTGGCGGCCGCTACTCCTCGCCCTCACGTGGCTTCGCCACTGCTTGCGAGATCTAATTTCTCCAAGCTTCCAAGTTCTGACCATGTTAAGTGAGAAATGACGCGTATTGTGCCACATTTTGAATGACGGAATACCAGTTCACTGGCGAAGGTTGTAACATCCCGTTCCGAGTTTTATATATTATCGACGCGAAACGACATTTTACCCTCGGTTACACGTGAACGGGTGTTTTATGGTCCCATTTTGGACCTTGGGTGTCTTAAGTGACTAGGCCCAATCGAATTGGGCTGTTGAGGGTGGGACAATTATAACACACACACACATATGCACATACACGTGCTTCTGTTTCTGAGATTCTGTTCTCTCTCTCTCTCATACTCTTTCGAAAACTCTCTATCCTTCCCTCACCATTTCTTCGTACGGACGCACACATACCACTTCACCAAGGCACGAATCGAGTCTCAGGTAAGCATATATGTAGTCCTTAGGCTCTGATGAACTTATATATGGTGGTTTTAGGACTGGAAACTATCGAAACCGTACTAAACTCGTGAGCACCGATTGATGCACTGTTCATCAACTTTGTGTTGGTTGTGTTTCAGGTGAAACTAAAGTCACAGAGACACTCTAGAGGTTCCCACGAGGCTCGGAGTACCTCGTTAGCACGTTTTGGACGTCGGAGTTGGTGGTTCTAAGCTGGACCGATTTTGGAGAAATTCCCCGTGGAATTTCTAGTCGTTTTTCAAGGGATTTGAAGGTATAGACGTGTTCTCCTCTTGATTTGGAGCATTTTGGTGAAAATTTCATGAGTTTTGGGTTAAAAATGAGCTAGAACGAAGAGTTAGAAAATTTACGCAGTTTCCGGCGCCGACGACGGTTGCCGGAGCTGGAGGTTAGAGGTGACGGTATATTCCGTCAACTTTGACGGAATATACTGACGCCGTCAGTTAGTATTGACGGTAACCGTTAGAAGATAACGAAATATTCATGACGCCGTTAGCTTTCCGTTACGCGTGCGAGGCACGTGCCGCGCGTGGCCGGCGCGTCTGGCCGTGCCTTGGCCAGCGCGTGGCGGCGCGTGCGGGGTCCAAAAATTATTCTAAAAATTCCTACGTGTCCGTGACGCCGTGTAGGTCACGTTGGTATATTCATACACCAAAATTGACCTTCGTATGAAAAGTTATTTACGTAGTTCGTTTATGTGCTGTAAATGACGGTTTTACAGTTGTTTCACATATAGGTGAGACGTATCCAGAGGACGAGCGCATCCATTCTAGGCTCGGGGGATACGACCCGTCGACATACCAGTGAGTGGGCTTTTGTTTTCAGTATATATATATATATATATATATATATATATATATATATATATATATATATAATTAACGTTTTTCCCAGAAACGTAATTTGGTTGATTTACGAATTGAATGGATTTTATAATTGAATTGCCATGTCGTATGCCAATTATATTTTATAATTATGAGTATGATTGCATTTATTATGCTCCGCCGCTGAGGACGGCCAGGTAAGTACGATAGTTAGTAGTTGAGATGATGATGGATTGTGATTTAGCTCATCACCTGCACCTCGGGTGTTTGTGCTCCGCCAGAGTAGGGCCTAGCCTTCACGTGATCGTTCACCTCACGCACCGTACGCTCACCTTGGATCCAAGGCAGGTGCCTAGCCTGTCGTACAGACCACTATAGGTGGTTCCGACTCGTAGGTGACCCGCGATTCGTCGCACAGCCTTCACATGATCGTAGCACTGAGCGTAATATTATACACCTAGCCTGTCGTACAGACCACTATAGGTGGTTCCGACTCGTGTGTAGGATAATGATTGATAGTGATGGATTATGATTGATGAGCTATAGATTCAGCCGTACAGGTCGCTAGAGGTGACTCAGGCTGACATGACACTAGGGACACCCCTTGATTTATATTACTTGCCTGATGATGGTGATTTCTCTGAGTTGGTATATCGACATGGCCTATTCTTGAGATTGATAATGAGTTTTGATTTCTAGATGATGATTTCGTATATAAGTTTATATACGTATTATTTTCTGGGAAAATTATACTGGATTTACAGCGAGGGGTTATATGGATTTTATAAAATGGTTTTGGAAAGTATTTGTTTTTGCCCACTCACGTTTTCTGTTTTGCGCCCCTCCAGGTTCTAGGTAGCGACGACGTGGACGGCTATCGAGGCACCGAGGCAGTTCTGACAGACCACCACTTATGTAGGGTTTCTTCTGTGATTGTATCGTTTTGTTTAAAATGACTGCACCTAGGATTGGCTCTGTGGCTATTAACTATTTCACTTTCGTCTTACATTACTCTTTATCGCATGCACATTATCGACTTTAATTCTCACTGCTGCACTTCATGCATAATTACCTTCCACTGACGTTTTTGGCTACGTCACTCACACGTGACGGCCAGCACGCTTCGACTTCTGGGTCGGGGTGTGTCAAAGGTAGCTTGGCCTGACAAATCAGTTCATCGAGAAAACTCCAATTCATATAAAAACTTCTTCACATTTTTATTTGTCGTCATTATATACAAAATATCTTGTCAACATATGATAAAAAAAATACTACCAATCAGCTTTGATATTCGGCTTACACCATAGCAAAACTTGAACAATATATTATTATTATTGATGCTACTTAGACACACAAAATCGACACTTGTGTTGACACGCTCTCCAATATTAGGTGAGGGATAATACTAAGGAGACCAACCTTTTAAACTAAATTTTGTAAACCATATGACATGATTATTAATGATTGGATGATTACTTATGTGTTAATTAACGTGCTTATTTTTTGTTAATGACACATCATATGATTTGCATAATTGGTTTAAAAAGTTTGTTTACCTAACATTACTCGTAGGTGAAACCCACATGCAATGTTAGAGCTCACATCTTCTATATATTAAGCCAACATAAAAGGTGAATAGTATTTTTGGTGTCACCAAACATCAACAAAAATATTTGGACAAAAAAGGCCCCAAGACAAAAAGCTTCAAAGGCATCCCAAAATAATGCATCAAATAAGGCAGGGGTAATTTTGTCATTTTAACAATGTTTTTTAAATAATTAAATTTTTGTGCTATTTTTTTAATTAGTATCTTACAATAGGCTAGTAATAACGTGATTCAATTTCTTTATTTTTAAACACATTCAAAACATCTTAAGAGGTGTGTAATGATGGTTATAAAAAAGGTCTTTCGCATGGAGATAATAATATGATTAAATTAGTTGTCAAATGATTATTTTTTCTTTTTAAACAAATGATATTATATACACTAAAGGGGAGGGGTGAGCTTAGCCTCACAATGATCTAGCAATAATGTGATTTAATTAGTTGTTTATTAAATATTATTTTCTCTATTTTTAATGTAAATTCTATAGAGCGATTTTATTATGTGGATTTAACTGCTTTAATTGGTTTATGACGGTTTCTTCTAGCATGATCTAAGATTATTCATTTACTTCAAATATTTGATTTTTCTTTTATCAATTTACATATATAAATATATTTAAAACGTGTAAATCGCGCATAGCACACCGATATTCAAAAAATGTCATTTGCACGTGCGTAAGTATGTGCATGGAGGCTAGTATTTTAGAAAATATGTGAACAAGTATGTTAATTTTGTCTGTTCAAATAGTTTTATTGTACTATTATATAATATTATATAATAGAACAATCCTTACATCTTGATGAAAATAAACAAACAAAAACTGAAAGTGTAATATGATTTGGATACACAAAATTAGCTAATTTGTTGACATTCTCTAATACAGTTGCTGTTCACATACAGTGGTAAGACTGATCTCTATTGAAGAGTGTTTTCAATTTTTCCTGATCAAGCTATTCTGCAATGTACAAGATAACAACATACTAAAGATTGCTGCAGCTGGCTAACTAGTTATTTTTTTATAATTATATGCAGCTCTGAGGAGACAAATTCCAGAACAATAAAAGACCACCGCGGTTATTCATTGTCTTGATTAGCTTCTTATTTTATTTATTTTTCGATCAAGAGATGTTCCTATGGGTCGTAAAGCAAGATGAAAATGTAGAGTAGATAAACCTCGTGTGTCGCAAATCTTTTACCTTTCGGGCAGAAAACAAAAAAGAAAAAAGAGGAAAGTTTTTTGCTTGCTTCAAAATTCATATGTTAGCGTATTCAAATACACAATAAGGCCATCAATGCATTATCGCACAGAATGTTGGACGGTCAAATATCAACACATGTGCAAAATGAATGTGAGATGAGAATGCTTCATTGAATGTGTGGGTACACAAAAAATGATAGGATCAAGAATGAGGATATCCGAACTAAAATAAGAGTAACTGAAATTGAAAATAAAATAGGGGAAAATTTATTAAGGTGGTTTGGACATGTGAAAGGAAGACCTACAGACGCTTTGGTTAGAAGATGCAATTACAAGACAGAAGCTCAGGGGAAAAGGGGTACACATACACAATCACGTTGTCTTGAAACTTCAAGCATATAACATATTTGGGTGGACTAAATTGCTATTCTATGACACTAAATTCTACAATTTCTTCGGCATGCACTTGAACTTCCTTTAAATTCTCAATCGACCACACCTAATTTCCAAGATTTCTGTGTGAACGGTACACATTTCCGACTTCAATTTTCACCTAATTTCCAAGATTTCTATGTGAACGGCACAAAATTCCTGCTTCAATTTTCTCATCCAAACACATTGATTTTGTAACTTTTAGGTACTCTCATATTGCCTACAAATTGAATGTGAAATCTTGATCCTCACCAAAATCCCAGACAATAAAGTAAGGTGGAGCATCCCTCAGGTTAGAAACCATGTAGATGCACTCATTTGGAAAGTAACAATTCGGGGAAATGGCTTGGAACGATAACGAAAAATTAAACATCTCTGCATTTACATTTGACATCAAATATACATCACAGTATCTTCATAGGGGGCAACATACATGATAAGCTTTTTTTTTTCTTTTTTTTAAAATCCGCACACAATAAGCTTTAAAATTGATAAATAACGTAGCAGTAGTATCATATGCTGAATCACCTATTCGAAAAAAAAATCGAACTTACACACGACTTAGAGAAGGAAGCAATCTATCATATGGAAAACCACATCCGCACCATCAGAATTGAACCAATAACTCTTCACCTGTATGCATGAGGGAGTAGATAGACGTAAGAAAAAGAAAGCGCGAAACACAACACGCTTCGTTATGAAAATAACTTGTTACTACTACTTACTAGTACAGTTCGTTGGGAACTTCACGTGGATAAAAAGGCTTAAAATCTATGAACTAACTTCAACTCAGTAGCATTCTGCTATAGACTATCTCTGATTTAAAATGCCGTCCTTCAATATTTGGTATAAAACAAAATTATGGGTCTACCGCGAAAAGGAAGTGTTTGGACCTATGAAAAATTTGTAAGTTTAAAAAATGAGCTCACAACAAAGCATTTGTTTGTATATTCCACTAATAAAATCATACAAAGTGTAGAAAAGAGCCAACCAAGACTTGCCTGAATGGTATTATGAGCAATATATCGTTGTGTGCTTTTCTTAAAGCTAACATCCACGCGCTCCCAAGGTATCTGAGTGTGACCTCTAATCATCTCTGTAGACAGTGAAATTTCGGTAAATAAAATGTGGACCGATGGTCAAAATTTTAAAACTCATGTATTACATAAATTGTACACATAGTGTGTGATTCGACGAAAATTCGAAAAGAGTTAGAAAAGCCGTAAAAAAGGACACGTGTCAACACCTGGCAGAAACGACTTATTTCATTTGATTATTTAAATCCAAAAATCAAGTTTTGGAATTCTATAAATAGAGACCATTCCACACCAATTCAAAGGGCAATACACAAATACATTTCTCTACTCCCAAATTGGAAGAGAGTTCTCTTGAAGTTCGTTCTTCGTTCTTCGTTCTTCGTTCATCGTTCTTCGAGATCAAGCCCCAACGGCTCTTGAAGAAACGCTCATCCATCCTAAGATCAAGCCCCAGCGGCCCTTGGATCAACACAATTGTTCTTCAAGATCAAGCCCAAAGCCCTTGAAGATCCATTCATCGTTCATCCGTTCATCCGTTCTTCAAGAATCAAGCCCAAAAGCCCCCTTGAAGTTCATCCATCGTTCATCGTTCATCGTTCTTCGTTCGTCGTTCATCCATCTTCAAGAACAAGCCCAAAAGCCCTTGAAGATCCATTCATCGTTCATCCGTTCTTCAAGAATCAAGCCCAAAAGCCCCTTGAAGTTTATCCATCGTTCATCGTTCATCGTTCTTCGTTCGTCGTTCATCCATCTTCAAGAACAAACCCAACAGCTCCTGAAGATCCGTTTGTCATTCAACGTTCATCCAACTTCAAGAATCAAGCCCAAAAGGCACCTGAAGAAGCGTTCATCCACTTTCGAGATCAAGCCCAAAGGCCCTTGAAGAAACTTCCCCCTGTTCATGAAGGATTATTTTGGAGAAACATGTTCATTTAAGCAATATCATTAGCATGCAATTAATTAATTAAAGGCGGAATCATGCTTGCATATACTTAAAAAACAAAACATCAACCATGAATGTTCAAAGCCTAGTAGTTTGGTGAACCTTTAAACAACTCAAATCAAAGTGAGTTGAGATTTATACCTTTGTAGATTCCTCTTTGCTTAAGCAAAGGCTAATCACCCAAAGAGAGGGCCTTCATTCCTTGCATCTTAAATCTATGGATTTATATAGAAAGGATAGGTTCTCTAAGTTCTCAAAATTGAGAACCTCTAAGTTTCTACACCAAGGTTTTGATTAAGAGGATATGAGTGACCTTGGAGGAGCTAGAACGCTAGCTAAAACCCTCCAAGGGGGCCGGCCATTTCTAGAGAGAAGGGAGAGCTTTTCTTCTCTCCAATTTCCCAAAAACAAACCCTAATGAATTTTGGCTATAAAATCATATTTATACCTTAATTCATTTGAGTGGCAAACTTGTAAATAAGTCCAAGTTTGCTACCCTTCACAATATGGCCGGCCTTAGGGATTAATTGGGCAATTTGGTCTTTGTGAATCATTATTCATTAAGTTGTCATACAACTTAAGTTAATGGACTCGGCCCATTGGGCCTTAAGGTCCAAAACCATCCCGAGGTCTTTAACGAACTTATTCGTTTGATTAATAATCATATTAATTAATCCTTGCCATAAATAATTAAACCATTTAATTATTCTTACTCATCTCCGTTGAATCTTCAATCTCTACCTTACACGGTGTACGATCCATTAGGTTCCTTTTAGCGAGGCAGTGGGCGATTCAAACTCTTTTAAATCGATTGTGAATTTGAAACTAACTTTCAATTCTCCCTTTAGTGTTTAAACACGTTTAGGGCTTCCACAAACCATGAGTGACACCTAGCAGCATATCATGGTTACCCAAGCTAATCAGAAGAGGTGGAGAACCTATTCAGTTTAGGATTACAAATGCAATACGGTCCTTCTCTAATCCAATACTCTTGACCACATTGTTTGGCTTGATAGTTTATTCATGTCTACTATCCAATGTGAATCTCGTGCTTATATGATTACCTTGAATGTGATCTGGAACGCATTCCAACATCTCATTCATACTCTGGCCAGAGATTCTAAATCATATCATAGAGTATTCTCCCTCAACAGTTTGAAGGTTAGAGATCCCTTGTTGCGCATTCACTTGTCTCCATGACTAGATAGCTTGACCCCAACCATGCCGTGGACACTCCAAAGGAATGCCATTTGACACGATCAAAGATCAAGGACCTAACCACAAGACAACTATGATGCCTCAGGTCAAAGGACTAATTTGCATTATCCTAACCATGAGTTCTCACGTGACATGAATATGAGAACTCGTCGTTGATCGTGTTCAGTGTACTCATTCTCTATTGAGCACCTACGTGCTTGTCTTGGTGTCACTCACACCATTGACTCGAGACTAGTCACTCTCCCTGAGAGAAGACATAGCACGTACTGATCTTAACGGACTGTCAATGCCCAATTGGCAATCCTATGATCAGGAACGTTTAGGATGTGTCTACGAAAGAATGGTCTCATGAATCTAACTATTTAGATCGCATTCTCCCAATCACATATTCCTTGGACTTTATCGTTTAAGCATATAACATTTATATGAGACCGCTCAAACAATAATCTTTGCCCTTGATATTAAACTAGATTAGTTTAATCATGTGAAATGTCCGTAAAGTATCATCATATGATTGGTTTTAGGGCACATTTCCAACAATCTCCCACTTGCACTAGAGCCAATCAGCTTGGTCATCAGTGATGATACCTCTTCTGCAGTCATTTCAAAAATGGCTGAATAGTAGGCCTAGACAATGGATATCTATATGTTATCCATAGAAGCAACCTTGAGAATAACGACGTCACCATTATACATGATTCCCAATCATGTGGTTTAGTCTCTCATATGAGTTCGGACCTTGATGAGACCTTGATTCCCTGGCTTGAGCTATCGCCCCATTAGTGTCATACACTTTCTGGTTGGAACCGAATAGAGAGTTCATAAATGAACTTTCCCATCCAAACAACATTGTTGTAAGCTTCTATATGGCAATATATTTTGCATTCATAATGGAACACACTAAAGTCATTACTTTAATGTTTCCATCCAAATATCTATTTAGTCATAATAAAGAGATATCTGTTTATCTCTTCATTCATAATGAAGAAACATCCAATGATGGATTAGATTCATAATCTAATACATTTACGCTTCCATTACGTTACTTTGATTCTTCCTCAATTATTGAGAAATCTATCCTTTAGTATTTCTTAAATACTTAAGGACTCACTTGACAGCTGCCATGGTTCTGATCCTGGGTTTGCACTGATATCGTCTTGTACCGTTCTAGGTACAACTTATATCAATGTTTTTCATACAATATGAAATACATAAACCACCTTTCTGCGTATGCATAAAGGATTCTTTTTACGCATTATTTCTTTGGGAGTCAAAGGGTACATTCCCTTTTGAGAAGAGCAACTACTTAGTCTCACTAGAGTTGTCCTTCAAATTGAAGTTTATCATCATATGAGAAACTTCCTAGCATCTCTTGTCTATTATAGACTATATCTCCCATATTTATTCTATCGTTTATAGAATGTTTAAAGTCATAACTTTAACGAAGAAGAATTCTTTTCATTTCCAAAAAATTAATATATCATATATATTTAAATTTAAGAATATGATTAACTCCCACTAATTTTTTTTGTAAACCTAGTAAACAAAAGATTCATTTACATCTTTATGAGAAATCAAACGATTTGATCTTTCTTCATAAGACGCTTATAGCTCCCACTAGCTTGGTAAGATCCATGATGGATGGATCTCTACAACTAACATGTCTTGTGATTCATAGTTTTAGACATATATTATCAAGACTATCTTAATAATGGTTAAGGAAACCCATATTATGTCCAAACATTGAATCACCATTTAATTGTAGCTAGTGATCCTCGAATTAATTGAAGCTTAGACTATATCAAAGATGGTTTCTTCAAAGTCAACCATACTATTTGAGTGTAGTCACCTTAAGCTACCAATTAGCTATTAAGGTTTCATTATTTCGAGTCAAATGGTATTTTACCATTTCCTTGAGTATATATCGTATATACACTCAATGTGGTCATAAGGATTTTTCATTCTTATTTCTTTCGATTTAAGAGGTACAACTCTATGACATAGTCATAAAGCTCAAACCATTCAACTAAGATGGTTTATAAATCCTTCTCGACTACCTTGGAGCTTTTGGTATAGGAAATAGGTTGTTATATTTGTTGATCACTTTCTTGTCTCTCAAAGAACCCATTCTTTGAGTTCTATGTCTCGTTCATTTTGCGTTTTAGGCAAATCATATTGTAGGATTACAATGAACTACCCAACAAAACAACATTTGTTAGTTGGTTTATAGAAGTGATATCCAAAAGCTAATTTAAGGATATCCCACAAGATTGTTATCAAACAAATATTGCTTATTAGCACACAACCCCAAATCTTAACATGCTTAAGATTTGTCTTTCTTTCTAACTACATCTTATGAAGTTATGAAAAATTTGGAAGATCTTCTAATTCACAATCACATTGTTTTAGAAGTGTATATATCCTATATATAGGTAATAGATAATAACCAACGAACTAAACTTTATTCAAGTTCGTTCTTCTCCTAATGGAGAAATTCATTATCTTATGATGCTATTTTCCTTGATACCTTTCAAGGAAACTCATCTAAAGTGTTATCTTTCCTTGGATCAAATCTAAGGAGTTAAATACTTTAGACGTCTTACTCATCAACTTACATTTCTTGAATTCTTTGAAACCTTTTGCAAAGTATTCGGACTTGTGTTTATTCAAAGTAAACTATAGTCCAACCGAGAGTGATCTTCGGTGAATGTCATATAACATGAGTAGTATTATGTTGTGGACTAGTGCCACTAACATCTAAGTGAATTAACCTCAACAACTTTGTGATTCTTTCTTCTTTCCAAAAGAATAAAGATTCGAACATTTCGCCTCTATACAATTTTAACAAGAAGGCATTGGATCCGGATCTAACGATCCAAAGCATCCATCCATAACCAACTCGCAATTTATGTTTTAGAGGTATCACAACTTAGTTGGGATTAGTCACTACCTTGCAACCTTTTGGGTTTTAAGCATCGTTATATTCTAAACAGTTAACACTACCACATCATCTCTACTATAGAAACAATTAATTAGATTACAATAATCTAATCATTCTTTATTTGGTAGTTCATATGAGGAAGTAAGTACAATCCGCTTTCGCAGAGATCTATATTTTATTCACTTTCCGAATGTGAAGTACTTTCTCTTCTCTCATTAATCTTCTACTTCTTATTAGCCACACTTTTACAACGATTTGTAAAACATAGTTACTAATACAGAATCAAGCATTCAAGTAGAAGAACCAACTGTTTTGAACTTTTCAAGAACATTTTACAACACCTTGAAAAAGGTGTGTTCTTGACACTTGCAAGACATTTCTTGCAAATACCCCTTCCAATGTCCATCCTTTCATAAAGAAAGTTTGTTCCCTTGGAGTTAAATTTTATCTTCTTCATTTGACTTCTCCTTTGACTACAATAGTCATGGTCCCTAAACTCCCACTATCTCTCTTGAAACTTATTTCAATTGTGTTTTACACATCAAACGATTTGGAGAGCGTGTGGTTATAGTTCACCATATAGTTTACAATAAACTTAGTGAACGATTAGGATAGGGACACAAAGGTGAAGTCCTTATCTAGTTTCCGTCTCGTTAAGTGTTTTAACACTTCAACATACAATGATTCAAAATCATCATAAGTCCATGTTGATGGACTATTTTTGTCAACCAACCATTATGTTCTAAACATAATTACAAACATTCAAGAGTTGTTTAAGGCAACTCTCATTTCTTCATACAACGATTTGTATTTGAAGAATTATGACAATTAAATTGTTGTCCTCTTTATGATAGACTTATCTATCATTTTCTTCCAATGATACATTATCGATAGGAAGATTGTGAGGGTGAGACTACTTAGGCACATGTACAATCCATTCAAGACAATCTATGGGATTGTGGTACCAAGTTCGGAAACTAAAGCGTTCGGTTTTTCTTTGTCAAGTATTGGATAGCGTTTGCAAATATATATTGGTAAACAAATACATAACGTATATAAATAGATTGATTTTAAGCTATTTGATTCGGGTCTTTAAATCAAAATAGCACCACCCACTATTTTTGGCAAATTCCATATCCCTCATAGGAATTCGAGAGTTTTGGAGGAAACTCTTAGTAGGTTATGGGAGACTCACTATTACCAAGCCCACCTCAGAAGAATATCTTATTGGCAAGTATTAATAATAATGAGAGAGTACGCTTACTCATTTACATCTAATGTAAGAACCCATCTAATTTGGCCTCTAGAGAATGATGCCTCAGAAGAATATCTTATTGGCATCATTGCACTTAGTTAAGTCATTCCCACCATGCTAGTTCAAGTAGGGGTTCAAGAATGGCCTCAGAAGAATATCTTATTGGCCATACTCGTTGCCTACTTTCACCTCATCATATGTTTATAGGCTTCTCCTGAATGTAAGCACATACTTTGCAACCCCAGAACTGGACGAATACGGTGTATGAGTCACACACGATTGAACTTATCATGGTGGAAGGCCACGAAGAGACATTCAAAGCATCTCTCGCTTATCAACTTAATATTCGTTTGGTTGAGGGTTTTTAGGTCTCATCACATATAAACATACATTTTAATCCAATTAAAACATTTTTGGTCCTATCACAACTATTGGTCCATATGATTTATTTAGTTGTATATAATACTCCCACTAAGCTTTTAAAACGGTTTTTAAAGCAAGAGTACATGATACTACTAACATAAGGTTTGCATTCATTGATGGACTATATAGTTGCCTTAGGGCCTTAGGATGACTATGAACCTTTTGTTTAGATCCAACACGAGCCTTGTGTTGAATCTCGGACTAGGGATGGTGATTGATTTTAGTTACGCGTTTAATCATATTAAGGCGTGTTGTCTTAGGGGCGTTGGACCCAACTACTTCATTTTCATGCATATCATATAAAGCAAGAAAGAAGTACTTCAAAGTAAAGAAGAGCTTATGCTCTTTTACAACATTTGATCTAATCAAATTACAACCAAAATCTAATCTACACATTCCCATGGTTCAAACAAATTTGAAACGGCCTTTCACATAGCTCAATTATCGTAGGCTAAGGTTCATAATCACCCTTTAATTAATTAATTAACACTTTAACTAATTAAATTGAATGCAACATTTTTCATTTGGTTTTTGTATCCATAAAATTGATTTAAATGAAGCTAAACAAAATGAAAATCCAATTCTCATTTAAAGAGACAAAACAATTTTTGTTCTCTACCTAATTTGGGCCAATATTAATAACCACAACTTATTTGGGCTATAATGCAATTAACCTCAACATTTGGGCCAAAGTGCAAAGACCTCAACTTATTTGGGCCATAGTGCAATTAACCTCAACTTTTGGGCTATTTTGCAAATACTTAAACTTTTGGGGTCACTTTGTAAAAACACAAAAGTTCACTACTTTATGTAATTACAACTAGAACCCAAAAATTTCATCAAAAGTTAAAACTTCATTAAAGGATCAAAACAATTTGTCCTTTTAGTGATTTTGGACCTTTACGTAAAAACGTAAACTTTTGGGCCAAAATGCAAATACACAAAAGTATCAAAACTTTATGTAATTGCACAAAAGGCCCAAAATAACCCTAATCTATAGGGTGGCCGGTTTTGACAAGATTTAAAAAAAAAAATTTCAAAGTTTTTGTGAGGTGGTTTTGGTTTCATAAAACCATGCAAGGTGTGTGTGTGAAAGGAAATTAATCCTTTCACACCACCAAAAATACTTTCATCTTTTATATTCAAATATCTAAGATATTTACAAAGTTTTTGACTAACATTAAAAATGTTAATCATTAATAAATATATGAAAATATCTTATAACAAAACTTTATGAAATAATTCAAAACTTTGAATCAAAACCACAAGCTTTATTGTTCTTGGCAAGAACATCAAGAACATGAAGAACATTCATGAGAAACCCATAAAAGTTCCATGAACATTTTTCACCCAAAAACATTTCAAAATCACTTAAACTTAAGGGAAATAACATATAACCAAACTAGGGTACTTAGGGGTTCCAAAGAACACATTAAAACCATTTTAACAAGACTAATTTGAACCCAAAAAATCACCCTTTTAATTTGGCCGAAAATCCCAAAACTTATGGCACCAAATTTTAGCTTCAATATTCATGCTCATATGAACTACATCTACAACATTTGAGATGCCAAATTTTCCAACAAAATTTACATTCATAAAACAAGAATAAAGCTTGTAACATTTTACAACTTTTAAATCACATATTATGAACTACAAAACCCAAAAGGATTCACCAACTACTAGACCTAGGCTCTGATACCACTTGAAGGATTATTTTGGAGAAACATGTTCATTTAAGCAATATCATTAGCATGCAATTAATTAATTAAAGGCGGAATCATGCTTGCATATACTTAAAAAACAAAACATCAACCATGAATGTTCAAAGCCTAGTAGTTTGGTGAACCTTTAAACAACTCAAATCAAAGTGAGTTGAGATTTATACCTTTGTAGATTCCTCTTTGCTTAAGCAAAGGCTAATCACCCAAAGAGAGGGCCTTCATTCCTTGCATCTTAAATCTATGGATTTATATAGAAAGGATAGGTTCTCTAAGTTCTCAAAATTGAGAACCTCTAAGTTTCTACACCAAGGTTTTGATTAAGAGGATATGAGTGACCTTGGAGGAGCTAGAGCGCTAGCTAAAACCCTCCAAGGGGGCCGGCCATTTCTAGAGAGAAGGGAGAGCTTTTCTTCTCTCCAATTTCCCAAAAACAAACCCTAATGAATTTTGGCTATAAAATCATATTTATACCTTAATTCATTTGAGTGGCAAACTTGTAAATAAGTCCAAGTTTGCTACCCTTCACAATATGGCCGGCCTTAGGGATTAATTGGGCAATTTGGTCTTTGTGAATCATTATTCATTAAGTTGTCATACAACTTAAGTTAATGGACTCGACGTTCGAAGCCCATTGGGCCTTAAGGTCCAAAACCATCCCGAGGTCTTTAACGAACTTATTCGTTTGATTAATAATCATATTAATTAATCCTTGCCACAAATAATTAAACCATTTAATTATTCTTACTCATCTCCGTTGAATCTTCAATCTCTACCTTACACGGTGTACGATCCATTAGGTTCCTTTTAGCGAGGCAGTGGGCGATTCAAACTCTTTTAAATCGATTGTGAATTTGAAACTAACTTTCAATTCTCCCTTTAGTGTTTAAACACGTTTAGGGCTTCCACAAACCATGAGTGACACCTAGCAGCATATCATGGTTACCCAAGCTAATCAGAAGAGGTGGAGAACCTATTCAGTTTAGGATTACAAATGCAATACGGTCCTTCTCTAATCCAATACTCTTGACCACATTGTTTGGCTTGATAGTTTATTCATGTCTACTATCCAATGTGAATCTCGTGCTTATATGATTACCTTGAATGTGATCTGGAACGCATTCCAACATCTCATTCATACTCTGGCCAGAGATTCTAAATCATATCATAGAGTATTCTCCCTCAACAGTTTGAAGGTTAGAGATCCCTTGTTGCGCATTCACTTGTCTCCATGACTAGATAGCTTGACCCCAACCATGCCGTGGACACTCCAAAGGAATGCCATTTGACACGATCAAAGATCAAGGACCTAACCACAAGACAACTATGATGCCTCAGGTCAAAGGACTAATTTGCATTATCCTAACCATGAGTTCTCACGTGACATGAATATGAGAACTCGTCGTTGATCGTGTTCAGTGTACTCATTCTCTATTGAGCACCTACGTGCTTGTCTTGGTGTCACTCACACCATTGACTCGAGACTAGTCACTCTCCCTGAGAGAAGACATAGCACGTACTGATCTTAACGGACTGTCAATGCCCAATTGGCAATCCTATGATCAGGAACGTTTAGGATGTGTCTACGAAAGAATGGTCTCATGAATCTAACTATTTAGATCGCATTCTCCCAATCACATATTCCTTGGACTTTATCGTTTAAGCATATAACATTTATATGAGACCGCTCAAACAATAATCTTTGCCCTTGATATTAAACTAGATTAGTTTAATCATGTGAAATGTCCGTAAAGTATCATCATATGATTGGTTTTAGGGCACATTTCCAACAGTTCATCCAAGAATCAAGCCCCCAAGGCCCTTTGGATCAACGACCCTGTAAACACGAAAATTTCCTGAAGATACAAGAACACGTGTACAAAATAATATTTGTATTTTGATTGATTTTGGGTTACAATCTCTATTTGTTCCTCTGATTCGATCTCCATAAGATATGGATTTGTTGATGAATCGTTAATCCAAAGGGCCATTGAGGGGCTTGATTCTTGGGATAAACTGTTCTTCAAGGGGCTGTTGGGTTTGATCTTGAAGTTTGGCGGATGAACGCTTCTTCAGGTGCCTTTTGGGCTTGATTCTTGAAGTTGGATGAACGCTGAATGACGGACGGATCTTCAGGAGCTGTTGGGGCTTGATTATGAAGTTGAATGAACGTTGAATGATAAACGGACCTTCAGGAGGCTTTTGGGCTTGTTCTTGAAGATGGATGAATAACGAACGAAGAATGATGAACGATGAACGATTGATGAACTTCAAGGGGGGCTTTTGGGCTTGATTCTTGAAGAACGGATGAACGGATGAACGATGAATGGATCTTCAAGGGCTTTTGGGCTTGATCTTGAAGAACAATTGCGTTGATCCAAGGGCCGCTGGGGCTTGATCTTAGGATGGATGAGCGTTTCTTCAAGGGCCGTTGGGGCTTGATCTCGAAGAACGATGAACGAAGAACGAAGAACGAACTTTAAGAGAATTCTCTTCCAATTTGGGAGTAGAGAAATGTATTTGTGAATTGGTCCTTGAATTGGTGTGGAATGGTCTCTATTTATAGAAATCCAAAACTTGATTTTTGGATTTAAATAATCAGATGAAATAAGTCGTTTCTGCCAGGTGTTGACACGTGTCCTGTTTGACGTCTTTTCTAACTCTTTTCGAATTTTCATCGAATCACACACTATGTGTACAATTTATGTAATACGTGAGCGTTAACATTTTGACCATCGGTCAACATTTTATTTACCGAAATTTCACTGTTTACAAATGCCCGCACTTCAATGCGTGTCGTATACATGTGCTTGTCACATGTAGAAGATGCGTTTTGAAGTCTCCTCAATGTAGACGTCGATCCCAGGGCCGTTGAGGTTTGATCTTGGATTGGGCTGAGACTATATTCAACTTTACTGGGGTGAATCGGCACGTGTATTTGTTGTGCTCGTTGACTTTCCACAGACTTCGTCTTGAACTGGTTTTGATTCAAGGGTGATGAACACCTGATCTTGAATCGGACTTGTGACTTCTTCAAGGGCCGTCGCGACTTGGTCTTGAAGGTTGATTCAAGGGTGATGGACACTTGATCTTGAATCGAATTTTGTGATTTCTCCAAGGGCCATTGCGGCTTGCTCTTGGAAGTTGTTGGACCACGAACGGCTTCATATGGCAAGTGATATTCGGTTTAGTTGAGGATGAATCAACATGTGCGGTTGTATGGCTCATGTTGCATTATTCTCTGCCTTGTTTCTTTTGCATGGCAGACAGGCACGAGGTAGAGGTGTTGGTCTGTTTCTCTGTTCAACCTTTCCGAGTGCCCACAGATTGCTTTCTTTCTCCTTTGTTCTGCAGGCAAGAGCAAGGGTAAAGGAAAATCGTGCCATAAGATACCTTTGCCTTCGACCCTGCTGATATGAGGTATTTTGGCTTTTGAAGAAGTATCTTTCCACAAGTTGATTCTTGAACTGGGTTGGGGAGCTTTTTTACTTGCAAGTGATCCTCAGCTTAGTTGAGGATGAATCAGCACGTTGTCTCCACATGCTTCAAGTAATCAGGTCTCTATGCAGGTGTGGCGTCTTTTTGAGTTCTCGGATCAACTCAGACTCATCCTGCTCTTCGATGCGTCTCAGACTCCTCCTGCTTCGTCTGTGAGATACTTTTGCTTTTGAAGAAGTATCTCTCTATAGGTTTATTCTTGAGCTGGGCTGGGAGAGCTCGAAGATGAGTACTCGAGAGCAAGACTAGGTAAGCAATCAGGATCTCTCTTTCTCCTTGTTCTTCAGATGAAGGTGAGGAGAAAGCATGATATGAGATACTTTTGCTTTTAAACTTCATGATATGAAATACTTTTGCTCTTGATGATTTGTTTTCTGAGGTGCTCCAAGGGATGAAGAACACTAAGTAACTCGAGAGGTTTCTTTGGGGATGCATTCTCAGAGATGAAGAAGTGTTGAGTGAGTCTGCCTTTGCTATGGAGGGTGAAGGTAGACACTTATAGGAATTTCTTACAACCGGTACTATTCTCTTACTCTTGTCGGCAGCCGGTGGATTATTGAACAGTAAGATTGACGCGCTTTCTAACAAAGTTGCCCGTAATTTCCGCAAAGCTGAGGTTGCGTGTGAATGGTGCTGACACGTCCGGAAAAGTCGATCTCTTGAAATTCGGGGATCGGCTCGTGGTCTCTAAGCAAGTTCGGCTTTTGAGAAAGGAGTTCGGCTTTTGAGAAACGAGCGTCTCTTCAATTTCTGAGTAGACGCCTCTTCGATCTCTGAGTAGCGCCTCTTCGATTTCTGAGTAGTGCCTCTTCGATTTCTTCTTTTTATAGAGGCACTAATTTGGTTCCACAGGACACCTGAATTGCCGTAAACACTCTCTTCTTGCACTTCTGAACTCTTAATCTTTCTGATCTCTTCTTCCTCAACACCTTCAGAAAAATGTCTTGCCCTTCTGACCGTTGCCTTAACTTGAATGTCGGAGAAGATGATGACTTGTCTTCTCCAAACTGTTGGAAATGTGCCCTAAAACCAATCATATGATGATACTTTACGGACATTTCACATGTTAAACTAATCTAGTTTAATATCAAGGGCAAAGATTATTGTTTGAGCGGTCTCATATAAATGTTATATGCTTAAACGATAAAGTCCAAGGAATATGTGATTGGGAGAATGCAATCTAAAAGAAGTTAGATTCATGAGACCATTCTTTCGTAGACACATCCTAAACGTTCCTGATCATAGGATTGCCAATTGGGCATTGACAATCCGTTAAGATCAGTACGTGCTATGTCTTCTCTCAGGGAGAGTGACTAGTCTCGAGTCATTGATGTGAGTGACACCAAGACAAGTACGTAGGTGCTCAATAGAGAATGAGTTCACTGAACACGATCAACGACGAGTTCTCATATTCATGTCACGTGAGAACTCATGGTTAGGATAATGCAAATTAGTCCTTTGACCTGAGGCATCATAGTTGTCTTGTGGTTAGGTCCTTGATCTTTGATCGTGTCAAATGGCATTCCTTTGGAGTGTCCACGGCATGGTTGGGGTCAAGCTATCTAGTCATGGAGACAAGTGAATGCGCAACAAGGGATCTCTAACCTTCAAACCGTTGAGGGAGAATACTCTATGATATGATTTAGAATCTCTGGCCAGAGTATGAATGAGATGTTGGAATGTGTTCCAGATCACATTCAATGGAATCATATAAGCACGAGATTCACATTGGATAGTAGACATGAATAAACTATCAAGCCAAACAATGTGGTCAAGAGTATTGTATTAGAGAAGGACTGTATTGCATTTGTAATCCTAAACTGAATAGGTTCTCTACCTCTTCTGATTAGCTTGGGTAACCATGATATGCTGCTAGGTGTCACTCCATAGTTTTAAGATGCAAGGAATGAAGACCCTCTCTTTGGGTGATTAGCCTTTGCTTAAGCAAAGAGGAATCTACAAAGGTATAAATCTCAACTCACTTTGATTTGAGTTGTTTAAAGGTTCACCAATCTACTAGGCTTTGAACATTCATAGGTAATGTTTTGTTTTTAAGTATATGCAAGCATGATTCCGCCTTTAATTTGTTAATTGCATGCTAATGATATTGCTTAAATGAACATGTTTCTCTAAAATAATCCTTCACAAACAATATTTGGCATCCGTCCTTCATATCTCCCAATGGTCCTCTTACAGTTGGGGACTCTATGATGAGAAACGACACAACCGCTACGGTGGTTGCTAGAAATCTCCTTACTCCAAGAGACTGTAGGATACTATCCAAGCGGTCAGACGAGTTGGCTGTTCAGGACTCTTTGGCTCTCAGCGTCCAGTGTGCAGGCTCAGTTTCAAACATGGGCCAACGCCTTCTTGCACGATCTCGTCAAGTTGAGTCTCTGATGGCTGAGGTGGCTAGTCTTCGTCAAGAGGTCAGAGGACTCAGGCACGAGAATAAGGAGTTGCACATGCTCGCAACTAGTTACTCAACAAGTATGAAGAGGAAGTTGGACTAGCTGCAGGAGTCTGAAGTTCGGATTTAGAGTGATCATCAAAGGTTTATGGCGTTACTCCCAAGGTTTCTGTTACCTTCGTCAGCTAGAGTCGGGCCAAGTGTTGAGGCTCCGGAGAATCAAACTCTGGCGCTTCGTCTTTCTGGAGCTCTATCGACTGTTGAGGCACCACCTGATCGTCTCTGAAGAGTCCCTCCTGTTTGCAAATTTTTTTTTTGTGTGACATGTAGAATGCCAACTTATGTAATCTTTCAGAGAAATAAATAAAAAATGAATTTTATCGCTCTTCTCTTTTTGCTATATACATATTATATATGTAATACGTATATATATTATAGGCATACATATGCATTTTTTTTCGCTGGGTATGATACTGGAGATGCACATGGTGATAACAGTACGTATACCAGCAAAAATAAAATAAAATAATATCTGCTGTGCCCGTGTGTGCTTGCATCCTTTTTTTGTCCACTTTTCTCTTCTTTTGGTGAGTGGATTTTGTGCTCCATCCCTCACTTGAGTGCTCCACTGTCTTTTTTGATCCACACCATTACTTCTGCAATAATAATATCAACATCCATCATTGGTGGCCTACCTCCACCTCCTTCTTGTTCCCATCAATTGAAAGCGAACCCACCAAGTGGTTGATCACGTGATGATTCCTTTTTTCTTTTTCTTTTGATGTATAATCATTTTCTTTCTTTTCTTTTTCAAAATTGTCATCTCCTTTTTCCATCTATTCCCTTCACCAAAGGACAACCAACTGGAGCATCCCATGTGAATTTAGAAGATGCTAGAATTTGATAGGTCATGCTCTGTGAAAAACGTCAGATGGCAGAAAAGAGCTGAAACAAGACAACTTGGTGACAACTAGTGCCACAGTGACCTTCGGACGCCTCCGCCTCCTGCTCAATCGACGCCACCTGTTTCTCTTTGTTACTGTACAACGGCCCTCATCCGACAAATCTGGAAATAAAAGCAGGGGCCTTGTCATCAATACTGGTCCCTTATCCCCTACCAGCACTCTCCTCTTAATTTTCTTCAGCGTTGCCTTCACGATTGAGCTGCTGCTCTCAGCTCATTAGTGGATATGTTGACGACGCGGGTACTGACCGACTCCCACCATCCCTCTCCTTCCTTACTGCTCACCAGTCCCTAATTCATCATCGGACGGTGCTTCACGTCCTTATCCTCAGTTTTTCGTTGCCCTTAGTGTTCAGATTCTGGATTCTGAGTTGCATGAAGAAACTTTGTTCCGATCAAAACTTACAAAATCTCATAACCTCAAAAGCAAGCTTAAAATTCTGCAGTTTTAAGTTGAATCTGTCGATGACAAAGTGACTGTGGCGAGCTGGTTATGCATGTTTTTTCGATGCGGCAGAAAACGAAGAGGCCCAGAGCTCGAGCGGATTTCGGTGAGTGGCGGCGAGGCTGGGTGATAGAGGTTGTTGGTGGAAGTGAAGCTCAGGCTTTGGAGGTCGTCATTTCTCGAGATCTGAAGCGTCTTCGCTTCGTCGAAAAAGCGGCGTATCAGGGTGCAGAGGGCAGAGATCGAGCCACCAGCAGACTGAGGCTGCTGAAACGATGGCGTTTGCTGCTGAGTTTGAGAAGAGAATGACGTTTGCTCCTGCCTTAGTACTCATTTGAGAGCACTCATTTGCTGGCGAGTTTGAGGAGTCGCCGAGGAATTGGAAGTCAGTGATGAGGCGTTCGGCCCGTTTGCTGGCGAAGCAGATGGTGGGAGAGAGCTTTTGGGCCCGTTTGCTTGCTTGTTCTCATCTCTCCTTTCGGGCTTTCGGATCGCCTACTTCATCATCAAGGGATCTCGTTTTCATCTTTAGAGAGAGAGAGTGAATATGGTGGTTTTGCGGTGGAGGTGAGCGGTGGAAGAAGTTGCATCTGCTGCTCCATCACCTTGGTCGACAGTAGTGTGTGTGATGCCGTCATACCCCTGTTCATGCTAATGGATCCATAGGTGGAGACGGGGGTCGCCAGGAGGAAAAAGAGTGCATATATTTGGGGGCATTTTCTGGGTTTTTGTAACCTTTAGTTTGGGTTTTTCTCTTTTTTTTTTGGGTTTGTTGCAGGTTGAGAATGAGAGTGCAGCATTTGGGTTTGGGCCAAGACACACATATATACATATGTGTAGGAGTCGATTGTCTCATTATCGTATACATATATGCATGCATAACATATTGTGTGCACCCCTACTGATGGACTTCTTTGTTGTGATGTCAGGAATTACGTAAACAATTTTGCGAAGGCATGGCAATGACGATGGGACCCCCATGAAGCTTCCGGAATTGGAGTAAATGATAGTGTACTTTGTGCTCTTTGCTGCCAAGTGCTTGCGCGAGAGACTGCGCCGGAGTTCTGCCGTGTAGTGCCTTTTGATCACAGTTTTCCCTCGGTTGGTGCGCTGCCGTGTGGTGCTGTACAAGAGGTTGCACTGGGGCTTCGTTGTGTATTGTCTTTTGGTCATAATTTTCCCTTGGTGGTGATGTTGCCGTGCGGTGCAAGAAACTGCTTGCGTAGTCGCTGCGGGGTTTCATAGTGTGACTGCGTGGCATTTTGGTTTCTTTGCTACCGTAACGTGCCTTGAAGGACCGTTTTGTAGCTGCCCTTTTTACCGTGCTTGCTGCCTTGTCGTCGCTGCATTATTTACCGCACACCATCGTACTGTCCGCCGTCGTTGCTGTTTGGAGCTTGTGCGAGAGACTACACCGAGGTTCCGTTGTGTAGTACCTTTTGATCACATTTTCCCTCGGCAGTGTGCTGCCGTGTGGTATTGTGCAAGAGGTTACACCGGGACCTCGTTGTGTAATGCTTCTTGGTCACAACTTTCCTCGGAGGTGACGTTGCCGTGCACATCGACTCTGCCGCTTGCCGTTGCTGTTTGGAGCTTTGTGGCTAGTCTATTTCTGTCGTTGTGACTTTGTCATTGTCGTCCTTCAACGCTCACGAGATTTCTCTTGCATGTCTTTTGCTCATCTTTGTAACAAGCTTGGTACCCAAATCATTCCTTCAAGGAAATGAAGTATTCGCATTGATGATATGACTGTACTTGAAGTTTTGAAGTTCCAAGTTGCCTACGTACCCTTCCAATGAAAAGGATCAAGTCAAAACGTAGTTCAAAGAGTGACGATTTTTTTTTATTTTTTATATTTATTTATTTTTATATTATTTTTTTTCATATTATTTTTTTTCTTATTGATGATTTCACCATACACAGTTTATGCTCTTGTGGGCCAGGAGCGTGGTTCATTCTCACGCGTAGTACCGCTTCAAGAACTTGTCGTTTATGGGGCCAATCCTTAAGCCATCTTCTTCCACGATCGTGTAAGCACTGTTTGTGTAGACTTCTTGTACTACGTAAGGTCCATCCCACTTTGAGGTGAATTTGCTTCTCGTCTTGTGTGTTGTGATGATAGGCCTACGTAATGCAAGGACGAGGTCCCCTACTTGAAATGACCTTGGGCGAACTTTCTTGTTGAAGGCTTTGGACAATCGTGCTTGGTAACACTCCAAATGCTGCTGAGCCTCGAGCCTCTTATCATCTAGAGCTTCCAACTCTTGAAGACGTAACTTTGCATTTTCTTCGTCAGTGAGTCCTTCTTGTATAGCCATCCTCAGCGAGGGAATTTGGCTTTCTAGCGGCAAAACCGCCTCTACGCCATACACGAGCGAATATGGTGTAGCTTGAGTAGGCGTCCGGTGCGTAGTCCTGTATGCCCAAAGCGCTTCGCTCATTCTCTCGTGCCAGTCTTTCTTACTTCTACCAACTACCTTTCTCAAAAGGTTGCATAGAGTTTTGTTGAATGCTTCTGCGAGACCATTAGCTGGGGCATGATACATGGAAGACTTATGCTGTTTGAATTTGTATTTCTCACAGAGTTCGTCCATGAGTCGGTTGGAGAACTGCTTTCCATTGTCCGTAATGATATAGCGAGGTACACCATATCGGTGGATGATATGCTCTTTAATAAAACGGACGACAGTTTCTTTCTTGACTTCCCTTAGGGGTATGGCTTCAGCCCACTTAGAGAAGTACTCTGTTGCAGCTAGGATGTAAGCTTCTCCCGCAGATGACTTTGGTGCGATCCGTCCCACGACGTCCAACCCCCATGCGTCGAACGGCCATGAAGCAACTGTATGGTGCAATGGTTCAGGCGGTTGATGTATGAAGTTGGCATGGAATTGGCAGGCCTGGCACTTTTTGGCGTATTCCATGCAATTCCTCACCATGCTTGGCCAGTAATAACCCATTCTTTGAAGCTGGAAATGTAGTTTTGGCCCCGATTGATGTGCCCCACATATACTTGAATGTGCTTCTTCCATGGCTTGACTGGCTTCTTCTTCACCTAGGCATTTCAGAAGTACTCATTCAAAAGAGCGTCGATAAAGTGTTCCCTTATAGTAGAGGAAGCGATGTGCTCGTCGACGTAGTTCAAAGCGGTGTCTGGGGTCGTCTGGAAGCCTTCTTTGTTCCAAGTAGTCGATCAACGGCTGTCTCCATTCTTCAGTGTCGACTAGGAGTACTGAGATGACGTTTGTGTCATTTAGCAGTATTTCAGCGGCAAGTGGAATTACCCATCTTCGGCAAACTGGCACGTTTGCGACTTCTCCTTCTCCTAGTGTCATGCTAGAGGCTAGGTTGGCGAGAGCATCTGCCATTTGATTTTCTTTTCTTGGCACATGTTCTAGTGTCACTATCTCGAACTTTTGTAGCAACTGAGTTGCTAGTCGGAAGTATGGGACAAGATCATCTTTCCTCACTTCATACTCGGTCAAGAGTTGATTGATTATGAGCTTTGAGTCGCCATATACCTTAAGGGCTGTGATTCCTATATTGGTTGCCATTTGGAGGCCGAGGATCAATGCTTGGTACTCAGCGACGTTGTTAGAGCATAGTTCACTTAGTTGGAAGGAATAAGGCACTATTTGCCTTTGTAGTGACATGAATATCACTCCTGCCCCCGCTCCATCTGTTCGTGCGGATCCGTCGAAGAACATCGTCCATGTTGGGAAGATGTCGATGTGAAACACCTCCTCGTCAAGCAAGTCGTCTGAGATTTCCCAATCGGCTGGGATCGGGTGATCGGCGAGGAAGTCTGCCAGTGCTTGTCCTTTAACGGCTTTAGCTGGAACGTAGATGATCTCGTGTTGATTGAGAAGCAACGCCCATTTAGCTAGTCGCCCTGTCAGAACTAGCTTGGACATGACGTATTTAACCGGGTCAGCTCTAGCAACCAAGTGGACGGTGTAAGCCTGTATGTAATGCCTGAGCTTCTGGATGGCGAACACCAAAGCGAGGCACATCTTTTCTATCGGGGAATAGTTTAACTCAGCACCGGTGAGAGTTCGACTGAGGTAGTAGAGTGCTTCTTCTTTCTGGGATTCATTTTCTTGTGCCAAGAGTGCCCCAACTGAACTTTCCTGAGCGGCGATGTATAATATGAGCGGTTTTCCAGGCGTGGGTGCCCCCAGGATAGGTGGACTTGACAAATATTTTTTTATGCTTTTAAAAGCATTGTGGCATGCTTCATCCCATACAAATGGAACATCCTTCTTCATGAGTCGACTGAATGGTTGACAGCGCCTTGCGAGGTTGGAGATGAAACGCCTAATGAAGGCTAGCCGTCCTTGTAGACTTTTCAGCTCGTGCAGGTTTCTTGGCTCGGGCATGCTTTGGATGGCCTTGAATTTTGATTGATCCACTTCAATGCCGCGGTGTTTGACAATGAAGCCGAGGAACTTTCCAGATGTGACGCCAAATGCACATTTCAACGGGTTCATCTTGAGGTTGTATTTTCGCAGCCTTTCGAACACTGATCGCAAGTCTTTCAAGTGATCTGATCTCTTTTTTGTCTTGACCACTACATCGTCTACGTAACATTCTACATTTTTGTGTAGCATATCATTGCAGATTTTCTGCATTGCGCGCTGATACGTAGCTCCGGCGTTCTTCAGACCAAACGGCATTACCTTGTAGCAGTAGATACCTTTTAGAGTGCGAAAGGCTGTTAGTTCCTCATCTTCGAGAGCCATGCGAATTTGATTGTATCCCGAAGAGCCGTCCATGAATGATAGTGCTTCGTGGCCAGTGGTCGCGTCCACCATGATTTCAATGATTGGCAAGGGGAAGTCGTCCTTTGGGCAATCATCCTTGAGGTCTCGGAAATCTACACAAACACGTATTTGTCCAGATTTCTTAAGGACAATGACGATGTTGGAGATCCACTTAGGGTATTGCACTTTTCGAATGAAGCCTGCTTCGATTAGCTTGTCAATCTCGATCTCAATTTGTGGGATGAGCTCAGATCGATAACGTCTTGGAGTTTGCTTTATCGGTCGCGTTCCAGGCTTGACCGCAAGGTGATGCACAGCGATGGTAGGGTCAAGGCCGGGCATTTCTTTGTATGTCCAAGCGAAGACGTCTTTATACTCTAACAGTAGTTGGTAATACTCCTCTGCCTCGTCTGTACTTAGCAGTGTGCTCACGAAGATAGGCTTTGGTTCCTCGCTTGTGCCTAAGTTGAGTTCTTTGAGATCATCAACCGTGGCTTGCCCCCCATCCTCGAGCTGTGGTGGTGCAGCAGTGACATCTTCCTCCAGGATCTCGTCTTCTTTGCCTTCTTGGACTGTGATGTGGAAGACGTCTTGGACTTCCTCTTCAGTGCCGTCTTTTTGGGCTTGCTGGCGTGAGGGTTGTCCGGTATGGATAATGGTGCGCCTTCTTACTTTTAGTGGTCCATTTGTGTAAATATCCAAGATTGTTTGACGCTTCATCCTTGAAGGAATCAAACTCCGAATATCGCCTTTTTCTACTAGCCTATCGGGCTTTTCTTCTTTTGGCGTTGTCTCATTCTTTCTAGAAAGCTTTTTGTTGTCTTCCAGTCTCCCGAAAACCGACCGTTGCAAAGGCGAGCTAGCCGTGTGGCCTTGTTTCTTAGGTTTTGACAACCTTTTAACAGCATGGCTTTGGGATGTTGGCGTTTTAAGCCTCTCGAAGACGGAGGTTCGACTTTGACCACCAATGCGATGGAGTGCGGATATTCTAGGTTTCGGATGATTCATCCTTTTGAAAACCGATATCCGAGGGGCGGAATTAAGCTCTTCTTGATTTTGTACGACGCTCACACTGATGTGCTGAGCGCTAGCATTTTTTGCTTTGTTTCAAATCTTCACAGGTGCATTTGGTATGAAGCCGACCCTCGCTTTGCCGTTGTCAACTCCATAACCATGCTCTTTCAGCCTCTTTTGAGTCTCGGTGAGGCCACGTTCTTTGTTGTTGACAATGTTTGAACCCTTCTTTCTGGGACTCGAAGAGAGAATGAAGGCGTACCCAGCCTTTGACATGAGTTTGTAGGCGTTTGGATCAAAACCTTCTTCGGTCCTCCTGGTTGGGAGAAAGCTTGGTTCTATTTCTTTTGGCAGAGCTTTTATGAAGCCTTGTGGTGATCTTGCAATCTTAGTCTCACCTAGCTGTGTTAGAGGTAAAAATGCATTTGTCTTGAGCAATTCTACATCTCCTTCGCGCTGCTGCATGTTAGCTTTGCTTGTCCCTGTTTCGAATGGGGATTGACCATTCTTTCTTTTCGCCATGGGGATGTATCGGAAAACTGGTGTATTCTGTCCTTTTGAGGGCGTCCCGCTCCCTTTGGTTATTGCAGGTTTAGCAGTCTCATCATCGTTTTTGCTTGAAGATAGTGCGACTTCTTTTTCCTGCTTCTTGAGCACGGCTTGCCATTCCTGTCTCTTGGGTGTTGCTTTGCCCGTAGACTTGATTTCTTTTGGGAGAGCTTCGGGCACCATGTCTTTCTCCATGTAGAACTTGGCGTCTGCAAAGTGTGATTCAGCTTCGGTGAATGGCTTGGTATCTCCTTGGATCACCTTTACTCCTTCTCGGTAGAATTTTACACATTGGTGGAGGGTGGACGGTACTACTCCATCTTCATGGATCCAAGGTCTCCCTAAGAGCAGGTTGTATGAAGTTCTCGCCTCAATCACATGGAATATGGTGCTTGAGTTGAGTTCACCAATGGTCATCTCCACCCTGATCATGCCTATCGCCCTTTGTCCTCTTTGGTTAAAACCCTGGATTAGCAAACGGCTTATGGACAGCTCATCCACCTTGATGCCGATCGTGGTCATTGTTGACTTTGGCATGATGTTTATGGCCGATCCACCGTCCACAAGCATGCGGCTAACTTTGTGCTTCCTTACGTATCCTGATACGAAGAGAGAACGGTTGTGAGGCTTGGATCCTAGTAGCAAGTCTTCGTCATTGAAGTGGATTGTATCACGGGCGACACAACACGTGGTATATTCGTGTGGCCGAAGCCCTAAGCCTTCGTCTTTGCTTTCTTGCGCCTTGTGGTCGTCGGGACTTATCAAGGTTGCGGCTAGTTCTTTCTCCATCTCTTTGGGCGATCGTAGTGCCTCCATGATGTTAGAGTGTGCCAGCAAGCTTTCCTTAGGTGTGAGGGTACTGTCTTCCTCGGTGGTGATAGCTTTGCCCTTTGAGGATTCTTCCCCCTCTATTTCGACCATGTGACATGCAGCGATAGTGCACTGTGGGAAGAAGTCATTTGGGAAGTACTCGTGCAAAGAGATAGGAATGCGTGGTTTCTGCTCTATAGGCTCCTCAACGTATGTTGGTTTAGCGACGATCGCGCTTCTTTTGGGTTTCCTATTATTGTGGCGACGATGCCTTCTCCCTTCCTTCACTTTTGGCCTTATGGCTTGTGATTTTGGCTTCCTTGTCTTTTTGTAGGTCACCAATGTCCACCCTCCTTCATCATCAGTAAGCGCATTTAGGTCATCTGCTCCCAGCGATGGTTGGGGGGACGGGGCCGCGTGATTGGAGCCTTGATGGGTATGGTCATGTGTTACTTGAAGAGGAACGGGATTGAATGAGCCAAACACGATCGTAGTGGTATGCGTTGCGGCTGTGTCTTCTAGATCGAGTTCAATTCGACCTTGTTGCGCTAGCTTCATGATTAGCTTCTTAAGGATGAAGCATTTGCTGACTGGATGACTTACGATACAGTGGTACCTGCAGTACCTGGGATCGTTAACTCGATTCATTTCTTCGGGGCGTTTGCATTCCGGCAACTCAATCACCTTCTTTTCCAGCAAGTCATCTAACATTGCACCCATGTCCGAGTCAGGGAAAGGATATGTCTTTTGCTCCAACTCCCTTAAGGTGTTTTTATACCTGTCTTGGGTGCGCGGAGGCTCATTTTTCTTCACCTCATTCCCTTTGTTCTTAGAAGAAATCTTGATAGGGGCGACTGAGGTCTTGCTGGGAGTGGCGGAGGTCTTGATGGGAGTAGCGTTGACAGTAAACGCTTCCTTAGCGGGCCTCTTCCCGGTCTTGTCTATATTTGGGGCGAACACCTTATCCTTCTTAAAGTCAATGATCAGCTCATTCTTCCCGTGATTGGTGATACTCAGTTCCATGTCGTGGGATCGAGTTTCCAGCTCCTCAAATGTTCTCGGTTTCCTATATCCTTGCACGAGTACTTCCCGAATGACTTCTTCCAACAGTGCACTATCGCTGCATGTCACATGGTCGAAATAGAGGGGGAAGAATCCTCAAAGGACAAAGCTATCACCACCGAGGAAGACAGTACCTTCACACCCAAGGAAATCTTGCTGGCACACTCTAACATCATGGAGGTACTACGATCGCCTAAAGAGATGGAGAAAGAACTAGCCGCGACCTTGATAAGTCCCGACGACCACAAGGCGCAAGAAAGCAAAGACGAAGGCTTAGGGCTTCAGCCACACGAATATACGACGTGTTGTGTCGCCCGTGATACAATCCACTTCAATGACGAAGACGTGCTAAGCCTCACAACCGTCCTATCTTCGTATCAGGGTACGTAAGGAGGCACAAGGTCAGCCGCATGCTTGTGGACGGTGGATCGGCCATAAACATCATGTCAAAGACAACAATGACCACGATCGGCATCAAGGTGGATGAGCTGTCCATAAGCCGTTTACTAATCCAGGGTTTTAACAAAAGAGGACAAATGGCGATAGGCATGTTCAGGGTAGAGATGACCATCGGTGAACTCAACTCAAGCACCATATTCCATGTGATTGAGGCAAGAACTTCATACAACCTGCTCTTAGGAAGACCTTGGATCCATGAGAATGGAGTAGTACCGTCCACCCTCCACCAATGCGTAAAATTCTACCGAGAAGGAGTAAAGGTGATCCAAGGAGATACCAAGCCCTTCACCGAAGCTGAATCATGCTATGCAGACGCCAAGTTCTACATGGAGAAAGACATGGTGCCCGAAGCTCTCCCAAAAGAAATCAAGTCTACGGGCAAAGCAACACCCAAGAGGCAGGAATGGCAAGCCGTGCCCAAGAAGCAGGAAAGAAAAGTCGTACTATCGGCGGAACAAGTCCATCCGAGTCCGAGTGACCCACGGCCCACGCTTGGAGGAGCTAAAGCCTAGGTGGTTGCTGGAGCACAGAGCCTCGAAACAACGATGCTTTAGGGTCGGGTTGGCGGCACGGAGGACCGGGATTGCGGAATTAAGCGGAGAATTGGCTGCGATCATGTGTTTTTAGAGAGAGAGATTTTGGGTGCAAAAAAGTGTTGGGGTAAAGTATGATGAGCAGTACAAGAATCCTAAATTGCAAATAACAAACGGGGGCAGATTGTCTACCCTCCTTGTTATGGTGCACTTCCATGCCCTCTTATTTGTGCGGGTACGATTAAGTCACATTAACATTTTATATTCTTATTATTTTTCGTCTTATTATCTCTATAAAAAAAAATTAATTTCATGCCCAGACAAAGCATGTTGAGATTAATTATTTCATCCGAGAGAAAGTTCTTTTGGGACAAATTGGTGTTCAAAATGTTGGCACAATGTCACATATTGCTGATATTTTCACCAAGTCTCTTCATGCTGATCGTTTTGCTTCCTTGACTGACAAGCTTTCAGTTCGCTCCTCTACCTTTAGCTTGAGGGGGTGTGTTAGGAGTAATGAAGGCTCACAGTCTTATCAAGGGTGTGAAGCACCATATTCATACCTTAGTCTATATGTTTGTTAGGAGAGTGTTAAGTTAGCATAATTAGTTAACTTTGGTGTTTATGTATAAATACTAACTGTACATGGAATCTTAATGTAATGCAAATACAGTTTCACAATTCTCTCTTTTTATCTAAAACTCTGATTTCTTACTCACTAAGATACTATTTGCCTTTCCAATGCTTAGCAAATAGGGCAACGCTTTCCCTTCGTTCATTGTTGGGTTTGATAAAAGGATGGCATTTTCAAAGATACAACAAACGGCAAAACACAGCAAACATTTAAAGACTCATGCATGTGTGTATACAGTAAAGAGATTGTCTCATTCTCAGGTCTTAAGAAGTAGGTGCCAATGAAGGCATTTTCTGGCTATCTACCTTTACTTCTCAAACTAAAAAACACAATGCACGCATAACTAACCAATTAAATAGCGTAATTATTATTGCAATAAACAATGTCTCACAATTTCTTTGACTCATTTCAACAAGACTAATAAAAGCAATATCAGTCTTCAAGCTTAAAAGTCTACTGATACATGAGAACAATATGTATTAGCTTACCCTATCACCGTATATAAGAACTAAATAGAAGATTTAAGTTCGAATTGCCAACACAAAAATATGTCAGTCTGATCTGAAGGGTTATGGTTCACTGTACCTTTATTGTCGCTTCATTTATGCTAAGAACTTTGGCCCGGCATAAACTGGAAAGAACCTTTAAGTACATTGCTAGAGCCATTGACACACCCGTACCCGAAAGTAGGGCATGCTGGCCGTCACGTGAGTGTGACGTAGCCAAGTGCGCTGTGCGGAAGCAAGGATCGATAACGTAGTACGAATTAATTAAAAACGAAATCTAGCAACCTAAATACCAATGTGTGCTAGAGATAATACAATACTTATACATATTCAGAGCGTACTAGGTCAGTGCAGTCAAGCATGAATAAAAAAGTTTAATTACACCATCGGTGCCCTACATATGATAAATCTGTCAGAAAGCCAGAAGATCCTCGAAGTACCAAACTCGGAATTCAAGCTATCTAGAACCTGGAGGGGCGAAAAAAACAAAGGGAGTGGGTCAGCAAAAACAATTTTTTTCAAAATCAATCTTTTCTCAAAAGTCTAGCCCCTCTTCGTAAAACCTGTATAGTTCCCAGAAAATAATACGTACATATATATCTCAATCTTTTTTAGCATAAAACGTTTTCAAAGTATCTCAATGTATGTCGTGCAATGCAATTCAATGCCATTTGAATCTCATAAACAATGCCATGCTATGCATTTCGATAATCATATCGCTACTATATGTCATCTCAGCCCTCGGCTGTAAATATAGCTCATAACATCTCAATCTCATAATCATATGTACTCTGCACATACATCAATATCTCGTCATATCATCATCATCATCACTGTATCAATAATAAATACTCTAGTGCTACAATCACGTGAAGACTGTGCGTATGAACGCGGGTCACCTACATGTCGTACCCACTCAAAAGTGGTCTATACGACAAGATTGTGCACCTACTTGGATCGAAGGCGAGCATGCGGTGCTGGAGATGAACGACACGTGAAAGACTGTGCCCCTAACTCTGGGCGTGAGCACTAACAGTATGTACAGGTCTATGAGCTAACAATTCATAATATCTCATCATTTCACATCATATCTCATCACTGTTCGTTCTCAACTATGCATGTACCTACCTGGTACTTACCTTGCGTCTTCGGCACCCATATATGCATGAAATGTATAATTAAATACTCATGCATCAAAGTCAAGTCATATGCATATCGTTAAAAACGTCATTTTCATTTAAAAAGTGATTCTGGAAAAATCGTTATATATATAGGTTATACGGAAAATAATACTGCCCACTTATTGATAGGTCGCTGGATCGTAGGCCCCGCGTCGTGCCTGGCTACGGTCGTCCTCAGAATACGTTTCACCTATATGAGAAATTACTAAAAATACGTCATTTAAGCACATACACGCAAATACGGAAATAACTTCTCATACATCGCTCAATTTTGGCATACGAATATACCAACGCGACCTACACGACTTCACGGACGTCGTGGTATTTTTAGAAAAAATTATGGAGCCCGCACGCGCCCCCATGCGCCAGGAAGGCCACGGGGCTACGCACCACCCACGCGCGGCGCGTGCACCTTACGCGTCGTCCCTGTCACCCCTCGCCGGACTGGTTTTTTCGGTGATCGGAAAACTTCCGTGTGTGATTTCTCACTCGTTTCTCAACCATTCTTGGTGAAATTTTCACCAAAATGCTCTAAATTGAGAGTAGAACAAGTCTATACCTTCAAAAACTTCAAACACCAACGAGAATCTCATCGGAAAATCTCCAAAGATTCGGCCTCCCTTGTTCTCGACGATCCCGACGTCAAAGCTTAGCAAACGAACGTCTCCGAGCCTCTAGAGGACCCAACAAACACTCATGTGATCTCAGATTTTCCTAAAACGCAACGTATAAAAAGTTTATGAATAGTGCCAATTATAAACCTTGAGTTTTGGACGTGAAACGTCGTAGTTCTTACCTGAAATTGGTATGGTTGAGTTCGTATGGACTTCACGAGTCTGAATATGTAATTTGTTTCGTCGATCTACAAGTTTTGGTGTGAGTTGTGTGTGTGCCATACGTAGAACCGAGAGAGAGAGAGTGTGTGTGAACCGTGAATGAGAGAGAGAGTCTGAATACCTTGAGCTAAAATGACATGCCCCAAAAATGCTACTTCGTCCAACCAAAACTGGCACTTGCTGAACTTGGCATACAATCGATGCTCTCTCAATTTCTTCAACACCAACGACAGATGTCGAGCATGGTCAGCCCTTGACTTAGAGTACACCAAGATATTGTCGATGAAGACAATAAAAAATCTATCCAGATACGGCTGGAACACCTTGTTCATCAATCCCATGAAAGCAGCTGGTGCATTAGTCAAACCAAATGGCATAACCAGAAACTCATAGTGCCCATAACGAGTCCTGAAGGCAGTTATAGGAACATCGCCACTCCTGATTTTCAATTGATAGTAGCCTGATCTCAAGTCGATTTTCGAGAACACACAGGCACCTCGAAGTTGATCGAAAAGATCATCGATATGCGGCAACAGATAACGGTTTTTAATCGTCGCCCGATTCAACTGCCTGTAATCGATACATAATCTCAAGGTACCATCATTCTTCTGAACAAATAGAACTGGGGCTCCCCAAGGCAAAGTACTGGGCTTAATAAACCCCTTCTCAAGTAATTCCTGCAACTGAATCTTCAATTCTCGCAACTCGGCAGGTGCCATTCGATATGGAGTCAACGAGATAGGATTAGTACCTGGCAACAAGTCAATGGTATACTCCACGTCGCGATCTGGCGGTAATCCAGGTAAATCATCAGGGAATATGTCGGCGAAGTGTCTAACCACTCGAACATCCTCTAAGCTAGCAGGAGCATCATCATGGAGTACTACGTGAGCTAAGTATCCCTGGCAACCTTTCGTCAACAACTTCTTGGCTCTCACCGCCGAAATAATGCCATGTCTAACTCCGCTACGCTCACCAACAAAAGTTATCTCTGATAATCCAGGACGATGAAAGGTCACTGATTTCCCGTAGCAATCAATCTTGGCACGATTGTAGTGCAACCAATCAGTGCCAAGAATGACATCAAAGTCAACGATATCTAGCAGAGTGAGGTTAGCAGGCATAACCACGTTCTCCACTATCACAGGACATTCTGGATATACGTAATCCACGTAACATTTTTCCCCTCTAGGCATAGCAAACTCTAACTCATACCCCAGGGGTAATGATTGAGGTTGAGTCAGTTGAGCAAATTTATGAGAAATCACAGAGTGTGTGGCACCACAATCAATCAATACTCTAGCATAATGACCAAGAATATTCAACGTACCCATAATCAGATCTGGGTTGTTTTGAGCTCCTGTAGCGATAGGTTATGGATACGATCATGTGTCTGCTGACGTCCTCCTCGTTCTCGATTTGCGTGCATACCACGTCTCTGAGTGTTTCTTCCCTGGCTAGACTGCCCGGTTTGTCTCAAGGATCCAACACCACTAACTGCAACATCCAACTATTGGGGCTGTCCCCTAGAATACCACTGAGAGCTACCTGCTGAAACTGCTGCTGGGGCTGATATCCACCCGAATACGGCTGCGAATGAGGCATATACCCTCCGGAATACTGCTGCTGGGGAGGCATATATTCTCCGGAATACTGTCCATATCCGCTCTGGTGGTAAAGATCCATAGGGTACTGCGGCTGGTACTAGTCCGATGAATACGGCATAGGATCCCCCGAGTAATGAAAGGCTCTACCACGTCCCGGCCGATGATAACTGCTAGGACCTGAATACTGCTGCACTGGCGCTAGTGGTGGCATAGCAGGCTGCTGAGGCCTCTGCTGGCTCTGAGGGCAGTTCTTGGCCTGATGCCTATCCTGACCACACGTAAAACATCCACTCGTACCTCGACGACACTCGCCATAGTGCCGGTTGTTGCACCTACGGCAAATCGGAGCACTGTTACGGCCAGAGTTCCCCTGCCTCTGGAATCTGCTGCCGCCGAAGAATCTACCACCGCCCCTCTGACCGGTGGCGCTATAACCTCCACTCGATGAACTCGAACTGGCCCCACTTCGTTTGAAGTTCTGAGTCTGCCGGGGCCCCTGCGAGTACGGGTCTTTGCCCTTATTGTTCTTACCCTGGCTGGTATCTCTCTCGTCATCACTATCACTCGGCAAGTTCTCCGAGTCCTCGATCTACAGCAATACCTCATAAAACTCGTGGTAAGTGGAGCATGGAATCGTCGTCGTAATAGTGCGCCATTTCTTCTTAGTACCCAGTTTGAATCGACGTAGCATCTCCGCCTGGTTAGAAGCGACGTCTGGGTGATAGTGTGAGAGATCTGTGGAGGTGCGGTAGTAATCATTAGCAGACATCTTCGTCTGCTTAAGTCTAGTGAACTCTTGTTTCTTCCCGTCGATGTAAGCTGGAGGGATAAACCTTCTGTAAAACAGTTCCTTGAATACTCCCCAATCATTTGCCTGCTCCTCTGGCATATGCTTAGCTAACTCTGTCCACCAAGAAGCCGGTTCCTTGGCCAAAAACCATTTTGTCGTCTCAACCCACTTATTCAGCTGCAAACTCTCTTGACTCGTCAAGATATCAAAATTCTTCTCGATGTAGGCCCCTCACCCCCGACCAATGGGGTTATCTTCAAGTCATGTACCGACTCTAAAGGGGACCGCGAAGGCGGGCGGATCACTGACTGCAGGGCGTTAGCAATAGCTTCCTCTATCTCTGATACACTAGGAAAACTAGGTTCCCCAACATGACGAGGCTCCGTACGAGGCGGCATAGTTCTGATAGAAGACATCAAGTCATTAGAAATTTCACAAAATATGCAAGACTGCAACCTAGGGCTCTGATTGTTGGAAATGTGCCCTAAAACCAATCATATGATGATACTTTACGGACATTTCACATGATTAAACTAATCTAGTTTAATATCAAGGGCAAAGATTATTGTTTGAGCGGTCTCATATAAATGTTATATGCTTAAACGATAAAGTCCAAGGAATATGTGATTGGGAGAATGCGATCTAAATAGTTAGATTCATGAGACCATTCTTTCGTAGACACATCCTAAACGTTCCTGATCATAGGATTGCCAATTGGGCATTGACAGTCCGTTAAGATCAGTACGTGCTATGTCTTCTCTCAGGGAGAGTGACTAGTCTCGAGTCATTGGTGTGAGTGACACCAAGACAAGTACGTAGGTGCTCAATAGAGAATGAGTTCACTGAACACGATCAACGACGAGTTCTCATATTCATGTCACGTGAGAACTCATGGTTAGGATAATGCAAATTAGTCCTTTGACCTGAGGCATCATAGTTGTCTTGTGGTTAGGTCCTTGATCTTTGATCGTGTCAAATGGCATTCCTTTGGAGTGTCCACGGCATGGTTGGGGTCAAGCTATCTAGTCATGGAGACAAGTGAATGCGCAACAAGGGATCTCTAACCTTCAAACTGTTGAGGGAGAATACTCTATGATATGATTTAGAATCTCTGGCCAGAGTATGAATGAGATGTTGGAATGTGTTCCAGATCACATTCAATGGAATCATATAAGCACAAGATTCACATTGGATAGTAGACATGAATAAACTATCAAACCAAACAATGTGGTCAAGAGTATTGTATTAGAGAAGGACCGTATTGCATTTGTAATCCTAAACTGAATAGGTTCTCTACCTCTTCTGATTAGCTTGGGTAACCATGATATGCTGCTAGGTGTCACTCATGGTTTGTGGAAGCCCTAAACGTGTATAAACACTAAAGGGAGAATTGAAAGTTAGTTTCAAATTCACAATCGATTTAAAAGAGTTTGAATCGCCCACTGCCTCGCTAAAAGGAACCTAATGGATGGTACACCGTGTAAGGTAAAGATTGAAGATTCAACGGAGATGAGTAAGAATAATTAAATGGTTTAATTATTTATGGCAAGGATTAATTAATATGATTATTAATCAAACGAATAAGTTCGTTAAAGACCTCGGGATGGTTTTGGACCTTAAGGCCCAATGGGCTTCGAACGTCAAGTCCATTGACTTAAGTTGTATGACAACTTAATAAATAATGATTTACAAAGGCCCAAAATACTCCAAAAATATCCTAAGGCCGGCCATATTGTGAAGGGTAGCAAACTTGGACTTATTTACAAGTTTGCCACTCAAATGAATTAAGGTATAAATATGACTTTATAGCCAAAATTCATTAAGGGCTTGTTTTTGGGAAATTGGAGAGAAGAAAAGCTCTCCCTTCTCTCTAGAAATGGCCGGCCCCCTTGGAGGGTTTTAGCTAGCACTCTATCTACTCCAAGGTCACTCATTTCTTCTTAATCAAAACCTTGGTGTAGAAACTTAGAGGTTCTCAATTTTGAGAACTTAGAGAACCTATCCTTTCTATATAAATCCATAGTTTTAAGATGCAAGGAATGAAGACCCTCTCTTTGGGTGATTAGCCTTTGCTTATGCAAAGAGGAATCTACAAAGGTATAAATCTCAACTCACTTTGTTTTGAGTTGTTTAAAGGTTCACCAAACTACTAGGCTTTGAACATTCATGGTTGATGTTTTGTTTTTAAGTATATGCAAGCATGATTCCGCCTTTAATTTGTTAATTGCATGCTAATGATATTGCTTAAATGAACATGTTTCTCCAAAATAATCCTTCACTGATACCAAACGGACACACCCGTACTTGAAAGTAGGGCATGCTGGCCGTCACGTGAGTGTGACGTAGCCAAGTGCGCTGTGCGGAAGCAAGGATCGATAACGTAGTACGAATTAATTAAAAACGAAATCTAGCAACCTAAATACCAATGTGTGCTAGAGATAATACAATACTTATACATATTCAGAGCGTACTAGGTCAGTGCAGTCAAGCATGAATTAAAAGAGTTTAATTACACCATCGGTGCCCTACATATGATAAATCTGTCAAAAAGCTGGAAGATCCTCGAAGTGCCAAACTCGGAATTCAAGCTATCTAGAACCTGGAGGGGCAAAAAAAACAAAGGGAGTGGGTCAGCAAAAACAATTCTTTTCAAAATCAATCTTTTCTCAAAAGTCTAGCCCCTCTCCGTAAAACCTGTATAGTTCCCAGAAAATAATACGTACATATATATCTCAATCTTTTTTAGCATAAAACGTTTTCAAAGTATCCCAATGTATGCCGTGCAATGCAACTCAATGCCAATTGAATCTCATAAACAATGCCATACTATGCATTTCGATAATCATATCACTACTATATGTCATCTCAGCCCTCGGCTGTAAATATAGCTCATAACATCTCAATCTCATAATCATATGTACTCTGCACATACATCAATATCTCGTCATATCATCGTCATCATCACTGTATCAATAATAAATGCTCTAGTGCTACAATCACGTGAAGACTGTGCGTATGAACGCGGGTCACCTACATGTCGTACTCACTCAAAAGTGGTCTATACGACAAGACTGTGTACCTACTTGGATCCAAGGCGAGCATGCGGTGCTGGAGGTGAACGACACGTGAAAGACTGTGCCCCTAACTTTGGGTGTGAGCACTAACAGTATGTACAGGTCTATGAGCTAACAATTCATAATATCTCATCATTTCACATCATATCTCATCACTGTTCGTTCTCAACTATGCATGTACCTACCTGGTACTTACCTGGCGTCCTCGGCACCAACATATGCATAAAATGTATAATTAAATACTCATGCATCAAAATCAAGTCATATGCATATCGTTAAAAATGTCATTTTCATTTAAAAAGTGATTCTGGGAAAATCATTATTTATATAGGTTATACGGAAAATAATACTGCCCACTCATTGATAGGTCGCTGGATCGTAGGCCCCGCGTCGTGCCTGACTACGGTCACCCTCAGAATACCTTTCACCTATATGATAAATTACTAAAAATACATCATTTAAGCACATACACGCAAATACGGAAATAACTTCTCATACATAGCTCAATTTTGGCATACGAATATACCAACGCGACCTACACGACGTCACAGACGTCGTGGTATTTTTAGAAAAAATTATGGAGCCCGCACGCACCCCCACACGCCAGGAAGGCCACGGGGCTACGCGCCACCCACGCGCGGCGCGTGCACCTTACGCGTCATCCCTGTGACCCCTCGCCGAATTGGTTTTTCCGATGACCGGAAAACTTCCGTGTGTGATTTCTCACTCGTTTCTCAACCATTCTTGGTGAAATTTTCACCAAAATGCTCTAAATTGAGAGTAGAACAAGTCTATACCTTCAAAAACTTCGAACACCAACGAGAATCTCGTCGGAAAATCTCCAAAGATTCGGCCTCCCTTGTTCTCGACGATCCCGACGTCAAAGCTTAGCAAACGAACGTCTCTGAGCCTCTAGAGGACCCAACAAACACTCCTGTGATCTCAGATTTTCCTAAAACGCAACGTATAAAAAGTTGATGAATAGTGCCAATTATAAACCTTGAGTTTTGGATGTGAAATCGTCGTAGTTCTTACCTGAAATTGGTATGGTTGAGTTCGTATGGACTTCACGAGTCTGAATATATAATTTGTTTCGTCGATCTACAAGTTTTGGTGTGGGTTGTGTGTGTGCCGTACGTAGAACCGAGAGAGAGAGAGAGTGTGAACCGTGAATGAGAGAGAGAGAGAGAAGTCTGAGAGTGACTGTGAGGAGAGAGGGAGAGTGTCGGTGGACTAAGACCACCAATCACACAATTATTTTTCTAACTTTTCATTGGCCCCCAATAATTTGGATAATTATATAATTGGCCCAAAAATTATTAAACTCATGCATGAACGCTCGCCCGAACTCAAGGGCATAATAGTCATTTCATAACGTCGAAATAAAATTCCGGGACGGGTTGTCACAGCCATCTACTTCAGGCTTAAGAAGACTAGCATCTTCTTCTAAGAATTCCAATTTTCCGATATTTTGGCTTTCCATCAAATTCCCCTTCCAACTCAAATATTTAAAACAAGTTTACGCCCCACTATGGTGCCCATGGTTGATTGGCGCTTGTCTCTCAAGATACAACGACCACATCCTTATAATAGTAGCACTCCAAATCACAAGACTCCATGAACCACGATTGTGTTGAAAACTATTATATGTACTCTATGAGACTCTAATATTTAATGCACTATATGTATATATGAAGAAAAGTTATCTTTATAATTTATAGGGGACTTCCCTATTTATAGATTTTGAGATGCCTCTTTTGATAAACATGTGATCATTCATGAAGAATCAAAAGTCGCAATTCTTCATTAGAATAGACACATATTTCCACCAAAAGGCATCACTTCTAATTTCTATTGAATTATTTAATTTAATATAATAATAATAATATTATTAAATTTTCCAACAAAATTTTCCCAGAAACAGAACCAAACGAAGAGAATTCCGGGAAAATTTAAGGACACCAGAGGAGCTAAAAGAAAAGGACTACCCTTTGATGCTATCTGAGGAAGAAAATGAAGAAGATGAAGACGAGTCTCTGCTAATGACTGGGGAAGAGTGGAGCAAGATCGGAGATGAGTTTTTTGGAAACCCGGTAGCAGTATCTATATCTCCATCACCAGTCATCAAGGAAAATATCACAAGAGACTCCTCATATTAGTCTGGGCAGAGGCAGCAGCGGAAAAGAAAATATGAAGCTGAAAACAAGAAGATACTCTGCCCTAAAAACCCTCATTTTGTTCCTGGCTTGCAGACTGAATTCGCTCATCAAGAAACATAGTCAAAACTTGGAATACATGCATGTGCAGCTGCATGTTATAACTCGACTTTTCTTGCCTCTGGCAGACGAGGTGGAAGAAGAAAAAGACTTGGCTTCACCTTACAGCTTGAGAAGCAAAAGGTGGTACAACCTTCTCTGTTTCGTTCCTCTGAAATTTTAGTTCCTAGACAGAAACTGTGAATACCAAGGAGTAAATAGTTGTTATTTGCTCCCATGGTCATCGGTAAGTTCATTTCGTTGTGCTTTGCTGGAATTTCATTGAATTTGGAGGTCAAATTGTTTAAAGAAAATTGCTTTACGTTCTTTATTTCTGTTGATATGGACTTTTGAATGCTCTGTATTTCCTTGGGTAAAGAAAATCTTACCTCTCAATTCGTAGTTGTGCCAAAAATTACATAATTGTAATACCTGAAGTTCCTCCTATAAAGTAACATTGGATTTAACTGCAGATATTCTTCAGTTGTAGCATGTAGATGCAGTTCAATACTTTGGGGATTCTTCGGTACAACCGGGGGCATGTCTCCCTATTAGTATCTCTCACATCTCATTCCATGGCGATTCTCTCCGACACTTGAGTTAAAAGGAACAATCCAACTTCTTATCTCTTACTCTATCACTTGTATCTCGTGTCACTAGTAATTAAACCCAAAATCATGGTGCAGAAAAAAAAAAAAAAATCAAGGATCTAATAATCGTAAGTATTTCTCCAAATCAATATCTACTGGAACTTCATATCCATAAACCATCGAATAATCATCCAACTCGTCGGATGAAAACTTAGGAATCCACCTCCTTGCAACTTCAGAGTGGTGGCCATTGGTTAGAAGCTCTAACACCTACAAGGCAAAAAGAAAATCAAATATATAAAACTGTCTCAATTCGTGCATGGAGGAATTTATTGTATTCAGAATTTACCTCACTCATCGCGGGACGCCATACTGAGGATTGTCTCACACAATTGGAAGCTGTAAGCACTACTCTCTGCAGTTGTTCTGCATCGTATTTTCCTTCCAGTTTTGGATCAGCTAGTTTGGCTGTGTCCCCTGATTCCATAAGAGGCTTTGCCTGCGCATGATATATGTCAACTGTTACGTTCCTAAAAAGGCGAAACGGTAAACATGAAGAATTTTGTTTAATCCAATAAATTTACTGATATGTACGTGTCTTTGCGCACGCGGTGTGCGTTTGCATGTTATATATATAGAAGTAACAAATTCTTACCCATACGAGAAGGTTTAGTTTTGATGAATCCACAGGCTTTCTTCCAGTTACAATTTCCATAAGAAGTACCCCAAATGCAAAAACATCAATTTTTTCATCCACAATTCCGTTCATGAAGTACTCAGGTGCTAAGTACCCAAATGTACCCTCAATTGGAAGCACAGCATGGTGAGTCCATTTGTTAGGAAGCCACTTTGCTAGTCCGAAATCTGTAATCTACAGAAAGAGAAATTCATATCTACATTTAATGAATCAATGGCGACCAATTATCTTATACTGACAAAGGTTGTTTGCTTGTTCACCTTCGGCTCGTAATCAGGTCCCAGAAGGACATTTGAGGCTTTTATGTCCCGATGGATTATTCGATGCTTGCAACATTTATGTAGATAGTGCAGACCCCTTGCAACTCCAATGGCAATCTTGTATCTAATAGGCCACGAAAGCGACTCGCAGGAATTACCTGAAGATTGTCTCAAGTAATAATTCAAGTTGTTCAGCAGGCATAATTAATGTCCATAATTCAGCATGTCATGAATAATTCCTGAGGCAGTAAGTAAATCTTTCTCACCATGCAAAGCAGATGACAAATTTCCTTTTGGAGAGAAATCGAAAATCAGGTAGAGTCCGTTTTCAATGCAGCAACCAACTAAGTTAGCAGTATTAGGATGGCTGACATGTAAAATTACACCCAATTCCATGAGGAACTCTTTTTCCTTGTTAGCATCCTTGCTGTCCTTGGTCAACATCTTAACTGCAATGCATCTTCCATCAGAAAGATCGCCCTTATATACTTCTGAATACCCACCTCGACCGACTATATTATCTGAAACGCAGAGGAAACAACAGTGCTACAAGATAGGATGGCAAAACCCCACAGTTTTCAACATTTTCAAATAACTATTTTCATTATTAATTGTACTGACACTTTTACCTGGTTGGAAGTTGTTTGTGGAAGTCATGATCTCCTCGTAGCTGAAGCACTTCAACGAAGGTAGCTGCAGTTCGTTCTTGGATAAACTTCCGTTTCGTTTTCTGAATGGTGAACCTAAAAATGAAGTGATGATTCTGCAAGGTGACAATCGTTGCTTTCTTAGGTTGGCTTGGCTTTTGAAATTGGGAGTAGCAAGAGAAGGGGACGCCGTAATGATCGAGTCTGCATAGCTACAGGTATCATCTTCTATGCTCTGAGATTCAGCTTCAAATTCATGTAAAACAGTTCTTGGTGAAGGGTTTTTGTTCTGTGTTTCTTGGACAGTTTGCTTTTCAGAAAAGGATGTAGTTCTGCTACTGTGCATGATATCTTGCAACGACGTTCTTGAACTTGATTGAAGGATCTCTAATATTAGTTAGAGACAGATTAGAACACAATCCAGAGGAGTTGCCACACCTCAAACATTTTGAAACTAGCTACCTTCAGAGTTTGCAGATTCTGAATCTGAATTTTGTTGAGGTTGCCTTAATTTCCCAAGTAAAACCAGTGTGCAATTAGCTGGGGCATGCTTGAAGCAATATTTTGTGATGGATGGAGTTCTAATTCAGTGAGGAAGATAAGTCAATGATCATGTGATCAATATCAATTATACTATTGAAGAAAATTGGAAAAAAAGAAAGTAGGAAAATTTTCACCTTTTGGATTGGTTTCTTGAGCCACCAAGAAGAAGATAGTCAGCTGAAAGCGATTTTGCTTCCTCAATTAGACCTCTTCCAACACTTGAGCTAAAAACCACTCTTGCTTCTAAATTTACCTGAAAATTAACGTCATGCATATGAGCCTTATTATAACTTCAAAACAAGGTTACTGATGCTAAGAACATTTTACAATTTCAAAAAGAAGGCGACAATATTTCACATCCTTATGCTCAGGTCACCTGCTTGGATTGGCAACTCCTGGCAAATTCTCCAAGCACGGATATAACATTGGCTTTTGCTCGGCGAAGCTGCGATTGATTTTTTGTTGCTAATTCGTGCTTTTTCCTCTCCTCGCCAACTGAAAAATAGATAACCATACGTAAGACTTACAAATACAGATAACTTGAGCAGTTGACCATGCTACTATTTTGATAAAGTGATAAACAAAAATATTAGTAAATTGATACAAACCAACTGACCAAGAACATGGATAGCAACAATGTTGTCTTTTGGAAGAGCAAGAACTCTGATGGGCCATGAGAGCAATTCCTGGCTGTCATTTGCATCGGAAGATATGCCTACGAGTATTTTAGACGGCGCTGAAGGCCGCATTCTGTTTGTCGTGAATTAGGTAACTAAGAGATTGTGGATGCGCACTACTTGATGGGTATAATGTGCAGGAGTACTTTCTTTCAGTTATTTGATCTTGTTGTTCTCGTTGAACAAATTAAGATTATATATACGAAGAGGAATAACACCATGATTAAGTCAGTTGGAGAAGTGTGAGGACCCCTTATAGTTCTCATTCCATTAGTCTTGTTAAACAAGCATGAAAAACTCTTTTTAGAATGCCAATATTAGGACAACTGTTCACTCACTCTCTCTCTCTCTCTCTCGCTCTCTCTCTCTCTCTCTCTCTCTCTCTTTCTCTCTACAATTAAGTGTTATGGTTGTGTGCTTTGGGGTATAAGCAAAGTTGGTGGTCACGTATTTGATTTGTCTTATTTTGTAAGCCAAAAGAAGAGACTCCTCTGAAGTCTGAAATGCAGTGAAAAGAAGGAAAAAGTGCTACTTTGTTGGATTTGGTAGGACGGGGGTTGCAAAATATGTGCCACTTCAAAAAGAGCCCTCACTTTATCATGATTCATGAATGAAACGTTAATAGGACACTACAGCTTCTTATTCATTGTCGGATGAGAGAAGTCTTAGATTCGATTCTCTCCAAAGGCGAATTTGAACAACATTATTGCTAGCCTCATTAAGGCTAAACCCACCCATTTCATGTAGTGTAAATAATATCGTTTATTTATAAAAAAAAAAAGAAAAAAAAAAGGATTATATAGTTATATCCCATATGTTTTTTTTAATTGGCATTGGGCATCAAGGACGCATGTGAAGGTCAAACTTCAATTTAACATATATGAAGACAAAGTTTTCAAAATATGTGTTGTCATTCAGTCTAACAAATAAATAACAGCTCTAGTTTCATATTAGCACATAAGATCTTTCATTTTAGTTCAATTAAAATTTATAATATTAGGAATACATCAAGTATATTTGTCTTAATTATAAGAACTTGATGAAACGTACACTAATGCACTCAAACCCTAAAAGAATTACAATTTAAAGATTACATTGGCAGCCCTTTTCTCAAACTTTTGATAATTTTAAATAGATCAACCCGAATTCACACAACTAACACTTTAAGTATGCTGTCAAAACAAAAAGAACTTTAATGAAAAACTCCAAGTACTGTTCACTATAACGAAAAATCACATTTTTACACAAAAAAAATCAATCATAGTACTATTCACTTTACCCTTTATTTTGTCCTTGTCGTTAAAACTCAAAGTTTTCAAACCATTTGTCGTTAGTTTTCCTTTCAATGAACTCATGACTTTCAAAGCCTAGTGAATGGTGAACAACAAGACTCTTTAACAAATTAAAGAGGAGAGAGTTTAAGTTTCATTAGCTCATCCTTGTTTACACAAGGGATTACTCAAGTGGAGGGCCTTCAAGTCACCACCTTGCTCCTTGGATCGTTCCTTGTGTTTCATGTTCTTCTCTCCTTCGATAGTTGCTTCTTTACTTCTCCTTTGCTCCTTGAGCATATGAGGAAAGGATCTCCAAAAGTTTGCAAGATTGCAAACGTCTAAGTCTCCACACCAAGAATGATGGTGTGAAGATGAAATGAATTACTAGGGAGAAGAAGGATTCCTAGCTATTACTCTCTAGAGTGGCTAGCCTCTTTGGAAGACAAAGAGAGAAAATGTTTGCTCTTTTGCCTCAAAGAAAACCCTAGAGAATGGCTATAAAGATGCTTTATACTACTTCACAAAAACTTGCAATTAAGCCAATTTCACCATCTGGCATGGCCAGTTTTGGCTTTGTATGAGCTAATTTCTCATTTAGTTTTAGTTGTCATACAACTTAAACTCAATAGGCTTTGTGGACCAAAAAATCCTTTTGGGCCCGTAACCCGAAACTAACTTAAAAGGTCGATACAAACCCTTCGTATAATTAATTAACTAGTTAATTAAATTAGATCATTTAATTGCTTATCCATCTCGTTTATATTTCTTCATGGTCATCCTTACTCGGTGTATGTACGATCCATTAGGTTCCAATTAGCGAAGTAGTGGGCGATTGTTACTTTTATTGGTCGATTGTTGATGCGAAAATAAGCTAACACACAAATTAAACCCTCTTGTTGACAATTGTAGTAAAGATGTAAGTAGGGATCGTTCTAGGCCGGGGATTAGGAGGGATTGCTAATCTACTCAAAACTAACTTTAAAACACTAAACAAGACTAAAAAAAACACAAAACTAAGCAAAAGACACTCAACTAGACTCAAATAACTAACTAGACACAAACTAGGACATATTCTAACTTAACTAAAAACAACGAAAACAAACCAAATTGGACAGATTGGAACCAAAAGACACTAAATATAAGGGGGATTGGGTTTTGACGAATTTAAAGTAAAAACAAAACAAACTTTATAAAAATAGTTTCAAAAGACAGATTTGGCGAATTGAATGGATGATTGGATGATTGGATGGCTAGAGGGTTTTTCTCCACACATGACACACTTGCATACAAACCAATTTTCAGTTGTTCTTTCAATAAACCATGAATCTCAACACTCCAGATTAACCGTGAACATCACTTTTTTAACCTTCAAGTTTTCCTTAAGTTATTGAATTGGACGGAAAAGCGTATACAACAATTCAAAACATTCTTCAAAAGTCCCCTACGTGAACAGCACAATAGAGATACAATCAAAGATCATTAAGCTTTGTGAAAACTATAAGCATTGACGAGGCATTCGTAACTATGAACAACATGATACTCTTGCCAAGAATTCACTTGACGCGATTGTGACTAGCAACCTCCACTACTTGTGAATATAAGTTCGTAACGATTAGGTGAAACTCCCTTATATTCTAGCATCAAATTCATGCATGCAAACTAAGTATGCATCCTTAATCGACATACAAGAATAAGTTATAAATCAAGCAGTTAAGCAAATTGAATTCACAACTTATGAAATCACAACTGAAGGTAATCAATTCATATTACAAATATGTTCATGGCTTTGAATCAACCTCTAGCCAAAACGAATTTAGTGCCACATATTTGCAATTAAACAACTATAATTGAATTTAAACATGATAAACAAAAGTAGAAGACACCTAGAACGCTCCAACAATCCAACGTCTTGAATGGTTAGCACAGCTTCAAGTCCTCCTCCTTTCTTGCAAACATGCGGCACCACGGTGGGTGTGGTGTTTGGATGGTCTAGGGGATGTGGCAGAGATTGGATAGGTTGAGAGAGTATGGAAGGGTGGTAGGGGATGGATAGGAAAAGAGGTGGATGGAAATGGATGAAGGAATAAGAAAACTTGCGGCAGAAATTGTGTTGTTTATGGAATGTGTTGTAGATGTGAATTGGTGTCTTTGGCCTTGATGGAGAAGCCTATTTATAGGCTTTGAGAATGAATCACTACTATCCATTTTCTTGGTGAGAATGAATCACCACCTTCCATTTTTGTTGGTGAGAATGAATCACTACCATCCATTTTGTTGGTGAGAATGAATCACCACCATCCATTTTTATTGGTGAGAATGAATCACTACCATCCATTTTGTTGGTGAGAATGAATCACGACCATTCATTTTTTATGCTTCCCATGCATGCAATCCATTTCACCCCAAAATAGCTCCAAATTGCACTTCTTTACTAACTTTGTTATTTAGAACCTACAAACACACGAAAATAGCTTAAAAAATTCTAATAAAATGAAACTAATTAAGTAAATGCAAGGAAACAAACTAATAAAGTCACATAAATATGTTCCTATCAATTGTGAATTGAAACCACATTTCAATTCTTCGTTTGATGAAGATTAGTGTTTGCTAATCTTAAAGCTTGCACAACCCATGAGTGACACCTAGCAGTATGTCATGGCTACCCGAGCTAAGTAAAAGTGGTTGGAGAACCTATCCAATTACAATTACAATGCAATACGATCATTCTCTGATACAATATTCTTAATCACATTGTTTAACTGATAGTTTGTTTCATGCCTACTATCCAGTGTGATACTTCACTATATGATTCAATTGAATATGATTTGGAACATTCTTCCTAAGTCATATCCATTTGCTTTGGCCAAAGACTCCCGAATCATATCTTAAGTATTCTCCTTCCACCATGGACAGTTAGAGATCCCTTGTTGTGCATTCACATACCTACATGACTAGATAACTTGACCCCAAGAATGCCGTGGACACTCTCAATGGAATACCTTTGACTTTGACATTGTCAAAGATCAAGGACCTAACTATTAGACAACTATGATGCCTCAGGTCAAAGAACTAGTTTGTATATTGCAAATTATAAGGTCTTACATGACATGCATTTTAGAACTCTCTTTTGATTGTTGTTTAGTGTATTTGATTACCCTTTTGTGCAACTATGTGTTTGTCTTAGTGTCCAACACTAAATGACTTGAGACTAGTCATACTCACGCTTGAGTCAACGTAACCTATGCTAATCTGAGCGGATTGTTAATGCTCAATTGACAATCCTATGGCTAGGAACATTTTAAGAATGAGCATAAGAGAAATGTCTCGTTAATCTAAACTGCTTAGATCATTATCTCTTAGATCGAATACATTGCTTGGATTCTCCTATTGCTTAAACACATAATACAATAAATAGCAATTAACAATAAGTTTTGCCCTTCCATTAAACAAATAAGAATTTAACATAATGAGTATTCCAAAAGCTATTACATCAATGAGTAGCTTTATGGGCATACTTCCAACATTTTCCACCTTAACAAGAGTTAAAAATAAAGGAGATTTTAGGAGTGGATTTTAAAATTAACTGAAGGAGTGGCAAATTGAGATTAGCCCCACAATAGGCCATACATAACAATTTGGTTACGAACTAGGTTTAGATTGGAATTGAACTTAAGATCCCACACTTATTTGTTCTTCCCAACATATAATATTATGAGGTCATCATACAACACTAAGTTTAGTGTGTATTTCTCATCACTTATAAGTGTGATGTTAACATAGCGGAATGTATGATGAAAGGACTTAACAAACGTTTATATCCAATAACACAAATTGAAACGCATCAGTAATCCATAATCCACTAAAAAAAAAGTAAGAAATCTCTAAAGATTTGTTGATAACATAAAGAAACTCATAAATTCAATTACATAAGTTGCTTAAATAGAAAAAACTAAAAACCCTACCTTGTAGGACACCATCGACATCCAGTGCGAAGGAGCATGAGATTAAGCCCAAACCAACACGAAAGCTTAATCATGGGGAGATTAAAGAAGAAACATTGGAAGAACATCTGAGGTCGAAGTTTTATGGGGAAATCGAACAAATAGAAGATAGCGTGGAGAGGAGATTCCTTGAGTTCAAGAACTTTTCTAAGAGTTACTTACCCTCCTTATGATCATTAGTTCCGCAACAAGCCATTTTTTAATTGTATAGACGCATCACTAGCCAAACGGATTTAAGAAGAACCCTAAGGCAAGGTCTCCCAAGGTCAATTTCTTTTTTAAGGTTTATGACTTAAGGATTAATGTCATGTGAGATGTGGTAGTTGGTCGAGATTTTACTCAATAGAGGACCAGCCGAAGAGCCACCATGGAGTCTCAATTACGAATCGTGGGTGAACAAAAAGCCTGATAATTCCAGGAGCAAGAAGAGTAAAATACCCATCAAGTTCCAAGATTATTGTACTTAATAGTTCTGTCTAGAAATTGGCTCTTTCTTTAATTGTTATTTAGTATTTCAAGTGTCATTTCAAGTTTAAATAAGGTGTACTTGATATCTTGAGTAACCAAGTTTGAATAGAATTTTATCTCCATTGAGTTAGCTTCATACAACTTCTCTTTTCTTAGCTTGCATGTTGTTATTTCCCTTCCTATTATTTTCAACTTTTACGTGAATTGCATCAATTGGTTAATAGAGCAAAGCGTTCTTCTTGGTACCACATTTCCACCACCACTCTAGAACCCAATGGTGAATCGATGTGGAGGTGGGCAAGGTTAGAACGGACATGATCCTTGCTATACCAAGGATGAGGAATTGACAAGAGAATTGTAGAAATTGGCAGAGCGTTTGGAACGGGTTGAAACAGAAACCATCACAAAATAGTCCGGATTAAGAGTTTGGCGAAGAGGGCAGAAGTAGGCATGGTTGTCAATTCAATGACAGATTCAACAACATCAACATGAAGGTGGACATCCCAAAATTTGAAAGAAATATCATACTTTGACTACAAAGAAGTTCCAGATCATCAGAAGGTGAAGATTGTCACCATTAAACTAACCAAGTATGCATCCGTTGATGGAAACAATTAGCTGTGTAAAGAGAGGTTTAGTGTGGAGTTGCCAGTAAATGAGAATACTGAGATTTAGTGTGGAGTTGCCAGTGGATGGGAAATCAAAAATCACCTCATGGGACAAGATGAAGAGAGAATTAAGAAAAAAAAAACCTACCTAATGATTATCTTCAGGAATGTGCTTGAAGATGTACATTTGTTTTGTCAAGGAAGCTTGTCAGTAGATGAGAATACTGAGATTTAGTGTGGATTAATTTGCACCAAGGGAGTTTTCCAAGAGGTAAATTTGGTAAACTTCAAGATAGAGATGGCGGTCCACTTCGTATTCTAAAACGATTTGCTGAGTGCTTATCAAGTGGAGTTGCTGGGAAACACAGAGGCCTCTGCAACTTTCAATGTGGCTGATCTGCAACCATATTATGAAGATGATTAACTGCAAAAACTTTGACTTAATGGCAAGTCAATTTCAACCCAGAGGGACTGATAGAGGAACAGCCGAAGAGCCCCTTGAGTCTCAATTATAAGTCATCAGTAAATGATGAAAAACCTGATAGCTCTGAGGAGTGGCCAAGGAGGAAGAGTAAAATACATCAAGTTCCAAGATTATTGTACTTAATAGTTGTGTCTAGAATGTTGGGTCTTTCTTTAATTGTTATTTACTATTTTAAGTGTCATTTTCAAGTTTAAATAAGGTGTACTTGAGACGTTGAGTAACCAAGTTTGAATAGAATTTTATCTCCATTGAGTTAGCTTCCTAGAACTTCTCTTTTTCTTTGCATGCGTATTGTTATTTCCCTTCCTATTCTCTGCAGCTTCTACGTGAACTTCAGGAGTACTCTTCATCACCAAGGCTTGTTTGTAGTTGACATATTCTTTCCTAGGGGATATATATATATCCCACTTTGCCTCCCCAAATCTTTTACCATTTTTATGGCCTTGATTTCAACCTTAACTTGCCTGAAAGCGGCAATGTTTCACTGGACGGAATTATTTTGAAAACAGTCTAATATGTTGGAGACATTTGTTTCGATTCAACAACTGGTTCTTCTGAATGGTAAACCCTTGATGTGGTAGAAACTAACACACAAATTAAACCCTATAAATTATGCAATCGTAGTACAAGTAAGTGGGGATCGTTCTATTCCGGGATTAGAAGGGATGCTAATCAACACAAATTAAACTTATAAAACTGAAAACTAAGTTAAACTAACAACAAAACAATGACTAGGGGATTTTGGACGAATTTAATTAAAACAAAAGTAAAGGGCAACAAGTAAATTAAGTTGTGAATGAAATATGGATGAAATGATAGCTAAAGGATTCTTCTCCACACATGAAACATATGTATAAAAATTGATTTCCAGTTATTCTTCTTATAAACTATGAATGACAATGCCCCAAATTAATTGTGAACAGCACTAAATAACTCTTAGATTTTCCTAAGCTCATTGAATTGGACTCAGCGACACAACCAAATTATTCTTCTCAAGTTCCCTAACTATGAAAAGCATGATAGAGATACATCTCAAAGATCATTAAGTTCTATGAAAATCATAAGCATTGACAAAGTATTCGTAACTATGAAAAACATGATACTCCTACCACGAATTTACTTAACTCAATCATGACTAGTGACTTTTACTACTTACAAATATAAGTTCATAACGATTAGGTGAAATTCCCTTATATTCTAGCATCAAATCCTTGCATGCAAACTAAGTATGCATCCTTCATAAACATACAAGAATAAGTTCTCTATAAAGTAGATAAGTAAATTGCAGTCATGTTTTATGAAACAATAACTGGATGTAATCAATTTATATAAAACATATGATCATGGCTTTGAATTCACCTCTAGCTAAAAAGAAATTTAGCTACCCATGTTCATCATAACTAAAAAGCAATCTAAAATAAGCATTGAAACTTAAAACAAAGATAGAAAGAACTCTGAAAACTCCAGCAACTTCAATGGATGATTGACAGGCACAGCACACCCTAAAATGTGCAAGAATTTCATATATATAGGGAGGGGAATGGCTGAATCGAAGGAGGAAAAGGGTTTTGGCATTTTGAATTATTTTAGGTCTAAGAATCAGGTAGAGAGTGTTGGAATGTGATTAGGATTCCTCCTTGCAGCTGGAGATAAGATAAGATAGGATAATTTTGGATAAGATAAGATAAGATAGGATAAGATAGGATAAGATAGGATAGGATAATATTCCTCTCCAACTAGGATTCCTCTTTCTTGTGTAATTCCTTATCTTCCAGGCTTCAACTTTGATTCCTCATATTTTAGCACATGTCTAACACCATTTAAAAACCAAAAACATCCAGCCCATATGCTATCCACACATGCTATCCAATCCAAGTCCAAAACTGCTCCACATTGCTCCATTTGGCTATTTATTGTCATCTTTACCAATTGGACCTACAATAATACAAAAATAACTTAAATTACCAAAATAAATAGAAATTAACTAAGTAAATGCAAAGAAATAAGATAACAAAGTAGCGTAAATATGCTTCTATCAAATTTCTCCACACTTAGCTTTTGTTAGTCCCCGAGCAAAACAAAGAAAACAAAACAAAACCTAAACCTTCCAACAATTGCCTCAGGGATTTCCAATAAAACATGACATGTTAAAAATCATTACTTACATAGATTTTGGCAATCCTTACTCTTGAGCTTATACTTAATTGCAGTAACCACTTACTAGCTCACATTTAATTAATTAAAACAACATTTGAAAGCAGTAACATGCCTTAGAGAATTCACTCAATTCCTCACCGGATATACTCTCTATTTTCACACAGATTTTCTAACTACACTCCCTAAACTAAGTATATGTGAGAAGATTGATGTAAACATGTAGACTAGCACTCACATATGTCATAACAAAGAAGGCACTTTCAGAAATTATTAATACAAACATGTATATGATCTCATGAATGGAATGCCACTACTTAGAAGGGAGAACCAGGGATTCCATATGCTTGTACCAATTTCAAACTCCACATATTGAAACACATAACAATCAAGATAAAAGTCTAAGGGTTGTAATGGAGCTTAGGTATTGGCTAACAAAGAAAGGTTAAAGATAAACAAAGGTTCTAAAAGTGATAGTAAGCAAAGTAATGAAATCAACACTTAAAATTCAACTTCTTATTACAACACCCAACTTTAAACACAAAGGGGAGATTCGTACAACTTTAGGGTTAGATTCACATTTTTGGACCCTTCTTCAACAACAAACACATATGAACTTATTCTTACTTCTTTTCAACCTTTCTTCCTTCTTTTTCAACACATTTCTTTTTCTTCCTTTCCTTTTCTGTTTTTTTACAACGTTTTCCTCTTTTAGAAAAAATAAAAAATAAAACATAAGCACTACTTCAGCAGATTCAAAAGAACAAATTCTTTCCCCACACTTGTTTTTCTACAAATCGTAGATCAAAAGGAATTCCCAACAAGCCATGCTTCACTATTCTTTAAGAACAAGGGTATGTATATTCCTATACTGGGCTAGGTAGGGGTAGTGCAAGCTTACAAAGAAAATAGGCTAAATAAGGCTCAAAGGGGTTAAACCTACAATACATATGCAAGGGATAAGGCTTTTTGGCTCTGGTGGTAACTAAACACCTTCATCTTGTTATTTGTTATGCAATCAATTTTATGCTTTGAATGAAACAGACATGAGTTCTAGTATTTGGAACTAAATGATGAAAAGGCATTCTAAGTAGCAACGAAGCAAAGAAATAATGAGATCATGCAACTACTTTAGAAAAAAAGAATATCACAGATTATTAACTCTCCAAACAAAGAATAGGCTCAAGACTTATAGGGTTCTAGCGTTAGTTTGAGTTTCTTCCTTCAAGTATGTTACAAAAACTAATTTTTTTTCTTTGTGATTACATGTGAATTCGTAAATGACCATTACAACTAAGTATTAACCAAAGAGCATATCAAATTTCCACCCTTGTTTGTAACTTTCTTTAACAGTCATGCAAATAAAAACCAAATCCTCATCATAGTTTTGGAAGGTACCCTAAAACATACACAAGCAACAAAACAACTCTTTTTGGTATTTTCTCAAACTTTTTTGATTTTTTTTTCAAAATTATGTTATATGACACACAATAAAACACTATAAAATAGTGAATAACAACATTAGTAGTGATAGGTGGTGAAATTCGAAGATAAGAATATCTATTTATAGTCCTTATTCCTACAGCTGCCATGGTTTTAATCACACCCAAATGAGCTTCAAAAACATTTTTATTTGATCTAACAAACTTGTCTTAGTCGATTCTTTCTATTATATCTCTTTTGTCCCTTACGAACACTAAATCCAATTGCCGTAGCATAGGTGTTGTAGAGATCATAAGCTTCCTTTTCATTGAGTACAACTTTTCCCGAGAAAACGTCATCGGAATTCTCCGTTCGATTTACAATGACTGGATCTTCTTCTCTATTATTTTCTTCATCACTTTCTATTTCAATGACTAAATCTTCTTTCCAATTATTTTCTTCATCACTATCGGTGTAAATGAATACTGTACAAGAAAAATTTGTACGTACATGAAAAATCTTTACGTAATTGAACGGTTGAATGATAGATGCAAAATAGCAGACATATGACAGCAGCCAAATAACAAGTTATAAAAATGAAAAGAGAAAATACAAAAAAGATAAACCAAATAGGCTGATAGGTTAAATATTTTACCAGTATCCATATTCTTCCACTTGGTGAAGCTTTGCTTTTCTGAGAATAGTGCAGAGCCTACTTTTAGGGTTTCAATTGAAAAAGAATATGAGTTAGTTCATGAAAACTAAATCCTAGGAACTTACGCAAGCTGGAAACCAAAAGATAAAACAAAACTCGAGAAAAAAAATTGCAGTCAGATTCAAACAAAAAGTTCCAGTACTTGTAGCTTGAGATTTCTAGGTTTTGCAGTTTGTGGATTTTAATTGTAGGGGATGCGATTCAAGCGAAAAGAAAGCAACAATTTTTTTTTGCTTTTGGCAGAAAAAAAAGAGGGTGTAATACGAAGGGCAGCAGTTATGGGTTTTCGCAGAGAACTCTAACGGCATTAGGGAAGATGAAAATCCAGCTATTGTTTTTTATTTAATTATTATTATACCACGTGTCATTTATTTATTGGTGGGTACTACCAGCTATTAATGCCACATGGTGGTACTATACCATCTAATAATTTCTCGAAGTAGTGATGATTTTATTATCAGAGCTAGCTAGGCATGCATGGTTTGTCTTAATTTTTTTTTATCTTTTTTTATTTGAATAAAAATGATCCCTTGTTGTAGCCTATTTTGTCTGACTAAGGGGAAGGGGCCGGCGGCAAGGAGATAGAAAGGAGAGCTGTGTTTGTAAAATCGTAGAGAAATGTGTGTGTTATTCCCTCATACGTAGTGCCTTTATTTATAGTAATAAGAGGGAAAAGAAATCCTTTATCCCTAGGGAATACAAGTCCATATAGGAAAGAATAACTAGAATCAAATCTGATCTAGGATTTACACAATCACACTTAAACAGGGAAAGTTTATAACAGTCCCCCTTGAGTGTGTAAATACTCAAGATAGATTTAGCATCATGTAGAAGTTGACGAAGTCGACTCATCGGCACTGATTTTGGGAACAACGCTATTCTCAATATGGTAGGAACTTGCATAAAGAAGTAAGTCTCACTAGCAAAAACCCAAATATGGACAAAATCCATAGTCTAAAGAAAAATGCGTAAGTAATGCAAAGTCAAATGAAACATCTAGGGGACGTCATCATGGATATAATCAACCCAAGGTGGGTGCCTCATTAAAACCTAGTTAGGAGTAAAAAACTAGTGGAAAAAATGCTCCTAATCGTAGGAAAAAATAGTACATTAAGATCAAGCAAGTATACTTCAAGATATTCCTCCTGAGTTTGACACAATTCTGAAGAGAAATAACAATGTTACAACTCAGAAAGTTTACGCATACCAATTCCTTGAACAAGCTTTTGAAACATCGTCTTAGGTAGTGATTTGTTGAAGAGTTCTATCACTGCTCGATCTCAATATATGCCTAGGATCGACATGTGATGTCACCAAATACCCGTATCTCTATCATACCCCACCTCTTGGATATGGGAAAAGCACAACTCGAGATCCAACTGTGTAATAATTCTTTGTATACTTTATGGCTGCATCTAACCTCCTCGTTAGACTGCCTATGTACCCTAAACAAGGATCAAGTTATTTGTAGTTCGTCAATCACTGCACTCGAACTTTCATCACATAAATCACTATGTCTAAACATAATACCACGATTTAGGCCTGCAACATCTCAAGGAACATTTGATGAAGCACAATAATATTCTTTAGTTATCTTGCCATTCACACACACATATGCTTTCCAACACCATTCAATAATGCATACAATACATCGAAATGCAGGGTTAGAGCGACACAGTTCGATCGAAGCCTACATCTCTGAGCTAAAATCGAATCCAAGTAACCAACAAGTCAAATGATGCAATTTTGGACCACTCAACAAAATTTATCAACATCAGGTTCCAGACCACTCAACTGAACCAATACACTAAGTGGGATTCTGGACCACTCAACGGAATCGTGGAGTAGAAGGGATTATGGACTTCTCAACGGAATCTGAGTGGATACGATTTCGGACCATCACTCAATGGAATCTTAGAGTAGAAGGGATTCCGGATCTCTCAACGGAATTCAAGTGGATACGATTCCGAACCATCACTCAATGGAATCGCAGAGCACGAGGGATCCCAAACCTTTCAATGAAACCCCAATAGAACCTAGTTCCAAACCACTCAACAAAATCGAGCGGAAGTCCAAGATGCATAACAACGACTTGAAAAAACAAGACATGAATTAAGTTACTCAATTCATGAAGGCTCAATGAAATGAAACAAGCACAAGTACTAAATTGAAAACGCGCCACAATGTGAGAAATGAAAACAATATTGAAGCAACAAATCCCTATCACAATGGGTCAACGTCCACTACTAGCCCTCACATTTCACAAGCAATTCAATACGCATTTCAAATCACAAATCAAATCACATTTTCAATAGAAAACACATTTATAGAACCAAGTCATATCCACAAAGGACACTAAATACGGAGCAGGGTAATAACTATACCACATGTATTAAAGTAACTCACATCTCACCATCATAACCTTTATCATTCATATCATTCATATTATCAAGAAAATAACTAAACACACACACACACACACACACACACATATATATATATATATATATATATATAACAATATGACGTCCCATACATGTAAACCGAGGTATATATTATCTGAGATAACTCACTAAACAGTATAGGCCCACTAAGCCTTATAGAGTCTCTAGTAATACTGATTTTAATATTTAAGATCAATTTGTAGCATATTGACCAAAAGTCAAGTCTCTGTCAAAGGTGGGGTCCACAAACCTATACAAGTCAATCTGGAACATCCACCCATGGATTTCTGATCTGTAACTTTCCAAGGTTCTCATTATCTTCTAAAACAATATTCTAAAATTTCAAAACGATCTAGCAGTAGGATCTCTGCCAATCGCTAAGATTAAGTGGCGGTCAACGTTTGATTTTATAAACTTAGAAATCCAATTCGAGAAGATCTGTACGTTAGATTTCCATTTCGTAAGTTCCTATTGTCCTCAAATATTATGTACTATTACGTATTAAAGATTGATGGCGATTCAACGGTTGGATCGTAGATTCATATAATGACTAAGTGATGGTCTCTATCAAAGCTATAGTCAAACGACGAGATTTCGTCAATCAGATGTCACATATGGAATTAAGGTATCCAAATTACTCTAGGAAGGGTAGCTGGGGTCTCAATCCACTCGCCTCGCCACATGTCGCCGCACATGGCTGTCGACCGCCTAGACTCGTCGGAAAATTTAACTATTTCAAAAAATTATCAAAATTTACAAATTTGTAGATCTCAAAGAAGGGAGCAATTTTCATACTTGTGGCCAAGTCCAATTTGGCCGAAAAAGGCACCCAATTGGCTCGAAACCATCGGAAACCCTAGAATAGGTGAGCTTCGATTCTCCTTCCTTGATGTTCCGACACCCCTACCACTGGTTAGGTCTTGTTCTTGGGTCCAATGGGAGTTGATTAAGAGTGGTGGTGGGTTGTGTAACTCGCCGGAATGGCGAGATTGCGGTCGAGTACCTCTGGTGCTCCGGTGAAGTTCCTCACGATTTTAGACCTAAAACTCTTCGATCTTGGGTGGGAATGTTAGAGGAGTGGTTGTGGAAAAGGCTGTAGATGGTGGATGGGTGAGTTTGGCCTAAAAAAATGGTGGAAGTGGCTTGAAACCACTCCGGGGTTGAACCGGTTGGGTGCGTGTGGATGGGTCGACGGGAAGGGGAGGTCTTTTCTAGCCTTTCCTGATTGGTTCCCCTCCCCCTTAGTAATTTTTTTATTGGTCCTTAAACAATAGTCTAATTGGGCCTCTTTCCCACAAGGTGGGAGTTTAATTAATTTCTAATCTAAAATTTAATTTTTAAAAACACGAATTTGAACGCCTATAACTTTTATGTTGTAATCTCGATTCGTAAATGACTTTCACCTATGCGCTCGTGGTTTCGAAATCTATTTGGAAAAAAAATTAAGTGTGAACTCAAAAGGTCAACGAATTTTAAAGATTAATTTCCAAACTTCAACCTTTGTAACTAGTTTAATTAAAATCTAAATTCGAATAAATTAATATAATTCTCAAAAAATAATATAAAATCTCAATAATACTACGTAGATAATAATAGTGAAATCCAGGAATGAGATTTCACAAGGTTGTGCAGATTGTCTTATGAACAGATATGCGTGACTTCAATTTTCTGATACTCTTGTTGTTGATGTGAAAAGAAAAACTTCGGTGCAATGTGCTTGGTATTGTCTCCTTTGATGTAACCATTCTTGAGTTGTTTGATGCATGCTACATTGTCTTCATAGATCATCGTCGAGACGTCAATGATGTGGTAAAGATCGTAGGAGCTTTGAATATGACCCATAACTGCTCTTAATCGAAAGCATTCCCGAGTTACTTCATGTAAAACAAGAATTTTAGCATGGTTAGACGAAGTGGCAACTAAGGTCTGTTTAGTTGACCTCCAAGGTATTGCAGTGCCTCCAATGGTAAAGACATAACCCTTTTAGAACACGCCTTGTGGGGATCAGATAAGTGTCCTACATTGTGAATCAACTCAAGAATCGGGGAAGGGGGGAGGGGGAAGGGTGGGGGTGCCGCATCACTTGAGGATCCATACGGATAGAACAAGCCCAAATTCGTAGTACCTTTAAGGTAACAGAAGATGTCTTTAGTCCAATGTCTGCATGTTGGTGCATTACTGTATCTTGCCAAAAGATTAACAAATGAAGGAGATGTCGGGTCTAGTGCATTGAGCTAAGTACAATAAAGTGCCTATCGCACTTAGATAAGGAACTTCAGGCTCCAAAATCTCTTTGTCATCTTCCTTCAAATGAAAGGGATCTCATTTTGAATCTAGCGATCGAACAACCATAGAAGTACTCGAAGGCTTCTCTTTATCCTCGTTAAAGCGGTGCAACACCTTCTGTATGTTGTTCGATTGATGTACTAAAATTCCATCTGAACATTGCTCTATCTTAAGTCTGAGATAGTATCGAGTCTTTCTTAGATCTTTCATCTCAAATTTTGACTTCAGGAGTTCTGATAATTTTCATGTCATCGACATATAATGCAACTATTGCAAGACCGGAATGTGACTTCCTAATGAACACACAAGGGCATAGTTTGTTGTTCACAAATTCTTGACTAGTCAAATACTTACTCAGAAAGTTATATCACATTCTTCCAGATTACTTCAAACCGTAGAGTGAATGCCTTCGCCGAATTGAGAGCGTCTTTCGGGGTTTAGAAATATTTGATCCAGTCATTGTAAGCTATTTGAGAGCTTTCATATACATTTTTGTATCAAGATCCCCATAGAGATACGCAGTTACTACGTCTATTAGCTGCACATACTCAATTTTTCAGAAACTACCAAACTGATATAGTAGCGAAAAGTAATCACATCCATAACGGGTGAATAAGTATTTTCATAGTCAATCTCGAGGCGTTGTGAGAAGCCTTGTGCAACATGAAAAGCTTTGTAATGCACAATTTCATTTTTCTCATTATGCTTTTGAATGAAAACCCAATTGTAGTCAACAGGCTTTACATGTGGAGGAGTAGAAGTTACAGGTCCAAACACCTTACATTTTGCAAGTGAATTGAGTTCAACTTGCATTGCTTTTTTCCAGTTTGACTAATTAGTTCTACGTCAACATTAATCAAAGGAATAGGGTTCAATGTCATCACTGAACATGATCTCAGTAGCTATTGTATATGCTAATGCATCATCAACGAACATCTTATTTCTACACCACACATCATCTAAGCTATCATAATAGACCAAATTCTCATGACTCTCAGGAGGGTGATTTGTCTCTTTAAGAACACTTCAGTAATCTAGAATTTCCTCATGAGTTGGATAGACTGAGTAAGCAACAGTTGGATTCACAGTAGGCTCTTTAGAAGTCTATGCCATGGGTTTCCTCTTTCGGAGGTGTAAATCCTTTGAACCCAGAGGTTTGCCATGCTTACATGTAGGGCCAGATGATAGACTAGCCGCTAATGTGCGTGGATCACCAAAATTGGCGTCTCGAGCGTCGAAGAGGGAAATCCATCGGTTATTTGGTACATCCATCTTTGCACGCACATTCGCAGCTGGAATAAGTGATATTGTCACTCAAGCTACATTGGTGAAAGCATCTGGCATGCCTTGAGCTATGCTCTGGAGATCTAATATGTGTTGCGCTTCAGTTTTAGACTAAGTGGTGCAGAGATCTAAATGGGACAAAGTGGGAGTCGTCTACGATAATTTGGATCGCTCTTTAAGAATGTAGACATTCTTATCTCCCCCTAAAGGGAAGACTGTCTCATAGAAGTGACAATCCACAAAATGAGTAGTAAACAGATTGCCTGTCAAGGGTTCTAATTAACGAATAATCAAAAGAGAATCATATCTGACATGGATTCTCATCATTCTCTAAGGCCCCATTTTTGCACATAAGGATGGCGAAATCGACACATTGGCTGCATAACCAAAAAAACGCAGATGTGATATGTCGGGTTCCCATCCGTTAACCAACTAAAGGGCGCTATATGGTTGAGTGGCAACAGGCCAGTGCTTAATGAACGCATCTGCCAAGCCTTTGTGGGTCAGAACATGGGTTACTGGATGTTCAACTTCAATCCTAATGAACATACAATAGTCATCAAAAATTTTAGATGTAAGTTCTCCAACATTATCCAATCAAATAGTTTTGATCAGATAATCAAAGTGGTGAGCCTTGAGCGTGATAACCTGAGCCAACAGTTTGGAGAATGCAGTGTTCCTTATGGACAACAAGCACACGTGTGACCAACGTGTGGAACAGTCAACCAACACTATAAAATATCTAAATGGTCCCCATGGAGGGTGAATCAGTCCATAAATGTCCTCCTGAATCTTTTGTAGAAAAATGGGAGGATTCGAACGAATCTTGTCATAAGAAGGCTTAGTAATAAGTTTTCCCATAAAACATGTTTGATATCCGATTCCTTGGAGCGAACCTAAGCTTCGGGTTAGTGGATGCCAATGTGATGATTTGAGGATATGACGCATCGCTATTCGTCTAGTATGTCCCAAACGATCATACCAAAGTGTAATTTCGTATGAGGTCCCAGAGGTAGGGCTGGCCACATAGTGGCTATCTATGAAGCGTATGGTCGTAGTATATAGACCACTTGGGATATGCTCCATCTTCTCTACAATACGGTTCTGGCCATATTCGTAGGAAGTTATGCACAGAAATTCAACTCCGTTTTCTACGTGGGTTTCAACATGGTAATTGTTATCTCTAATGTCCTTAAATCTCAGCAATGTTCTTTCGGAATGTAGAGAATAAAGTGCCTCATCAATGGTCAAGATTGTACCATTGGACAACATTATACGTGTCTTATCGTATCCTTCAATTACATTGGATGGGCCTGAGAGGGTTGTCAGAAGTACATTATTGGGTATGAATTTAGTGAAATAGACGCGTTCATGCAAAATGGTGTACATGGTTGCACTATCTGTCAGACAACTATCTTTCCCACTAGTCATACCTAGAATGAAAATTAATTTGAATCGGTCATATGCATAAAACTTCTTAAAAACAAATATCCATTTAAAATAATTTTAAGCGTTTAAGGATGGAAATTAATTAAAAACTTAATGTCTAAAAAATAAATCACCAACAAATAATCCAAACATAAAGGAAAATTGTTCAAAATGAATAAAAAACACAAGGAGGGTTCGGCCACTTGCAAAAAGTTTGATTCAAACTTCTTACGATGAGAATATATTCAACTACAACTTTGTGGGGAGCTCGACAAACATGGGACCAATGGTCATTTGAACCATAACGATAGCACATATCCGCATCCATGGTTTCAGGTGCTTTGCTCTTATTCTTGAAGTCCGGGGCCTTGGGAGCGAGGTTAGGGTACTTTTGGGCTTTGTTTCCTCCTTTAGATGGGCCTTGGCTTTATTACCCTTGACGGGATGGCTTTTGGCTACCGTACCACACCTCTATTGGCATTTTGGGCATTGGTTTATGCTATAGTGTGCTTTAGGAACATCAGTCGCCATAGTAGGTCGAGCTTGATGATTTTTCATCAACTAGTTATGCTTTTCAGCGAGAAATAAAATAGAGATCAAATCTGATAACATAGTGAACTTTTGATCTCTATATTGTTGCTGCAGGACAATATTAATAGATAAGAAGGTCGAATAGGTCTTCTCCAGGAGATTATCCTTGGTCAAAGTTTCGTTACAAAGCTTGAGAAGTGATTGGATTCTAAAAACTTCATAATTATATTCATTTACTGACTTAAAGTCTTGGAAGTGCAATTGCTGCCAATTATGTCTTGCTTCAGGCAAGAAGATGTCCTTTTGGTGATCAAAGCGATCAGCCAAAGTGACCTATAGTGCTCATGGATCCTCCTCAGCAAGATACTTAGTTTCCAATGCGTCATGGATATGTTTTCGGATAAAGATTATAGTAGTGGCTTTCTCAACTTCGCCAATAGGGTTGTCCACCTCATCTTCAATGGCGGGACGCGAATTCTTTGCTATGAGGTGGAGCTTCACATTTTGGACCCACTTGAGGTAGTTCCTTCTAGAGACCTCAGAAGCGATGAAGTCGAGTTTGTTAAAATTTGTCATATTCCTATCACAAAAATAGATGGACAAGATGTGGTTAGTGCAATGGAGAAAAATATTAATCCATTCACATAGGAGTAGAACATTCAAGTTTTAATAGACATGTATTGGTTAAAATTTGCATGAAAAACTTCAGGTTTTCATGGGTGATGTTTTTAAGGAAAACTTCAAGTTTTCAAACAAGGCATGTTTTTAGAAATTTGATGTTTCAAAATAATTATGAACTTCAGGTTCATATGTTCCTGTAGACAAACGCAAATATATATACAAAAACATGTAACAAGAAAATATGCAAATAGAGCTTCAGGTCTATAATTGTAATTGAATTCATAATTTGGACTTCGGGCCAAATTAAAAGTGTCGGTGAAAAAATATAAAACCCAAATTGACACACCCCGACCCGAAAGTGGGGCGCGCTGGCCGTCACGTGAGCGTGACGTAACCATGTGCGCAGTGCGAAAGCGAGATTGATTAGAAAGATATGAACCAACTAAAACCAAGCCACTAGCAATCCAATAAAAGAGTGTGCTAGTGTGAGAGTTAAGGTGCTTTTACAAAACCAAAGCATAAATGGCCTACGTGCAATCAAGCAGAAAGTACTAAATGGAATTAACACCCGCAGGTGATCCTACATGAGTGAATTCTGTCAGAACGTTCGAGAAATCCCCGTATGCCACCAACGAACACTACTTAATACCTAGAGGGGCAAAAAACAAAGTTGAGTGGGTCAGTAAAACAATTCTTTTTCAAAACCATTCTTTTCTCAAATCACTGTAACCCCTCTCCGTAAAACCTGTATAATTTCCCAGAAATAACATATACTCATATACATATATATCTCAAAATCATGCTGGAAATATCTGTGGGTATGCCATGCAAAAGTATCATAACTAATATCTCAACTGTATGCTCATATGGTAAATCTGTTATGTGAATAGTATCTGATAATCATCTCAACCCTCGGCTACATATATAAATAGCTCATAACATCTCAATCTCATCATATATATACTCTGCACATACATCAATATCCTCATGAGGTCACTATCATATCACTGTATCAATATAAGAATGCTCTAGTGCTACAATCACGTGAAGACTGTGCGAATGATGCGCAGGTCACCTACGAGTCGAACAAACTGCCTACTCACTGATATGTCGACGGGTCGTAGCCCTCGTGCCTAGCCTGGCTATGCTCGTCCCCCGGATAAGTCTCACCTATACGATAAATAATTGAATAAACGTTATTTAATGCACATACACATAAGTACAGAAATAACTTCTCGTACGTAACTCAATTTTGGCATACGAATATACCAACGAGACCTACTCGACGTCACAGACGTCAACCAATTTTTAGAAAAATTTTAGGACGTGCCACGTGCCGGGGAAGCCATGGACCAACGCGCCCCCACGCGCGTCATCCCCTACCTCGCGTCGCCGGAAAACTCGCCGGCGCCGGAAAACCTGCAACTCGGGTTTTCTCGGCCATTTCTTCACCATTTTTCCCCAAATTTCTTCCTACATGCTCTAAATCTAGTAAGGAAGAGAGCTATACCTTCAAAAATCTCGAAAACCTCTAAAAATTCGTCGGGGAAATTCTCCAAAACCTGTCTACTTCGTGCAGGGCTATCGCGACGTCGAAATCGTGCCAATGAACATCCCCAAGACTCGTGAGGATATTCTAGGACCTGTGATGATCTCCAAATTCCTTAAAACGCCCTGAAATGGAACTGTGTGAATAGTACCCAAGTTAAAGGTTACGAGTTCATCGTGTTTTCGTGGTTCCCAATTCCTAAAACCTGTACGAATGAGTTCATAAAGACCTAAGGATCATGAATGTACTCACCTAGGCGTCAATCTGTGAAGTTTTGCTCCCCTTTGGTGTGGTCCGTACGTTTTGTGCGAAGAAGAAGAAAGAAATCGAGAGAGGAGAGAGAGAGTCTGAGATTAAAGAGAGAGAGAGAATGCCACGGAAGTGATGAGAGAGAGGTGATGGATTGTGTGGTCAAAAAGCCACCAATCAAAAACAATAATTCAACAATTTTCCATTGGTCCCTAAAATGTAGGAAATTATGCAATTGGACCTTTACCTTAGTTCTCTTTACAATCGTACCTCAACGCTTAAGGGTAAAATTGTCAATTCACATCCTCGAAAATAGAATTCGGGACGAGTTGTTACAATCTACCCGCCTTATAAAAATTTCGTCCCAAAATTTCATATAAAAGTACATCCACTAGTATCCATAAAACAACCTCGAATACATCTCTCTCATACTGTCCTCGGTCTCCTAGGTAGCGTCTTCCACTGAATGGTTTCTCCACAAAACTTCCACCCAATGCACTGTCTTGTTCCTGAGTACCCTATCTTTCCAATCAAGTATCGTTACTGGCTTCTCATCATAAGTCAAATCTGGACTGATATCTAAGGGTTGCGAAGAAACCACATGCAACGAATTTGAAACATAATGTTGAAGCATCAAAACGTGAACACATTATGTACTCTAGGCGACTCTGATAGCAACTCAAGTCTGTAATCTACTTCACTGACCCGTTCGGTGATCTGATAAGGTCTGATGTACCTGGGACTCAACTTTCCTTTCTTTCAAAATCGTACAACACCTTGCCAAGGCGATAACTTCAAGGAATACCCAAACATCAACCTTGCAACTCGATAAGTAGCATGCCTGTCAGCTAAACTTTTTTGGCGATCTTAGGCCGCTTACATTAAACTTAATAACCTAAATATTCTAAGTAGTCTCTTCTACTAACTCAGGGCTCACTAAAACTCTTTTGCCAACCTCTGACCAACACAATGGTGTACGATACGGCCTACCATAAAGTGCCTCGAACGGTGCCATCCCAATACTAGAGTGAAAGCTGTTATTATAGGTGAATTCCATCAAATCCAAATGATGGTGCCAAGAGTTGCCAAACTGTAAAACCGATGATCTCAGCATATCTTCCAACGTCTGAATAGTCCTCTCTGATTGACCGTCTGTCTGAGGATGATATGTTGTGCTGTACAGTAATCTCGTACCTAAAGCTTATTGGAATGCGATCCAGAACTTAGAAGTAAAACGAGGATTGCAATCTGAAACAATACTAACTGGGACGCCATGATACCTTACAATCTTCGCTAAGATTAACTCTACCAATCGATTCAACGAAAAAGTTTCCCTCACTAGAATGAAACGCGCCGACTTAGTGAGTCGATCAACGATCACCTAAATTCCATCATATCTGTTCTGTGTATGAGGAAGTTTGTACACAAAATCCATAGTAATGTCTTCCCATTTCCACTATGGAATGGGAAGTGGTTGTATCAACCCAATAGCTTCTTCCTTTCGGCTTTGACTTGCTGACACCTGACACATCTGCTCACATATTAAAAAATTTCTCTTTTCATACCTGGACAATAGTAGAATGGTCGAATGGTATGATACATTTTTGTGCCTCCGGAGTGCATCGCATAGGCGGAAATATGCGCTTCATCTAAGATATCAGTTACGTACATCCTACTTTCTTACATAATTATACCATCTGATTCTCTAATTCGGAGGTCTTTCTTTTTCCCATCATTCCGTAAATGAATAAGTTCCTGAGTTTCTTTGTCAAATCTGGGCCTCTAGTATACGATCAATCAAAATTGGTCTAACTTGGAAACTAACAAGTCAAGCATTTTCTCGATCATCTACCACAGAATTTCTCGACTCTATATGTACTCCGTCGATCTCTACTGTGCAAGAAGAGGAACACGACTCGCATTAAAAACGTTAACTCTGCCCCGAGGTTTCCTGCTAAAAGCATCAGTTATCACTTTTGCACGACCAGGGTGATACTCAGTCGTGCAATCATAGTCACTTAGCAATTCTATCCATCTTCGCAAATGAAGATTCAAATCTTTTTGAGTAAACAAGTACTGGAGACTCTTATGATCTGAGAAGATCCTGCATTTCTTATCGTAAAGGTAATGTCTCCAAATCTTCAAAGCAAATACAACGGCTGCCAACTCTAAATCATAAGTAGGGTAATTCGTCTTATGAGGCTTTAACTGACGAGAAGCGCTACATCAAAACACATCCTAGGCCATTCAACGAAACATCGCTGAAAATCCCGCAGTTACCATCGTCATCAGGAAGAGATAAAACAGAAGCATGAGTGAGATAATACTTCAGCTGTTGGAAACTTTGTTCACAATTATCATCCCACTCGAACTTAACTTCCTTCCTGGTTAATCTCGTTAGTGGTAAAGCTATAATTAAGAAATCTTAACAACTGTCGGTAATAACCTGCTAAGCCAAGAAAACTCTACATATCAGTGACGGTTCGCGGCTGTTCCCAATTCTCCACTGCTGCTATCATCTGAAGGTCTACCTGAATACCTTAAGCTGAAACAACGTGCCCTAAGAATGCAACTTGACTTAGCCAGAGCTGGCACTTACTGAACTTAGCATACAATCTGTGTTCCCTCAGCTTCTTCAACACCACAGTAAGATGTCGAACATGATCTTCTTTTGACTTAGAATACACCAGAATGTCATTAATGAAGACAATGATGAATTTGTCCAAATACTACTGAAATACCTTATTCATCAATCCCACGAAAGCTACTGGTGTATTCGTCAATCCGAATAGTATCACAAGAAACTCATAGTGACCATAACAAGTCCTAAAAACAGTTTTAGGGACATCCTTACTGCTAATCTTCGATTGGTAATAACCATACTTCAAGTCAATCTTGGAAAACACTCAGGCACCTCTAGGCCAATTAACCAATCATCAATACATCGCAACGGATAACAGTTATCAATCGTTGCCCGATTCTACTTCTTATAATCAATGCATAACCTTACAATCCCGTCTTTCTTCCTTACCACAAAATTGGCTTCCCAAGATGATGTACTAGGTTAAATGAAACCTTTATCAACCAATTCCTGTAACTGAGTCTTCAATTCTCTTAACTCGGTAGGAGCCATACGATAAGGAGTTAAAGAAATATGATTAGTACCTGGTAACAATCAAGGGTGAACTATACATCGCGATCTGGCGGTAAATCCAAGTAAATCATCAGGAAAACGTTAGAAAAATGTCTGACCACCTTAACGTTTCTCCACGCTAACGGAAGCATCATCATAGTACTTATGTGAGTCAAGTACTCATAACAACCTTTCTTTAATAACTTTTGGCTCTCACAACCAAAATGATTCCATGCCTGACTCCATTATGCTCATCCACAAAAGTAATCTTTGATAATCCAAGACGATGGAAAGTAACTGATTTCCCGTAGCCATCGATATCGGTATGATCATACTGCTACCATCGAAGTCCACTATATCTAACGGGATAAGATTCGCTGACATAACTATATCTTCCACCATCACTGGGCACCATGAAAAACACCATACTAACATAGAATGACTTACCTGTTACTTGCTTAACGAATTCAACGAATAAGTTATTAATATTACGGTCTGCAGCCCGCAATACTGATAACTCACTGTTGTATCGATAAGTAAGTAATAATTCCCGAGGGTGTAATATTACCATCTTGCAGTGATATGTGGTTAACACGTTCCTGGGCTTGCTGTCTTCCTCCAACTCTGTTGGCGTGAACTCCTTGTCCTTGAGAACTACGCCCCTGCCCTGACCATAGGTATAATACCTATTACTACCCTTTTTGACACACTCCAAAAAGTCGATCGTTGCACCTATGACACAAGGGTGCATTTCCACTATCAGAATTTCCCTGCCTCTGGAATCTGAAACCTTCGAAAAGCCTACCAAGTCCTCTTTGACCTGTAGAGCTAAAACCTTCGCTGGAAGGATTAGAACTGGCTTCGTATCTCTTAAAATCCTGAGTCTAGCGAGATCTCTAAAATGATTAGCCAATACTTTTATCCTTATTCTTATTCTGATTACTATCTTTTCCTTCTTCTTTCTCACTATTACTAGGCATGTTCTCAGAGTTCGTAATCCTCAACAAAGTCTCGTAGAATTCCTGATAAGTATCATAAGGGTAAATGGTCGCCATCAAACGCCATTTCTTCTTTATTACCCAGCTTAAAGCATCTAAGTATCACAATTGAAATAGTAGCAGTTTCTAAATCATAACGAGACAAATTAGTAAACTTCCTTTAATACTCGTTAGGAGACAACTTCCAACTGAAATAGTAGCAGCTTCTAGATATGCTGGGATATGGATTTCTTATAGAATGAACGTTACCAATTCTATCAGTCTGTAATCTCCTCGGGCTTCCACCCATAAGTTTCATGTTTCCACTAGGATGCCGATTCTGCGTCCAAAAGCCAAACAGTGGTCTCTATCCACATATCATCGGGAAAACTCCCCTGACTCAACATCAGCCTAAAAATATTCTCAATCTGATCAAGCCAACGCTCAAATCCCTCATGGCCTTCATTACCCTTAAAGGTATGCAACTTTAGATTATACTTTGACTCCAAGGAGTCCGCTGAGGAGGCGAATTACGAACTGAATGACACTAACAATAGCTTCCCCTAACTGAGCTATATTAGGGAAACTAGGTTCATCTGAACAACGTGGCTTTCTACTAGGCGACATAGTTCTGACAGAAACACCAAGATAATTTGAATATTCACAAGTTATACAGGACTACCAAACCTATGCTCTGATACCAAACTGACACACCCCGACCCGAAAGTGGGGCGCGCTGGCCGTCAAGTGAGCGTGACGTAACCATGTGCGCAGTGCGGAAGCGAGATTGATTAGAAAGATACGAACCAACTAAAACCAAGCCACTAGCAATCCAATAAAAGAGAGTGTGCTAGTGCGAGAGTTACGGTGCTTTTACAAAACCAGAGCATAAATGGCCTACGTGCAATCAAGCAGAAAGTACTAAATGGAATTAACACCCGTAGGTGATCCTACATGAATGAATTCTGTTAGAACGTCCGGGAGATCCTCGTATGTCACCAACGAACACTACTTAATACCTGGAGGGGCGAAAAACAAAGTTGAGTGGGTCAGTAAAACAGATCTTTTTCAAAACCATTCTTTTCTCAAATCACTGTAACCCCTCTCCATAAAACCTGTATAATTTCCCAGAAATAACATATACTCATATACATATATATCTCAAAATCGTGCTGGAAATATCTGTGGGTATGCCATGCAAAAGTATCATAACTAATATCTCAACTGTATGCTCATATTGTAAATCTGTGATGTGAATAGTATTTGATAATCATCTCAGCCCTCGACTGTATATATACATAGCTCATAACATCTCAATCTCATCATATATATACTCTGCACATACATCAATATCTTCATGAGGTCACTATCATATCACTGTATCAATATAAGAATGCTCTAGTGCTACAATCACGTGAAGACTGTGCGAATGATTCGTCGGTCACCTACGAGTCGAACCCACCTATAGTGGTCTATAAGACAGGACTGTGCACCTACTTGGATCCAAGGCGAGCATGCGGTGCGGGAGGTGAACAACACGTGAAAGACTGTGCCCCTAACTCTGAGCCTGAGCACTAACAATATGTGCAGGTGTATGAGCTCAAATCACATCATTTCATTCATTTGTATCACATCACATCATTTCATTCTCATCATAATTAGTATAGAACCTTACCTGATACTTACCTATGCGTCGGCAGCACCATCACAATTATATGCAACTACTAATCCATAATTAAAATAAATAGATACTTGCATGGCATCTCAAATCATTTCATCGTTAAAATTCATTTTCTGGGAAAAATAGCAATATATATAGGTATGTACGGAAAACAAACTGCCTACTCACTGATATGTCGACGGGTCGTAGCCCCTGTACCTAGCCTGGCTATGCTCGTCCTCCGGATAGGTCTCGCCTATACGATAAATAATTGAATAAATGTTATTTAATGCACATACACATAACTACAGAAATAACTTCTCATACGTAGCTCAATTTTGGCATACGAATATACCAACGAGACCTACTCGACGTCACGGACGTCAACAAATTTCTAGAAAAATTTTAGGACGTGTCACGTGCCCCCACGCGCCGGGAAAGCCACAGACCCACGCGCCCCTACGCGCGTCATCCCTTACCTCGCGTTGCCGGAAAACTCGCCGGCGCAGGAAAACCTGCAACTCGAGTTTTCTCGGCCATTTCTTCACCATTTTTCCCCAAATTTCTTCCTACGTGCTCTAAATCTAGTAAGGAAGAGAGCTATACTTTCAAAAATCTTGAAAAACCTCTGAAAATTTGTCGGGGAAATTCTCCAAAATCGGTCAACTTCGTGCAGAGCTATCTTAACGTCCAAATCGTGCCAACGAACATCCCCAAGACTCGTGAGAATGTTCTAGGACCTGTGGTGATCTCCAAATTCCTTAAAACGCCCTGAAATGGAAGTGTGTGAACAGTACCCAAGTTAAAGCTTACGGGTTCATCGTGTTTTCGTGGTTCCCAATTTCTAAAACCTGTACGAATGAGTTCATAAAGGCCTAAGGATCATGAATGTACTCACCTAGGCGTCGATCTGTGAAGTTTTACTCCCCTTTGGTGTGGTCTGTACTTTTTGTGGGAAGAAGAAGAAAGAAATCGAGAGATGAGAGAGAGAGAGTCTGAGATTAGAGAAAGAGACAATGCCACGGAAGTGATGAGAGAGAGGTGATGGATTGTGTGGTCAAAAATCCACCAATCAAAAACAATAATTCAATAACTTTCCATTGGTCCCTAAAATGTAGGAAATTATGCAATTGGACCTTTACCTTAGTTCTTTTTACAATCGTACCTCAACGGTCAAGGGTAAAATTGTCAATTCACATCCTCAAAAATAGAATTTCGGGACGGGTTGTTACACAAATTGTCTAAAAATAATAAACAATTGAAGCTCGGGGCACAAAAACATAGGCCAAAGCCCATGGGTGGGCTAAGCAATACAGCCTAGGCCCAAGAATGGGATGGGTTATGCTCGGGGAGATCAGGCCGAAATAACATAGTAGGTTGCAAAAGAAGTCGAGCCTAAAACTAAGATACTCCAGTAGAGCTGGGTTCTGGTGCGACATACAAACGCAGGGACACCATAGCTCTATGGGCTGGTGTTGGGCTGAGCCTAGGAATTCGGCCGCATCATGTCTCGTTTTGCAGGCCGAGAAGGCCAGCCCTAATTTGGGCTTCAGATTTCAGCCAAAAACACCCCAACTGGAGCTGGGTGCAGTTATCGTGGACGAAGGCCGGTGCCGCCGCTATAGGCAGCCATGTTTTGGAAGATGGTTCTCGGTGCAAGGCCATGAGAAAATTCCTATGGATAGAGGGAATACCTCGATATCCACGGGGGAGGGGGCGAAGAAAGGGAAACCCATGAAATTCAAACTGGAATTTCACCCAAATTTGATGGAATTTTTCTGGAATTTCAATGGTATTAGTTCAAAAATCACGACACCATGTTGAATTTTGCCAAAAATTACCTGGCAAGGGCGTGGTCTTACTTCAGGCGAGTTGGGTTTTTTGGGTTGGACACCATAAGCGTCGGGTTTCAAGGAGCTTGATGCTCCGTGTTTGCTCGGGGTCACAAGTTCTAAGAACCCAGATGGCATTTTCAAATTTTCTCTTTTTTTTTTCTTTAGATTATAAAATTCAATTATATGCATATACAATTTAATAATTTAATGCATGTACATATATTTGATGCAATTCATGGCAAAAATCAAATTCACATAATTCAAAAAGTATGAATATGGATGAACCGTTGTTTTGGAAGAACCTGATTGCATGATGATATGGATGAACTAGTTGGATGCAAAAAAACTCCTTGTCAAATTTCTAAGCGCAGCGGTAGGAGTGTGCTAATAACGTGTTGTAGCCTATTTTATCTGACTAAGGGAAAGGGGCTGGTGGCAAGGAGAGATGTGTTTATAGAATCGTAGGGAAATGTGTGTGTTACTCCCTCCTACGCAGTGTCTTTATTTATAGTAATAAGAGGGAGAAGAAATCCTTCATCCCCTTGGAATACAAGTCCATATAATAAAGAATAACTAGAACCAAATCTAATCTAGAATTTATACACTTAAACTAGGAACGTTTATAACATCCCCATTTTTTTAGATTAGTTCAATGTCAATTTATTATGATTGATTCATTATGTGGCTTACCTCAAATCAATAAGACACAAAATCAAATAATTTGGTCAAAAGATAATGGCAAACGCATATTATAACATCTTCAAATTTGCATCACGACCAAGGGAATAAAAAGACTGTCAAGCCCCTCTCACAAACCAATTTCTCTTGTATGGAAAACAATTGCTTATCGTTCATATTGACAAATCAAGAGCTATATATAGATGAGCAAAATCAAATTAATACTCTCTCACACATATTTCGTCGTTCTCCTTTCCTTGTAAGGATCCTGCATTTTCTGCACCTCTATAGCACTGAAAACTCCATACCCGTTAATACTTTCGTCCACCCCTCCATGTTCATCATCATCGGTAGCTTGATCGAGGGCCAAAAGCTCCTCCTTGTATCTCACACTTTCAATTCTCAATGGTTTCATCTTGATTTGAGCCTCATACCCTTTTAAAAGATCTACCACTTCCTTAATCTTGAGCCTTTTCTCAGGCTCACTTTTCACACAAAGTGCAGCAACATTGATAGCTTGCTTCAGTTGGCCTTCATCAAAGTTTCCTCTGAGTCTTGGGTCTGCAAGTTCCTTGAGTCTGCCTTTGGTTATAAGTGGCTCCGCCCACTCAGTGATTGTCCTCTTAACTCCGCCAGGGAGTTTTTCTATGGGCTTTCTTCCAGTTACGAGCTCTAAAAGAAGAATCCCAAAACTATAAACATCACAGCTCTCTGAGACTTTTCCCCACATTGCATATTCAGGTGCTAGGTAACCCAAAGTTCCCTTAACTCGAGTAGTCATGTGGCTCACACCTTCGGGGATTAGCTTGGCAAACCCAAAGTCTGCAACTAGTGGTTCAAAATCTGAATCCAACAGCACATTGCTAGCCTTTATATCTCTATGAATGATGTGGGGTGTCACCTCATGGTGTAAGTACCTACAAGCCACAAATAGAATGAGAATGCACACGTTAAACAATTGTCAAGTCATTTTAATTGGCAAAATTAGTGTAGCATTTGGGAAATTTGGTTTTTGGTTGAAAAATTGTGAAAAATAATGAAATTATTATCTGAACCACATTTACTTATTTCTTTAGACGAACCATCTATATAAGGTAATAATCCTATTTAACCAAACAGTATGTCAAGAGAACATTTCTATATAAGGTAATAATCCTATTTTCATATTTCCATTCTAGTAAGGTAATAATCCTATTTAACCAAACAGTATGTCAAGAGAACATTTCTCCTCGACATGTGATCTAAAGACATAAGCATCTAAATGCTAGAAAAATATTGAGGGTTACTGTTTGCTACTTTTCTATTGTGCTTGCTGATCCAATTATAAGAGAAAATTGACCTCCAAATGTCATGTGAAAGAGATGTCAATAATATTCCAAATGGTTCTTAACTGCTTAATTATTATAGTATTTGTCAATTTCTTAGTGAGTTGGAGGGCACAAGTTGATGGACTCGATCAACCAACACTTCCATATGTGATTTCAAACTAAACCGTGCATGTATATATAAATAATTATGTATAACTTATGTTATACTACTGCTTACAGGAGGCCTTCTGCTGAGCCAATAGCAACTTTCATTCTCCTTTTCCAATCCAGCCGAACTTCACTTGCAAATTGGCCATGCAAGTGAGAAAGTAAACTAAGATTTGGCATGTAATCATAGACAATAAGGCGTTGATCTGGCCCAGCATAATAGCCCCTAAGTCCCAACAAATTCTTGTGCCTAACCCTTCCAAGAACTTCAACCTCAACTGCAAATTCCATTTCGGCTTTTGAATTCATTGCTTTCAACTTCTTCACAGCAATCTGAATATAAATTATTTACTCAAAAATTATAAAAAAAAATGGTAAGTAGCGTATTAGGATACTATTTAATTAGTTTTCTCTTTCATTACCTGTAGACCATCACTTGTCTTTCCCCAATAAACACTTCCAAACCCTCCCTCTCCAAGCAAATTGTCATCACTAAACCCATTAGTAGCTGTATGCAACTCCTTGTACGAAAATATTCTCCATGGTGTGTGACCTCCTCCACCAACTTCACGAGTAGCCCTAAAAATACCAAAGCAAAACTTAATTTCTGCATTCCCCCCCCCCCCCCCCCCCCTTTCTTGCAGAAAACTTAATTTCTCTTAACAAAAAATCAATCTCAGCTAAACTAGGCTACCTAGATTTATTAAGAGTTTCGCATTAAAAAAATAATAATAATTAGCCTGCTTAACTTTGAATTGGGATTTTTGCAAAAAAGAAGAAAAAGGTCGAAATTTTTAACATACGTACCTTTCTTCGTCTACCTTCTCTGAACTACAGCAAGCACTCAAGGATGATCCCATGGTATGGACTTGGGATGATTACTTTAAAAATTGAGTTGAGCTAATTATATATTAAGCTTGCTTAAGAAATTGATCAGTGTCAACCTCTTAAATTAACCATATTAGTTGTGTTCTGGCTTATTTATAATATTGTGGATAAGATGTAAGAGCCGACCTCGGCCGGCATGTGTTGAATATCAAGTTCCTTGAACGGTTGTAACTAAACCTGATAATTAAATGAAACACAATTTTACTATCCGGATATTAATTAATATCATAAAGCATCTTGCAATATGATGTACTACTATGTGAACTTCAGGACAATAATATCTCTCATACCCATTTGTTAATTACTTGAGTATTTGTGGGATGGTCCGTCAATAATATGTTAATTACTTCAGGACAATAATATGTTGGAGACTAGCTTTGAAATTTTCTCTTACCATTTTGTACGAGAATTCAACTTAATCGGCTTGAAGATATATGGGAGATATGGGCCAAGTGAGTCATAATAATTAAGTATGGAACTCGTCATTCATATGAGTCGAATATGAGATGTTCCACTTATAGATGAAAGCATACTTCTAAACTGTAGTGCTAGTGGTTACAGAAGACATTATTAGTTGTACATACTTCTTTATTTAAAGGAGAGAGAATTAAATTTAGGATGTCGGCTAATAAAACAAGGAATTTAGCAAATTTGGTTAACCAATGTGCTCTACTCTATGCACTCAAGTTCAAACTTTCTTTTTCACAATTTGGTCTTACCTATTTGTGCTAAACCAATTCGTTGAAGAAAGCTTCATTAATGTCAAGCCGGGATGACACACCCCAACCCGGAATGTCCACTATGACTCCGAATTCGAGTTGTGCTGGCCGACACCTGGAAGGTGACGAAGCCACAAAGTGTAGCGATGTGGAAAAGTGTGAATAAATTTAAACCTAAAAGTGCCAAAATGCCAGAGTGCGCTAGTGAGCGGGAGTGAACCCATCTCACACGTGACGTTAAAGCATAAGTGAGGTGCAGTAAAACAGGTATGAATTGTACCCTCAGAAGTAGCCACCAATCCTGTGAATTGCCAAGAATCCTCCTCGAGACGAACATTCAGTAACTAAACCTGGAGGGGCACAAAACAGAAAGTGTGAGTAGACAAAACAAAACTTCGAAAACAACTTTCTTTTTAGAAATACAATAACCCCTCAATGCAATTCATATAATTCCCTAGAAAATACCAATACATATGTGTATAAAAATCATGCTGAAGAATGGTAAAACCAAGGCATACCATGTTGAAGTATCACAACAACAACAACCTTATAAGCAAGATGAAGTAAATCAATATAAAATGAATGTCAGTCGGAGTCACCTATAGTGACCTGTACAACTCATCCACACCTCATCAATCAAGTGCTAACATGTGAGTCGGAGTCACCTATAGTGACCTGTACTACTCATCTACATCTCATCAATCAAGTGTTATCACGTGAATTGGAGTCATCTATAGTGACCTGTACGACTCATCCACATCTGATCGATCAATATCTCATCAATCAAGTGTTAGCACGTGAGTCAGAGTCACCTATAATGACCTGTACGACTCATCCACATCTCATCAATCATATCTCATCAATCAGGCGCTAGAACATGAGTCGGAGTCACCTATAGTGACTTGTACGACTCATCTACATCTCATTAATTAGGTGCTAGCACATGAGTCGGAGTCACCTATAGTGACCTATACGACTCATCCACATCTCATCAATCAGGTCTTGCACACGAGTCGGAACCACCTATAGTGGTCTGTACGACAGGCTGAGTGTATAAATAGTCTCAGTTCTACGATCACGTGAAGGCTGTACAACGTATCACAAGTCACCTATGAGTCGGAACCACCTATAGTGGTCTGTATGACAGGCTGGCACCTACCTTGGAATCCAAGGTGAGCGTAAGGTGCGGGAGATGAACGATCACGTAAAGGCTGGCCCTAGCCTCGGGCAGAGCACTAACACCGAGGTGCAGGACAATGAATTCTACTTAAATCCATTCATCACTAATTACCATTCGATCATACCAACACTATATACTCACTTGAACTTACCTTGGCCTCCGCATTGATATGCGTCACTGTGCAAGCTATATTAAATCACTTACTAAAATATAAACTAATTGTAGCATAGCACTTATAAAACGTAAAACCACAAGTTCTCATTTCATTGTACAAAAATTTATAACCCACATTCAATCACCAAATCATAAGGTTAAAATTTCACATTTTCACCAGATTTCTTTACATTGCTCAATTTTCCAAACAAGGATTTTGTCCTTTGTGTTGAATATTTAATCTCACTTATTGCATGGCTGCATCTAACGTTTTGTTAGACTGCCTACGTACCCTAAACAGGGATCAAGCCAATCGTAGTTCACAATAATTACTTGTAGGTAATAGCATATGAATATATATAACATGGTATAAATTTTTTAATTCCATTTAAAAGCATTTGCCGAATTATCAATCACATATATATAATAAGAATGAAAAGATCCACTCACCTGGAGTCCGCGCTACGACTCCCTAGCACCAACATTGAGGCGTCACAAATCATCGTCGCCTAGAACAATTATTGAATAACGTCTCAGAATTCTTGTCGATAAAATCCATAACTTACATAGAACATGTGTCTACATAATTCAATCTGGAAGGTCCATATATTAGATTTATGATCCTTAACTTCCAAGGATCCACATTATGCTTCTAGAATAACATACTAAAGTTTCGGAACGATCCAACGGTTGGATCTCCTCCAATTGCCAAAACTAAGTAGCGATTAACATTTTGTTTTACAGACTTACAAATCTAATTTAGGAAGATCCATACAATGGATTCCCAATCCATAAGTTCCAACATTGCTCAAATATCACAAATAACAATCTATTAAAGTTTGATGACAATCCAATGGTCGGATCGTCGATTCATATTATGACCTATTATCGTGCATTAGATTGTTTAAGATCTAACGATCAATCTACGTCATTTTAATTCTCAAAACTGAACTCAAGGCGATCAAGCTGTGGGTGGCAGTCGACCGCCCCAACTTGCGGGAAAATCCAACTATTTCCAAAAATTTCCAAATTTTATAGAAATGAAGGTCTTACTGAGTAGAGCAAGTTTCATAACTACGACAAAGGTCAATTTAGCCCGGAAAGACTCCAATTTCATCCAACCCGCCAGAAATCCTAAAATTGGGTGCACTGAAATTCTCCGTTGCCAGTGCTTCACCGCCCCCATAGCTGGCTGGGCTTTGTTCTAGAGGTCAAGGAGAGTACATTGGGGTTGATAATCGATGAAGTTAGTTTCAGGAATGGAAGTTATCAACATATGTTCGTTGGCGGCGTCACTGTTCACCGTTACAAAATGGGGCCAAATACCATCATCCCATGGATGGAAAATGAAGGACAAGGAGTGGTATGATGTTTGTAGGTGATGGAGTGCTTTGGTTCGCCATAAAAACGCCTGAAATGGCGGCGGAATTTGCTACAAGGACTGGTTTAGAACCGGGTCATGGGAATGGTAACGGGTCAAAGAGAAAGGGTGCCCAATCCCCTATTCTCTCCTTCCCTCCTTGGCCCTCTCTTCCCTCCTCCCAATTGGGTATCTCCTCCTTCTCTCCTTCCCCGATTCGCCATACCTTCCCCTGTTTTCTTTCCCGAAACCCCTCATTCTTTCTCCCTCTGTTTTTCATTGGGTAGCTCAGCCACACACATGTGGCTTAATAATTTAATAATAAAACAATATAACTAAATAATGATTCCTTTAAAACTATCTTTAGGCTCGTGGCTCCATAAAACCTTAACTGTAACTCCAATATCACCTCTGCTTGCGTTTACGTGTTCGTATCATCGTGTACTACGCAAATACACTACAAAAGTAATTCTTACATGACATGACAAGGCGAACAAACAAAGTCAACGCATTTACCTTGAAGGTCATTTTCGTAAATTCACTTTTATAAAATTACAATTTTTAAGGACGGGTTATTACAGGATAACTATTCTATTCTTCGTAAACAAAAAGTTAAATTAAATAAAGCAAGGATTTACTTGACAGCATGAGATATACACACATATATATGTATGAACTCTCTTAACTTTCATTCTGAAGTGTCAAAATAAAGTTTTAAAAAGGATCACATCACCTTCACAATCCTAGCATCAATAAATATCATTCTCCAAGTCCTATACATATATCTAATTATAAAATTGCCAATTGGCGCGCGTTGATCTGTTACTGTTGTTGATGTTCACATTCATTTTTCAACTTCAGAAGATTTAATTTACACACATATTGCATTTGACTTTGAGTTTATTGCATAATTAAAATATATGTACCCACAAGATTAATAATCTAATTATCTAAGGGCGGATCTAGGAATTTGTAAAGGAGTAGAAAAATTTATTTTCGTTGTAGCATGGAGTGAAATTTAGGTGTTGGGGTATGCTAACTTTCTCTCTGTTGTGCAATATTAGACTTAGTTTTCCATAACATGCTTCTTTTTAACACCAAATTTTTTCATATTTTAGAACTTGAGGTGGTCTAGAGCCTTGGGCAACCGCTAGCTGGCTCCACCCTTGTAATTATCTGATACACGAAATCTTCAAGGTTAATTTGTTTGATTTTTTGCCTTTAACATTTTGTACCAAACTAGATCGTTTGTTAAGCTTGATAGACATTTTTGTCTATCATTTTTTAGTAGTTGTCACCCAAAGGTATATAAAACGAACTTGTCTCAGATTGTATTTGAAATTTAAATTCAAATCAAGTTTTAAATAAATAAACGACATTCCAAGTGAGAGATCCGAAAATTTCTTCGGTCCTTTACATGTGGCCTCTGCATTTCTTTAATCATTGATCAAAGATTTTTGGAGCTTCCTCTATCTCATTTCGTTTTCATATTAGAAGTATTCTTTTGTACAACCACTCTCCTGATTCAAGCACAGTGATGCTGCCACCATTTTCCCTTTGGATCATACCAGCATTCACTTACACAAAATAATTAATTCTTTGATAATGCGACACAAAGCTTCGAGATTTAAATTTAAATGATACGTCACCAATACGAAATAAGCACGTTAATCAACATTTAAATAATATTCAATCATCGACTTAAATAACATTATGTTTACAAAATTTAGTTTACAAATTTAGGGCTTGTTTCGAAGTGTTTTTATAATGACTGAAAGCACTATTGGTGAAAGGTTTTTTGGGTTCCAAAAGCACTTGAAGTGCATTTTTGGACGAAGGACTTCCAAGTGTTTTTTTAAGGATTCACATACATTATTAATTACTAAAGATTTGTTTCAAAAAATATTTCATTAATAACGTTTTCAGTCATTGTAGAAGCACACTTCCAAACATACCCTTAATCTCCCTAGCATTACCATATATTTTATAACCGAAGGACCATTTCAGACCAGGTTGGACCCCTAATTTTCTTCTAGCATCTCTACTTCGACTGATGTTCTTCTCTGCCCTTCCATTTGTGCGTTAGATGGTTTACCGAGACCGATTCCTTTATTGTTGGGAGGTTTTGATCAACCCCTTTCGATTTTCACATTACTTATTAAAATTAAGAAAAGACAAACACGACTTGATGATTTCCAACACAGTATGGTATGTACGGTACAATCTTGTATATTCCTTACTAACATTTTAATGGCTTTTAACATAAAGTTTTTATTACAAATGGTTCCTAAAATTAACCCACCTCATCAAGATGGTCCTTGAAATTGAAAATCTATCGATGTAGTCCCTGAAAATTGGTGTCGCAAATCAATGTGGTCCTTCCGTTATAATTCTATAAAAAATTATATTATGTGCTGATGTGGCACATAACTAGATCTCACCAATATAATTAAATATTATTATGTGGATTTAAAATATTTAAATAAAAAAATATTTATGTAATTAAAAACTTTAAAAAATAAGAAGATGATTGTTCATCATCTTCTTCCTCTCCCATCCGAATAATCACAAGGGCACACCCGTCGTTTGCACCTTGTTAGAACGATCTTTGAGGTCGACCATGCTCTAACTTCTGCCACTTCGTCCAATCTTTTGCCTTTTCGGGTCGGGCACGGGTTCGACCGGCACAAGCTGGAGCCTAGGTACCCTCTGATCATCGACGGCATCGACATACTCATGACAGAGGTTGGGATACGCATTCCGACGGGTAGAATTGTAACAAGATTTTGGGTAGAATTGTAATGTTTGAGAGTCAAAATGTAATGTTTTGGGGTCATTATGTAATTTGCCTTTCTTTTATGCAGTTTGTTAAGGAGTCTAGGTTGTGTGCCATGTAGCAGTATCACATTGGAGGGGTTTGTTAGTGCTATAATACTCTCTCTCTCTCTATCTCTCTCTCTCTCTCTCTCTCTCTCTCTCTCTCTCTCTCGTTGCAACGTTAGAAATGAAATCAGAATTAAAAAATAATTTTACAAAAAATATTTCCATCTTCTTCCTCTTGCCATTATATACTGCTCTTATTGAAAGTTAAGGTTGAACTAGTGACCCAAACTCTAGATGTACATTGAGCAATTCCGACACGTACTTCATTAATGTGGTCCTAGAGAAGGTCTATCCCACATTGTGGTGCCTAAAAACCTAGATCTTCTTAATTTTGGCCCACTTCAACGACCACGAAGCCCAATCCATGATGGTGGTGATCCCCCACCACGTCCTTAGTGGTCTCATAAGCTTGATTTTCCCAGAATCACTGAGGGAGACGATCTTCTCACCAATATTTTTCCTTTTATAACACTCATGCTGATCATTGTGTTCTCATTGCTTCTTTTCATTTGGATAGGGAGATTTTACACTGGTTTCGTTGGCTTGATTGTGTTCGTACTACTCCGAGCTAGGAGGAATTCACTCGTGCTTTTTTCCATGAGTTTGGCCCTTCCAAATTTGAGGACAATGTCGAGGCATTGTTCAAGCTTCGTTAAACAGGTACCATTCGCAAATACCTTACAAAGTTTCGTCATTTGGTTACTCGAACTATTGACCTTGGTTCGATTCTGCTTAAGAGTTGTTTCTTAGAAGGACTTAAACGTGAACTGAAATTTGATGTTAAATTGTTGAAGTTTGCAAATGTTTATGAAGTAATTGCTCTTGCTATCCAATTGGATACCAAGCATTCTAAGTTAAAATGTTTTTCCTCCTAAACTAGCCCCACCAAGTAAATCCCCACCTGTAGTCCATACTCCTACTACATATCCAGTGCCTCGAGTGGGAAACTTAGCCATTAAGAAACTCACTTCGAAAGAGGGAAAAGGGTGAGTGCTGGTTTTGCACTGACAAATGGACTAGGGGACATAAGTATGGACTAAAACAATTGTTGATGCTTGAATTGCCTGATGATGAATCTATTGTGATACAACTTGAGCTTCTTCATATGTAGCTCAGTGAATGTGCATTTTATGGTACCAAGGTTAGGCAGGCTATTCAAAACATGAAGGTGCATGGTGTTGTTAATGGCCAAACTGGGAAAATCCTCTTGGATTCTAGCAGTACACACAATTTCATTGATTCCAAATTGCTGAAGCAATGAGGGCAGTAAGTTCATCCTACCAAAGTATTTGAGGTGATGATAGCAGATAAAGGGAAGGTCAAAAGTTTAAGGTGTTGTAAATCAACTTCACTCATTATAGTAGGCTATATTTAGGCAGTAAGTCATTACACTTTGCCTTTAGGGGCTGTGACATTGTGCTTGGGGTCCAATGGCTCTCCTCAATTAGTCTTGTTCCTTGGGATTTCCAGTTGCTGACTATGGAGTTTGTAAAAGATAATCAGTAGTATAAGTTACATCATAGCCCTACTACAATGCCACTAATTCAAGAAATTTCTCTGCAACACCTTGATAAGGATATTTACAATTCCAATTTAGGGTTGTTCTTATATTCGATGGAAGGGGAAAAGCTTGAATCTAGTGATCTCACTCAATCTCAACTATAGGAATTACAGTGTTTATTAGGGCAATTTGAGGAAATCTTTGTTTTACCCTCTAAACCACCACTCTCCAGAGTTCATGATCATCATATACCATTAGTACCAGGAGAAAAACCACCAAATATTAGACCTTATCACTGTGGTCCCTTACAGAAAAAAGAAATTGAGAAAATAATTCAAGAGCTATTGGAAGCTAGGTTTATAAGGCCTAGTCGTAGTCCTTTTTCATTCCAGTGTTGCTAGTGAAAAAAATGAGGGTACATGGAGGATGTGTGGTGATTATAGGGAGCTTAATGCTCTTTACCATCAAGGATACATATCCCATTCCTTTAATTGATGATTTGCTTGATGAGCTGCATGGAGCTATATATTTCTCAAAGCTTAACCTAAGATCGGGTTATCACCAGATATTGCTGAACATAGAAGACATTGCCAAGACTGCATTTAGCACTCATGAAGGACATTATGAGTTCTTAGTCATGTCTTTTGTCTTACTAATGCACCTGCCACTTTTCAAAATCTAATAAATGATCTCTTTAAACCATTTCTCAAGAAATTTGCATTGGTATTTTTTGATGACATCTTAATATACAGCAAGTCTTCGGAAGACCACTTGGTTCATTTACAACATGTTTTTTAGATATTGCAGTGTCATCAATTGTTCTTGAAAAAATTGAAATGCTCATTTGGTCAAAGTAAAGTGGAATACTTAGGCCATATTTTGGCCTATGCCAAACAATGTCAAGGAATTGAGAGGGTTTCTAGGACTCCCTGGTTACTACAAGAAGTTTGTTCCTAGTTATGGAAAAATATGTCAGCCCTTATACAATCTCACCAAGTTCTATTGGGGAGTATATTGGAAGCCTTTGAAAAACTCAAGAAGATTATGTCTTCACCTCAGATATTAGCACTACCTAATTTCAATCAACCATTTGAATTGGAGTGTGATGCTTCAGACAATGGAATTGGGGCAGTATTGCAGCAAAATAAAAGACTAATTTCCTTCACCAACCAGGCATTAGTACCTAAGAACCAAGCTCTTTCCAGCTATGAAAGAGAATTGATTGCAATAGTTCATGCTGTGAAAAAATGGTAGAACTATTTGCAAGGTAAACATTTCATAATCAAGACTGATCATAACAGTCTCAAGTATTTCCTAAGTCAGAGAGCTAATACTCCTTTTTTAGCAGAAATGGGTTTCAAAACTCTTAGGTTCAACTATGAGATTCAATATAAGAGCAGAGTAAAAAAAACACAGTGGTTGATGCACTCTCTAGAATACCAGGTATCAACTCTAATCTTGTGGAAAATCTTATTAACTTTGACATAGAACTCACTGCAATATCTTACCCTTATTTTGGCTGGATAAATGACGTAAGGAGGAGTTCTAAAAATGATAAGTGGATTATGGAAAGAGTTAAAACTGTGCTTAACAGTTCTAAAATAGGTAGTGATAATGTTGAAGTCTCTAAATACACATTGGATAATGGATTCTTGTGCTATAAGAAGAGGATAATGTTGAGCCCTACATCAAATTGGAGACACAAGATTATTACAAAATATCACTCAACTCCTGAAGCAGGTCACCAAGGGGTGGTAAAAACCTATCATAGGATCAAAAAAGAGGTTTATTGGCAGGGATGAAGAGAGACATTGGAAACTTTGTAGTTGAATATGGTATTGTCAACAAAACAAAGTGGAAATCATAGCACCTCCTAGCCTATTACAACCATTACCCATTCCATAAAAGAATTGGTCTGACATTAGCATGGATTTCATAGTTTGCTTGCAAAATTGTAGAGGGAAAACTATGATCATGGTTGTGGTGGATAGACTTTCCAAAATACGGACATTTTATTGCTCTTTCTCATCCATATACTACAGGGACTGTGGCTCAAGCTTTCATTGAGTTTGTGTTCAAATTGCATGGAATGCCAAACTCCATTGTAAGTGATAGAGATCCTATGTTCATAGGTGCTTTTTGGAAAAAGTTTTTCAAGCTACAAGGTTCAAAACTGTGCATGAGTTAGGGTTATCACCCTCTGAGTGATAGGCAAGCTGAGGTTATGAATAGGTGTTTAAGACCTAATTAAGGCGTTTCATTGAGGGGCAGCCTAAGAAATAGGTGAATTGGTTGCCTTGGGCTGAGTGGTGTTTCAATATATCACATCACACATCTGTAGGTTTTACACCTTTTGAATTAATCTATGGTCATTCCCCACCTTATATCGCTCCATATAAAGTAGGAACTGCAAAGATGGATTTTGTGGAATGAAGTTTGGTAGAAAGGGATAGCATGTTAGCTGTTCTCAAGCATAACTTGGAACTTGCACAAAAGATAATGAAAATTTAGGCTAATAAAAAAAAGAACTAGGAGGCATTTTAATGTGGGGGATTGGGTTTACTTGAAGCTAGTTCCTTATCAATTGCAAATAGTTGCTGTACACAGTTATCATAAACTGCAGCCTAGGTTCTATGGCCCTTATGAAGTTTTGGAAAAAATATTGGTGTGGTAGCCTATAAGTTGAAGTTACCTGAAGGAAAAAAAACATCTTGTAGTTCTTGTAAGCTGCCTTAAGAAGCAACTAGGGGAATGAGTGGTTCCAAGTGTGAAGTTACCTATTGTAGCAGATGATGGATTGATGCAGAACCTACACTGGCAATCTTGGCTACAAGGATGTATAAGAAGGGAAATCCAGTTGGTGTGCAATTACTGGTGCAATAGCATGGACAGAAAGCAACTGATGCTTCGTGGGAGGACTTTGATGCTTTGAAGACAAGATACCCTAAATTTCCAGTTTGAACCTTGTGGACAAGGTTATTTTTCAAGGCGAATGCATTGTTATGTTCGGTGATTGCCTTGATCACAAGTAATAGGATTTTAGGTAGAATTGTAATGTTTTAGGGTCAAAATGTAATGTTTTAGGGTTATTAAGTAATTTTCCTTTCTTTTATGCAGTTTGTTAAGGAGTCTAGGTTGTGTGCCATGTGGCCATTTCACATTGAAGGGGTTTGTTAGTGCTATAAAACTCTCTCTCTCTCTCTCTCTCTCTCTCTCTCTCTCTCTCTCTCTCTCTCTCTCTCTGTTGAAAAGGTTAGAAATGAAATCAGGATTAAAAAATAATTTTACAAAAAATATTTCCATCTTCTTCCTCTCACCATTCTTTGCTACTCTTGCTGCAAGTTAAGGTTACACTAGTGACCGAAATTGGTATCTAACACATTTTCGATTTAATTTTTGAATTTTGGGGATGTGTTGTTTCATTGTGTGGTGGATGTGATATTATGGCTTTGGGCTTCTGGATATCAAGCATATAGTTTCTGATCCAGAGCCGAAGTAGACGAGTGTAGCTTCCTCGGGTGAAAGAAGAAGATGACTGTTTTTTTTTTGAAGTTTTTAATTATCCAAAAATAAAAATTGTTTTTTTATTATTTTAAAGTATTTCTAATCCACATGGTAATATTAATTAGTCTTATGGAACCCACTTATGTGCCACATCATCACATAACACAGTTTTTTACGAAATTGTGAAAGAAGGGCCACATTGATTTCAATCACCTATTTTCAAGGCTACATTAATCGATTTTCAATTTCAGGGACCATCTTGATGATTTGAGTAAATTTCAGGGACCGTTTGTGATAAAAACCCTTTAACATATATTTATTTTGTTTTATTTATTTATTTAAAATGGTCCCTAAGAGCAAACTCATCACTTTGGTCTCAGAAATTTAAAATCGATATAAATGGTCATTGAGATTGTCCAGTATCCATTGTTTTGGTCCTTATGTTAAAAAGCTCAATTAAATTAGTGTATTTTTATCAAATCAACCTTCTATTTTTATTGAAGAGTATCGGTTTCTGGTGAGGATGACAGGTAGCAAGTTCAATGTTGTCATTCTAAAGAGGTTGTTCCTTAGCAAGTTTAACACATCCCTCTATGCTTTTCCCAATTGATTAAGTAAATGACCAAAAATGAGGGTAAGATTACTTGTGGTGGTCGGGACTTTGACCGACAACATTTGGGTTTATGAGGTTCCATGTCTAATAGTGACCGCTCTCAAGTTCACCCCGTCAGGGCTAGGGTTGAGAAAGCAGGCGGCGAGTGCTTGACTTTTGACCAGCTGGCTCTCAGAGTTCTTCTTGGCTAGAACATGATTCCTCTTAGAGGACCTAAGAATGCTCGTGAAGCTGTGAAGCATTTTAGACTTACTTCTGGTGTTTCGCATAGCCACACCAAATCTTATAGTTTACCTTCATCTATTTTTGTTATTCCCTATGACTTTCTTAGCTTCAAGGGGAAGATATTTAGAAGTTTGAAGAATTTAAAAAATATCCAAAAAAAGAAGAAAAAAAATGGTTGCAACTTATTTTCTTCCATTTGTGCAGTGACATCCATTTCAGCCTGCTGACAAGGAAAAACTGATAAGAGAGATGAGGATTGACTTTGAAAAGACAAGAGAAATGAGAGAAAATAGTGAAAAAGCAAGTGGAGAATTTGATTTGACAAAAATATCTTGAATCTAACGGAGCCTTTTTTATAGAATTACCAAAATGATAGATGGTGGACAATTCAGGGACCACTTCTATTGATTTAAATCTCAGGGACCAAAATAATGAGTTAAGCCCATCTCAGGGACCATTTTGACTAAAAAGCTTATTTATTTTTCATAATTTTTTGGTAAAGACTTTCAAATACACTATTGAGTTTACAGATATGTTTGGGCCTGAAATGTAGGATTTGGGCCGAAGAAAGATAGCTCGAGTGGGAAGGCCACTCTTAGCCCAATGATAATTCTTCAGGCCAGTTTGTTCTCAGCCCAAAAAAGCATGATTCGACAGAGTCCTAGTGGAGGTTGGATTATGAAGGGATTAGACTTAGGTGTTGCTTGTCCGAGTCCTAGTTGAAATAAGATTTCTAAGGATCAGGCAAGGTTGTGATAAGGCTCAAATTATACTAGGAATAAAAACTTATGAATGATTAGATAAAGAATAAATTAAGTGCATAAGGTGAAGGAAATTTTTTTGTCTTAGCTAAGAACATGTGAGAACATTTGAACACATAAGCAAACTATTAACACTTTAAAGTAGGCATGCATTCAGAAACAATCCTAAAACCCATGACTTTCAAAGCCTAGTGAATGGTGAACCAAAAGACTCTTTAACAAATTAAAGAAAACAGAGAGTTTGAATTTCATTACCCTTGAAGCTCATGCTTGTTTACACAAGGGATTCCCCAAGTGGAGGGCCTTCAATTCACCTCCTTTACTCCATTGGATGGTTGCTTCTTTGCTTCTCCCTTGCTCCTTGAGGATTTGAGGAGGGGAACTCCAAGAACACCAAAAGTTTGGTGTCTCTAAGTTTCCACATCAAGGATAAGGTGTGAGGATGAAATGGATGACTTTTCTAGCAATTTTTCCTCTAAGTGTGGCCGGCCTCTTGATGCGAGAATTAACTCGACACAAATTTAACCCTCTTTTTGACAGTTGTAGTATAGGTATAAGTAGGGTATCGTTCTAGGCCGGGGATTAGGAGGGATTGCTAATCACTCTAAAATTAATTTAAAAACGTAAAAACAAAGTTTAAAACAATAAACTAAAATAAAAACACTTAACTAGAATAACTCAAAATAAAACTAACAAATAAACTAAAATAATTCAAAAGACTCAAAATAATTCTAGACTCAAGAAAACACAAACTAAAATTAATTTCCAACAAATCTAACACTTTAAAATAAATTGGGGGATTTTGGTTTTTGACGAGAAGTTAATTTAAAACAGAAACTTAAAAACAAACTTCGAAGGAAATAATATTTTATAAAATAGAATGACGAGACGTTAGTTAGAGGGTTCCTTATCCACACATGAACATATGCATATAATTTAATTTCCAGTTATGAATTCAACAAACGAATAATGACAATGTTCCAAGTTAATTAGGTCCGCTTAAATTAACCTTCAGATTTCCCTAAATTCATTGAATTGGACGGGATACGCATCACAACCAAATTATTCTTATCAAGTTCCCTAACTATGGAATACGCATGATAGAGAGACATATCAAAGATCATTAAGTTTAATGGAAATCATAAACATCGACTAGGCATTCATAACTATGGAATACGCATGTTAATCCAACCTAGGGTTTACTAAACACAATCGTGACTAGCGATTTTTACTACTCATGAATATAAGTTCATAACGATTAGGTGAAATTCCCTTATATTCTAGCATCAAGTCTAAATATGCAAATTAAGTGTTGACCCTTAACCCACATACATAAACACGTTATTAATCAAAACAGAATAGTAAACCACATCCAAACATTTATACATTCATAACTGGAGTAAATCAAATCATAATAAACATTTATCCATGGTTTCAAATTTCCCTCTAACTAAACAAAATTTAGTTACACATGCTTAATATAATTTAAAAGATAAATTAAATTAAACATGAGTTTAAGAAAAATAAAACCAAATGAGGAGCTATCTGTGCTTGCTCCGTGACCTTGACTTTTCCCTGGACCTCCAGCTGCCAAGCACTCTCGGTGACTTCTCTCCTCTCTCGTGATTGCCCCGTGGCTGCGCTGCCTCAAGGTCCCCCGAGATGCTCCCTTCTATCTCGCCTGATGGGCTGCTCCGAGATCTTTGTGTCGCTGCACACTTGAGCTGCCAAGGCAGCTCTCAGATGTTGCTCCCCGCTTTGGCGCCTCTCTCCAGTCAAACTCACGCCCCTCCGCCTTTTGTGCTGCGTGCTTCAGCTCCTCTTAAGTTGAAAAATCAACTTAGCTTTAATTATTTTATTTTTTTCTTTTTCTGCAAGTTCAAGTGCCTTCCTTTCTTTTCTTTTAAAACTCCCCATTTTATTATTTTCCTTTCTGTGATGCTCCCCCCACCGACTCCTGTCTATTTCTTTTTTTTCTTGTCCAATGATTCCTTCGGTGCATGATTCCTTTGTGCATCCCAACTGTAATCACACACACATATATTAATATATATTAATATATAATATAAATAAACATATAAATATATAAATATATAAATATATATATATATATATATTTATATAATATTATTTTTCACAAGATAAGTTTTATTCAACAAGTAAGATAGTTTAAACGAATTAATTACTTAACACTTCATTTATTCTATTTTTATTTTCTTTTCTTGAAAAACTTATAAAACATAAAAATAACGCAAATAGCTCGAAATATAACGAACTAACTAAGAAAAGACGAGAGAATTTGATATAAAAATATATAAAAATATGGTCCGATCAAATACCCCCACACTTAGCTTTTGCTAGTCCTCGAGCAAAACAAAGAAAACAGAAAAAGTAATAACATGAAAAATATTAGCTTCCCCTTATTTGACCCTCATAGAATTTAATTCGAGAACATAATTCAGCAAGAACCATAGCTAACACCAACAAACTAATCCAAGTTCATCTTCCTTATTCAAATATTAGCAGTAATCTTTAAATCATCCTTGAAGTGTAGTGTGTGAGATAGCCATGCCAATGCAATTTCAAGTTTTTATTTTCAAAATCATCATATGTAAACTAGCAACCTTCTCACGGGATATGCACTCAATCACACATGTGTTTAGTTTTAATGTGTTTCGCTCAAAGAAACAAATGTGAAAGTTCTACCATAAGCTTGCATAAAGATCACTTCTCCACAATCATAATTGCAAAACTTAAATCAAGAGGACTTTTATTGGATGTAATGAGGCTTAGGGATAGGGCTATTGAAACGAAAGAATAGGAAAACACAAGTTCCAAGCTACATCGCAAGCGATTCTTTTGTTGAGATTTATAAGAACTCAAACTTTCCAACGATTCTTTTGACACAATCAACCACACCCCTAAACTGAAACTTTAAACTTTTTATTTTCGTCGTAAACAATCTTTCTTTTTCTTTTTCTTTTCTTCTCTTTTCTCATTTTTTTTTTTTTTTTTTTTTAAATAAATACAAACACGAAATACCCCCACACTTATTCTTTTGCCAAACTCATTCCAAGTACTTCACAAACATTTCTCATAAGACAATCTCAAATTGCTCGCTTGGAAAGGGTAAGGAAACATGGTTCGAGGTATAAGGGTAGACATATCTGGTGATAAGAAATAAAAGGCTCAACAAATACGGCTCAAATTGGCAATCTAATGATATCATTTTTCTTTGGGAAATAAGGTTATTTGGGCCATGGTGGTGAACCTAATGCCTCTATCATTTTCAAGTTCATGCAATCAATGACAAATATTTCAAAAGATCGTTACGCAAGTTCTAGAGATGCATCTCACATAAGTTCATCACACATAAAAGAATGGGAGTGTATGAAAAATGCACACACTTTCAATAGGCTCAAAACCTCACATAGGATGTATACGGTCACTAAATTCACATATGAAGCTTTAAATCATGCTTTAGTTTCACATCAACAAGGCTATGTGCATTTGGTTTTTCAAAGATGATCAAACATGTACAATACTAACAAGAGAACAAGGAATTTCATAAAACACATGTTAACTAAGTTCTTGATAATCATGGTTCAAATTTCATCCAGTTATATCATTGGGTCGGGAAACTAATAAAAATCTAATTTAAAACCATAAGGAAAACAAGACAATATTTTTGGATTTTTTTTTAAATTTTTCGAGAAAAATTAAATAAAACACAAAACTCCGAAAAAAAATTAAGTAAAACACAAAGCTAATTAAGAAAACAAAAAAAACAATAACATGGAAACAAATGAAACCAGTTCAAAGTCGAAGGTACAAAAATTTTCAATTGGTCATTTTTTATACTTGATACCCCCACACTTAAACTAGACATTGTCCCCAATGTCATAAAACAAAAATATGCAAATAAAAATAAAATGAATAAATAATACGAAACAAAATAAAGAAAAGGGACTGAAAACTTCTCTAATTTGCAGAAAACCAAGCGATGACCCCTAAGCGTAAATTTTGTAATCAACTTCAAGGGAAAAAATAACCGAAAGTTCCTGCAAAGAAAAGAAATAAATCAGTTAAGCACGCAAGAAAATATAGAAAATATGCAAACGAAAAATTAAAAATTGAAAATAAAAGATAATGAAAAGAACTAATAGGCGATCATTGGTCGCTTGTTGATTTTCCACAGCTTTCATCTTGAACAGGATAGGCCTCTTTCTTGCAAGTGATCCTCGGCTTAGTTGAGGATGAATCAGCACGTTGTCTCTACATGCTTCAAGTAGTCCGGTCTCCACGCAGGTGTGGCATCTTCTTGAACTCTTGGATCAACCCAGACTCATCTGCTCTTGGGTGCACCTCAGACTCCTCCTGCTTCGTCTGTGAGGTACTTTTGTTTTTGAAGAAGTACCTCAACACAGGTTTATTTTTGAAGTGGGCTGGGAGGGGTCTAAGATGAGTACTCGAGAGCAAGACTAGGTAAGCAATCAGGATCTCACTTTCTCCACGTTCCTCAGATGAAGGAGAGGAGAAAGCATAATATGAGATACTTTTGCTTTTAACCTTTTTAATATGAAATACTTTTGCTCTGGAAGGTTTGTTTTCTGGGGTGATCCAAGGGATGAAGAACACTGAATAACTCGAAAGCTTTCTTTGGGAAGACATTATCGGAGATGAAGAGAGGTTGAGAGGTTGAGAGGTTGAGAGGGTGTGAAGGTGTGCCTTTGCTGTGAAAGGCTAAGGTCGAACTTATAGAAATTTTCCTTCACAACCGGAACTGTTCCCTCACTATTTGTCGGCAGCCGGTGAATGGATGAACAGTGCCCGTTACGCGCTTTCTGACAACGCGTCTGTAATTTCCGCGAAGCTGACTGCACATACGACGAGTGACGACAAATTGGAATGATGATCTTTTGAAAACCGGGGTTCAAAACCGGGTGCGGCTCGTGGTTTTCGCAACGCTCCACGCTGCACGTCATGAGTGACGACACATCCGGACAAACCGACCCACGTGATTGCTGAGTCAAGCCCAGCTTTTGAGAAAGGAAACGGCTCTTTTGAGAAAGGAGCGTCGAGCTTTTCCGAATTGCGTGAGGACGCGTCTTCAACCTCCGAGGAGCGCCTCTCTTTGATTTGCTTCTTTTTATAGAGGCGCTAATTCTGCTTCACATCATACTTGAACTCCCTTCCTCAAACACTCTCCTCTGTAAACACTCTCTTCTGCACTTCTTAATCTTACTCCTTCCGCTCTCTTCCTGCACTTCTGCACTTTTAATCTTTCTGAACTCTTCTTCCGCTTCAGCAATCTTAATTTTTCCGAACTCTTCTTCCTCAACCCCCTCTAAAAATGTCTTGCCCTTCCGACCGTCGCCTAAACTTGAATGTCGGGGAAGACGATGACTCGTCTTCTCCGAACAACATTTGGAATCCATCCTTCATATCCCCCAATGGTCCTCTTACAGTCGGGGACACAATGATGAGGAACGATATAACCGCAACGGTGGTTGCAAGAAACCTTCTTACTCCCAGAGACACTAGGTTGCTGTCTATGCGGTCAGACGATGGCTGTTCAGGACTCACTGGCTCTCAGTGTCCAGTGTGCAGGCTCAGTTTCAAACATGGGTCAGCGCCTGCTTGCAAGATCTCGTCAGGTGGAGTCGCTAATGGCGGAGGTGGTCAGTCTTCGGCAAGAAGTCAGAGGACTCAGGCATGAGAACAAGGAGTTGCACATGCTTGCAACTAGTTACTCGACCAGCATGAAGAGGAAGCTGGACTAGCTGCAGGAGTCGGACGGTCGGATCCAGAGTGATCATGAGCGGTTCATGGCGTTACTCCCGCGGTTTATGTTGCCTTCGTCCTCTGGAGCAGCACCAAGCGTTCCGGCTCCGGAGATTCCAACTCTGGCTCTTCGTCTTCCCGGAGCTCCGTCGACCTCTGAGGCGCCACCTAACCAATGACCAATGATTGCTATTAGTTTTTCGTATTTTTGTAAATTTTTTTTTTATTTTTTATATTTTTTTTTTAAGCCTTTTTTTTTTTTTTATAAGTTTATTTTAAGCAAAATAAAATAAATGTAAATCAAAATATGTAAATTAATGTAAAAAGACTTTATTTATCCGCACTAAAAATAAACAAGGCCCTTAATTTATTTAAACTCAAACTAAATAAAAATCAACCAAAAAAAACAAAATAACAAAACAAAAATGAAAGCAGTAAATAGAAGGGTTTAGGAATGCAAATCTGATTGTGGGTGATTCCTAGGCTTCCCTTTTTTATTCAAGTGCATGGCTTTATCCTTGAACGGACAGTGGTACTTGAAATGATCCGGCAATGGTCTGAATTCACGAGTGGGTGCCTGAATCATAAAAATCAGATTGTTAGTAAAAAACAAAATTAAAAATGGAGAAGATGGCTTACTTTCATTCTCCGACGCAAACTCAATGACAAAAACTACGTTTTTGGATATCTCCGGGATTTTGAACTGGGCCAAGTTTATTATGATGGTTGTGGCCTGTCCCGTGTCATCAAACTCAATTTCTTGGGCCTTTGTTTCCTTCACAGTCTCTTGGATGTATTCTTGAATTTCTACGCATTCTCCAGCCACTTCGATGTCTTGAATCTCTTTTCTTGGTGTGCAAGGTTCGGGAACTTGTTTTGGTGCACCAAGAATCGAGATATCACTTTGCACCTCGAAGTTGGACAACATAGGGACTTCAGGGGTTTGAGACAAGAATTCTTCTAAACTGCCCAGGTCGTCCTCTTCCTCTTCTGCTTGCAGCGGCGATTCGTCCAAGTTAACTTCATCCTCCACGTCACCTTCCAAAGAGATGGCTTCATCGATTTCAACTTCCGCCATTGAATTTTCAATAGGTGAGTTGGAGAGTTCACTTTGATTTTGAATCTCGGCCATGATTTCCATAATCTCCCCAACTTGCCTCTCCAATTCGTCCACTCTGTTGGTCCGGTCTTGCATCTCCTGGATTCGATTTTCCACTCCCTGATTCAAAGAGGAGAGTAACTTATTAAACGTATCATTATCCAGAGATGTACCTGAATCGAATTGGGCATATTCTTGTGGTGGCTGTGATGGTTCATATGGCCACTGATAGGACTCTTCCGAAGGCTGCAATTGTTCTTCTCTTTGTGAGCCCTGCGTTAAAGAAATTAGTCCTTCAAGAATTTCATTATAATTAACGGGCATACTTGAATTTGATTGGAATTGTTGTGGATGATACTGTGGTGGCTGCATAGGTCTGGAATAGAACTCGTCTTGCTGCCAATATCCACTTTGTTGAAAATGTTGAGGTTCATCCCACATCTGATTTGAATAACCTCTCCAATCCGAATTGCAAGCGTTGGAATACATGTTGCCCCTTGATTGATCATAGCCTTGATATCCCCAATCATCTTCATATGCAGAAAATTGCGGATATTGCTGAGTTTGATATCCTTGCCCATAGGGCACATCAAGTGTAGGGACACTTGGCATTGAGGTTCGTTCGGCATTATTAGTCAATTGAGCAGTAAGTTGCGCCAATTGAGCTTGAATGCTATCCATGTCTTCATCCATTTTTACCTAAAATTAAAGAACGAAAACTAAATCAAATATCAAAAATAAAATACACAAACACAAATATAAACATAAACACAAACAAACAAAACAAAATAAAATAAAATAAAATAAAATAAAATAAACACAAACAAAAATATAAAGGGATTAGCAAATTTACTAATCCCCGGCAACGGCGCCAAAATTTGATGCGAGAATTAACTCGACACAAATTTAACCCTCTTTTTGACAGTTGTAGTATAGGTATAAGTAGGGTATCGTTCTAGGCCGGGGATTAGGAGGGATTGCTAATCACTCTAAAATTAATTTAAAAACGTAAAAACAAAGTTTAAAACAATAAACTAAAATAAAAACACTTAACTAGAATAACTCAAAATAAAACTAACAAATAAACTAAAATAATTCAAAAGACTCAAAATAATTCTAGACTCAAGAAAACACAAACTAAAATTAATTTCCAACAAATCTAACACTTTAAAATAAATTGGGGGATTTTGGTTTTTGACGAGAAGTTAATTTAAAACAGAAACTTAAAAACAAACTTCGAAGGAAATAATATTTTATAAAATAGAATGACGAGACGTTAGTTAGAGGGTTCCTTATCCACACATGAACATATGCATATAATTTAATTTCCAGTTATGAATTCAACAAACGAATAATGACAATGTTCCAAGTTAATTAGGTCCGCTTAAATTAACCTTCAGATTTCCCTAAATTCATTGAATTGGACGGGATACGCATCACAACCAAATTATTCTTATCAAGTTCCCTAACTATGGAATACGCATGATAGAGAGACATATCAAAGATCATTAAGTTTAATGGAAATCATAAACATCGACTAGGCATTCATAACTATGGAATACGCATGTTAATCCAACCTAGGGTTTACTAAACACAATCGTGACTAGCGATTTTTACTACTCATGAATATAAGTTCATAACGATTAGGTGAAATTCCCTTATATTCTAGCATCAAGTCTAAATATGCAAATTAAGTGTTGACCCTTAACCCACATACATAAACACGTTATTAATCAAAACAGAATAGTAAACCACATCCAAACATTTATACATTCATAACTGGAGTAAATCAAATCATAATAAACATTTATCCATGGTTTCAAATTTCCCTCTAACTAAACAAAATTTAGTTACACATGCTTAATATAATTTAAAAGATAAATTAAATTAAACATGAGTTTAAGAAAAATAAAACCAAATGAGGAGCTATCTGTGCTTGCTCCGTGACCTTGACTTTTCCCTGGACCTCCAGCTGCCAAGCACTCTCGGTGACTTCTCTCCTCTCTCGTGATTGCCCCGTGGCTGCGCTGCCTCAAGGTCCCCCGAGATGCTCCCTTCTATCTCGCCTGATGGGCTGCTCCGAGATCTTTGTGTCGCTGCACACTTGAGCTGCCAAGGCAGCTCTCAGATGTTGCTCCCCGCTTTGGCGCCTCTCTCCAGTCAAACTCACGCCCCTCCGCCTTTTGTGCTGCGTGCTTCAGCTCCTCTTAAGTTGAAAAATCAACTTAGCTTTAATTATTTTATTTTTTTCTTTTTCTGCAAGTTCAAGTGCCTTCCTTTCTTTTCTTTTAAAACTCCCCATTTTATTATTTTCCTTTCTGTGATGCTCCCCCCACCGACTCCTGTCTATTTCTTTTTTTTCTTGTCCAATGATTCCTTCGGTGCATGATTCCTTTGTGCATCCCAACTGTAATCACACACACATATATTAATATATATTAATATATAATATAAATAAACATATAAATATATAAATATATAAATATATATATATATATATATATTTATATAATATTATTTTTCACAAGATAAGTTTTATTCAACAAGTAAGATAGTTTAAACGAATTAATTACTTAACACTTCATTTATTCTATTTTTATTTTCTTTTCTTGAAAAACTTATAAAACATAAAAATAACGCAAATAGCTCGAAATATAACGAACTAACTAAGAAAAGACGAGAGAATTTGATATAAAAATATATAAAAATATGGTCCGATCACCTCTTTGGAAGACAAAGAGAGAAAGAGTTTTGCTCTTTTGCCTCAAAGAAAACCCTAATGTGGTAAAGCTATAAAGTTCCTGTTATAGCACCTCACATTTGGGGTAGGTGACAAACTTGCAATTATGCCAAGTTCACTACCACTCACCCTATGGCCGGCCATCCTTTAGTTATTGGGCTAATTGCCCATTTTGTTTTAGTTGTCATACAACTTAAACATAATGGGCCTTGTGGACCAAAACCCTTTTGGGCCCCGAGACTCGAAACTAACTTGAAAGCCCAATACGAACCTTTCGTATAATTAATTAATCTTGACCATTCTCAATTAAACCAATTAATTACTTATCCATCTCATTTATATTTCTTCACCTTCATCCATACTTGGTGTACAATCCATTAGGTTCCAACTAGCGAGGCAGTGGGCGATTGTTACTCTTAAAAATCGATTGTAAATTTAAACTACATTTCAATTCTCCCTTTGATGAATATTAGTGTTTGCTAATCTTTAGGGCTTCCACAAACCATGACTTACACCCAGCAGTATGTCATGGCTACCCAAACTAAGTAGAAGTGGTTGGAGAACCTATCTAGTTACAATTACAATGCAATACGGTCCTTCTCTAGTACAATACTCTTAACCTTATTGTTTAAGTGATAGTTTGTTTCATGTCTACTATCAAATATGATACTTCTCTATATGATTCAATTGAATATGATTTAGAACAAACTTCCTAAGTCATATTCGTATGCTTTGGCCAAAGACTTCCGAATCATATCTCAGAGTATTCTCCCTCCACCATGGAAGGTTAGAGATCCCTTGTTGTGCATTTATATGCCTACATGACTAGATAGCTTGACCCTAACAATGTTGTGGACACTCTCGATGGAATGATTTTGACATGATCAAATATCAAGGACCTAACCATTAGACATCTATGATGCCTCAGGTCAAAGGACTACTTTGCATATTGCAACTTATGAGTTCTTACATGACAAGTATGTTCAAACTCTCCTTTGATCGTAGTTCAGTGTACTCAATTACCTTTTTGAGCACCTGTGAGCACCACTAGTCGTACTCATAGTTGAGTTAACATAACACATACTAACCTTAGCAGATTGTCAATGCCAAATTGGCAATCTTATGGCTAGGAATGTTTTTGGAATGAACATAACAGAAAGGTCTCATTAATCTAACTTAATTAGATCACTTCTCTCTTAGATTAAATACATTCCTTGGATTCCGTTATTGCTTAAACACATAATACAATAAATAGTAATTAACAATAAGATTTGCCCTTCATTAAACATATAATAGTTTAACACAATAACTATTCCAAAAGCTATTACATCAAAGGAGTGGCTTTGTGGGCATACTTCCAACAATCTCCCACTTGCACTCAAAGCCACCTTCTCATGTATCTAATACCCATATTTTCCATATGGCAGTCAAGTTGGATTTGAGACATTGGCTTCGTCAGTGGATCTGCTAAGTTCATGACCATCAAAATCCCTCTGTTTAGAAGAAAACAACAATGTAAAAAATGTCTACAAATCCAAAAATTATGCTTTTGGGCATAGAACTGGCACATGATTCTCATGTTTCCTTCACGCCAGATCCAGTGGTACCTTGGGAGGTGGAAATAAATCTCGATTGCTAGAAATTAATAATTGCGACTATTATATGACCACTAAACCAGCTGACTTTAGACGTCCAGAAGAGATGGTTAAGGAAGACGATGACGATAGTGATGAGGCCTCAGATGTTTTTCCAAAAACCTATATTCGACGCAAGCTTGCTAAACACACTAGACATCTTGACCTTATCCTAGAGCATGAGCTCAGCTGACTTAGCCTCAAACAAGATACATTGAACCACTACTGTTGGAACCAAATTGGCGCATATTTGTAGCAAAAGAGAAATCCAGTCAGACTTGCCCTAATCTCTGATGAGGAAAAATGAGGCTAATTGGGGGGTGTGGTTGAATCTGGTAATGAGCATCAAACCACAAGTGTAGTTTTGAGGAAGAATGGTGTGAACTATCCTTGACGAATAGCCTATGGCAGGGCATTGAGAAATGAGTTCTCCATGGATATGTATGCGTGTATACGGCAATGCGGGGGTCTTTGCTAGGCATAGAGAGAATATGTGTGTTGTAGAGAATATCAGACTTAGAGAAATGTAAATGTGATGTCTCCTTGATAAATACCCATGCTAGTGTATTTATAAGGATCATGAGAGTTCTTGTAGGGAAAGTAATCTTCATCAAATTGGGAGATTATCTAGGGGAAATTTAGGATAAGATACACAATCCTCCTAGAATAGCGATTGTATAGCCTAAACCCCAATATATCCTAATAAGGTTTTCTTATTTGGGAGATAAGTAATATCTTTAATAGGCCTAAGCTTATTCTACCAGACTACACTCTATGGGCTTTGGGCATTCCGATCAGTGTTTCCACATATCATGGTCCCACATGCCCCTAACTATGCTTTCGAGAATGTGCTCCGCTTCCAAGATGGATAGTAACCAATGAACCATGAGTGATTCATCGTAGAATAACTTATCTGGAATGTGCGTTAGAATGACTTTCGAAGTTCTTGTTGATCTAGAGCTAGCCAAGTCTGACTAGTCTACTCGCTTATTATTTCAAGGTTTGATCTTTCGGAGTTCTGAATTATATTATAAACCCCTGGTTGAAGTTCCATATGCATAGCTAAAATTCTGGATGCAAGGCGGATTGCACCTATATATTCCTGGAATGAATTAGATTCCTTAGGAATATATTGCTAAGTTTATTTTACTCAAGCTATTAAGCATGTTAGAGAAAACAGTTTGAAGTTTCATCCTTTGCTCCATAATTGGGGAATATAGTTTAATCTGTCAATCTTTCCGAAGTAAGCTAACTTTGAAGTAGGAATACTGAGGCAAAACATGAGTAAGCTTGTAGGCCCGTGACAGAGTTCATCAAAAACCCCCTCAGCGACGTTGATTCGATGAATCAACATCACCTTGCAAACTTAATGTTTATAAAGTTTCCCATGACAATATCCGGAGTACTGATAGGTGCATTATTTATCATATTTTCATTTTAGAGTAAATGACAAAAAACTACCTCAACTATTGGTGTCACGACACTTTCATACCTGATCTTTTAAAAGTGACAATGTCATACCTCATCTTACGAATTTGTGACAATGTCATACCTTACGTTACTTGGCCGTTAATTTTTTCAGTTAAATGTTGACCTGGCTTGATTCGGGACCCACTTTTTATTAAAAAATTAGTAAATTATTATTAAAAACTAATTTTTTTAATAATATTTTTAAAAATATTAAAATAATAAAAATATGTTTAAAAATACCTCCTCTCTCTCTCTCGTCCCATCAGCCTGCAAAAAGAAGAAGAAAAAGGAAGAAGAGGAAGAAGGAGGAGGAGGAAGAAAAAGAAGAAGAAAGGAAAAAAAAAAACCCAAATCTGGGTTGCTCCGTGCGGACAGAGAAGAAGAGGAAGAAGGAGGAGGAGGAAGAAGAGGAAGAAGGAGAAAGGGAAAAAAAAAACCCCATATCTGGGTTGCTCCGTGCGGACAGAGAAGAAGAGGATGAAGGAGGATGAAGAAGAAGGAGGAGAAGAAGAAGGAGGAGAAGAAGAAGAAAGGAAAAAAAAAAAAAAAGTCAACCCAGAACTGGATTGCTGCGCGGGGGGGCGCATGCATGGGGGGAGAGGAAGAAGGAGAAGGAGGAAGAAGGAGGAGAAGAAGAAGAAAGGAAAAAAAAAAAAAAAACAACCCAAAACTGGGTTGCTGCGCAAAGGGGGGGCACACAGGGGGAAAAGAGGGACGAAGGCCTTTTTTTTTTTTTTTTTTTTTTAGTATTTAAAAAAATATTAAATGATTTGTTTTTGCTTTTAATAATTTTTTTTAATAGAAAATAGGCCCCAAATCAAGCCACGTCAACATTTAACTGAAAAATTAACGCCAAACTAACGAAAGGTATGACATTGTCACAAATTTGTAAGATGAGGTATGACATTGTCACTTTTAAAAGATCAGGTATGAAAGTGTCTTGACACCCATAGTTGAGGTAGTTTTTTGTAATTTACCTTTCATTTTAATTATCCCTAAGTTTTGTTAAGGACTTGATTATAAAAGAGCCTTATTACTTTCCTTTCCTTAATTTCAGCCAATCTGCAAACTCAGTACCTTTTTGTTGATAATTTGACTTTCCAGAGTATTTTTGAACAAGGCCAATTGGAGAAGGAACCTATGAGGCTGAAGATCATTGTGTTCGAATTTCATAATTTTTCATGAAGTCATTCATTCCAGTGTTACAAACCAATCTCGCAGAAGTTGTTCTCCCGTCTAAATTGCGCAGCTATGGGAGAATGAAAGTTTGAAGGCTTTCTTGATTTTTCCTAGGGCGTGTGATATATGCTTGGAAAGATAAGAGATATAGTTACGCTTCTCATGCATATGCATACCTGTAGAAGCCATGAAAAATAACTTGAACGTTCAAATAAGGTTATGTATAACATTCCTATAATCCCTTAATTCTAGGAGATCAGTTGTTGACATGGCCATGACTCCTAATTGGTTTAAACCCACATTTAGGTATCCTTATCATGGTACGTGTAAATTCAAAACCTAACATTCTCCCACTTTTGAACTTCCACTTATCATGTTCCTTGTCCAATGCATGTCAACCATACAACAATTCATATCTGCCATGAATAGCTTCAAAGAGTTGAACCCAAAAAATTCATACTTCATAATTTATACTAACACTCTGAGATCACATCCCCTAAAACTACTCATGCATGATATTAATAGAGCAAACATATTTAACATGTCTACTAGTTACACTCGCACTGATCAAACCAAACATCATTCTCAAGCCTTTATTTGGCTCCAATGATAAGCCTTTTACAATAACCAACTCATTAAACATTGGTTTGATTAGTAATTCATAATTTCAAACACAGCATATATATTTGTACATACACACAATAACTGAAACAATCGTCTTGAATTCATTGTTTAAAAACCAACATATGAATGCAATAATCCATGCTTATTCAATTTTTCATAAAAAATAGAAAAATGATGAAAGATAATAACCTTCTGTTGGAAATGTGCCCTAAAACCAATCATATGATGATACTTTACGGACATTTCACATGATTAAACTAATCTAGTTTAATATCAAGGGCGAAGATTATTGTTTGAGCGGTCTCATATAAATGTTATATGCTTAAACGATAAAGTCCAAGGAATATGTGATTGGGAGAATGCAATCTAAAAGAAGTTAGATTCATGAGACCATTCTTTCGTAGACACATCCTAAACGTTCCTGATCATAGGATTGCCAATTGGGCATTGACAGTCCGTTAAGATCAGTACGTGCTATGTCTTCTCTCAGGGAGAGTGACTACTCTCGAGTCATTGGTGTGAGTGACACCAAGACAAGTATGTAGGTGCTCAATAGAGAATGAGTTCACTGAACACGATCAACGACGAGTTCTCATATTCATGTCACGTGAGAACTCATGGTTAGGATAATGCAAATTAGTCCTTTGACCTGAGGCATCATAGTTGTCTTGTGGTTAGGTCCTTGATCTTTGATCGTGTCAAATGGCATTCCTTTGGAGTGTCCACGGCATGGTTGGGGTCAAGCTATCTAGTCATGGAGACAAGTGAATGCGCAACAAGGGATCTCTAACCTTCAAACTGTTGAGGGAGAATACTCTATGATATGATTAAGAATCTCTGGCCATAGTATGAATGAGATGTTGGAATGTGTTCCAGATCACATTCAATGGAATCATATAAGCACGAGATTCACATTGGATAGTAGACATGAATAAACTATCAAACCAAACAATGTGGTCAAGAGTATTGTATTAGAGAAGGACCGTATTGCATTTGTAATCCTAAACTGAATAGGTTCTCTACCTCTTCTGATTAGCTTGGGTAACCATGATATGCTGCTAGGTGTCACTCATGGTTTGTGGAAGCCCTAAACGTGTGTAAACACTAAAGGGAGAATTGAAAGTTAGTTTCAAATTCACAATCGATTTAAAAGAGTTTGAATCGCCCACTGCCTCGCTAAAAGGAACCTAATGGATCGTACACCGTGTAAGGTAAAGATTGAAGATTCAACGGAGATGAGTAAGAATAATTAAATGGTTTAATTATTTATGGCAAGGATTAATTAATATGTTAATTAATCAAACGAATAAGTTCGTTAAAGACCTCGGGATAGTTTTGGACCTTAAGGCCCAATGGGCTTCGAACGCCGAGTCCATTAACTTAAGTTGTATGACAACTTAATGAATAATGATTCACAAAGACCAAATTGCCCAAATAATCCCTAAGGCCGGCCATATTATGAAGGGTAGCAAACTTGGACTTATTTACAAGTTTGCCACTCAAATGAATTAAGGTATAAATTTGACTTTATAGCCAAAATTCATTTAGGGCTTTCTTTTGGGAAATTGGAGAGAAGAAAAGCTCTCCCTTCTCTCTAGAAATGGCCGGCCACCCTTGGAGGGTTTTAGCTAGCACTCTAGCTCCTCCAAGGTCACTCATTTCTTCTTAATCAAAACCTTGGTGTAGAAACTTAGAGGTTCTCAATTTTGAGAACTTAGAGAACCTATCCTTTCTATATAAATCCATAGTTTTAAGATGCAAGGAATGAAGACCCTCTCTTTGGGTGATTAGCCTTTGCTTATGCAAAGAGGAATCTACAAAGGTATAAATCTCAACTCACTTTGTTTTGAGTTGTTTAAAGGTTCACCAATCTACTAGGCTTTGAACATTCATGGGTAATGTTTTGTTTTTAAGTATATGCAAGCATGATTCCGCCTTTAATTTGTTAATTGCATGCTAATGATATTGCTTAAATGAACATGTTTCTCTAAAATAATCCTTCACCTTCATGCAAGCATCACAAAAGCATCAAAAGACTTGACAACACCCATGCATGTTACATGGTCTTTAAACACTCCAACTCCAAGTGGTTTTGTGAAAGGATCAACTAGCATTTCTGAGGTATTAACGTGCTTAATAGAAAGGGTAAAGTACAAAAAACTACCTCAACTATTGGTTTTACGCACTTTCATACCTTATCTTTTAAAATTGACAATGTCATACCTCATCTTTAGAATTTGGTCCAATGTTATACCTTCCGTTACTTGGCCGTTTACTTTTCAGTTAAATGATGACATGGCTTGATCCGGAACCCACTTTTTTATTAAAAAATTAAAAAAAGCATTTAATAATTTTTAAATATTAAAATAACACAAAAAAGTAAATAAATAAAAAACCCCATCAGTAACCCTACCCCCACCCCAGCTACAGAGCAACCCAGATTCAGGTTTCAATTTTTTTTTTATCCTTTCTTCTTCTTCTCCTTCTTCCTCCTCATTCTTCTTCTTCTTCTCTATTGCAGATTCGGATTTTTTTTCCTTTCTCCTCCTTCTTCTTCTTCCTCATTCTCCTCCTTCTTCCTTCTTCTTCTTCTTCTTCTTCTCTGTTGCAGATTCGCGGTTCCTTTTTTTTTCTTTTTTTTTTCCTTTCTTCTTCTTCCTCCTCCTCCTCTTTCTTCCTCCTTCTTCTTCTTTTTCCCCTTCTTCTCTGTTGCAGATTCGGGTTTTTTTTTTTTCCTTCTTCTCTATTGCAGATTTTTTTTTTCCGTCTTCTTCTTGCTCTTTTTTTCTGGGTTGTAGGAAGGGAGCTAGAAGGGGAAGAAGGAGAAGATGGGGGAAAAGAGAGAGAAGAGGGAGGAGGACCGGGGGGAGGGAGTTGAAGTGCACGAACATAGGTTTTTTTTTTAAAAACTTTTCTTTATTATTTTATTATTTAAAAATTATTAAATGATTTTTTTTAGTTTTTAATAATATTTTATTAATTTTTTAATAAAAAGTGGACCCCGAATCAAGCCACGTCAGCATTTAACTGAAAAGTAAACCACCAAGTAACGGAAGGTATAACATTGGACCAAATTCTAAAGATGAGGTATGACATTGTCCATTTTTAAAAATGAGGTATGAAAGGGTCGTGGCACCAATAGTTGAGGTAGTTTTTTGTACTTTACTCTAATAGAAACTATCCTAGCCTTCACCTTTTCTTTCACTGACTGATACTTTACATCCATCAACCTCGCTGCATAGGACTTCTTATTGTTTTTTAAGAAGAACACCGATGCCTTATTATCACAGCAAAAAAGACAATTGGTCTTGTTATGCTTTCAACAATCTTCATTCCAGTAATGAGATTCCTCAAGAAGCCAGCTTGCTGTGTGGCTTCAAAACATGAAATGTACGATGATTGCATTGTTGAAGTAGCCAAGGTCTTTTGTTTTGCACTTCTCCAAGATATGGCACCACTAGCCAAAACCTACTCGTAGACCTCCTGTCATTCTCATAACCTGCGGAATCAAAATCACAGTAGCCAACCAATTCTAATTTCTCAATTTTCCCATACACAAACATGTAATCTTTTGTTCTTTGTAGGTACCTCATAACCTTTTTGGTTGTTCTCCAATGCTTTTCTCCTAGATTTGCTTGAAATCTTCGAAGCATACTTATGGAAAAAGCCAAATTCGGTCTAGTGCACACTTGAGCATACATTAGAATGCCAACAATTGACGCATATGGCCTGTTTGCCATCCCTCACATTTCAATCTCATTACTAGAGCACTGAGACTTGTTCAACTTATCTCATTTGCTCATTGCTACTTCACCCTTTGAACAATCTTGCATGTTGTACCTCTTTAACATTTTCTTAATGTAAGTCTTTTGTGAAAGACCCAAAAGACATAAGTTTCTATCACAAATAATTTCTATGCCCAGAACAAAAGAAGCCTCACCCATATCTTTCATTTCAAACATTCATGACAACAATTTCTTTGTTTCCAACAAGAGATTAAGATTATTGCTTGCTAATACAATGTCATCAACATATAGGTTTAGAAAGATAAACCTCAAGCCACATACCTTAAGATACAAGCAATCGTCAACTTTGTTTTCAACAAATCCAAAACTGGTTACTTTCTCATCAAACTTGAAGAACCACTGCCTGGAAGCTTGCTTCAACCGATAAATCGACTTCTTCAGTTTACACACCATTTTTTATTGCCCCATTTCAACAAATCCAGGTGGCTAGACCATGTAAATCTCCTCATCTAGGAGTCCATTAAGAAACAAAGTTTTCAAGTCCATTTGGTGAAGTTCTAGATTGTTGTAAGGAACTATAGTGATAGGAACGTATTTATGTGACTTTATTATCTTATTTATTTGCATTTACTTAGTAAATTTCTATTTATTTTGGTAATTTAAGTTATTTTCATATTATTGTAGGTCTAGTTGGTAAAGATAACAACAAATGGCCAAATGGAGCAATTTGGAGCAGTTTTGGACTTGGATTGGATAGCATGTGTGGAAAGCATATGGGCTAGACATTTTTGGTGTTTAACATGTGCTAAGATTTGGAGGAATCAAATTTGGAAGCTTGGAAGACAAGGAAATATCCAACATTATCCAACCTTATCCAAACTTATCTTATCTAACCTTATCCAACATTATCCCACTTTATCTAATGTTATCTAATCTTGTTTCCAGTTGAAAAAAGGGAGCCCTTTCATATTTTAAATATTTCCCATCTGATTCTAGGAGTCCTAATCCTTTTTATCACCCTAATCCTTTTTCTACTTGGTTTCTGCCGAACCCTACCCTATATATATGCATCCTTGCCACAGCAATTAAAGGGGGAGAAAAACTTTGTGCTGCATGTTCCATTCTAAATTGGTGCCACAACCTGCAAGAGCCTAATGAGAAGGATTGTGCCATAAAGTGTCATTCAACCATTAGAGTTTTCAGAGTTTTTTCTATCCTTGTTTAGTTTTCATGTTAATTTTAGATTGCTTTTAAATTATGATGAATATGAGTAACTAAGTTTCTTTTTAGCTAGAGGTAAATTCGAAGCCATGATCATATGTTTTATATGAATTGATTACATCTAGTTATTGTTTTGTAAAACATGAACGCGATTTACTTATATGTTTTATAGAGAACTTATTCTTGTATGTTTATTAAAGGGGCCCACTTAGTTTGCATGCAGGGGTTTGATGCTAGAATATAAGGGAATTTCACCTAATCATTATGAACTTATATTTGCAAGTAGTAAAAGTCACTAGTCATGATTGAGTTAAGTAAATCTATGGCAGGAGTATCATGCTTTTCATAGTTACGAATGCCTTGCCAATACTTATGATTTTCACATAACTTAATGATCTTTGATATGTATCTCTATCATGCTTTTCATAGTTAGGGAACTTGAGAAGAATAATTTGATTGCGTTGCTAAGTCCAATTCAATGAACTTAGGAAAATTTGAAAGTTAATTAGTGCATTCACAATTAATTTGGGGCATTGTCATTCATGGTTTATAGAAGGAATAATTGGAAATCGGTTTGTATGCATATGGTTCACGTGTGGAGAAAAATCCTCTAGCTAGCCTTTCATCCATATTTCATTCACAATTCAATTTAGTTGCTACCTTTACTTTTGTTTTAATTAAATTCATCCAAAATGCCGCCAGTCATTGTTTGTGTTAATTTAAGTAGTTTTCAGGTTTATAATTTTAATTTGTGTTGATTAACATCCCTTCTAATCCCTTGAATAAAACGATCCCTACTTACTCGTACTACAATTGCATAATTTATAGGGTTTAATTTGTGTGTTAGTTTCTACCACATCAACTATAGCAAGGATGATACTGAAAGAATTCGTTGAAGAAACTAGTGAGTGTATCGGAGTAATCCAATCCTTCCCTCTGAGTATACCCCTTGTGGTAATGCATTGATCGAATTAAGGATGAGAAAGTGTCAAATTATACCTGGAATGGCCTCTTGATTTTAATGTCAATCTGACATGTTTGGGTTGTCTTGTTTGTTTGATTCCCTTTGTTCTTTCACCTTGCCCCCTTTCTAGTTCAGAGGATTTTAATAGTGCAACATGTAACCAAGAAGGGATTTCCTTCTTAGTCTGAATTACTGATTCATTCCTAGTGGATCTTAAATGAATGTTTTTTAGGGACGTGGTCTACATGTGGGTCAAAAACACTTTTTGAATCCTTTTGGAGACCTTATGCGTCAGACTTGAGTGTTTCTGGTCGGACTGTACGTACCTGGCTTGGCTAAGGCATTTCTGCATATCAGAGACCCATTAGAATAAAATTCCTCTTGAGGATTTCCTAGATTGGATGCCTCATTCAGACCTGGTTAACACATAGTGTTGCAAAACGTACTTGGCTTAGTACGCTGGTCCAAGAGAGAAGTAGTCATATTCAGGGTTGAAGTTTAGACCCACAATTGGATGATTTCTAGATCTTCCGTTCGACTATTCGCTCGAATGGCATAGAACCCAGGTTTGAATGCTATAACCCACATCATTTTTAGTTGTATAATCCTTCCGGATGTCGAGTGGTGTATTGAACTTCCAGGGCAGGGTGCTATGCCGTAGCCTGCCAATTGTAACCGCGCTTATGACGACTCGTGCCTCTCAAGCTGTAACTGTACAACATGGGATGGCCTTAATAGAGACTCCTCTGACTACTTTTAATTTTTAGACTTTGTGATCCCATAAAGTTTCAAAACTCTTCATATTTTTGGAATTTATAGAATTCCATATACCACAAAGAATGGCAAAAGAAAGAACGAACGATGGCATGCTAGGATATGAAAAGATAATTTCCTGCTTTGGATCTTTTTTCTTGAACATGCATTTAGTCGTTTATATAATTAAATACTTAGAAATACTTATCTCTTAGAGCGATACCATGGTTTTCGACCAATGTTGTTCACCCATCAAATGGGCCTTCAAGTTGGTTTCCTCGTTCAGGTTCATGAAAATTTTCATCAAACTACATATGGTATGCCCCCTGTCCTTTTTCATTACGAGCTAGTAGTGGAGGAGGACAAGTGTGGAGTTGTCATGCAAGACTTTGTATATGACCTTCGGTTTTAGCTCATTGGTGCGGACTTGAATTGGTTGGAACCCTTAGGTTAACTGATAACTTGGTCATGACTTTGTGCATCTTGAACTAACTAATAACTTAATCATGATTTGTGCATCTTGAGCTCATATGTTTGATATGAGTTCGGAGGAAGAACATAAAGAATCCTGCAGAAAATTCTGGCCTACTCTATGAATGGTAAAATGGTAACAATGTCTTCCACGTATCTCAGAATTGAGTTCTGCAAAATTCTACAGAAAGCTTCCTTACATTTATGATGATGTATGGCAAGAAACCCAGTTTGCTTTGAGTAGATACAATTTAGTATGGGAAGTTGGATGTGTTGCTGGGACGTGCTACTTATGATGACTTGCTGGAGGTGCTTGCCGGATTTGACACCGTTCTATCTTCTCGAAAATTATGGAAAAATATCAACATTTTATTTCCACTTCTTATATTTCTGTGCATATATGGCATATCACTAGAAAGAAAAAGAAAAAAAAATCGGCAAGGCCTTGAAATCTTCATTTCCCTACAGCAGTGTAGTTTTGGCAGGAATACAGCTTTAACTATTTTCATATGTAAAGCTGGAAAGATTTTCTTAGTAGAAAACTCTAAGATTTTGACACAGCGATTTTGGGTGTCTTAGCTTTCATCTTAAAATGACCTTGGTACAAAATTCATCTGGAAGCCGGTTTTTTGTTGATAAATTATTCAAGGGCGTATAATGGATTTTTGGCACAATTACATTCCTTTAGAGCTTTGCACGAGCACTTGCCCTCGGTCAGAGTTTTGATGGACTCGAACTGAGCTAGACAAGAGATATATGAGTCAAACTTGCTACGAGGTGTTGGTCAGCATGAAACTAAACCTGCCTTTGCTTCCTATCTTAGATGTGCTTCTCCCTGATTCCTTGGGTAACCATCTCTTGGAATCACGAATTGAGTTGTGAACAAAAATATGCTAATAATTAAATTAATAATAGCTCAAACCAAAAATCCTAAGCGTTGGTGGTTAAATAAAAATAGCGGTAAAGAAACAAGACTCTTCCCTTTTTGTAGTTGTTTGTGCTATAGCATGATCGCTATGATGTGTTTTAAAACCATCATAATTCATTTTGGGTTCGAAACTCTAATGGAACTCGAAACTAGTTCTGGAGTTGAACTTTTACGCCTTTTCTAGGGGTGACTCCCCCCCCCCCCCCCCAATTGTACTTCTCCTCGTGTTGAGACCATGCCATATTTTTTAGAAAGGTTGTGTCATTGTCGGAATTACTGGCTCCACAAAAATTGTGTTGGACTAAGTTAGTACAATGTCACAGAATCTGAAAGGAAGAAGGGATGTTCAATCAACACATGTCCTCTTTGCAAAATAATAACGAATAGTCAGGTCCGGCTCTTTGTTTCATGGTAAAGCAGTTTAAATTTTTTTAAGTAATAAGATATTAGAAACCCTCCCTTTTTGTTCTTTTCTTAGGAAATCTAGGCCTTGCGACAAAACTCTTATCCACATCACATGGAGTTGGTGCTCATGATTCTTCAATCAATAATAAAGTAATTGTGACCATCGTCCTCGTTTTTGTTGTCGCTCTTGGATAATTTTTTTATCATCAAATCAACATTAATTTGGTCCCAAAATGTCTCTTTTTAAATCTTACGACGTTCTCAACATATCCTCAGAAGGAACCTTCCTCGAAATAGGTCATTTTGACCTTCAAAATACCCAAAACATCCATAAATGTCAATATAGGAAAGTTGCGCTAGGCCTTCTTTTCTTTGCCATGGTGAAACAACTTGGAATTAAATTCTTGAATTTGGACACAATTATCTTGATAGACTCACAAACGCACTCAATTAAAATTACTCCAAAATTCCTTTGTTTGATCACTTTTTGCCCAAAATAGATTCACATGTCAGTAAAATAATTTGGATGGGGGAATATGAATTCACTCGCAATGAAATCACCAATTGTTGGAACCGAATTCGTGCAAATCCGCGAACGGAGACGAAATCTAGTCGGACTTGCCCATGACCTCCGATGAGGGGAAAATAGGGTTGATTAGGGGTGTGGTTGAATTCGGGAATGACTGCTTACATATCCCTAGGAAGGAAAATCAAACTATGTGTAGTTTAAAGGAAGAATGGTGTGAACCATCATTGTTGAATAGCCTATGGCAGGGCATTGAGAGATGAGTTCTCCATGGACGTGTCTATGCATAGACGGCGGTGTGATGGTCTTTGCCAGGCACAAAGAGAATATGTGTGTCATAGAGAATATCAGACTTAAAGAGAAGTAGACATGAAGTCTTGATGATTTCAATTTAATCTTAGTTATAATGTATTGGTTATTTTGTGTGAATTTTGATACTTTGGTTTATATTTTCAATATAGGACATTCGAATTCCTCCAGAGAAAAAACTGATCAAATAAACAAAGATGTTCATGAGTCCTTTAGCTTGATCGTGTCATATTTTCAAATTTTTCTACCAAGTGGTTATTTTCTGGTGATTAAATAAAGGAGCAGTGCGCGGTGCTGCAAAAGTAACGTTTTTGGGCTTAAAAACGTGGATGATCAAATTATGGGCGGATTTCCTTATCACTTTACGATTATGTTTCCTAGTTTATTTAAATTTACTTTATTTTTGTAGTTTTATTCTAAGACCTTTTGTAAGAAAAGATTTATAATTGAGTATTATAAATAAGTCGTAGTGGCCAACCTTATTCTTTTTTTCTATGCAATTTTGGAGAGAAGAGTTCAGGTTTCTTGGAGCTTTTCAGACTTTTACATTCAAGATGTTTTCACTCTTTTTTCTATTCAATAAAATTCCTTTTGACTTTTATTATGAGTATGTGTAACTAATTTCCTTTTGCTAGGGCGAGGACACGAGCCTTAGCATGAATATGTAGTCTTTATTTAATTGCTTATGATATTATACCTACATACTTTGAATTATTAATTACTGTACTTAAACTATCAGTTGGCTTAATTCTTAGCTACCAATATTTAAATAAGTAATTAGATGCAATTTCCGTTGGAATGTTAACCTAAAATTGAGGAATGCATCGCGTGGTTAATAATTGTAATTTCACCTAGGGCGAATGCCACGTCTTAGGGGTTGCATGGTTTTTCAAAGGGTTTTCACAAAGCATAATGAGTCATGCATGTTTATATTTGACATGAATGTGACTGACAGATTGCGTGTTTGATATATGTTCTAATTTGACTGCCATAAGTAGAATATGCACCAGGAAAACTTAACCTTCCAAGATGTATGTGTAATTTAGAAGTAATTAGTAAAATTACATAGGATTGTTAAGGTGACGGCGGAACCCTAGTGCTTTCATAACTTGTTTTTAAGCCTTTCGGCGCAAGTGGTAAAAATCCTATCATGTCCCCCTAATAAATACTCAGGCTAGTGTAGAGGGATCTTGAGAGTTCTTGTAGGGAAAGAAATCTTCATCAAATCAGGAGACTATCTAGGAGGAAATCTAGGATAAGATACCCAATCTTCCTAAAATCATGATTGTATCGCCTAATCCCTAAGATATTCTAATTTGACCTTAATTATGTTTTCTTACTTGGGAGACAAGTAATATCTTTAATGAAGATAATGCAGCATGTATTGAACAACTCAAGAAGGGATACGTCAAAGGAGACAACACCAAGCACATTGACAACAAGAGTATCAGAAGATTGAAGTCAAGCAAATCTGTTCCCAAGACAACCTGGTGAACCTCTTCTCCAAATCACTGTCGAGGATGACATTTTGGAAGCTTGTTGAGGAACAGGTATGTGTAAACTTTCTGAGTTGTAACATTGTTAGTTCTCTTTGGAATTATGTCAAACTCAGAGGGAGTATCCCGAAGTATACTCGCTTGATCTTAATGTACTCTTTTTTCTACGATTAGGAGGATTTTTCCCTTTGGGTTTTTGCTACTTTACCAGGTTTTGACGAGGCACCTATCCTGGGTTGGTCATGTCCCTGATATACATCTTATAGATGTTTCATTTGACTTTGCACTTTCTCACGCACTTTTTCTTCGACTATGGACTTTTGTCCCTCCTCGGATTTTACCATAGCCATTGGGTTTTTGTGAGAATTAGTTCCATATGTAAGTTCCTTTGTCTGAGACTAGGTGTTCCCAGAATCAATTCCGACAAGTCGACTTCCTCAACTTTACTTGATGACGAATCTACTTAAGTATTTACACACTTAAGGGGGAGTGTTATAGATATTATAGTAAAGTGTGATTGTGTAAATCCAAGATAGATTTGATTACTAGTTCTTGTGATAACCCGTCCCGATACATATATTATTTAAGTAATGAATTGACGAAAACACCCATTCGGGGTCATGCACGTGTGTGTATGTATTTGTGTGATGGCCAATAATGAACTGCCCTCTATTATTGGGGCCAATCAGATCCTTTGGGATCTTTTACTTCTGATTGGTGACCACACACTCAAGCCACTCTCTCTCTCCCATCCGTAGCTCCCTCTCTCCTCTCTTGAGTTCACACACTCTCTCTCTACCATATATGTACGACATACCTATAACCCTTGCAAAACATCGTAGATCGAGGGAACAAAGACCACCATCGTGATCCTGAGGTCCTTGTGAGCACAGTGACACCCATTTCAGGTATGAACTCTATCGTTCTCACGTCAAAAATCGAGCATCGAAATGGGCACTGTTCATGAACTTTTTCATGGTTGATTTTTAGGACAATCTGAGATCACCACGAGCTTTAGAAGGTCCCCATGAGGCTCGCAGACTATCATTTGCAAATCTTGGACGTCGGGATAGCACTGCACGAGTTTGGCCGGTTTTGGAGATTTTCCCCGACGAGTTTTCAGAGGTTTTTCGTGATTTTTAAAGATATAGACTTGTTCCTCATTTGATTTAGAGCATGTAGGAAGAAATTTCATGAAAAATGGTGAAGAAATGGACGAGTTATAGCTAGTTGCAGGTTTCCGGCGAGAGCTCCGGCGACCAAGGCTGAAGACGACGCGTGCCAGGCACGTGCCGCGATTGGGGGCGCAACCCTGGCAGGCGCGGGGGCCCGAGAAAAATTATTTTGAAAATATGTTGATGTCCGTGACATCAAGTAGGTCGCGTTGGTATATTTGTATGCCAAATTTGAGCTATGTATGAGAAGTTATTTCCGTATTTGCGTGTATGTGCTTAAATAACGTATTTTTAGTAATTTCTCATATAGGTGAGACTTATTCTGAGGACGAGCGTAGCCAGGCTAGATGTGGAGGCTACAACCCGACGACTTATCAGTGAGTGGGCAGCTATTTTTTCGTATAAACCTATATATATATAATGATTTTCCCATAATCAGCTTTTAAATGAAAAGTACGTTTTATCACCATGCATATAACTTAGTATTGATGCATGAGTATTCAGATATACATTTCATGCATATGTTGGTGCCGAGGACGCCAGGTAAGTACCAGGTAGGTACATGCATTGATAAGAAAGAGCAGACGAGATATGATGTGATATGTTAGCTCATAAACCTGCACATATTGTTAGTACTCACGCCTAGAGTTAGGGGCACAGTCTTTCACGTGTCGTTCACCTCTTGCACCGCATGCTCGCCTTGGATCCAAGTTAGGTGCATAGTCGTATAGACCACCTCTGAGTGGGTTCGACTCGTAGGTGACCCGCGATCATTCGCACAGTCTTCACGTGATTGTAGCACTAGAGCATTCTTATATTGATACAGTGATGCGATGATGACCTCATGAGGATATTGATGTATGTGCAGAGTATATATATGATGAGATTGAGATGTTATGAGCTATATGTACAGCCGAGGGCTGAGTTGATATCTCGTACCTATATGGTTATCGAAATGCATCGCATGGCATGATTTATGAGATTTAGAATGATATTGAAACGCGTTGCATGACATTTTATGAGATACATTTGATAATGTGTAATGCTGAGCATGTTTGAGATATATATATATATATATATATATATATATATATATGTATGTATATGTTATTTTCTGGGAATTTATACAGGTTTTACGGTGAGGGGTTATACTTTGAGAAAAGAAGAATTTTGAAAAGATTTGTTTTGCTGACCCACCCTGTGGATGCAAATTTTCTCCTCTTTGATCTTGGACAATTTTGCACCTACAAAACAACTAGCACCTTAGGTTAAGGCCAAAAGCCTCACGCACCCACGATGAGTTGGGGGGGGGGGCTTTGGCCGGAGAACCTCCAATGCCAAAGTTAGAATTTTAGAGAGAAAATGTGTTTGGAGAACTTTGTGAATTTTGCAAGAGTATTTAGGATTTTTGGTAAGAGAAATGGGATTTTTGTAAGGGAAAAAAAACCTCCCTTTGGGTGTGAATGGGTCCCTATTTATAGGATTTGGTTTGGCTTTTTCTCCTCCTCCTCATGCATGGCCGGCCCCTCAAGGGGTTTTTGAATTTGATTCTTGTCTTCAATTAGCCCATAAATTGGCTAATTAAATATGGAGTATAATTGGGTGGTTATGGGGGTTACTATTTGATTTAATTTGGACAATAAAGTGGGAAATAAGTGAGATCAAATGCATGGAGGAGGTGGCCGGCTATACCCTATTTTGGGGTTAAATGGGATATATTTTGTGGTTAAGTTTTGGTTTTAATTAGCCAAATTATGATTAATTGGCTAATTAAACCTAAAGGGAAGGTTTTGGGAAATATGAAATGATTATATTATTTAGCTAATCTAAATAATAAAATGGAAAATATATAAAATAAATTAGGTTTGAAGTTGATACCTATTTTGGACACTTACACCTTGGTCGAGGGATAATTACCAGCTGCCTGCGCGTAGAAATCTCGGTATGCCCCCAAGGGTAATTTTGTCTTCTTTTGTCAAAAATTCACGTGTCGCCTTGTGATTATTTTTGGTTCCACACACTCAATTTTGTTTTTTGCCACTCCAGGTTCTAGATAGCTAGAGTATCCGTGATGGCTAGCGAGGACCATTCGGCAGTTCTGACAGACTCATTCTTATGTAGGACACCTGTTGGTGTTATTCGAATTTAATTATTAATACTTGACTGCACTTTGACTTAGTACGCTCTGGTTCTGTATAAGTACTATGATAACTCTCTAGCACACTATCTTATCTAGGTTGCTAGTGGATTGGTTTTAATTAGCTCGTATTCTGTTAATGATTCTTGCTTCCGCACTGTGCACTTGGCTACGTCACACTCACGCGACGGCCAGCACGCCCCACTTTCAAGTCGGTGTGTGTCAGTTCTTCTTTCCCTACTAGGATTATATTTCCTTGAAGGACCTCCTTATTACTGTAAATAAATAAAAGTATTGCGTAGGAACATAACACACCTCAGAGTATCACATATTTCTCCACTCTCTCTCCCTTGCCGCACCCCTCCAACTTTTGTTAGATAAATTGGCCACAACAACTTTCACTCAGGTGACTTGAAAACATAGCCTAAAAAGTTTATACTGTGGTTTCCTTTTTGTGGGTCACTTTGAAAGTTGAGTTTTGCTTTACAGTCTTTATTTAAAGAAAATTTTAGTGGATTACTATTTGACGCGTAAATGCATATATAATCCGTATTTCCAATCATGGTTGATTGCCAATATCATTTTCGATATTCATATAAACAATATCCACCACACAACTCCAGTGTCACCACCCAAATAGTGTATCTGCATATTTGCCAAATACTAAAATGTACAACTATATAATAGTACACTAATAACTTTGAAGGATTAATAGCATTTAATTTCATCCTTATTTTTATTCTCCTAAATGTATTTTGGTCACATTGAAAAGCAAAACTTGTTCCACCTCTGATTGTCCGTCCCAACCATTCAATATTTTGGTAGTGGTACCTTCAAACACAAACACAAAGAACGCTGAACTAAATGCGCATTGCACTGAATTCCACACACCAACACTATAATGTGTATATATTAATAATACTTAAGAGAATAAATTATCTTAAATCCTAAAACTATTCGGAAATGTAGAGCGACACTTGAAAATAAATTTTTTCTTCACTTGTATAATAACGTATGGCTTACTACTATGTGTTTTTGGAGATATTAAATTCTCTCTTTAAAGAGACCTACCTACACGTGCCTTTCTCCACCGTTTCAGCCCACCACGTACCCCTTGATTCAACTTCTTCTCTGCACCCAATACAAAGTTCCAGAAGCATCCATCTCCATCTTCTTCTTTTTCTCATATATATGGTTTATGGGTTTGTCAAAACCACCCTCAAAATGTATGTACAACTAATATATAATTAACCAACACCAAGACCTTATAATAACAATTTTAAACAAAAAATACAATGAAAAAGTAATGTCATTCCCACTCTTTAATTTGTGGTGTTGCATTAGTTTATGTGTGGGTTATTTAATTAAGAAACAAAATATTAAATTTGGAGTGGAGGCTAACAACTTAAGAGCATAAATAGCAGAAGGCGAAAGTGTAAGGAGAATAGGGAATTCTTCCATTTACATCTCAATTTAATTTAAATCTCCCGTGAAAAAGGAAAGTACAAAAAAAAACCCACACCTTCAGTCTCAACCAAATCAACCCCATCCAGAAATTTAATTAATTACCAAAGTCACAAGTAATTAAGTTAATTACTTAATTACTTACTCTCTGATCCGAGTGATCTGAGGCCTCATGGGTACTCTCCCTGTTCTCATCAGTGACTCGTACCTGATGCTGATCACTTCCATCACTACCTCCTTGCTTGTTGTCAGCAGTCGTCTCGCTCACGTCCACCCACTTTTCACTCTTTTGGCTACAGCTACAAGTGTTGTTAGTATTGTCGCCAAAAGATGAAGACCTACTTGACATGGGTGTGGCCAAGAAAGTTGGCTTAGCGTCTCCGGCCATGATCACCAAGATTTTCTCCTCGAATACCGGTGGGACTTTCTGGGCGGACTCGTCGCCTTCTCCGGCTTCCAGGTCCCGCTCTGATCCGTTTTCGTTGTTTTCGAGGTATCCGGAGAGCCTCCAGTAGGAGCATGCTAAGATCAGAAGCGCAAACGCAATTAAACCCAACATGGCTGCCAGCCCACCGAACAAGTAGGGCACCGGGGAATGCCACGGCGACCTCTGTGCCGTCGTCATCTCCGGTGCTCTGGCTGTCACGTTAAAAGGCTCTCTCCCTGCCATTTTAATTGAATCAAATGTGCGTGTTTTGAACTTTTGATGAGGTAATTTTTTCAGCTAACAAAATGTTCACAAGAGAAGCAAATCAAGCAAAAGATAGAATAGATAAGAAAGATTTGAGGGTGTTGTGCGTTGAGAAGTAGAGATGGGGGTGGGTGTTATATATAGACAGAGCTAGGGTGGTCTAATCTGTGGGAGTTAGCATTTTTATTTTGTTTTTGTTTCGAGATTAATGTCGTCATTTTGCATGAGGAAAGGGTGGGGCAAAACTGGGTCCCTCTTTGTTCCTTGTTGGGATACTTCACTCATCTATGAGCACACTACAATCACACTCAGGGTTAGATTTGGTATTTAGATAAGTTTTCAGTGGAGAACGTAATCATGGGACGTTTGGCAACAAAGAAAACGAAAATAAAACAAACGAAAAGTTATCTATTTTGAAATCCGTGTGCTGTGTGTTAACGGATATGGAACAAATTAACGTACATGTTATTGAGTGGCTGGTCCAGGAATTTAAGGTCGTGTGATCCCAATATAATATTTAAAAAAATTAAACAATAAACTACAACTTTTCATTCATAATTTTTGTACAAACAACATTACGAGCAACAAAAATTAAATTTGTTTATGATAAAGTGTCATATCTAAAAATGTGTTATGATATTCATGGTCTGTGAAGACTGGATAGGTGATTGGTGTTGGATGGTGGTGCCTTCGGTTGGGTGGGATGGGGATTGGGGAATGGCCCAATGGGAAGCAATTAGGATTGGGGAATGGCCCAATGGGAATCAATTAAAGGGTTATAGGAAGAATTGGTAAAGTGGGCTCTTTGGAAAGTCAGGCCCCTACCAAACTCAGCCTCTCACGTAGAGGGTGTTTTCAAACCCATAACAAACCACACCGTTTCACTCAAATGGCTTGGGTAAAACGACTTTGTCTAGCCAAGTCATTTAAAAAAGAATAATTAGTCTTCTTCTTCTTCTCATTTTGCTTCTGGTTTGTTGAATTCTAGAAAAGAGTGTAGCAATTGCTCCTCTCCTCCCTTATCTGCCCGAACTTGGGTGGTCATCGGAGGTCCCCACAGCCACTTATCCGAGCTTTTGGGTGGTCCTGGGACCACCCAGGTCCCTTAATAGATCCGCCCCTGATGTTATCCTACCGTACAATTATGGTACATCACGCAGATTAATCATAACCAATAAACTTTATGTATAGAGTAGTTTTGCCTATGAGCCCGGATGACTATCAATTATTGATGCAAGTGAAAGGTGTCGAGAATTCACATATACGACAGACATTAGTCTCTTTCGGTATTAGTCCTCATATCTTTTGCCTGAGAAATGGACAAAAGAATCAGGAGACAGTAAAGTTTGCAGCGTTTTGTAACTTGGTTGATGGGAATGGAGGGTTTATATTGTTGTCAGTGTGTAGCGCATTGAAGAATACAGTAGATGGAACATCATATTGGTATAGAATAGTTAGGATAATATCATATAAGAAAACGCTTTCATTCCATCATTGGCTTTGTCATAACTGATCATTCAACTTTGTTGACAAGATGATGCATGCGATCATATGTTTTAGGAATGTTTTTTTTTTCAATTGTAATCAGCTGGGAATAAGGAGGACCCTACAGATTAAGTACAACAACATAATTCATCCAATATCTAACTTCCTCTACTTGTTTTGAGACATACATGCATGCATACATACATACATATATATATATATATATATAGGGAATTGTTATTGACACTCTAAACTTTCTATATTTAGAAAGAAAAATACAATTGTGAGGAGTGTAGAATAAGATTTTTGAAGTGCTGTTTGGGCCCAAAACAGCGGTTTGGGCCGAGAGAAGTTTTTCTCGGCCTAAAAGAAAGATTTACAGTTTGGGCCGAGAGAAGTTTTTCTCGGCCTAAAAGAAAGATTTACAGGAACCCTAGGAACTAGGTAACACTAGGACACCAACTTTTCCTTGATTTAAGGTGAAAAACATGCCCTAAAACAAGGAAAAGAGAAAACATGCCTTAAAATAAGAAAAAGAGAAAGGCAAGTGGCTTCTTCATGTGTGACTTCTTCACGTGACTTGGTTCCAACAAGAGAGGATTCAGATCCTATAAATACAGAAGCAATGGCAACATGATAAGAAAAAAGACAACACAACACACAAATCTGCCTTGTGCAATTTCTCGCTCTACGCGAAACCTCTCAACACCCTTGAGAATTTTATTTTCTTTTCCGCCCCCATACCTTCAGTTTGGATAAACAACACTGTGGAGGCAACCGGTAAACATCTTCAGTTTGGATAGACAGCACTGTTGCCGTAGAACCAACCGTCCGTGAAGCATCTTCAGTTTGGATTGACAGCACTGCGACAAGGTCGATTGGTTATTTATCCTAGTCTCGGCCGGTGAGGATTTTCAAATCCCCGTCGACAGAGGTCATCTCATTAGCTTCCTCGGCGAAGTGAGGTGTTACCAGATTACTACATTCGGCACATTTGAGGGCCGAATTTGGATCGTGAACTTTGTAAAAATAGCAGCCTTGTCTTCAGGCTCTAGAACCCGAAGGCCGAGAGGTGTTCCTTCCTCGGTCGCAATTGCAAGATACAGAAGTCAGCCGAGCGCATCCATACCACATTAAGACATTTTACTCGTCGGCCGAGCTCGGCCGACGAGTTGGCACGCCCCACACACATTTGAAGGACTTAGTTAGTCTACTATTCACTCGGCCTGCGTGCCACGTAGGCTCGGTGATATCTGTAGCCAACATTTTGGCACGCCCAGTGGGACCCAGTGCTAAAACTACAAAGTTCATGCCCGTCGAGACTCGATCGCTCAAAAAGAGAGTAGGGATGGGAAAATCTAACACCACTCCAGTAATCCGCAATACAGGTTCCGAAAGCTCGTCACAGGCGGAAGTCCACGACGCCGCAACGCCTCACTCACACCGAGAGAGAGAGAAGTCACTCTCGGTGAGCCACCTCATCACACTGGAGTTCTCACAAAGGTTACAAGAGACAATCTGGTCGAAGGGATTGTGGAAGATTGTGATGAGGATGGGGGCGATGCTACGGACCCACCGTCCTGGTCATTTTTCAAGAGGCGATTGGACGAACAGGCTCGGAAGTTCGAACAAACCGTCGGCCGAGACGTACAGTCGGTACTAGACGAAGTACGACAACAAAGTGCCATGCAGACCAAGTTGTACGAATACTTGGTACACATCACACCAAACTTGGGGCCGACCGAACGACCGAGACCATCTTGGCCTAAAAATAATATCGCAACTGCATCAGCGGCCGAGGTCGGACCTACTCGGTTTAGAACACTGGATCTAGAAAAGAAGAGCGGATCAACCAGTTCAACGACTGACTGTGGCCCCAGCATACCCGCCGTGAATGCTGCAGAAATCCAGCGAATGATCGATTCGGCTTTGAAGAAAGGGCCGAAGTTCCCCAAGTTCATCCATCCATACCTGGAGTTTGTGGAGCATTTCGAGTACCCAAAAGGTTTTAGGATTCCGGACTTCAGTCTATTCGCGGGGAAGTCATCCTTGTCTTCTTTGGAACACGTGGCGCGCTTCACCGCGCAATGTGGAGATGCCAACAGTGATTATTATAAATTACGGTTGTTCAACTTCTCATTGACCGGGCCAGCGTTTGCGTGGTACATCAACCTTCCCTCAAATTCGATCCAAAATTGGGAGGAGTTGGTCGAAAAGTTTCATGAGCAGTTCTATCGACCAGGAATGGAGATGTCGGTGTCCTCACTGGCTAGGATGACTCAAGCATCTGACGAGTCACCTATGGAGTACCTAACAAGGTTTAAGTCGGCTCGAAATTGGTGCCGAGTACCTCTTCCAGAAGTGGAGTTCGTCAGAATTGCTCTTAATGGCCTCGACTTGGAATATAAGAAGAAGTTCCTAGGGGCGAACTTCCGCGATATGTACGAATTAGCCCAACATGTGGAACAATACGAGTACTTACTCCGAGAAGAAAAAGTATCAGCATCTTCAGCCAGAGGAACCATATACAAGAATCCTTTGGTCAATTATGCCGAGACCGAAGGAGACGGCACTCAATATGCCAGTATAGATGCGGCTGAAATCATCATCGATAAGCCGTACATCTGTAAAGCTCTGGCCCATACTAAAGATGCCAAACCTCGCTTAGCCCCGGAAGACACAACGGCCAAAACATCCAAAGTCTACACTTTTGACATCACCAAAGCCGACGCCATTTTCGATCAGTTGTTATCGGCTAAGATCATTAAGCTTCGGCCGGGACATAACATCCCAAAGGCCGAAGAGCTGAAAGATAAGGTCTATTGCAAGTATCACAATTCAAGTAAGCATACGACCAACAATTGTGTAGTGTTCCGTGATACTATTCAGGGATGGATCGACAAAGGCAAATTAAAATTTCCAGAAAAGCAGATGGTTGTTGACGCTAATCCGTTCCCTTCAGCAACGGTTAGCATGGTAAACGCCCATTTCCCAGGGAGCAAGGGCAAAGGAAAGGCCGAGTTCGTACGGCATATTCCGAGGCAAAACTCCCAGCCACGGCTTAAGATCGACCCAGCTTGTAATAACTCCTCAACGGAAGTGACAGGGCCCGCAATTGTCCAAGCCAAGGCGGAAGCTAGTAAAGAGGAACCTGAGAAACCAAAGATGTTGTGCAATCGCTGCAAAGTACAAGTGGTCGAAACCAAGCCACAGGCCCAGCAATCTCAGGTAACGACGCCACAACAACTACGGCCGAACAGGGCAGAACCTCGATCAACGATCGCGAGTGTCTCAACCCTGCCAAAAGCACTCGGCTTGGGTCAGCAACATAAAGTGTTCAATAGACTTGGACCCCAAATACAGGCCGGGGGATCATCTTCGGTCAGGCGACGACTTGACTTCAATACCTCATTCTACAATGAGGATCATTACGCACAAGGTACCAGCGGTTCTGGTTTGATAGCTAAGCCGAAAACCTTCAAACCACCAGAGACACGCGACCAGCGTTGGTACACGTACCATTCAACAACCGGCGTTTACACCACCCTGTCCAAATCTCAGAAGCGACGTCGCCAGAGGATCGATTGCATGGCTCGCCGACAGGCAACCCAAAGTTCATCGATTCCCAAATGGCAACCTAAGGGTACAAACCCTGGAGATAAGCGTCCACTCCCGGCAATCATGACCGAGTTACTCAAAGGGAAGCGGGCTACGGCCCCTGACATCGAGACGGCCTTCGAAGAGTCCGACAAACGGATCAAGATCCTGCTCCGATCAGGAGAAATGAAGGCTCGGTTCGAGAAACTTCAACGAGAGTCGGATACAAATCCTCATCCAACACCGACGTCCGAGCCGCTGATCCAGATACGACGGAATCTCCATCCTCCCTTTGTTGGCGAAGCCCTGCAGTATATGTTGGAATTCCATAAGACACACTCCGCCAATGACTTGTACGGCCTACCGAAAGAGTGTCAGCAAGTCCTCGACTTAGCCTTGACTTCTCCATGTGCCGAGCAGATCATTCAAAAGACTACGGACCCGGCCATCAAGGCAAGATTCCAGCACATACGGGAGGCTCAGGTGCTTGGTTTTGAGGTGGACCCATACACAGATCTACCACCCGCCGAACTTCCCTTTTCCTTCGATGATCTTCAAATCCTAAGGTATCATTTCGAAGTCTTCTCAGCAGTAGCGCTCTTCGGCCTCACGGCTGATGAACATGAACGGGTAAGGCGCCTCGACGCGTATCTGGACACAAGGAACGCTTTAATTGCGTATCACGAGCAAGGCCATCAATCCACAACTGCCTTTGCCCCCAGTGTGCTCAAGGGTGACACCCGAGTCAAGGCGGCCCCGAACAACGAAGTACTAATCGCCAATGAGAAGACGGACGCTCTCACCGAGACTACTCCAGAACAGGCAGCTTCGGCTGACGCTCATTGCACAAAGGAAAACGACTCACTAGGCCCTTCTATCCTGGACAACATGGAAATCAGCATGGTCCACGTCTTACCCGCCGAGTTTCAAACAACAGCTCCCCACCTATCATCCTTGGACGGCGATGTCGTGGCCGAAGAAGCGACACAGGTCGAATTTGTCCACACCGAGGAAGGAACGAACAGCCAAATAGACACACTAGCGGCACTTTTCGCTGAGTTGTTTCCCCGATCCCACACTACCAATTTACAGCATCTAAAGCAGTTGTATGTCACGGCTCATATTGAGGGCTACCCAGTTTCTAAGGTGTTCGTCGATTGTGGGGCAACGGTCAATATCATGCCCGTATCCGTCATGCGCGCTCTGGGACGGTCACACGATGAACTCATTCCATCAGGAATCACTATGAGCAGTTCGTGGGTGACCGATCCCAAACCAAGGGAGTATTGCCTCTGGACGTAACCATAGCCATTCGCAATCACATGATTGCATTCTTCATTGTGGATTCGAAGACTGAGTATAACGCTCTCCTTGGTCGTGATTGGATCCATCAGACTGGTTGTATTCCATCTTCCCTCTACCAAGTCCTCGTCTTCTGGGATGGCAAGACGGTCATCGTCCACCCGGCCGATACACAGCCGTTTGAGGCCAACATGATTCAAGCTCGTTATTATGATGATCACGTCGGCTACATCACCCTTCACGGTGTCAATGAGGAGGGCCGGCCGACGAAGATTTCCGTACAAAAGGCTATCGAGGTAGCCGCCGAGACTGTTCACCAGGACTCGGCGAGACTCGGATTAGCCGCTTTCTTCCCTACTATTGATGACTGACGACAGCCATGACCGACGCCAGGCCGCAGTCTCTTCAACCATGGAACGACTGCTGGCCCACTGGTATACAGTTTCCAGCCAACCACACTCCGGCGTTAATTTGGTCGAGTTTCTCGCGGAGGGAGACAATGGCCCGATGGTGTCTCTAGATAAGGTCCAACCTGCACCAGCCGAACTCGAAGACCATCGGCCTCAGGTTAAGGACCCTTTGGAAGAAATCAATGTTGGGACGGCCGAGGAACCACGGCCTTTATTTATCAGCGCTTTGTTGCCCCAACCCATGAAAGCCGAGCTGCGTGATTTATTGAATGAATTCAAAGATTGTTTTGCTTGGAGTTATCACGAGATGCCTGGGTTAGACCGAACGCTCGTTGAGCACGAGTTACGCATTAAGCCCGGCTGCAAACCATTTCGTCAGCCCTCTCGACGATTCTCGACCGAAGTTCAGCTTGGCATAAAAGACGAAATTGTTCGCCTTTTGAATGCCGGATTCATTCGAACAGCCAGATATGTCGAATGGTTGGCAAACATAGTTCCTGTCCTCAAGAAGAACGGCGTTCTCCGCATTTGCATCGATTTCCGGAATTTAAATTTGGCAACCCCCAAGGATGAGTACACTATGCCAATGTCAGACCTCTTAATTGATGCGGCCGCCAGCCATGCCATTTTTTCATTTATGGACGGACATGCCGGCTATAATCAAATTTTTATCGCCGAGGCCGATGTCCACAAAACTGCTTTTCGATGCCCGGGGGCACTCGGCACGTATGAATGGGTCGTTATGCCATTTGGCCTCAAGAATGTCGGCGACACATACCAGCGAGCCATGAATACCATCTTTCATGACCTCATCGGTACAACAGTCGAAGTATACATTGATGATGTTGTGGTCAAGTCCAAGCGTCGGCAGACACACTTAGAGGACCTCCGCCAAACCTTCTTACACATGCGCCGGCACAACCTCAAAATGAACCCCGCCAAGTGTGCTTTCGGCGTCTCAGCAGGAAATTTCTTGGGATTCCTGGTCCATCACCGTGGCATTGAGATTGACGAAAACAAGGCCCGCGCAATTATTAATGCGCCGATCCCCAGAACTAAAAAACAATTACAGTCGCTGCTCGGTCAGGTCAATTTTCTTCGCCGATTTATTGCCAATTCGGCAGGAAAAATGCGAGCTTTCTCCACTTTGCTAAAACTCAAGGACCACGACAAGTTTGAGTGGGGCCCCGAGCACGACGACGCCTTCACCCAAATCAAGATAGCCTTAACTACCCCGCCTGTCCTTGGTCCGCCCCGCCGTGGCAAACCTCTTAAGTTATACATATCTGCGGCCGAAGAATCCATCGACTGCCTTCTAGCACAAGACAACGATGCCGGCCGCGAACAAGCTATTTTCTACCTTAGCCGCCACCTCAATACTCCCGAGATCAATTACACGGCTGTTGAGAAGCTCTGTTTAGCATTGTTCTTTGCCGCCTCCAAGCTTCGGCATTACATGCTCCCATCCGTCACTCAAGTTATTGCCCAGACTGATGTCATCCGTTACATGCTCACTCGGCCAATCGTCAAAGGTCGAATCGGGAAATGGACCATGGCACTATCCGAGTTCAATCTACAATATGTTCCTCAGAAGGCCATCAAAGGCCAAGCCTTAGCTGATTTCCTGGCCCAACATCCGTCTCCGTACGACTTCGGGGGCAATGATCTCGAAATCGGCATGGTGGAAGCGCGGGCCAATTTTTGGGTCATGTATTTCGATGGCTCCAGCACTTCCTGTTCGGCCGGTGTAGGCATCGTCATTCAGTCTCCCGAGCACCATCGATGGTATTTTTCTTTCAAACTCGACTTTAACTGCACCAATAATCAAGCCGAATATGAATCACTTGTCATTGGCCTCGGCATCCTTCATGACTTGCAAGCACCCCGCGTCTTGGTTTTCGGCGACTCTGAACTTGTAATTAACCAGCTCAATGGCATTTTTCGTTGCATGAGTTGCACTCTAGCTCCTTATCACATGGTCGCCAGCTATTTGGCCGAGTCTTTTGATCGTATCACATTCGAGCACGTCTCCCGGGTCCATAATGTCGACGCAGATGAATTGGCCCAAATCGCCTCCGGCGCGCAACTCATGGGGGGCAAACGAGGACGGGCGATACCAGTCGTACGACGTTCATACCCGGCCCTGGTTAACCAACAAGTTATTAGCCAGGATCGTGTGATCCGAACACGAGTAATGTCATTACCATCGCTACTGGAGCGAGGAGACCCCGTCGAGATCTGTGCGGTTGAAGCATTACCAGATCCAGATGATTGGAGAGGCGCAATCATGCGATACCTTGATAATCCTGATGGAAAACACGAACGTAAGACGAAGGTTCATGCCACGAACTATGTGTCATACCAAAACGCTCTATATAGGAAGAGCGAGGACGGCTTGTTGTTGTTGTGTCTCGGCCCCAAAGAGGCCGCACAAGCAATGGCCGAAGTCCATGAAGGAATATGCGGAGCCCATCAATCCGGTCGAAAGATGCGTTGGTTGCTTCGCCGACACGGGTATTTTTGGCCGAATATCTTAAAAGATTGCATTGAGTACGCACGGGGATCTGTACAGTGTCAGATTCACGGCCCTATACAGAGGGCCCCGGCCGAATTATTGCATTCGGTCACCAAACCATGGCCGTTTCGGGGATGGGCCATGGATGTCATCAGCAAAATTACACCATCATCTGGCTCGGCGAGGCACGCATGGATACTCGTAGCAACGGATTACTTTACCAAATGGGTGGAAGCAAAATCATACGCCGGATTGACATCCAAAGAATTGTGTGATTTTGTCGAACAACATATCGTGACTCGATTCGGTGTGCCAGAAACAATCATAACAGATAACGGCACGATCTTCACATCTGGCCGATTCAAGGAATACACAATGAACCTCAAAATTCGGCTCGAGCAATCTTCACCATATTACCCACAAGCCAATGGGCAGGCCGAAGCAAGTAATAAAGTTTTGATAGGGATTCTTGAAAAAATGGTGAGGGAACAACCGGGTATGTGGCATTTAAAGTTGCATGAAGCGCTGTAGGCCTACCGAACGTCACCAAGAGCAGCCACGGGAACGACGCCGTATGCGTTGACCTATGGGCATGATGCCATGTTACCAGTCGAGTTAAGTGTCAATTCACTACGAATGATAGAGAACAATAGTCTGTTCAGTGATGAGTATAGCCAAGCCATGAGACAAGAGTTGGAAGATCTGGAAGGTGTCCGTCTTGATGCTTACAATTTATTAGTAGCGCAAAAGAAAATCGCCGAACGAGCGTACAATCAGCGAGTTAAACTGAAAACGTTCGGCGAGATTTGGTTTGGCAGACGGTTTTACTAGTTGGACTAAAGGACCCGAGGTTCGGCAAATGGTCGCCGAATTGGGAAGGACCGTTTGTGGTCCATAAAGTCCTCGGCAAGGGGGCATATTATTTTAAGGATCGTACCGGTTTAGTTCATAAATTGCCAATTAATGGGAAATTCTTAAAAAAATACTATCCAACAAATTGGGAAATGCAGGAATGAGGTTTTTATTCAAAACAAAAGTTACAATCCTAAGGTGACAAAGGGAGATAAACTTCAAGAGCCGCCTTTAGTTCTAGCCACTTGGATTCCCCAAGTGTGATTTCGGCCTGTCGCACCCTTTTTTCCGACCTCATTCTCGCGAGCTGCCTCGCGCCGGCTGCAAGACTAGTCAGTTCGGCTTTGTTCGCCTCGAACGTCGCTTCAAGTGCTGATACGACCCCGGACCTCCGGCGCTGAAGCACTGCTATCTGGTCATCAAGGTTCGCCAACTCCAACCTCTTTTCCTTTATGATTTCTAGCTTCGGTTGGGCGGCCTCCTGAACAGCTTCAGCAGCCCTCAGAGCATCAGCAGACTGAAGGGCTCTCTCAAAAGTGGCGAAAAAATCGCGAGTCTTCTCCAAAATTAAAGACAGTTGGGTAATGGTGGCATTATCCAAATGACCTTCAGAGGCGAAGGCGTTTAGACTTTCCCCAATCTCGTCGAGCCCGTTGCGTTGAAGGACCTCCGAGGCCGATAGGGAAAGGAGATTTTGCAGCCGAGTGAAGACGGAATGATCAATTGATGCGGTGGTAACCGTTACCGCTGGAGCAGAGGAACCAGCCCTACCGAAGGTGGAATAGAATAAGGCGTCGAGTTCGACCTGCCAGGTAAGCTGCACACAAAACATAAGTAAAAAAAAAAAAAAAAAAAAAAAAAAAAAGCAAGAACCTGAGAGAGGCAAAAAGACTTACGGTGGTCAAGGTAGCTCCAGGAGTAGGGGTGGCCGAATCCACATAATGTGGGGAAAAAGTCGAGGCAGCCGGCGGCTCAGGGTCAGCAGCAGCCGAAGCTGCCGGCGTCTCAGGGTCGGCAGCGGTCGTTTCCCCTTGGTCGGCTGCATCAGAACCGGCCAGAAGAGTCTCGGCCGCCAAGATAGGATGCGAGGAAGAAGGCCGAGAACGGATGGGAAGAAGAACTTCATCATCATCCTGAGAAGATAATCGATAATCTATATTAAGACTAAGATTGAAAGATTAATCGGAGGAGGAAAGAAGTATATACAAACCTCTTCACTCTCTAAGATGACCGGTGATGTTTTTGGATACTTTGGGGGAGATTTAACGGCCAAGGGGACCGCTTCCAAAACGGGGGCGTCCAGAGTCCCTCGAAATGTGGGGGACGCAACCCGCCGAGCAGGCTCCGGCACAACCTTGGGAGAAGGATTAGCCACGGATGACGGCCGGACATGACCGATCTTGATTCCCGGCGAAGCTTGAGATGGCCGCCTCACTACCTGGCCAGAAGTTACGGAAGCCTCCCGTTCTCGTTGAGTGGCCAGTCTCTTTTGACGTTTTGGAGAACGGGGAGATTTGTCAGCTTCATCGGCCTCCTTGTGCGGCCGTTTCGTCGCAGGTTTAGTTGCGACAGCCGTAGTTGTGTCGGGGAAAAGGATGGCCTTCTTCTTCTTCTTCTTCGCCATAGTTGCCGTGGCCACCTCGGAAGGATTGGAAGCACGACCGCCTAGAAAAAGACAAATGAAATGGAGTTAGAGATCCTCGACGAAGTTAAGTCACCAAAGGGCAAAAGGGTTTTGAGACAATAAAAAATAAGTACCGAAGAGTTTGGCGACTATGTCATCGACCGGCGCGCCGAAAAAATCGCTTGTGTACGCCTCCCACCAGTCACCAAAGGTGTCGGTGCAAAGGGCTTCAGGGACGGCCGGTTTCAGACGAAACCTCTTGCACCTTTCCTGGAAGTCCGTCTCGGCGACTTCAAAATCCTTCCCAGGGGAGCCAGAAAGGCGTCCTCGGCCGAGAAGGGAACGGGAAGAAAGGAGGGGGACTGGGGCACCTTGGACAAAGCCAAGTTGTCGGGCAGTGAAATGGGGATGGTAGACCTCCCAGCTGGCTCGGCGTGCATCGCAACCGAGAGGAAGATCGCGTGATAGCACGAACGATCCCCAATGTCGGCGCAAAGTAAGATCCGTCTCTGCATCCCAGGCCTCAGATGGAAGACAGACCGACTCAGGGTAGTTCCGATGACGGCAGTTCAAAAACTCGTCATCGGATAGCTCGGCAAGGCCAAAGAAGAACCTGAAAATTTCTTCGGCCCGGTGGGGAGGAATGGGTCGAGTCGCAAGTTGAAGACCGAGCACCTCAGCCGGATGGAAGGATGAGAGGTCAGGTCGAAGTGAGGCGAAGTAGACCTGCAGCCAGAGTTGGAAAATCCAGAGAGGCCCACTCTGCTGGGGGTCGATAGTGGCCGCAGTCGTCTCGGCCAAACAGCGGAATAGGTGGGCGAGTATGGCCGGACTCAGGGCCAAGGACTTGCCGCTCGCCAGGGCTTCGGCCACTGGCAGATTCTCCACTAAACATTTGTTTGACTTGGGACAACAAATAAATTTGTTGTACCAATAGAAGAGGAAAGCCTCATGTTCCCCCTTCCTACCCACTTCTTGCCCTTAGCCGGCGAAATGCCAGTAAAGGGTATTATAGTTAAAGAAATTCTTGAATCGCTTCTGAATTTCTTCCTTGGTGGCACTGGCGCCCTTGTTCTCCTCCTTCAGGGATTCGGCAGCCCGAACCTCAAGCCAGGCCTTCAGATCAAGTCTCTTCGGGTAGCCGGTGAGGGCAGCATCGATTGTAAGGCTAGAAGGGGAAGTCCCCAGAATGGCCGAAATGTCGAGGACGGTGGGGCCGGCCGGGCCAAAGGGTAGAACCATCGTATTGGTGGCCGAGCACCAGAAGTTGAGGGCCGCCAACAGCAGCTCTTTATCCATGGCAATTTCCACGGTGGAAAGCCAGATGGCATCATAAATGCCCAGTTTCTTCCATTGAGCACCATGAAACTCTGACATGCGCTTTACCCAGACTGGCCAGTTAGCCGGAGTTGAAGGCCAAGAACCTTGGGGCTTGGCCGAATCCCATTTGGCCCAGTCAATACCATGGAGCAGGGGGGCAAGGCAATGGTTCTTGCATAAGCCGGTGATGGAGGAAGGGACGGTCGCTCTGAAAACCGGTCCAAGCATCTGGTGGCTGACACTCAGATCACTTTCAAAGCGCAAGGATTTTACGGAAACCTTATCAAGGATGTCCTTGCACTTCTCGCATTCGGTAGTAAGCTTGGAGGATAGGGATGCCATTGAAGAAGATTGAAAAAGTTGCAGAAGGAATTGGGAATTTTAGGATTCTTTTGGGCGTTGAAGATATGGAAGAGGAAAATCAAGAAAAGCTTGGGAATTTTGGAAGCGTAAAGAAGTCAGTGGAAAAATTCTGGGTACTTATAGGCATTTTGGTAAGAAGATAGAGCGTTTGATTTTTAAATTCGGATAAAATCAATCGGGAAGAGCGCCAATTTTTTCCGAATATTTGAAGAGATCCAGGTGAAAAGACCAAACGTCCCGCGTACATTACGATGCACGATTGCGTGTGGCGGCGAGCAATAATGGAAAACGGTTCAGTAGCCGCGCGTGCTGTCGATAGGGTTACTAAGAGCATTGGGGTGTTACACGTGGCAAGGAAAGTCAAGAGACACCGATCGATCGATCTCAGGATCAACGGCTGCAGAACTAGAGGCGTTCTCGCTCCTTCAAGGCCGAGCTCGGTCATAACCAGCGACCTCAGGAGCGAGGGGGCAATGTTTGGGCCTAAAACAGCGGTTTGGGCCGAGAGAAGTTTTTCTCGGCCTAAAAGAAAGATTTACAGGAACCCTAGGAACTAGGTAACACTAGGACACCAACTTTTCCTTGATTTAAGGTGAAAAACATGCCCTAAAACAAGGAAAAGAGAAAACATGCCTTAAAATAAGAAAAAGAGAAAGGCAAGTGGCTTCTTCATGTGTGACTTCTTCACGTGACTTGGTTCCAACAAGAGAGGATTCAGATCCTATAAATACAGAAGCAATGGCAACATGATAAGAAAAAAGACAATACAACACACAAATATGCCTTGTGCAATTTCTCGCTCTACGCGAAACCTTTCAACACCCTTGAGAATTTTATTTTCTTTTCCGCCCCCATACCTTCAGTTTGGATAAACAACACTGTGGAGGCAACCGGTAAACATCTTCAGTTTGGATAGACAACACTGTTGCCGTAGAACCAACCGTCCGTGAAGCATCTTCAGTTTGGATTGATAGCACTGCGACAAGGTCGATTGGTTATTTATCCTAGTCTCGGCCGGTGAGGATTTTCAAATCCCCGTCGACAGAGGTCATCTCATTAGCTTCCTCGGCGAAGTGAGGTGTTACCAGATTACTATATTCGGCACATTTGAGGGCCGAATTTGGATCGTGAACTTTGTAAAAATAGCAGCCTTGTCTTCAGGCTCTAGAACCCGAAGGCCGAGAGGTGTTCCTTCCTCGGTCGCAATTGCAAGATACAGAATTCAGCCGAGCGCATCCATACCACATCAAGACATTTTACTCCTCGGCCGAGCTCGGCCGACGAGTTGGCACGCCCCGCACACATTTGAAGGACTTAGTTAGTCTACTATTCACTCGGCCTGCGCGCCACGTAGGCTCGGTGATATCTGTAGCCAACAAGTGCCAATAACACTTCCCTATATATATCCTCTATTAGTTTGTTAATTTTGTAGTTAAACTAAGCCATATAAAGAAAATAGTTAAACGAAAAATATATTTGCATAATAAGCAAGTGGCTGATTTTGTTGGTAATAAGTGTTCCTTTTCAACTTATTGTGTCATGAGTTCAAACTATCTTCGTAATGTTCTTAAAATATCGTTCAAAATTCTTTTAAAATATGTCCTCCATGCTAAATCTCCAACCCATAACTCCAAACATCAATATAATTCTTTTGGATACAAACACAATCTCCATACTCTAAACAATACATAATCACACAATAACCCGACCTAAATCAAGGCACGTTGGCCGTCACGTGAGCGTGACGTAACCATGTGCACAATGCGGAAGCAAGATTAATAAGAGGAATACAAACGAATTAAAATCAAACGACTAGTAGTCCAAGCTAAGGTAACGTGCTAGTGCGAGAATTAAGAGTATTTACATAACCAGAGCATAAATAAACTAAGTGCAGTCAAGCAGGAAAGTAATAAGTTCAAGTAACACCAAAGGATGTCCTACATAAGGAGTGGTCTGTCAGAACTTCTGCTGGAAACCTCGCAGCCACCAAGGAACACTACCTAGAACCTGGAGGGGCAAAAAAACAAAAGCGTGAGTGGGCAAAAACAAAGCTTTTCAAAACCATTCATTTCTCAAGAGTTATAACACCTCTCCGTAAAACCTGTATAATTTCCCTAAAATAAAGTTTATACTCATATACATATATATCTCAAAATCATGCCATGAAAATATGTCATGCCAAAGTATTGCCACTGAATGCTAATCGTAACTCAATGAGTATGAATGAATGTCAGGTAAAAAAATCAGCCCTCGGCTGAATCTATAGCTCATATCAATCTCAATCAAATAATATGTATCTTGCACACAAATCAATACCACCTCTAGTGGTCTGCACAACATAACTGAATATATAATAATATGCTATAGTGCTACGATCACGTAAAGACTGTGCGAACAATCGCGGATCACTTAGGAGTCGAACCCACTTATAGTGATCTATACGACAGGACTATGCACCTAACTTGGATCCAAGGGGAGCATACGGTGCGGGAGGTGAACATCACGTGAAGGATTGTGCCCTAACTCTGGGCGGGAGCACTAACACATCACATCACATCATTCTCATCATAACCATTATATAAACATACCTGACACTTTCCTGTACATTTGCAGCACCAATCATAAATATATGCAACAATTAACGCATAGTAATATAGGCAGATTCTTTGCATGGCGTTTCAAATCATATAATCATTCAAATTCATTTTCTGGGAAAAACAATAACTATATAGGTATTTACGGAAAACCAAAAGCCCACTCACTTATATGTAGCTGGGTCATAACCCCCGTGCCTAGCCTGGCTACACTCGTCCTCTGGATAAGTCTCTCCTATATGAGAAAAAACTAAATAAACGTTATTTAAAGCACATAAACGAGATTCGTAAAATAACTTCTCATACATAGCTCAATTTTGGTATTTGAATATACCAAGGTGATCTACACAACCTCAGGAACATCCCCAAATTTTTAGAAAAAAATTTCCAAGCCCTCACGTGTCGGCCACGGGCGGCCACGTGCCTGGCACGTGTAATAGAACAGTGACGATGTTAGGAATATTCCACAAAATATTTTGTTAAATACCAATGGCAACCTTTAAAATTAGCTAACGGCGTTAGCATATTCCGTCAACTTTGACGGAATATGCCACCTTCTTCTCCAACGAGTCGCCGGTCGCTGGTGACTTCACCAGTTTCTGGGTAAAACTTCAATTCACTATATCTCGTTCGTTTCTTCACCAAATCTTATGAAATTTAAACCCTTTTGAAGATCTCAACAAGACGAACAAAACCATACCTGCCTCGACCCCCAACTCGTCGGGGATTTGCCGGAAAAAGCCTCGAAAATCCATCCAAAATTTGAAACTCTTTGTTCTCGTGATCCCGACGTCCAATTTCTTCCAACAAAGTACTCCAACCTTCATAAGGACCTCCCTTAAGCTCCCTATGAGCTTGAAATTCCCTAAAAATCACGTATTAAAAAGTGCATGAACAGTGCATGAACGGAGGTTAAGATTTTCACGTGAAAACGAAGCTATTCTTACCTGAAAGTGGTACCACTCGACTCGTAGCACTACGAGGAACACAATGGTGCACTCAAAACCTTCGGTCTATAAAGTTTGAATGGGTTTTGGGTGTTGTCTGTACGAAAATGGAGAGAGAGAGAGAGAGAGAGAGAGAGAGAGAGAGAGAGAGAGAGAGAGAGAGAGAGAGAGAGAGTGGTCCAAGTGTTCCCAACCAATCACAACCAGGAACTATTGGGTCCAAACTAATTGGATTTAATTTGATTGACCCAAAACAAGGTTAAACCACGCCACACAAATAACGTCCAGGAGTAATTTTGTCAATTCACATCAACGATACAAAATTTCCAAGACGGGTTGTTATAATTGGGACATAAATTGCAATAAATAAAATCATTTCGATGTACAGCCTAGCCAACCAATATTTTTCTAGAATTGAGTTCTTCAGACATCATGGTAGTTGATATTTTAATAAGTGCATGGTAGGACCACAGCTGGACATCATAGACCGTCGATAAATACATAGAGGGTTGAAGTATCACTAGGAAGAAAAGGAAGAGCTTTAGCAATGGGGGGGGGGGGGGGGGGATGCACAAAAGCAGTAGTTCTGAAAAAGAACAGGAAACTGCTGCTTTTCTAATGGCTAATATTTGTGATAAACAGGGAAACGGTTTTTGGCTGATGCATGTAGTGTTACTGCTTTAAGTTGATTCCAGTGTTTGCTCACACGCAATTAGCACTTCCCCCTCTTCTTTTTTCTTTCTTTTTTTTTTTCCTGCCTTGTTCAGTTTTCCGCAGCCCCTATACTTTTAAGTTAAAGATTTAGAAAATGACAAATTATTTTTGTTATTTCCGTGTTATTTGCATATACTTTTGGGTTCACTTCAATAATGTCTATATCCTTGCGATTATAAGAAGATGCATATATAAAAAGACGACACAAGTATGTAATTTATCATTTTTTTAAGTGAAATGAAAAAAGATTCAATAAGATTAGCTGTTCAGTAATGCCCGCATACTACTTTATTAATAAAAAGCACAATAAAAAATAATTCAAGTGGGGGATGAAGTCAAAACCTGCAAAAAAGATCAAGATCAACGGCAACAATAATATGGTAAAAAAGAAATATCACGAGCATGGCAGAGCCTACAAATGCCGGAACTATAGACCACCATTGATAAACATAGTTTTATGCTGCAAATGAAGGTAAAGTATATGCATCCTGATTATTTCCTTCTCGATAAATATGTGTGCAAATATAGTTTTATGCTGCAAACAAAGTCACCATAAATAATTCTTCCATTATATCATAAGAAACTAAGATACCGTAAGAAACTTGATTTCCTTCTCGATAAATATGTAGCATATATATGTGTGATGTTTGCTGATTTTTTTTTTATCCAAACTTTGAGTTGCATGCCCTTTGAGTTATATCCTACTTAATTGCTCATGCACATAATATACATATATGGTGAATATCATCAGCGTGACTCAACTGGTTTCGTGGACATGTATAAACAACTAAACTAATTAATAAACAGAGGAAAGGGTGGAGTCTGGGACCCAACAAGAAAATGAGTAGTAGTACTACATTATTTTCCCACTATATTATGTTTTCCCTGCTAGTGGCATGTCTTTTTGTTTGCAACTAGGCATTGGATAAGTGCCATAAGAAGCCAATGGCGTGCAACAGCAACCTATATACACAAGCACATAAACACTACCTTCATCCTTTGTCTATCTGAGAAATTTTAGCATACAACAGTGGATGAATACTCGTAATTGGGGACATTCTTAATGGGGTCTCACTTAATAAGAAATTGTTTTGTAGAACTATCATATGATTTTATTGTTGCCGTTGATTGTTTGACATATCTAACTTATAGATTAATGAAAAAAAAATTCTTACGCACCATTCATTATGAATGGAGAATAAAATTGATATGTTACAAACATAAATCATATTAATTAATAAAAATTAAAAAAATACATGCGTTTATTTATAACATTTCGATAAAAATAATAACAACACATGACTGTGTGGAATAGAAAATTACTCCCAATTGGCAATGTTTGGAGGGGTCGCACCTCTTGCCCTTCCTTCGTCACCCTCCACCACCCAACGTACACGTCAAGGACAATTGGATATTCCTCCTAAAACGATACATCCCACTTTATTCAGTTTTTCGATATTATTCCATTAGGATTAAATCTTATCTTATTGCTTGTTTATGTTAATAAAGGGGCCAGGGTTAATAGAAAATAATTAGGACGAACAAATCCGAACCAAATCCCACTCCGGAAGTGATGATGATATCATTAGTATATATGTTGGGGTTGGACCATACCAACTTTTATTTAATGATGTTATAACATTAGAGTATACTAAACCTACGTATCTCTCTATCTTTCTTGTAATATATAAGTTAAACTGATGTTCCTTTATCTTATTAGTTCTTGTGATGTATGTTAATAGCATGCTTCCCCCTTTGAGTTGGAACGTAGGTTTGCTGCCGGCTTTTTAAAGTTCAAACCCTATCGCATCCCAAAATTAATAAAAATCTTGTCAGAAGCTTCTCTATTGAATTAATCAGATTTAAACCCCCAAAATTTAAAGTGTTTCAAACATTTGTGCTTTTTAGGATTTTGATTAATAAGGTGTTTAGGCACATTAGGCCACATCAGCATTTCACTATTTATCAAATTAAAAACTATTATTATAATTTCAAAATTGAAATTTTATATATTACTTTCAAAGTGTTTTAGTTGTGGACATTTTTTTAGGAGATCATCTTGGTTTTTCATTCAAAATATTTATCCATTATCTCGTTTATATATTTTTCGTACAAAATATGATTTATTCGTAGAACTAAAATATAGTTTTTGTTGTAAGCCTATTTGACTAAACGGTATTTACGACAAAGAGGGAGAAAGGCCAGTGGCAACAGAGAGAGAAGAGAGAGATGTAATTATGAGATGTGTGTTGTATCACGCATTATGCCTTTATTTATAGTAGTAGGGAAGGTTAAATCTTTACTCTAATAGGATTACAACTCTAATAGGAATTTAACTACTAAAGAGAATATACAAAGATACTCCTAGATAGACTAGGATTTATGCAATCACATTCCAAATCCAATAGAACCGCAACACTTCCCCTTGAGTGTGTAAATACTCAAACAAAACATCGCATCAGATCTTCAACAGATAAGGTAGAACAGTTGATGAAGTCGTCGGCACAACGGGTGAATGTGAGTCTCAAATTTAAAAGAAAGTATGCACTGGTAGTAAAAACTCACAAAACCTTGCTATGGTACAACCTAAGGTAGGAGAAAAACCCATAGACTAACGAGAAAAGTGAGAGAAGTATGCATCATGTCTAAAAACAAACATTAAACAAGACGAAAGTAGTGAACTCAACGGAGTATGATCATCCCAGGATGAGTGCTTCATTAAAACCTCGTTAGGTAGCAAAAACCCAGTGGGAAAAATGCTTCTAATCGTAGGTTAAAAAGTACATTAAGATCAAGTGAGTATGCTTCTAGATACTTCCCATAAGTTAGACATAATTTCCAAATAAGAGAACTACAAGCAATTCAACTCAGATAATGTACGTATACTGATTCATGGGACGAGCTTCTGAAAAGTAAACTTGGGCAATGACTTGATGAAGAGATCGGCCAAGTTGTCTTAAGAACGGATTTGCTTGATTTCAATGTTCTAATGATGTTGTTGCTGGTGAGAATAAAAGAACTTCGATCTTATGTGCTTGGTGTTGTCTCCCTTGATGTATCCCTTCTTTAACTGCCTGATACATGCTGTATTGTCTTCAAAGTTCGTTTTAGAAACGTCAATGACAGAAGTATGACCACTAGTGCTTCGAATATGTTCCATTACTGCTCTCAACCAAAAGCACTTACGCGATGCTTCATGCAAGGTGAGAATATTAGCATGGTTTGAAGAAGTCGCAACCAGTGTTTGCTTGGTAGACCTCCAAGATATAGTAGTGTCTCCAATTGTAAAGACATAGTCCGTTTGAGAACATGACCTATGTGGGTCAGACTGATAAGCAGCATCTACGCAACCAACGAGCAAAGAATCAACTCAAGGACCGAGGGGGAGGCGACTCATCTCAAAGATTAGTGGGTGTAGAACAAGCCCAAATCCGTCATACCCTTAAGGTAGCGAAAAATGTCTTTAAAACCATTCTAGTGTCTGCGTGTAGGTGCATTGTTGTATCTAGTCAAAAGATTAACAGCAAAGGAGATGTCGGGTCTAGTGCATTAAGCCTACTACAATAAATTACCAACTGCACTTAGGTATGGACATCCTTCTTTGGATGGAAGGGATCTCGTTTAGCGTCTAGAGTCCGAACAATCATAGAAGTACTCAAAGGCTTCACTTTATCTTCATTAAAACATCACAACACTTTTTCAGTGTAGTTCGATTGATGTACTAGGATTCCATCCGAACAATACTCAACCTCCAAGCTAAGACAATATCAAGTTTTCTCAAGATCTTTCATCTCAAATTCTTATTTCAAGTGAGTGGCAATTTCTTCAAGCTCTGAGGAAGTTCGGATCAGGTTCATGTCGTCGACAAAAACTACAACAATCGCAAATCCAGAATGTGACTTCTTTATGAACATGCATGGGCATAGTTCGTTGTTCACATAACCCTGACTTGTCAAATATTCACTCAAACGGCTATACCACATCTGCCCAGATTGTTTCAATTCGTAGAGTGACCTTTCAATCTAATCGAGAAAGTGTTCCGTGCTCTAGAACAATTTGAACCAATTAATGGAAGTCCTTCTGGAACTTTCATGTACATTTTCGTATCTAGATCCCCATAGAGATACAAAGTTACCATGTCCATAAGCTGCATGTTCAATTTTTCAGAAACTACCAAACTAATAAGGTAGCAGAACGTTATGATGTCCATTACGGGAGAATACGTCTCGTCATAATCAATCCCAAGGCGTTAAGAGAACCCTTGCACTACAAGGCATGTTTTGTATCATACGATTTCATTTTTCTCATTACGCTTCCTCACGAAAACCCACTTATAGCCCACATACTTCACATGTGGTGGAGTAGGAGCTACAAGCCCAAACACCTTGCGTTTCGTGTGCAAATCGAGTTCGACCTAGATTGCTTGTTTCTAGTTTGACAAATCAGTTCTACATCAACATTCATCAACAAAACGTAGTTCAATTTCATCGCTAAGCATGATGTCAGAAGCAACAGTATATGCGAATGCATCATTGACAATCATCTTATTCTGATTCCAAACCTCATCCAATACTGCGTAATGAACTGAAATGTCACGATTCTTGGGAGTCCGGTATGTCTCATCTAAGACATCACCATAATTTTGAATAACCTCATGCGTTGGAACAGATGAGTATGCAATGGTCGGATTGAGACTAGGGTTACTAGTTTGTGTCATTTGCCTCTTCCGAGGTTATGAATCCTTTGAACCAAGGGGCTTGTCACCCTTTAAGGTAAAAGCAGGTGATTGGCTAACCGCTAGTGTACCGGGCTGCGTGAGAAGTGCGGCCACCCCACCCTTGGGGACGGTTTGGCATTCCAAGGTGGCTTTACGACGTACATTAAGTACATACATCCTTGTAGGTGCGTTTACAGCAGGTATATGTGATCTTGTCACCTTTGCTAGGTCAGTAAAGGTATCCGGCATGCTTTGAGCGATTCTCTGAAGATCTAGAATACGTCGCACTTCAGTTTCAGACTGAGGGGTGCGAGGATCTAAATGAGACATAGTGGGAGTAATCCATGACAATTCGCGACGTTCTACCAGAACGTTAGTGATCGTATCTCCTCTTAACGACGAGAAGACTGTCTCATTAAAGTGACAATTCACAAAACGTGCGGTAAAGAAATCTCCTGTCAAGGGTTCTAAGTAGCGAATAATTGATGGCGAATCATAACCGACACCATTTTTCTCTAAGGACCCATTTTGGTAGTGGTGGCGGCGCTATTGGCACATAGATTGCCCACCCAAACAAACGTAAATACGAGACATTATGCTCGTATCTAGTAACCAACAGTAACGGTGAATGAGGTTGGGTAGCGGTAGACCTCAAGTGGACCAACATAGCTATGTGCAATATTACATAACCCCAGGCAGATACCGGCAAATTGGTTTGCATAACCAAAGTCCAAGCTATCGTTTGAAGGAACTTTATGAAATATTCTACCAGGCCATTTTGGATGTGAACATAGGGTACAAGATGTTCAACTTCAATCCCAACAGACATGTAATAATCGTCAAAGGTCTGTGACATAAACTCTCCAACATTATCTAGTCGAATTGACTTAATCGGATAATCAGGGTAGTGAGCCCTAAGCTTAATAAATTTTGCTAGGAGTTTTGCAAATGCAGCATTACATGTGGACAATAAGTAGACATGTGACTATCGCGTCGATGCATCAACCAACACCATGAAGTATCTAAATGGTCCTCATGTTGGTTGGATAAGTCCATAAATATCCCCTTGAATCCTCTGAAGAAACTTAGGGGGGTTATCAATAATCTTTATAAGTGAGGGTTGAATGTTCAACTTCCTTAGGGAGCATGCTTTGCAAAACGGATGGCCAAGATAAGATTTCAAGTGATGCCCATGTGATGCTTTGAAGATATGGTGCATTATATCTCGTCTGGTTTGTCCCATTCGATCATGCCAAAGCAGAAGAGTGCTCTGGAACTTGGCCATAGGGCTGGCCATATGATGGGTCTTTACGGATCGAATGGTTGCATATAACCCACTCGGGAGACATTACAGCTTCTCGTGAATACGCTTTTAGCCATATTCATAAAAAGTGATATGAAGAAATTCAAAACCACTCTCTTTAGTTGTTTCAACATGATATTGATTATCTCGAATATCTCCAAAACTTAGTAACGATCTTCCAGAACATGGAGAATAAAGTGCCTTTTTAATGGTTAATTCATTACCATTAGACAACATAATGCGGGCCTTTCCGTATCCTTCTATCAGGTTGGGTGGGCCTGAGAGGGTTTTCAAAGGTGCATTTTTATGTACGAAGTTAGTACAATAGTGTTTCTCATGCAATATGGTGTGCGTGGTGGCACTATCAGCTAGACGACTAATTTCTCCACTCATCATACCTAGAAATAAATTAATTGAATTGGTCACATGCATAAATATAATTCCATTCATTCAATTATTCAATTTGAGAAATAATATCTAGAAAATAATTATCCATAATTCAAAAAAAACCAAAATCAAACAAATAATTCCGAAGACTTAGAAAAATTGTTCGAAAATTAAACCATAGTCCTAAAATTTAGAGGGTTGGGGTTGGGGTTTAGTCACTCTAGTGGGTGTAAAACTCCCTAACATGTCTCAAAAAAATAAAACTTTATTCTTCCATGGGAGCTGATACCTCCTGAAAATCTGAAACCTCCAGAGTTGCAGTAGTATCTTTGAGAAGTTCTGCAAGCGCAAAGTTAGTCTCATAATAAGAATGATACTTGGCAATATCCTCAGGGATAGCTCGGCATATGCATAACCAATGATCCTTTGATCCACAATATAGCACATGTCCAATTAGTGGAAGCTGAATGAAAAGTAGCTTTTCCCTTGTTCTTGAAGTTTAGGGCCTTAGGGGCAAAGGGTTGGCACTTTTGGGTCAACTTTCTTCCCTTGGGCAGGCCACTGTTTTTTTGACCTTGGGCCCGTGGTGGGGTTTGCCGCCCATTTCCACATCAACAAAAAGATTTTCATCAATTGTGGTTGCTAGAATTGGTTGCATGCGCTTCAGGCGGAGCGTTTGAGCTAGTGGGTCAAGCTTGATTATTCTTCATCAAAAGCTGGTTCTGCTTTTCAACGAGAAGGAAAATAGATATCAAATCCAAAAGTTTGGTAAACTTCTGTGGCCTATATTGTTGCTGTAGGACAATATTGATGGCACTGAAGGTCGAATAGGCCTTCTCTAAGAGATCATGTTTTGTTAAGTCCTCATTACATAACCTAAGCAGTGATCGAATTCGACAAACTTTTGAGTTGTATTCATTCACAGACTTAAAGTCTTGGAAATGTAAATAATGCCAATTGTGCCTTAATTTAGGTAGGTAAATGCCTTTCTGGTGATCGAAATGATCGGCCAAAGCGAGCCAGAGGGTACTCTATGAGGTAATTGGTCTGCAGTACATCATGGATATGTCTGCGGATGAAGATCATGGCAATAACTTTATGAGCTTAGTCGACGGGCTCATCGTCGGTAAGTTCTTCTAGAGACTTCCAGAGCTGTGAAATTGAGCTTATTCAAGTTCGACATATCCCTACAATGTAGAAATTGAGCGTACAACAAAAAGTGGTTAATCATATGGAAAGCCATATATATATATATATATATATATATATATCGTAGAACATTTGGGTTCTATAGACATGTATTGGTTTAATTTAAGCATGAAAGTTATGGGTTTCATGTGGTAGTTTTGAATGAAAACTTCGAGTTTCAAAGGTACTAAATTTGAAACTACAGGTTAGTTCATATATAGGGGTACTTGCAAGAACACACAATACAATATACAATAAAATATAATGGATTTGTGAATTGCTTCAGGAACCTAAGTGTGAGTGCTTCTGGACTACAAAAGATAGTCAACGGTTCAAAAGAAACGAAATAATTTATTGAATAGTTAATTGCCAAAAGTGAGCTTCAGGCCAATAATTTTGGATTAATTGTTAGATTAATGGACTGCTGGTCACTTTAATTAATTCAATAGATTGGACCATACAGGGTTGATTATAGAAGCAAAAATAATTATAACATTCGGGTTAAAATTATAGAGAATGCCAAAAATTGCATTGGGTTCGAAAACTATAGCTTAATATCGGTGAGCTTGGGTGCTGTGAGTAAGGTAAGGCCCTAAAAGGGCTTAGTGATGTTGGAAATGTGCCCTAAAACCAATCATATGATGATACTTTACGGACATTTCACATGATTAAACTAATGTAGTTTAATATCAAGGGCAAAGATTATTGTTTGAGCGGTCTCATATAAATGTTATATGCTTAAACGATAAAGTCCAAGGAATATGTGATTGGGAGAATGCGATCTAAATAGTTAGATTCATGAGACCATTCTTTCATAGACACATCCTAAACGTTCCTGATCATAGGATTGCCAATTAGGCATTGACAGTCCGTTAAGATCAGTACGTGCTATGTCTTCTCTCAGGGAGAGTGACTAGTCTCGAGTCATTGATGTGAGTGACACCAAGACAAGTACGTAGGTGCTCAATAGAGAATGAGTTCACTGAACACGATCAACGACGAGTTCTCACATTCATGTCACGTGAGAACTCATGGTTAGGATAATGCAAATTAGTCCTTTGACCTGAGGCATCATAGTTGTCTTGTGGTTAGGTCCTTGATCTTTGATCGTGTCAAAAGGCATTCCTTTGGAGTGTCCACAGCATGGTTGGGGTCAAGCTATCTAGTCATGGAGACAAGTGAATGCGCAACAAGGGATCTCTAACCTTCAAACCGTTGAGGGAGAATACTCTATGATATGATTTAGAATCTCTGGCCAGAGTATGAATGAGATGTTGGAATGCGTTCCAGATCACATTCAAGGTAATCATATAAGCACGAGATTCACATTGGATAGTAGACATGAATAAACTATCAAGCCAAACAATGTGGTCAAGAGTATTGTATTAGAGAAGGACCGTATTGCATTTGTAATCCTAAACTGAATAGGTTCTTTACCTCTTCTGATTAGCTTGGGTAACCATGATATGCTGCTAGGTGTCACTCATGGTTTGTGGAAGCCCTAAACGTGTTTAAACACTAAAGGGAGAATTGAAAGTTAGTTTCAAATTCACAATCGATTTAAAAGAGTTTGAATCGCCCACTGCCTCGCTAAAAGGAACCTAATGGATCGTACACCGTGTAAGGTAAAGATTGAAGATTCAACGGAGATGAGTAAGAATAATTAAATGGTTTAATTATTAATGGCAAGGATTAATTAATATGTTAATTAATCAAACGAATAAGTTCGTTAAAGACCTCGGGATAGTTTTGGACCTTAAGGCCCAATGGGCTTCGAATGTCGAGTCCATTAACTTAAGTTGTATGACAACTTAATGAATAATGATTCACAAAGACCAAATTGCCCAAATTAATCCCTAAGGCCGGCCATATTGTGAAGGGTAGCAAACTTGGACTTATTTACAAGTTTGCCACTCAAATGAATTAAGGTATAAATTTGACTTTATAGCCAAAATTCATTTAGGTGTTTTTTGGGGAAATTGGAGAGAAGAAAAGCTCTCCCTTCTCTCTAAAATGGCCGGCCACTTTGAGGAAATTATCTAGCAATTCAACTTCCTCAAAGTCACTCATTTCTTCTTCATCTAACCTTGGTGTGGAGACTTAGAGGTTCCCAATTTTGGGAACTTGGAGAAACCATTTCATCCAACCAAATCCATAGATCTTAGATGCAAGGAATGAAGGCCCTCTCTTTGGGTGATTAGCCTTTGCTTATGCAAAGAGGAATCTACAAAGGTATTAATCTCAACTCACTTGTTTTGAGTTGTTTAAAGGTTCACCAATCTACTAGGCTTTGAACATTCATGGGTAATGTTTTGTTTTTAAGTATATGCAAGCATGATTCCGCCTTTAATTTGTTAATTGCATGCTAATGATATTGCTTAAATGAACATGTTTCTCCAAAATAATCCTTCAAGTGGTATCAGAGCCTAGGTCTAGTAGTTGGTGAATCCCTTTGGGTTTTGTATTTCATAATATGTGATTTAAAAGTTGTAAAATGTTACAAGCTTTATTCTTGTTTTATGAATGTAAATTTTGTTGGAAAATTTGGCATCTCAAATGTTGTAGATGTAGTTCATATGAGCATGAATATTGAAGCTAAAATTTGGTGCCAAGAATTTTGGGATTTTCGGCCAAATTAAAAGGGTGATTTTTGGGTTCTTGTTTGTCTTGTTAAAATGTTTTTCAAGTGACTTTTGGAACCCCTAAGTACCCTAGTTTGGTTATATGAAATTTCCCTTAAGCTTAAATGGTTTTGGGATGTTTTTTGGGTGAAAAATCATCATGGAAAATTTTGAGTTTTTCATGAGTGTTCTTCATTGTTCTTGACATTTTAGCCAAGAACAAAAAGGTTTGGTGTTTTGATTCAAAGTTTTGAATTATTTCATAAAGTTTTGTTATTAGATATTTTCATATATTTATTAATGATTAATATTTTTAATGTTAGTCAAAAACTTTGAATATATGTTAGATATTTGTTTGAAAGGTGTAAGAAACTTTAATGGGTGTGTAAGGTTTAAATCCCATTCACACACACCATGCATGCTTTATGTCAAAACTACAAATCAACACACACATCACTCCCTTTCATCCCAAGGCCGGCCACTCCCTCAAGTGGGAGTACTTTTGGGGCTTTCATGCAATTACATAAAGTTTTGATACTTTTGTGTATTTGCACTTTGGCCCAAAAGTTTACGTTTTTACGTTTAGGTCCAAAAACGCTAAAGGACAAATTGTTTTGCTCCTTTAATGAAGTTTTTACATTTGTGGAAAATTTTGGGTTCTAGTTGTGATTACATGAAGTAGTGTACTTTTGTGTTTTTACAAAGTGACCCCAAAAGTTTTAGTTTTTTGCAAAATAGCCCAAAAGTTGTGGTTAATTGCACTATGGCCCAAAAGTTGTGGCTAATTGCACAATGGCCCAAAAGTTGAGGTTAATTGCACAATGGCCCAAACAAGTTGAGGTCATTGTTTTTTGGCCCAAATTAAATAGAGAACAAAAATTGTTTTGTCTCTTTAAATGAGAATTGGATTTTCATTTTAGTTAGCTCCATTTAAAATCAAATTTTATGGATACAAAAACCAAATGAAAAATGTTGCATTCAATTTAATTAGTTAAAGTGTTAATTAATTAAAGGGTGATTATGAACCTTAGCCTACGATAATTGAGCTATGTGAAAGGCCGTTTCAAATTTGTTTGAACCATGGGAATGTGTAGATTAGATTTTGGTTGTAATTTGATTAGATCAAATGTTGTAAAAGAGCATAAGCTCTTCTTTAATTTAAAGTAATTTGATTTGATCAATTGTTGTAAAAGAGCATAAGCTCTTCTTTACTTTGAAGTACTTCTTTCTTGCTTTATATGATATGCATGAAAATGAAGTAGTTGGGTCCAACGCCCCTAAGACAACACGCCTTAATATGATTAAACACGTAACTAAAATCAATCACCATCCCTAGTTCGAGATTCAACACAAGGCTCGTGTTGGATCTAAATAAAAGGTTCATAGTCATCCTAAGGCCCTAAGGCAACTATATAGTCCATCAATGAATGCAAACCTTATGTTAGTAGTATCATGTACTCTTACTTTAAAAACCGTTTTAAAAGCTTAGTGGGAGTATTATATACAACTAAATAAATCATATGGACCAATAGTTGTGATAGGACCAAAAATGTTTTAATTGGATTAAAATGTATGTTTATATGTGATGAGACCTAAAAACCCTCAACCAAACGAATATTAAGTTGATAAGCGAGAGATGCTTTGAATGTCTCTTCGTGGCCTTCCACCATGATAGGTTCAATCGTGTGTGACTCATACACCGTATTCGTCCAGTTCTGGGGTTGCAAAGTATGTGCTTACATTCAGGAGAAGCCTATAAACATATGATGAGGTGAAAGTAGGCAACGAGTATGGCCAATAAGATATTCTTCTGAGGCCATTCTTGAACCCCTACTTGAACTAGCATGGTGGGAATGACTTAACTAAGTGCAATGATGCCAATAAGATATTCTTCTGAGGCATCATTCTCTAGAGGCCAAATTAGATGGGTTCTTACATTAGATGTAAATGAGTAAGCGTACTCTCTCATTATTATTATTACTTGCCAATAAGATATTCTTCTGAGGTGGGCTTGGTAATAGTGAGTCTCCCATACCCTACTAAGAGTTTCTTCCAAAACTCTCGAATTCCGATGAGGGATATGGAATTTGCCAAAAATAGTGGGTGGTGCTATTATGATTTAAAGACCCGGATCAAATAGCTTAAAATCAATCTATTTATATTCGTTATGTATTTGTTTACCAATATATTTGCAAACGCTATCCAATACTTGACAAAGAAAAGCCGAATACTTTAGTTTCCGGACTTAGTACTACAATTCCATAGATTGTCTTGAATGGATTGTAAAAGTGACTAAGTAGTCTCATCCTCACAATCTTCCAATTGATAATGTATCAATGAAAGAACATGTTAGATAAGTCTATCATAAAGAGGACAACACTTTTAATGTCATAATTCTTCAAATACAAAATTGTTGTATGAAGAAATAAGAGTTGCTTTGAACAACCCTTAATCAACGCAAACATTAGTGCTTGTTACTTTGTTACATAAACAAGGAACTTTTGAAGTAAGCACAAGGGCATGGACACTTAATGTGCCATGATTCTTCACTTACAAATAGTTGTATGAAGAAATGAGAGTTGCCTTAAACAACTCTTGAATGTTTGTAATTATGTTTGGAACATAATGGTTGGTTGACAAAAAATAGTTCATCAACATGGACTTATGATGATTTATGAATCATTGTATGTTGAAGTGTTAAAACACTTAACGAGACGGAAACTAGATTAGGACTTCACCTTTGTGTCCCTATCCTAATCGTTCACTAAGTTTATTGTAAACTATATGGTGAACTATAACCACACGCTCTCCAAATCGTTTGATGTGTAAAACACAATTGAAATAAGTTTCAAGAGAGATAGTGGGAGTTTAGGGACCATGACTATTGTAGTCAAAGGAGAAGTCAAATGAAGAAGATAAAATTTAACTCCAAGGGAACAAACTTTCTTTATGAAAGGATGGACATTGGAAGGGGTATTTGCAAGAAATGTCTTGCAAGTGTCAAGAACACACATTTTTCAAGGTGTTGTAAAATGTTCTTGAAAAGTTCAAAACAGTTGGTTCTTCTACTTGAATGCTTGATTCTGTATTAGTAACTATGTTTTACAAATCGTTGTAAAAGTGTGGCTAATAAGAAGTAGAAGATTAATGAGAGAAGAGAAAGTACTTCATATTCGGAAAGTGAATAAAATATAGATCTCTGCGAAAGCGGATTGTACTTACTTCCTCATATGAACTACCAAATAAAGAATGATTAGATTATTGTAATCTAATTAATTGTTTCTATAGTAGAGATGATGTGGTAGTGTTAACTGTTTAGAATATAACGATGCTTAAAACCCAAAAGGTTGCAAGGTAGTGACTAATCCCAACTAAGTTGTGATACCTCTAAAACATAAATTACGAGTTGGTTATGGATGGATGCTTTGGATCGTTAGATCCGGATCCAATGCCTTCTTGTTAAAATTGTATAGAGGCGAAATGTTCGAATCTTTATTCTTTTGGAAAGAAGAAAGAATCACAAAGTTGTTGAGGTTAATTCACTTAGATGTTAGTGGCACTAGTCCACAACATAATACTACTCATGTTATATGACATTCACCGAAGATCACTCTCGGTTGGACTATAGTTTACTTTGAATAAACACAAGTCCGAATACTTTGCAAAAGGTTTCAAAGAATTCAAGAAATGTAAGTTGGTGAGTAAGACGTCTAAAGTATTTAACTCCTTAGATTTGATCCAAGGAAAGATAACACTTTAGATGAGTTTCCTTGAAAGATATCAAGGAAAATAGCATCATAAGATAATGAATTTCTCCATTAGGAGAAGAACGAACTTGAATAAGATTTAGTTCGTTGGTTATTATCTATTACCTATATATAGGATATATACACTTCTAAAACAATGTGATTGTGAATTAGAAGATCTTCCAAATTTTTCATAACTTCATAAGATGTAGTTAGAAAGAAAGACAAATCTTAAGCATGTTAAGATTTGGGGTTGTGTGCTAATAAGCAATATTTGTTTGATAACAATCTTGCGGGATATCCTTAAATTAGCTTTTGGATATCGCTTCTATAAACCAACTAACAAATGTTGTTTTGTTGGGTAGTTCATTGCAATCCTACAATATGATTTGCCTAAACGCAAATGAACGAGACATAGAACTCAAAGAATGGGTTCTTTGAGAGACAAGAAAGTGATCAACAAATATAACAACCTAGTTCCTATACCACAAGCTCCAAGGTAGTCGAGAAGGATTTATAAACCATCTTAGTTGAATGGTTTGAACTTTATGACTATGTCATAGAGTTGCACCTCTTAATTCGAAAGAAATAAGAATGAAAATCCTTATGACTACATTGAGTGTGTATACGATATATACTCAAGGAAATGGTAAAATACCATTTGACTCGAAATAATGAAACCTTAAAAGCTAATTGGTAGCTTAAGGTAACTACACTCAAAGAGTATGGTTGACTTTGAAGAAACCATCTTTGATATAGTCTTGGTTTTAATTAATTCGAGGATTGCTAGCTACAACTAAATGGTGATTTAATGTTTGGACATAATATGGGTTTCCTTAACCATTATTAAGATAGTCTTGATAATGTATGTCTAAAACTATAAATCACAAGACATGTAAGTTGTAGAGATCCATCCATCATGGATCTTAGCAAGCTAGTGGGAGCTACAACCGTCTTATGAAAGATCAAATTGTTTGATTTCTCATAAAGGTGTAAATGAATCTTTTGTTTACAAAAGATTAGTGGGAGTTTATCATATTCCTAAATTTAAATATATATATGATATATTAATTTTTGGAAACGAAATGAATACTTCTTCGTTAAAGTTATGACTTTAAACATTCTATAAACGATAGAATAAATATGGGAGATATAGTCTATAATAGACAAGAGATGCTAGGAAGTTTCTCATATGATGATAAACTTCAATTTGAAGGACAACTCTAGTGAGACTAAGTAGTTGCTCTTCTCAAAGGGAATGTACCCTTTGACTCCCAAAGAAATAATGCGTAAAAAGAATCCTTTATGCATACGCAGAAAGGTGGTTTATGTATTTCATATTGTATGAAAAACATTGATATAAGTTGTACCTAGAACGGTACAAGACGATATCAGTGCAAACCCAGGATCAGAACCATGGCAGCTGTCAAGTGAGTCCTTAAGTATTTAAGAAATACTAAAGGATAGATTTCTCAATAATTGAGGAAGAATCAAAGTAACGTAATGGAAGCGTAAATGTATTAGATTATGAATCTAATCCATCATTGGATGTTTCTTCATTATGAATGAAGAGATAAACAAATATCTCTTTATTATGACTAAAGAGATATTTGGATGGAAACATTCAAAGTAATGACTTTAATGTGTTCCATTATGAATGCAAAATATATTGCCATATAGAAGCTTACAACAATGTTGTTTGGATGGGAAAGTTCATTTATGAACTATCTATTCGGTTCCAACCAGAAAGTGTATGACACTAATGGGGCGATAGCTCAAGCCAGGGAATCAAGGTCTCATCAAGGTCCGAACTCATATGAGAGACTAAACCACATGATTGGGAATCATGTATAATGGTGACGTTGTTATTCTCAAGGTTGCTTCTATGGATAACATATAGATATCCATTGTCTAGGCCTACTACTCAGCCATTTATGAAATGACTACAGAAGAGGTATCATCACTGATGACCAAACTGATTGGCTCTAGTGCAAGTGGGAGATTGTTGGAAATGTGCCCTAAAACCAATCATATGATGATACTTTACGGACATTTCACATGATTAAACTAATGTAGTTTAATATCAAGGGCAAAGATTATTGTTTGAGCGGTCTCATATAAATGTTATATGCTTAAACGATAAAGTCCAAGGAATATGTGATTGGGAGAATGCGATCTAAATAGTTAGATTCATGAGACCATTCTTTCATAGACACATCCTAAACGTTCCTGATCATAGGATTGCCAATTGGGCATTGACAGTCCGTTAAGATCAGTACGTGCTATGTCTTCTCTCAGGGAGAGTGACTAGTCTCGAGTCATTGATGTGAGTGACACCAAGACAAGTACGTAGGTGCTCAATAGAGAATGAGTTCACTGAACACGATCAACGACGAGTTCTCACATTCATGTCACGTGAGAACTCATGGTTAGGATAATGCAAATTAGTCCTTTGACCTGAGGCATCATAGTTGTCTTGTGGTTAGGTCCTTGATCTTTGATCGTGTCAAAAGGCATTCCTTTGGAGTGTCCACGGCATGGTTGGGGTCAAGCTATCTAGTCATGGAGACAAGTGAATGCGCAACAAGGGATCTCTAACCTTCAAACCGTTGAGGGAGAATACTCTATGATATGATTTAGAATCTCTGGCCAGAGTATGAATGAGATGTTGGAATGCGTTCCAGATCACATTCAAGGTAATCATATAAGCACGAGATTCACATTGGATAGTAGACATGAATAAACTATCAAGCCAAACAATGTGGTCAAGAGTATTGTATTAGAGAAGGACCGTATTGCATTTGTAATCCTAAACTGAATAGGTTCTCTACCTCTTCTGATTAGCTTGGGTAACCATGATATGCTGCTAGGTGTCACTCATGGTTTGTGGAAGCCCTAAACGTGTTTAAACACTAAAGGGAGAATTGAAAGTTAGTTTCAAATTCACAATCGATTTAAAAGAGTTTGAATCGCCCACTGCCTCGCTAAAAGGAACCTAATGGATTGTACACCGTGTAAGGTAAAGATTGAAGATTCAATGGAGATGAGTAAGAATAATTAAATGGTTTAATTATTAATGGCAAGGATTAATTAATATGTTAATTAATCAAACGAATAAGTTCGTTAAAGACCTCGGGATAGTTTTGGACCTTAAGGCCCAATGGGCTTCGAACGTCGAGTCCATTAACTTAAGTTGTATGACAACTTAATGAATAATGATTCACAAAGACCAAATTGCCCAAATTAATCCCTAAGGCCGGCCATATTGTGAAGGGTAGCAAACTTGGACTTATTTACAAGTTTGCCACTCAAATGAATTAAGGTATAAATTTGACTTTATAGCCAAAATTCATTTAGGTGTTTTTTGGGGAAATTGGAGAGAAGAAAAGCTCTCCCTTCTCTCTAAAATGGCCGGCCACTTTGAGGAAATTATCTAGCAATTCAACTTCCTCAAAGTAATGATTCCGCCTTTAATTTGTTAATTGCATGCTAATGATATTGCTTAAATGAACATGTTTCTCCAAAATAATCCTTCAAGTGAGCCATAAGTTGCTGCAGGCAACCCAAATCATGGATGCAGGCCAAGGTTTAGGATAAGCCCAGTAACACAGGGGAACACAGGCCTAGCTCGAAAGCTGGCCATAGGTGCGCGTGAAGCCCAGCTGTAAGCTGGCTTCGAATTTGGGCTTGGGTATGAGAAGCCCAGTCAAGAGACTGGCTTTGGTTTTGGGCCGAAGGAACAAGCTCAGCCTACTGGGCTTGCTGTGTTGGGGCTAAGGCAAAGCCCAGAAGCACAAAAGCTTGCTGGCAGATTGGGCCAAGCTGTAGAAGATAGGCCAATAAGGTTGCAGGCTTGCTGGAGTAGACTCGGGGCTTCAGGCTTGTTTTGCAATGTAATAGCAGCAAGCCCAAAAGGCTGCTGCGAACGGTTTATGGCTGCAAAAAAAATCCCTGTTTTTTTTTTTTTTTTTTTTTGAATTCTAGGATTAAAAAACCTAATTGCTTCTAAATTAATTTCGATGCTTTGACTCATAAATTCCACATAGCATAATTATGTATTGCATGAATAAGTATATATATTGACAAAATAATGAACACATACAATATATATAATTGGACGGACAATATATATAAGGGTTTATGCATCATGGGGAATGTTTTCACGCTTCAAGGTTTTAACAAATATCTTAATTTATTTTAGAAGAACCTGATTGGCAAAAAATAATTGAAAGCCTTTGATGTTGTAGAAGAAAGCCTTCTCCACAATCCTTCAGTTCCTTAGCTTCTGCCAAAAGCATGCTGATAACGTGTTGTAGGCCTATTTGACTGAACTGTATATAAGACAGAAAGGAAGAGAGGCTAGCAGCAACAGAGAGAGAAGAGAGAGATGTAATTTTGAGGTGTGTATTGTTGTATCACTTCATTGTGCCCTTATTTATAGTAGTAGGGAAGGTTAAATCCTTACCCTAATAGGATTACAACTCTAATAGGAATTTAACTACTAAACGGAATATACAAATATACTCCTAGATACACTAGGATTTACACAATCACATTCCTAATCCAATAAGACTGCAACAATTTTATCTCCAAGATAACAAAAATGATGGATGTTTATATTTTATTATGGGGTGTGCTATCCACACACCCCTTTTTACTTCTCACACACCCCTATTACTTTCTGTCCGTTAGATCTTTTTCAATTCATCCGATCCGACGGCCGAAATCCAAAAAGGTGTGAGAGAAGTAAAAAGGGGTGTGTGGATATCACACCCCTTTATTATTATTAATCCAAAACAAAGAGAGATAATTAATCAATGTTATTTACCTTCGACAAAAAAAAAATTCAATGATGTGTACCAAAAATTAAGCATACCAAAAATTAATCAAACGTATCAAAAACTAAAACTAAACGAACCAAGCACTAAAATTAAGCATACTAATCAACGATATGTGCAAAATTGAATCTAAAATAAAAAATAAAAATAAAAAACTAAATGTACCAATTGATAATATGAACTAAATCAAGGTATGAAAACCATTAACAAACGTACCACTAATGTATACACAATAATTCTCTCAATAAAATATATAATAATTTTAAAAAAAAATATTTTGGTTTAAAGAAGGCTATATTTAGGGGCTTTGTATATTATTTTTGAAATAAATTTGTGGATGAATAACAATTCATGTAATTTTGAGTTTTAGAAAGAGAACAATTTAAAAAACGTGGCACCAAAATTGTACAAAGTAGTATAATAAAAAAATAAAAAAATAAATAAAATAAAATAAAAAAAGCTAGGGATGTTTGATCTAACAAATTCAAAAATCAAACACACAGATCAAAATTCTCCATTCAATATATACTAAACCCATAATAGTCTGAAATATTGCTCATAAGCAAGGTCTAAAATATTGATGATATCGGAAATATCGGTAGTCCAAAAATAAGAAAATTTCGATGGAAATATCGGAATATTATCGATATCGATAAATGACACACCCCGACCCGAAAGTGGGGCGTGCTGGCCGTCACGTGAGTCTGACGTAGCCAAGTGCACAGTGCGGAAGCAAGAATCATTAACGGAGTACGAACTAATTAAAACCAATCCACTAGCAACCTAAAAGAGATAGTGTGCTAGAGAGTTATTATAGTACTTATACAGAACCAGACGTACTAAGTCAAAGTGCAGTCAATCATTAATAACTAAATTTGAATAACACCAACGGTTGTCCTACATAAGAATGAGTCTGTCAAAACTGCCGAATGGTCCTCGCTAGCCACCACGGGTACTCTAGCTTTCTAGAACCTAGAGAGGCGAAAAACAAAATTGAGTGGGTCAGCAAAACAAATCTTTTCAAAATCATTCTTTTCTCAAAGTATAGCCCCTCATCGTAAAACCTGTATAGTTTCCCAGAAAATAATACGTACATATATATCACAAACTTTCTCAGCATAAAACATTATCAAACGTATCTCATAATATGTCATGCAATGCGTTTCAACGCCAATCTGAGGTCATCATCACATCACTGTATCAATATAAAGAATGCTCTCTACAATCACGTGAAGATTGTGCGAATGATTCGCGGGTCACCTACAAGTCGAACCCACTCAAAGGTGGTCTATACGACAAGACTGCGCACCTAACTTGGATCCAAGGCGAGCATGCGGTGCAAGTGGTGAACAACACGTGAAAGACTGTGCCCCTAACTCTGGGCGTGAGCACTAACAATATGTGCAAGTTTATGAGCTAACATATCACATCATATCTCATCATATATCGTCTGTTCTTTCTCAACAATGCATGTACCTACCTGGTACTTACCTGGCGTCCTCGGCACCAACATATGCATGAAATGTATATATGAATACTCATCCATCAATATTAAGTTATATGCATTGCGATAAAAACGTACTTTTCATTTAAAAGCTGATTCTGGGAAAATCATTATATATATATATATATATATATATATATAGGTTATACGGAAAAATAGCTGCCCACTCACTGATAGGTCGCCGGGTCGTAGCCCCCACGTCTAGCCTGGCTACGCTCGTACTCGGAATAAGTCTCAGCTATATGAGAAATTACTAAAAATACGTTATTTAAGCACATATACGCAACTACGGAAATAACTTCTCATACATAGCTCAATTTTGGCATACGAATATACCAACGCGACCTACTCGACATCACGGACGTCAACATATTTTTAAAATAATTTTTTGATGCGCCACGCGCCCCCACGTGCCTGCCAGGGCATGGTGCTACGTGCCCCCCACGCGCTGCACGTGCCTGGCACGTGTCATCCCCTACCTCCAGCTCGCCGGAAATTTTCGCCGGCGCCAGAAACCTGCAACTTGGGTTTTCTCGACCATTTTTGCACCATTTTGTCCCATTTTTCTTCCTACGTGCTCAAAATTAAGAGTAGAACAAGTCTATACCTTCAAAAACCTCGAAAAACGACTGAGATCTCGTCGAGAAATTTTCCAAAAACCGGCCAAACTCGTTTCACGTGATCCCGACGTCCAAATGCCTCCAATGAACGTCCCCGAGCCTCCTGGGAACCTTCTCAGGCTCATAGTGAGCTTGGTTTTGCCTAAAACACAACCCACAACAACTTCGGGAACAGTACTAAAATCGGACCTCGTGGTTTCGACGTGAAATCGACATAGTTCTTACCTGAAATTGGTATCACTGTGTTCGTATGGTCTCCAGGAGTCGAATAGTGGCATTGGTTTCCTCGATCTGTGAAGGTTTGGTGGTCTTGTGGCTTGTCCGTACATGAGGAGTAGAGAGAGATAGAGAGAGCTTGGGAGATAGAGAGAGAGTCTGACAGTGACTGAGAGAGAGTGATAAACAGAGAAAGAGTGACGGGAGGTGAATAAGTTTGTGTGGACCAAAATCATCCAACATGTAAGGATATAAAATATCCCATTGGTTCCAATTATTGAGGCCCTTGCATAATTGGTCCTCACACAAACACATACAGAAGTACACAACCCCGAAGGGGTAATTTCGTCAATTCACTTCTTAGAATAAAAATGCGTCGGGACCGGTTGTCACAATCTACCCACCTTATAAAAATTTCATCCCGGAATTTCATACATCAAGTACACACACTAATAATCATAAAACAACCTCGGATACATCTCCCTCATCCTGTCCTCGGCCTCCCAGGTAACTTCGTCAGCTGAGTGGTTCTTCCACAAAACTTTCACCAAACACACTGTCTTGTTTCTGAGCACCTTATCTTTCCAATCAAGTATCGTCACCGACTCATCATCATAAGTCAAATCTGGGTTAATCTCCGAAGGTTGCAGAGGAATCACATGGGACGGATCTAAACATAATGTCGAAGCATCGAAACATGAAACACATTATGTACTCTGGACAACTCTGAAGGCAACCCAAGCCTGGAAGCTACTTCACCGACTCGCTCGGTGATCTGATAAGGTCCAATGTATCTAGGACTCAATTTACCTTTCTTTCCGAATCGAACCACACCCTTCCACGGCTATAACTTAAGAAACACCCAATCACCAACATTATACACTCGATCAGTGGCATGTCTGTCTGCTAAACTCTTTTGGTGATCTTCGGCTGTTTTCAGATTAGCCTTAATAACCTGAACATTCTGAGTAGTCTCTTCTACTATCTCAGGGCCCACTAGAACTCTTTTGCCGACCTCTGACCAACACAAAGGTGTACGACAAGGTTTCCCATAAAGTGCCTCGAACGGTGCCATCCCAATACTAGAATGAAAGCTGTTATTATAGGCGAACTCTATCAAATCCAAACGCTGATGCCATGAGTCACCAAACTGCAAAACAGACGATCTCAACATATCCTCCAATGTCTAAATAGTTCTCTCTGACTGACCATCTGTCTGAGGATGATAAGCCGTGCTGTACAGTAGTCTCGTACCCAAAGCCTCCTGGAAAGCAATCCAGAACTTAGAAGTGAATCGAGGATCGCGATCTAAGACAATACTAACTAGAACACCATGATACTTCACAATCTTCGCTATGAATAGCTCAGCCAACCAATTCAACGAAAAATTTTCCTTGACATGAATGAAATGTGCCGACTTAGTGAGTCGATCAACAATCACCCAAATTCCATCTTATCCATTCTGAGTACGAGGGAAGTCTCTGAGATGATTACCCAATATTTTTATCCTTATCCTTATTCTGATTACTATATTCTCCTTCTTCTTTCTCACTATTACTAGACACGTTCTCAGAGTTCGCAATCCTCAACAAAGTCTCGTAGAATTCCTGATAAGTATCATAAGGGTAAATGGTCGCAATTGAACGCCATTTCTTCTTAATACCCAGCTTAAAGCGGCTAAGCATCTCAACTGAAATAGTAGCAGTTTCTAAATCATAACGAGACAAATCAGTAAACTTCCTTTAATACTCGCTAGGAGACAACTTCCTCTGTTTCGAATCTGTGAACTCCTGTTCTTACGATCTAGATATGCTGGGATATGAATCTCTTATAAATGACCGTTAAAAATTCTATCAGTTTGCAATCTCCTCGGGTTTCCACCCGTAAGTTTCATGTTTCCATTAGGATGCCAATTCTGCGTCCAAAGCCAATCAGTGGTCTCTATCCACTTATCATCGAGAAAACTTCCCTAACTCTACATCAGCCTAAAAACATTCTCAATCTGATTGAGCCAATGCTCAAACCCTTCATGGCCTTCATTACCCCTAAAGGTAAACAACTTTAGATTATACTCTGACTCCAAGGAGTCCGCTAAGGAGGCGAATTACAAACTGATTAACACTAACAATAGTTTCCCCCAACTGAGCTATATTAGGGAAACTAGGTTCATCTGAACGACGTGGCCCTCTACGAGGCGGCATAGTTCTGACAGAAGACATCAAGTCATTAGAAATTCCAAAAAATATGCACGACTGCAACCTAGAGCTCTGATACCAAACTGACACACCCCGACCCGAAAGTGGGGCGTGCTGGCCGTCACGTGAGTGTGACGTAGCTAAGTGCACAGTGCGGAAGCAAGAATCATTAACGGAGTACGAACTAATTAAAACCAATCCACTAGCAACCTAAAAGAGATAGTGTGCTAGAGAGTTATTATAGTACTTATACAGAACCAGAGCGTACTAAGTCAAAGTGTAGTCAAGCATTAATAACTAAATTCGAATAACACCAACGGTTGTCCTACATAAGAATGAGTCTGTCAGAACTGCCGAATGGTCCTCGCTAGCCATCACGGGTACTCTAGCTATCTAGAACCTGGAGGGGCGAAAAACAAAATTGAGTGGGTCAGCAAAACAAATCTTTTCAAAATCATTCTTTTCTCAAAGTATAGCCCCTCACCATAAAACCTGTATAGTTTCCCAGAAAATATTACGTACATATATATCACAAACTTTCTCAGCATAAAATATTATCAAATGTATCTCATAATATGTCATGCAATGCGTTTCAACGCCAATCTGAATCTCATAAACCATGCCATGGGATGCATTTCAATAACCATATCGCTACTAGATATCAACTCAGCCCTCGGCTGTACATATAGCTCATAACATCTCAATCTCATCATATATCGTCTGTTCTTTCTCAACAATGCATGTACCTACCTGGTACTTACCTGGCATCCTCGGCACCAATCATATCCCGATCCGGGCGCAACCACCTCCGGGGTCCGCTTTGGGCCTAAACCACGCCCTTACGGTTTTGTTTCTGGGAACTCATGAGTAACTTCCCAATGGGTCACAAACTTTCTCAGCATAAAACATTATCAAATGTATCTCATAATATGTCTTGCAATGCGTTTCAACGCCAATCTGAATCTCATAAACCATGCCATGGGATGCATTTCAATAACCATATCGCTACTAGATATCAACTCAGCCCTCGGCTGTACATATAGCTCATAACATCTCAATCTCATCATATATCGTCTATTCTTTCTCAACAATGCATGTACCTGCCTAGTACTTACCTGGCAACCTCGGCACCAATCATATCCCGATCCGGGCGCAACCACCTCTGGGGTCCGCTTTGGGCCCAAACCATGCCCTTACGGTTTTGTTTCTGGGAACTCACGAGTAACTTCCCAGTGGGTCACCCATCATGGGAGTGCTCTAGCCCCCTTCTCGCTTAACTTCGGAGTTCCAACGGAATCCGAAGCCATTGAGCTCCCAAAAGGCCTCGTGCTAGGTAGGGATGGGAATATACATTTAAGGATCACTCCCCTCGGCGATGTGGGATGTCACAATAAAAATTGAATAAAAACCACAAAAATTGTAAGAAAAACTTGGAAATTTTTATTGAAACTTTACAGGATGCTTATTTAGTCAATTATCTATTAGTTTATCACAAAAATTTGGAAGGAAATGCATTGCATGATGGATTTAACAGATTTAAGTTGATTATATAGCGAGCTGGCAAACATTGTGAGTGTAGAAAATATGTAAATATTTTAGCATATTTTCACAAAAACATAAGTGATATAGTGGTCAAGGTGTTGAAGGAGTAAAATGGGAGGGTTCGAATCCCCTTGGTGTTTTTTTAAATATAGAAATTTAAAAAATACAGAAATTTCGATGGAAATATCGTTGACATCGAAAATATCGATAGTCCAAAAACAAAACAATTTCGATAAAAATATCGAGATATTATGAATATTTTAGACCTTGCTCATAAGTACCATGTTCTCGATTTCACCCTCGCAATATTTTTTTAATTAATTTGATTATGTCCTTGGGACTCATCATATATATATACTGTATTTCTTTTATATTTTCATTTTTTTCCTTCTCCCTTCTATTTCTTCACTCTCGCTCGATCCTTTCTAGCTTCTTTCATTGTCTTTAAAATATCAACTCTCTAGAGTTCCTCTCTTCCCTCCTCCGGACCATTTTCTCTCCAGAACGCCCTTGCCCTTTGCTATATGGAAGCTCGGGCAGAGTAGGTCACATTGACTACATGACTTGCCACTGTACACTAAAGCAGACAGCGCTGACCTCAGGTGGTAGTGTCAGACAATAGAGACACTTGAGGTGACAGGGTCAAGTGGCTGAGTGACAGGCTCCCCTTTTTACATTGTCCATCCACAGCATCACCAGTCCTTAAGATGACTCCTCATCGCCTATAAATAGACGTCCCAACTCTTCACAGATGGTTAGAGACCTGAACTCAGCCTACACAATTACTACCTATTTGCCCACCTGAAATTATACCTCAATTGATTGTTGGCGTGCCTACACAGGGGACCACCCTTCCAGTGCTCGGCTTCATGATCCTTTGTTTATCTGTCTTTGCAGATTCAATCACCCAGCCTTGCACAGAATCAGGTCCAACCATTTGGTGCTTTCATTGAGATGCTAACCTATACTCCCTTCCATACACTCTACCAACACATATGGCTGATCTCCCTAATCTGCCAGATCCAATCAACAATGATATGGATACTACATTCGTCAAGTTAGGAGGAACCACCTGTTGGAAATATTGGTGATATGGATGCTACTTCTCATACAACAAATCACATAATTAAATATTAGTAAATATTATTTCACATCAAAATAATAAAATATATAAAACTAATATATTATCAACAAAGCACTTATCTTTATAAGTAGAGAACGTTCTTCATCAATCCTTAATTAGAACAAGATTTTAGGTTGAGGCGTGTAGTCATTATCCTTAAGAGTAGGTTTTGCCATTCAAGATAATGTCTCGGCGTAGCAGGTTATGGCGCCCTACTCTCCAAGGTACAACAACCTATGATCCTTGTAAGCGTACACTCGCAATATTCTAATCGAGTGAACAACTCGATTCTTTCCTTTGGGATATAAAAGTTGAAAATTATAATAGCATTTGAGAGAATAGTTGAGATTAAGAGAAGAGAGGATTCGTGACCTACTCGACGTCACGAACATTCCTAAATTTTTAAAATAATTTGTGGATAGCTCATGCGCCTGCAATGGCACGGCCAGACGCGCCCCTACACGCAGGCATGTGCCGTCAGTGTGACTGACACGGTTAGGAATATTCCACAGAATATTCCGTCAAATGAGAACAGAGATTAACGGCGTTACCGGACGTCGTCAGGAATATTTCGTCAACTCTGACGGAATATTCTATCACCTTCTCCGATTGTCCTCACCATTGCTGCCGTCCGCCACCATCTGTAACTCGATTTTTGTCGAAATCTGGGAAAATTTTCAAATCAACATATCTTCTTCATTTCTCATCCATTTTTGACCCACTTTATATGGATTTGAAGCTAAGGATATGAAGAATGGCATTATACATGCTTGGAGTCCAAGAAGTGGACAGAGGTCGCCAGAAAACGCCTCGAAAGTTCCAGCCGAACTGGAACCCTTTAGAACTCGGTCGTTTCGACATGGTTTCTTCACCAAAGCTTCACTAGGGACCTCGGGGAGTCTAATGGAAGCCTTCAAAGTCCCTAAAGCCTTGCAACTCGATCATAAACTCGTCAAACTCAAAGCACTGAGTTCGGACCTCACGAGTTCGATGTTGAAAACTCAACCATTCTGTGTTTTGAGAACATGGTTGTGTTCGTGGAGATGAGATGAACACAATGAGCTGGTTTTTAGGTTCGATCTATGAAGTTTAGGGTTTGTTCAAAGGGTTTATAGAGAGGGAGAGCATACGGAGAGAGAGAGAGAGAGAGAGAGAGAGAGAGAGAGCTTTACTTTTCTCTTTTTCTGATTGGTGGACATAAATGAGGGAGAGATGGGATTGGTTGGTTTGAGTGAAATAAGGGAAGTGATTGGTGAGTGGTAATAAAGGGAAATGGGGTGCATGAGTAGACTTAAGGAATCCAAGGATAGCGTTTCGGATTTCCTATTGAAAAAGGGGAATCAAAATCTATCCGTACCAGATATCTTACACTAATAAAATCCAAGTAGTCTTGTAATAACCCGTATAATTTAGTTACGGAGCAAGAAAATAAATAAGGAATATAATAAGCACGTCCACGTCAATTGCCACTAAGGGCATGATCGTCAATACACATGCCTGGGGAGAATTTACACAAGAAAATTAGGGATGGGTCGTCACAGTCATTATTCCCAAATTAACGACAAAAAAAAAGTGAAAGGGATTTGACAAATTGAGTGTTTGGGGGACTATTTGTGGATCAAATACGAATCCGCAGCGTTCGGGATCCGAAGACGTACTGGATTGGCCAAAGGGATAACCACCAACCGGCTCAAGCGGGTTGAAGAAAACTGCTTCTACTATTTTGTTAATTTAATTTTTATTTTATTTTTATGACAAAATCATCTCTGCTGTTTTGTTTCTATTATATTCAGCTAGCTGTAGATTTTTTCGTTTGAGAGGTTTTATAGTCTAATTTTTTTTTATAAAGTCTAGAGACATCAAAAACTCCTTCTAGCTCTCTAATATTAAAGATATATGCATGCATGGAATATGTAGTACACTTAAACCAGGCATAATTCGCGAATGTGAGAGACTGAGAAGGCACATAAGTTATTATATGTTCCTCATACCTCTATGACAAATTCATCATGCATCCTACGTACGTATTCACTAATATAAGACACTATAGGAAGCTAAAGCAAAGACGGATGAGCATGATTACAATATACATATATGACAAAGAGGCAAAAGGACACAATAATTGTAAGACGCGTTAGATATTTTTAAAGTGGTAACAAGTTGTTTATTAATTTACTAATTTACAATTCGAAGTGGAGCAGGTGTTATTACAATTACTTCAATTTTAAAATAGCCTCGTGATGACGAAAATGAAGGCATGCACTGTTCAGTGATTTTTCAACGAGAAGATAATAGTTGGTAATCTTCATGAACATTTGACGATAGCAGTTTCAAAAGATATTATTAATTTTTAAGACGCTCTCTAACTAGTCAAATATGGTTAAATGAGTGTTAATTTCGACCTATGCAGACATCTATTAGTGACTGTCACCGGTGTGATGATTAGACCAAAAACAAATTAGTTTAAAATTTGATTAGTAGTACTATATATATGGTACCTTGCACTATCATTGTCATTGTGCATAGGAACTGAGAGCTAATTGCATGAATCGTGCTGCGGCGAAAAACAACGGACGCTCCATGAAAGGAATTAAATGATGACAGCAATTAACAAAATCTAGTTTATCAAGTAAATTGGATGCTTACACAAGATCTGTTGAGAGTATAAATTCCATATTAAAAAACAAAAAAGATATTGCATCTGCTTATAAATAATTGGACTAATTCTTATATTGCCAGTTAGTTTTTTTTATTTATTTATAGAACCTCAACTTTCTTCATGGTATTAGAGTGGGTTGTCTCACCTGTGAAGCCTAATGGCCATTACGTTCTCTATATCGCCTGATGTGTTGTCCACGTGTTAGGCTTTAAACTTCGTCACACATGAGGGGGCGTGTTGAGGGTATGAATCACACATCGGAAAAAGAGTTGCAGGTGGTTCTACTCCCCACATAGTCTATTAGTTTTATGGTGGACTCTAAATTTTCTTTAAGATCTAACTATTTTAGTACTTTTACACTTTTGACACCTTTATTACAATGCCATATAAAATTAGAACATATAGAAGCAACAATTATTTTGATTTGTGTGTAACTCTGTTGATTAAGAGCATTTTCCTTGTGCTCAAAATTATATATTTGAATCCACCATTCCCAAATATTGTGCAATATTACTTTTTAAAGCATAAAAGAAATCGGGCATATGCTGTGTATACATAACACATAAATATAAAGGGGACGGAACCGTGGCACCACCTTTTTTTACACATTGTTTCTAAATATTTTTGTGGAGTCCATTTCTTAATGTATTTCAAAGAAATCTGCACCGTCTTATCTTTTACACATTATCTCAAAGATCATGTCTACTAAAAATCACCCAAATTCGAAATCATTGGATTAAAGGGTTTCTTAGTAGAACCATATTCGTCAATTTTCTTTCACTACAAATGAATGTCTTAAAAGTTTTAGATTGTCTAATTTTTTTTCAAGGATGATTTATAAACGATGTTCTTAAAGATAGATGGTTCGGATCATTGAAATTCATTATAGAGTGGGTCCCACAAAAATGTGTGTCAAAAGTCAAGTCAAAAAATGGTGTCACAACCGTCCATATATATAGGGTTAGGATCTGGGACACACGTTTTTGACAAACATTTTTGCAAGACCCATGTAGTTCGACAATCCAACTGTCTATGTCTTATGTCTTACGTCAGATATCATATCTATTAAAAATAATTCAAATCCGAAACCATATGACCGTTGAATTAAATTTAGTATTTTTTTGTAGAACCATATTTGTCCATTTTCTTCAATAGAAAAATAAATGTCGTAATAGTTTTAGATTTGTCTAATTTTCTTACAATGATAATTTAAGAATGATGTACTAAAATATAGACGGTTTGAATGGTTAAAAAAAAGTTACAAAATGAATCTCAATATATATACATATGGTGATGTGATATTCAGAAATAAAGAGTTCAATGATTGAGGGGTACCCAAAGAGCCAAACTAAGAAAGGTATTAACGGGCAAGTGAAGGAACAGAGGTTTGAAAGCATAGTCAATGATTCCTCAATATAAAGGTACGTAGTGATCAATGAAATTATAAGAAAGATGCATAAGGTGTTTGGATCGATCGGGCCAGCTGCAGTAAACCGGAAGAGGATTCTTTTCTGAGCTCAGGATGGGAATTCTCATGACCGGGTTATCTGTGCCGTTCAAATTTAATCTAACGGTTGCAATTATTATAACTTTTAGAAAGATCTCCGGTTTGGAGCCGTTGAATTAAATTCAATTGTAATTATTATAACTTTTAGAAAGACCCCCTTTTGAAGTCTTTGAATTAAATTTCAACAGTCCGAATGGCCCGACTAGAATGATCTCTATCCTGAGCTCAAGAAAAAATCTTCTTACGTAGCTGCAACTGCAAGTATATATTATATCTGACACCAACTCATCATCTTGGTCAACTAAAGGTTATGGTGTGGTCCAAATTGATTTCCATATGCTTTTTAACCCTCCAAAAAAGATTAAAGCAACAAAAATTCACAAAAACCCAAACAAGGCACAAATCAACAGTATAAAGGCTCCAACTACCACAAAGGAAATAATATCGTTGCAGAAACATATATTTCTATATATGTATATTGCTCAATGAAAACAATTACATTTCCATCGAGCAACTTTAATTTCAAATTTTATATTTACCCAACTGATTTAATTCACTCAAACACAGGTTTTCTTTTATTTTGTAGTTCAAAGTTAAATGATTCAATATAAATCTAAATAAGAAAATAATAAGAGCCGAATTCTCAACGTAGTATCTATTTACGAGCATTACAAACTTCTCAAGTCTGTGTGCGTGCTTGCAAAGTTGATTTTGGTGTATCAATATATATCCATATATCCAATTAGTGGAGTGATTTGGAGATTGATATGCAACGGTGCAATCAGGAGAAGCATTTAGCGAAAATCAACTAAAGGGCACTACTTGTGCATGATAATGGTGGCCTCCCACTCTTTATAATTTCGTCCAAGAATAATTTGGAGCATATAGATATATTACGTCGACATAAAGCCATGTCAACATCGATTTGAAATAATGTTCTTAGTTCATATGACAATATATAGCCCAATCCCATCTACTCATTCGGCTCCTATAATTATATACTTGCTTGAAAATGGAGGTCCAATTAATGTCAACTTCTTTCTTGGGCTTCAAAGAAACAAACATGTATATCACATTCAACTATGTAATCTGAATTTATATCATTAGCGGCAATAGGTAAAGAAGTGGAATGGATTAGAAATTTGTTATTGAAAATAGAGTTGTGGCCACAACTAATGCTATCCATTTCTTTATACTGTGATAGTGAAGCTAATATGTCTGGACTTTCCATTGTATACCTTATTGTATGCTCTAGACGAAGTAGCCTCACTATCACAGTATAAAGAAATGGATGGCATTGATTGTGGCCACAACTCTATTTCCAATAAAAAATTTATAATCCATTCTGCTTCTTTACCTGCTGCCGCTAATGCTATAAATTCATATTTCATAGTTGAATGTGCTATACATGTTTGCTTCGTCGAAGCTCAAGAAATTGCTCCTCCGACAATTGTAAAAATCCACCCTGATGTAGACTTATTATCATTAGCACTTGTTATCCAACTTGCATTTGAATATCCTTCAAGTACTGCGGGAAACTCATAGTAAATTAAACTCATGTTAATAGTTCTTTTAAGATAACCAAAAATTGTATTTATTGCTTTCCAATGGGCAGTACATGGCTTACTAGTGTATCTAGAAAGTTTGCTTACTACAAATGCAATATATGGCCTGATACAATGCATGACATACATTAAACTTCCGATTACACTAGCATACTTAAGCTGTGCAACGGACCTACAAGAATTATTAAGCAAAGTCTCACTAGGGTCATAAAGGGTATTTGCTTCTTTTATTTGTAGATGCTTAAACTTAAGAAGCAACTTTTTTATATAATGTGACTGACACAAAGCGTAACACCTACTATGATTCTTTACTTTAATTCCCAATATAGTATCTACTTCATTCAAATCCTTCATCTTGAATTTTGAATTTAGATACTCTTGAGTTTCAGATACACCTTTCATGTTTAGACGAAAAACTAGCAAGTCGTCGACATATAAACATATAACAACACCATAATCATTTGTGAATTTAGAGTATATGCATTCATCAGCACTGTTATGTCTAAATCCATATTATAAAATGACAAAATCAAAATTTTCATGTCATTGTTTGGGTGCTTGCTTCAATCCATATAACGACTTTACTAATTTACAAACTTTCTTTTCATTGCCAGGGAGAATAAACCCTTCTGGTTGTTCCATATAGACTTCTTCATCCAAATCACCATTTAAAAATGTTGATTTCACATCCATTTGATGCACGTGCAAATTATATAAAGATGCCAATGCAAACAATATTCTAATTGATGTGACCCTAGCTACTTGTGCATATGTATCGAAATAGTCTATTCCCTTTTTCTGCTTAAAACCATTGGCAACCAGCCTGGCTTTAAATGTCTGAATAGACCCGTCTGTATTGTATTTTCTTTTAAATACCCACTTACAACCTATTGTTTTTTATCCTTAGGGCAAGTCTACTAAAACCCATGTCTGATTAGATATTAATGATTCAAATTCATCATCTATAGCCTCTTTCCAAAAGGCTGTATCTCTTGAAGTCCTTGCTTCGTTTAGACTTTTAGGATCATCCTCAACATTCAACAATATGGATATTTTCTTAAGAACCTTTGTTCTATTTCCTTCGACTAAAAATACAATAGATTGAGATGAAATAAAATCAGGGCCTAGAGCCTTTTCTTTTCTTACTCTTTGGCTTTTCCTTGGTTTAATAACAGTTTTAGACTGTTTTCTTTTCTCACCATGAGAAAAATTAGTAGTTGGATTAGAGAAAGATGTTTGATCATTCTCTTTTCCAGACATTGAGTAGTCATTATAGAATTTATTTTCTATAATTCGACATCTCTAGACTCAACTATTATGTTCGAGTCTAAATTAAGCAACATGTATGCCTTTAAATTTTCTACATATCCTACAAATATGCTTTTAATTCCCTTTGGACGCAACTTGAATCTCTAAGGATCGAGTGCCTTATAAAAAGCTACACAACCCCATACTCTCAAATATGACAAATTTGGTTTTCTTCCTTTCCAAAATTCATATGGTGACACTTGTGTTTTAGTAGATATAATTGTATTGTGTATATGACATGCAGTAAACAATGCTTTACCCCATAAATATTTAGGAGTATTAGCATTAATCATCATAGAATTAATCATTTCAGTGAGTGTCCTATTTTTTCTTTTTGCCAAACCATTTTGCTGTGGTGTATATGGTGCAGTTCTTTGATGTATAACAGCATACTATTCACAAAAAATATCAAATTCATGTGAAAAATATTCACCACCTCTATCACTATGAAGGCATTTAATTTTCCTTCCTTTTTGGTTTTCAACTTCAACTTCATAGTGCTTAAAACACTCAAAAGGTTCATCTTTATTAGACAATAAATAAACATAAGTGAACTTAAAACAATTATCTTTAAATGTGAATATCTTTTTTCTCCTCTTGTCAAAACACCATTAAATTCACATATATCATAATGTATTAAGTCTAATAAATATGTATTTCTTTTAAGTTTCTTAGTCATTTTTACTTGAATACATGTTTCACATTTATCATTATAATCATCATTACAAGCAATTAAACCAATTGTGTGTATGTATTTTAAAGTTCTAAAATTTACATGTGCTAAACGTAAGTGCCATAAATGAGAGGAAGATTCAACAATATAAGCAGAAGAATTCACTTTATTATTAATACTTAGTTTGAACATCGCATCACAAGAATACCCCTTCCCAACAAACATTCCATTTTTCAACATTATTAACTTGTCGGATTCTAGAATAGTCTTTATACTGTTCTTATATAATAAATTTGTAGACACAAGATTCATTCTAATTTCTGGAACATGCAGTACATTAAGCAACGTCTATTTCTTCCCAGAAGTAAACTGAAGTTCAATGGTTCCTTTTTCTAGAACTTTAGTGGAATTATGATTCCCCATTAAAACCTCTTGATTGTCCGTTGATGCTTCATATGTCTTGAATTATGCCTTATCATTGCACACATGTATAGTAGCCCCTGAGTCGAGCCACCAATCGGAGAATTTTATAACCATTGCCATATTTAGTTCGGCAATCATGCCAATATGCATCATTGATACAATTGCAACAATGTTATCAATTCCAGAATTTTCCACCATATTTGCGCTATTGGTCTTATTGGCATATTCCTCACTTGCTTTTCTGTGTCTACAATCACGAATGTAATGGCCTTTCTTTCTACAATGGTAGCAAACACCATTTGCATTCTTTTGATTGTTGTTGGAATTGGTCTTCTTAAACTTCCCTTTGTCAATTTTGACTTTGAAGTTCTTTTTGTATTTGTTTCCTTCGAAAATATGAACTTTGGAGGAATCTTGATTTGCAAAATTCTTATCACGATTTCGAGTTTCCTCTTCAATTTGATTACGCTTTTGCAAATCCTACAAACTAATATCTTCCACCATGTGTAGAAGTTTATTTCTATAATTATTCCATGTTTGGGGTAATTTTACCATAATAGCCCCAACTATCATAGGATTCGGAATAATTATTTGAAGTTCACGAAGTTTTGAAACCAAGACCAATAATTCATGAACTTGGTCTATGATGAGTTTATTATCAAACATAGTGAACTCATAATATTACCAAGACATCTTGATTGATAATCTTCAAAGCCATGTTATCAGATTTGTTCTCCATGACAAAAATAACAATTTAAGATTGTTGGAGTAAATGTAGAAATATAGAAAATAATCAAAATAATAACTTTGAGGTACGATTTGAATCGTTTCATTAAAGTGTTATTTGCCCCCACTCGACTGAGTTTGCTAAAGGGTTCTTCGCAAATCACTTTCAGGATACAATAAAGTATGAAATATTCGATTAGCAAAGCCGAATTATTTTCTCTTAAAAATAACTAGAAAGAAATTGTATGAATGTGATGGAGAAAGAAGAGAAAACAAAGAAATTATTTAGACAATAAATTTCTGAATGATTTTTCTTCTACTAATGTTACCAATATATATAAAGAGAATTGCACTTTTAAGATATATCTTTTAATTTTGGATGTGTCATCTTACCATAAAATATAACTGAACATTACATCAAGGTTTTTAATAGATATATCTTATACAAGAGGCGTAAGGAAAGCATCTATACGGGACGCATCATCTTTTCGCTAAAATAGAAAAGGTGCAGTAACCAGGAGGAAAAAGTGTGATTGTGGGGGTCAATGACCCAATCCCATCATCTGTCAACTGCCGTGTCTACACACACACACGTGTATATATATATATATTACATTATATTATATTCTTAAAGTATTCAACACTTCTTTCCTCACCAAGTCTTAATTATCAAATTTCTTACTCCTATTGGCAAGTTATATAAACACTAATCATGCTCCAAGATAGAATGTGTCAAACGATGAATTGTTTTATTAAACTAATTAGTAGCTATGCTTTGTGATTTGGTTTGTGGGAAACCGTAAGGAGATGCTTATTCTTTTAATAAATTTAATTTACAAATTGTAGTAACATTATTTACGCTAGCAATTCCTCCATTAATCATAAGGTAGACTGGCAAGGTACAAGAAGTAGGAGAGCACTGTACCCATCTTGCTTCCTAGATGATAAGAAAGCATCAGAACCCTGAAAAGTGTGTGAGGTGGCAAGGTACAAGTAGTAGGAGAGCACTATGGTAAAATCTTGGTGTCTAGGAGTTTCTAAGATCCTGGTGTCTCATCTTGCTTTCTTTTTGGGTAACATGGGAAATCCTCGGAGGCCATCCTCTATTGAGCATACGTACTGTTAACGAAATGAACATAGCAGAAAATGATATCTTGCAAAGGAAGATTTGACTCACGAACATTCTCTAATTGAAAGACTTACGAACATCCTTCAATTGGAATCACTCTAAAATTCACCCCTTTGATCACTTTTTACTCCAGATGAAGTCGAATGTCCTACATTGAAAATATATTCAAAAGTATCAAAATCTCACCAAAATAACCAATACATTAATACTAAGATAAGGGTAAAATATATAGTATAATATGGACTCATCAATTTCTTGATAGGTATTTTTTATCACCTGCAAAAGTAGGGATAAAAACACTTGAAATACTTGCAAGAGTATAAGGTTATCGTAGTATAGCAGCTCAAGCAATGTCGTTTTCCTCAGGAATTGAATGAATAATTTTATATTAACCAAATCTTAATTAATTATTTGAAAACAAAGTTTGGAAAAGGATGATTTCATGACCTAATGTAACAACCCGTCCCGGAATTTTTATTTCGACGTTATGAAATGACCATTATGCCCTTGAGTTCGGGCAAACGTTTATGCATGAGTTTAATAATTTTTGGGCCAATTATAGAATTATCCTAATTATTGGGGGCCAATGAAAAGTTAGGAAAATAATTGTGGTGATTGGTGGTCTTGATTCACCTCACCACCGACACTCCTCTCTCTCTCACGTCTCTCAGACTCTCTCTCCCTCTCATATCTCTCGACTGCCTCTCTCTCTACCATAACACACGGCTCACACACTACCCATACCAAAAACTCGTAGATCGACCAAACAAATTATATATTCAGACACGTGAAGTCCTTACGAACTCAACCATACCAATTTCAGGTAAGAACTACGACGATTTCACGTCCAAAACTCAAGGTTTATATTTGGCACTATTCATCAACTTTTTATACGATGTGTTTTAGGAGAATCTGAGATCACAGGAGTGTTTGTTGGGTCTTCTAGAGGCTCGGTGACGTTCGTTTGACAGGCTTTGACGTCGGGATTGTCGAGAACAAGGAGAGGCCGAAACTTGGAGATTTCCCGACGAGATTCTTGTTGTTTTTCGAAGTTTTTGAAGGTATAGACTTGTTCTACTCTAAATTTAGAGCATTTTGGTGAAAATTTCATGAAGAATGGTTGAGAAACGAGTGAGAAATCACACACGGAAGTTTTCCGGTCACCGGAAAAACCAGTCCGGTGAGGACAGTCAGAGAAAGCGCGTGGGGGGGCGCGTAGCCCCGTGGCATTCCTGCCGCGTGCGGGACCCTAAAAATTTTCTAAAAATATCACGACGTTCGTGACGTTGTGTAGGTCGCGTTGGTATATTCGTATGCCAAAATTGAGCTATGTATGAGAAGTTATTCCCGTATTTGCGTGTATGTGCTTAAATAACGTATTTATAGTAATTTCTCATATAGGTGAGACATATACGGAGGACGAGCGTAGCCAGGCTAGACGCGGGGGCTACGACCCAGCGACTTATTAGTGAGTGGGCAGCTATTTACCGTATTTACCTATATGTTATTATTATTTTCCCAGAAAACGATAAATGAACGTTTATGTGACTTTAATGCCATGCAAAGTATTCATATATTATTATTGCTGCATTAATGATTGCATATTCATAAGTTGGTGCTGCGGACGCACAGGTAAGTGGCAGGTAAGATTATATGCTGGTTATGATGAGAATGATGTGATATGATGTGATTAGAGCTCATATACTTGCACATTGATATTAGTGCTCCCGGCCAGAGTTAGGGGCATAGTCTTTCACGTGTCGTTCACCTCTCGCACCGCATGCTCGCCTTGGATCCAAGTTAGGTGCACAGACTTGTCGTATAGACCACCTTTGAGTGGGTTCGACTCGTAGGTGACCCGCGAATCATTCGCACAGTCTTCACGTGATTGTAGCACTAGAGCATATTTACTTGATATACATGATGATGAGTAGACCACCAGATGTGGTAGTGATGATTGTGCAATATTGATATACATGATGTTATGAGCTATATGAGATTAGATGGCCGAGGGCCAAGATGATTACCTGGCATTTGATCACATCAACAGTTTACGATTGAGTTTCTGTTTTGGATACTTCGGCATGGCATACATATATAAATATATATTTTGATTCTGGGAAATTATACAGGTTTTACGGTGAGGGGCTATATGTTTGAGTAAAGATTGGTTTTGAAAGGAATTGTTTTGCTGACCCACTCAGTTTTGTTTTTCGCCCCTCCAGGTACTAGGTAGCTAGAGGTTCTTTTGGTGGACGCGAGGGCTTATCGACAGTTCTGACACATTCATTTATGTATGACACCGGTGGTGTTATCTAAACTTATTTCATGCTTGACTGCATTCGAACTTAAAACGGTCTGATTATGTATAAGTACCTTATTATGCCTCTAGTACACTATCTTACCTAGGTTGCTAGTGGTTTTGGTTTTAATTAGTTCGTACTTAGTTATCGATTCTCGCTTCCGCACCGTGCACATGGCTACATCACACTCACGTGACGGCCAGCACGCCTCACTTTTGGGTTGGGGTGTGTCAGTTTGGTATCAAAGCCCTAGTTTGCAGTCTTGCATATTTTGTGAAATTTTTAATGACTTGATGTCTTCTGTCAGAACTATGTCGCCTCGTCGTGAGCCACGTCGTTCTTCTGAGCCTATGTTCCCCAATGTTGCCCAGCTGGGGGAAGCTATAGCCTATGCCTTTCAGAATATCATCCGTCCTCATCCTCCCTCTCCTCAGCGGACCCCTTTGGAGTCAGTGCATAATTTAAAGATAACCCAGTTAACGGGAGGCAAGGAGCCTGAGAGTGCAGAAAAATGGTTTATTCATATCGATAAGACTTTCAGCATTATGACGAGCCAGGGGAGTCTTCAGCCTAATAAGTGGGTCGAGATGACTCTTTGGTTTCTAGCTAAGAAGCCTGCTTCCTGGTGGAGTGAGCTGGCTATTAGAATGCCTGAGGAAGAGGCGAATGATTGGGAGGTGTTCAAACGCCATTTCTACAAAAGATTTATTCCTCCAGCTTATCTTGATGGGAAAAAGCAAGAGTTTACCAGTCTTAAGCAGAAGAAGATGTTTGCTAGTGAGTATTATTGGAAGTTCACTGACCTTGCCCGTTATGATCCGGATACAGCTGCTAATTCGGTAGAGATGATGCGCCGCTTTAAGTTAGGTACCAAGAAGAAATGGCGCACTATTGCGACGACGATTCCATGCTCTACTTACCACGAGTTTTATGAGGTATTGCTTCAGATTGAGGACTCGGAGAACTTGCCGAGTGATAGTGACGAGGAGAGGGATACCAGTCAGGGTAAGAATAATAAGGGCAAAGGCCCGTACTCACAGGGGCCTCGGCAGACTCAGAACTTTAAACGAAGTGGGGCCAATTCGAGTTCATCAAGTCGAGGTTACAGCGCCACCGGTCAGAGGGGCGGTGGTAGATTCTTCAGTGGTGGCAGATTCCAGAGGCAGGGGAACTCTGGTCGTAACAGTGCTCCGTTGTGCCGTCGGTGCAACAATCAGCATTTTGGTGAGTGTCGACGGGGTACTACGGGATGCTATACTTGTGGCCAGGACGGACACCTGGCGAAGCATTGTCCTCAGGGCCAGCAGAGGCCCCAGCAGCCTGCCTTACCCCCGCCAGCACCGATTCAGCAGCAGTTTTCTGGGCCGAGCAGTTACGCTCAGACCAATCGTGGTGGAGCATTCCATTATTCTGGGGAACCCGTCCTGTATTCTTCATAGCAGTATCAGTATCCGACAGACCCCTATCAGCAGAGCGGCTATGGCCAGTACTCAAGAGGATACATGCCTCCTCAGCAGCCGTATTCTGGAGGTTACGCACCTCCGCAGCAGTTTATAGCCGGTGGTTCTCAGTGGTACTCTGGGGGACAGCCCCAACAGATGGATGCTGCATCTAGTGGTGTTGGATCCTCTAGACAGGCTGGATAGTCTAATCAGGGGCGAAATGCCCAGGGGCGTGGAGTGCACGCTAACCGAGGTCGTGGAGGACGACAACAGACTCAAGGTCGCGTTCATAATATATCTCTGCAGGATGCTCAGAACAATCCAGATTTGATCATGGGTACGTTGAATATTCTTGGTCATTATGCTAGAGTCTTGATTGATTGTGGTGCCACAAACTCTGTTATTTCTCATACATTTGCTCAACTGACCCAACCTCAATCTTCACCCCTGGGGTATGAGTTGGAGTTTGCTATGCCCAGAGGGGAGAAGTGTTACATGGATTACGTATATCCAGAATGTCCCGTGATAGTGGAGAACGCGGTTATGCCTGCTAACCTCACTCCACTAGATATCGTTGACTTTGACGTCATTCTAGGCACGGATTGGTTGCACTACAATCGTGCCAAGATTGATTGCTACGGGAAATTAGTAACCTTTCATCGTCCTGGATTACCGGAGATAACTTTTGTTGGAGAGCGCAGCGGAGTTAGACATGGCGTTATTTCAGCGGTGAGAGCCAAGAAGTTGCTGACGAAAGGTTGCCAGGGATACTTAGCTCACGTAGTACTTCATGATGATGATCCTGCTAGCTTGGAGGATGTTCGAGTGGTTAGGCACTTCGCCGACGTATTCCCTGATGATTTACCTGGATTACCGCCTAATCGCGACGTGGAGTTTACCATTGACTTGTTGCCAGGTACTAATCCTATCTCGTTGACTCCATATCGAATAGCACCTGCCGAGTTACTAGAATTGAAGATTCAGTTGCAGGAATTACTTGAGAAGGGGTTTATTCAGCCCAGTACTTCACCTTGGGGAGCCCCAGTTCTATTTGTTCGGAAGAAGGATGGTACCTTGAGATTGTGTATCGATTACAGGCAGTTGAATCGGGCGACGATTAAAAACCGTTATCCGTTGCCGCGTATCGATGATCTTTTCGATCAACTTCGAGGTGCCTGTGTGTTTTCGAAAATCGACTTGAGGTCAGGCTACTATCAGTTGAAAATCAGGATTGACGATGTTCCTAAAACTGCCTTTAGGACTCGTTATGGGCACTACGAGTTTCTGGTTATGCCATTTGGTTTGACTAATGCACCAGCTGCTTTCATGGGATTGATGAACAAGGTGTTCCAGCCGTATCTGGATAGGTTCGTTATTGTCTTCATCGACGATATCTTGGTGTATTCTAAGTCAAGGGCTGACCATGCTTGACATCTATCATTGGTGTTGAAGAAATTGAGAGAGCATCGATTGTATGCTAAGTTCAGCAAATGCCAGTTTTGGTTAGACGAAGTAGCATTTTTGGGTCATGTTGTTTCAGCTTAGGGTGTTCAGGTTGACCCTCAGAAGATTACGGCTGTAGAGAATTGGGAATAGCCACGAACCGTCACTGAGGTTAGGAGTTTCCTTGGTTTGGCAGGTTATTATCGGCAGTTTGTTAAAGACTTTTCGATTATGGCGCTACCGTTGACGAAGTTGACCAGGAAGGATGTCAAATTCGAGTGGGATGATGATTGTGAGCGGAGTTTCCAGCAGTTAAAGTATTGTCTCACTCATGCTCCTGTTTTGACGCTTCCTGACGATGATGGTAATTTCGAGATCTACAGTGATGCTTCGTTGAATGGCTTGGGTTGCGTTTTGATGCAGCATGGTAGGGTGATTGCTTACACTTCACGCCAGTTGAAAACTCATGAGAAGAATTACCCTACGCACGACTTGGAGTTAGTTGCCATTATCTTTGCTTTGAAGATTTGGAGACCTTACTTCTATGGTGAGAAATGCAGGATCTTCTCAGACCATAAGAGTCTCCAGTACATTTTTACCCAGAATGAGTTGAATCTTCGCCAGCGTCGATGGATTGAGTTATTGAGCGACTACGATTGCACGATTGAATATCATCCTGGTTGTGCAAACGTGGTAGCTGACGCTCTTAGCAGGAAGTCCTTGGGCAAAATTAACGTTTTTCATGCGAGCCGAGTACCTCTTCTTACCGAGTTGAGATCGACTGGAGCGCAGTTGAAAATTGAGAATTCGACGGTGGATAATCAAGAGGAAGCCTTACTTGCTAGTTTCCAAGTTAGGCCAATCCTAATTGACCGGATACTAGAAATTCAAACGAACGACGATGAGATTCAGGAACTTATTCAGCTGAGGAATGATGGTAAGAAGAAAGACCTGCGAATCAGAGAATCAGACAGTATGCTTATGCAGGGAAACAGGATGTACGTGCCGAATAATGTTGAGTTAAAGAAGGATTGTTGGAAGTATGCCCACAAAGCCACTCATTTGATGTAATAGCTTTTTGGAATACTTATTGTATTAAACTTTTATATGTTTAATGGAGGGCAAAGCTTATTGTTAATCACTATTTATTGTATCTTGTGTTTAAGCAATAAGGGAATCCAAGGAATGTATTTGATCTAAGAGATAAGAAATCTAAGTAAGTTAGATTAACGAGACCTTTCTCTTATGTTCATTCCTAAAACGTTCCTAGCCATAGGGTTGCCAATTGGGCATTGACAATCCGCTAAGGTTAGTATGTGTTAGGTCGACTCAAGCGCGGATATGACAAGTCTCAAGTCATTTAGTGTTGGACACTAAGACAAACACATAGGTGCTCGAAAGAGTAATCGAGTACACTGAACTATGATAAAAAAGAGAGTTCAAACATACATGTCATGTAAGAACTTAATGGTTACAATATGCAAAGTAGTCCTTTGACCTAAGGCATTATAGATGTCTAATGGTTAGGTCCTTGATCTTTGATCGTATCAAATGGCATTCCTTTGGAGTGTCCACGGCATGGTTGGGGTCAAGCTATCTAGTCATGTAGGCATATGAATGCACAACAAGGGATCTATAACCTTCCATGGTGGAAGGAGAATACTCTAAGATATGATTCGAGAGTCTTTGGCCAAATCATATGAATATGACTTAGGAAGTTTGTTCCAAATCTTATTCAAGCGAATCATATAGGGAAGTATCACATTGGATAGTAGACATGAAACAAACTATCACTTAAACAATGTGATTAAGAGTATTGTATTAGAGAAGGACCGTATTGCATTGTAGTTGTAACTGGATAGGTTCTCCAACCACTTCTGCTTAGCTTGGGTAACCATGACATGCTGCTAGGTGTCACTCATGGTTTGTGGAAGCCCTAAAGATTAAGCAAACACTAATCTTAAGGGAGAATTGAAATGTGGTTTCAATTCACAATTGATCGTTAAGAGTAACATCGCCCACTACCTCGCTAATTGGAACCTAATGGATCGTACACCGAGTAAGGATGAAAGTGAAGTAATTATATGAAATGGATATGCAATTAAATGGTTAATTGAAGAATGGTCAAAGTTAATTAATTAGTTAATTAATTATACAAAACGTTCGTATTGGGCTTCTAAGTTGGTTTTAGGTTTCGGGGCCCAAAAGTGTTTTGGTCCACAAGGCCCATTATGTTTAAGTTGTATGACAACTAAAACAAAATGGGCAATTAGCCCATTAACAAAGGGAGGCCGGCCAATAAGGGTGAGGGGTAGCAAACTTGTGTTAATTACAAGTTTGCCACTCACAAGAAATGAAGTATAAATACAACATTATAGCTTTATTTCATTTAGGGTTTTCTTGAAGCAAAAGAGGTGAAACAAATATCTCCCTTTTGCTAAACAAGGGCCGGCCACTTAGGGAGAAAATATCTAGCAATTTCTTCTTCCCTAAGTCATCCATTTCATCTACACAACTAATCCTTGGTGTGGAAAGTTAGAGACATCAAGCCTTTGGTGTTTTGGAGAACACGTCCTCAAACCCTCAAAAAAGCAAAGGAGGTGACTTGAAGGCCCTCCACTTGGGTGAATCCCTTGTGTAATCAAGGATGAGCTTCAAGGGTAATGATTCTCTAAATCCTTATTTCTCTTTAATGTTGTTAAAGAGTTATGGTTCACCATATACTAGGCTTTGAAAGTCATGGGTTTTATGAATTATTTTTGGATGCATGCCTACTTTAATGAGTTAATAGTTTGCATATGTATTCAAATGTTCTTACATGTTCTTAGCTAGGACATAATTTTTCCTTCAAGGATATCCTAGATGAGGCGCATATTTCAGCGTATGCGATGCATCCGGGAGGCACGAAGATGTACCACACCATTCGACCGTTCTACTATTGGCCGGGTATGAAGAGAGAAATCGCTGAGTATGTAGGCAGATGCATCATATGTCAGCAAGTCAAAGCCGAGAGGAATAAGCCGTTTGGGTTGATGCAACCTCTACCCATTCCGCAGTGGAAATAGGATGATATCACTATGGATTTTGTGTACAAGCTTCCTCGTACTCAGAATGGATATGATGGAGTTTGGGTGATTGTCGACCGACTCACGAAGTCAGCGCATTTTATTCCGGTCAGGGAAAAGTTTTCGTTGAATCGGTTGGCCGAGCTATTTATATCGAAGATCGTGAAGTATCATGGTGTTCCAGCGAGCATTGTCTCTGATTGCGATCCTCGATTCACCTCCAAGTTCTGGACTGCTTTCCAGGAGGCGTTGGGTACGAGACTGTTGTACAGCACGGCTTATCATCCACAGACGGACGGTCAATCTGAGAGAACTATTCAAACTTTGGAAGATATGCTGAGATCCTCAGTTTTGCAGTTTGGAGACTCATGGCATCAGCGTTTGGATTTGATGGAGTTTGCTTATAATAACAGTTTTCATTCTAGTATCGGGATGGCACCGTTCGAGGCACTTTATGGGAAACCATGTCGTACACCCTTGTGTTGGTCAGAGGTTGGCGAAAGAGTTTTAGTGGGCCCTGAGATAGTACAGGAGACTACTCAGAATGTACAGGTTATTAAGGCTAATCTGAAAACCGCCCAAGATCGCCAGAAGAGTTTAGCAGACAGACATGCTACTGACCAAGTGTATAACGTTGATGATTGGGTGTTTCTTAAGTTATCGCCTTGGAAGGGTGTGGTTCGATTCGGGAAGAAGGGTAAGCTGAGTCCTAGGTACATTGGACCTTATCGGATCACCGAGCGAGTCGGTGCAGTAGCTTACAGGCTTGAGTTGCCGTCGGAGTTATCCAGAGTTCATAATGTATTTCATGTTTCGATGCTTCGACATTACGTTTCAGACCCGTTGCATGTGATTCCTCTGCAACCTTTAGAGATTAATCCAGATTTGACCTACGATGAGGAGCCAGTCACGATTCTTGATTGGAAAGATAAGGTGCTCCGAAACAAGACGGTTCGGTTGGTGAAAGTTTTGTGGAGGAATCATTCAGCGGAAGAAGCTACTTGGGAGGCCGAGGACCGGATGAGAGAAATGTACCCGAGGTTATTTTATGAGTATTAGTATGTATATGCGTTGTATGAAATTTCGAAACGAAATTTTAATAAGGTGGGTAGATTGTAACAACCCGTCCCGGAATTTTTATTTCGACGTTATGAAATGACCATTATGCCCTTGAGTTCGGGCGAACGTTTATGCATGAGTTTAATAATTTTTGGGCCAATTATAGAATTATCCTAATTATTGGGCGCCAATGAAAAGTTAGGAAAATAATTGTGGTGATTGGTGGTCTTGATTCACCTCACCACCGACACTCCTCTCTTTCTCACGTCTCTCAGACTCTCTCTCCTTCTCATATCTCTCGACTGCCTCTCTCTCTCTACCATAACACACGGCTCACACACTACCCATACCAAAAACTCGTAGATCGACCAAAAAAATTATATATTCAGACTCGTGAAGTCCTTACGAACTCAACCATACCAATTTCAGGTAAGAACTACGACGATTTCACGTCCAAAACTCAAGGTTTATAATTGGCACTATTCATCAACTTTTTATACGTTGCGTTTTAGGAGAATCTAAGATCACATGAGTGTTTGTTGGGTCCTCTAGAGGCTCGGTGACGTTCGTTTGACAAGCTTTGACGTCGGGATTGTCGAGAACAAGGAAAGGCCGAAACTTGGAGATTTCCCGACGAGATTCTCGTTGGTTTTTGAAGTTTTTGAAGGTATAGACTTGTTCTACTCTCAATTTAGAGCATTTTGGTGAAAATTTCATGAAGAATGGTTGAGAAACGAGTGAGAAATCACACACGAAAGTTTTCCGGTCACCGAAAAAACCAGTCCGGTGAGGACAGTCGGAGAAGGCGCGTGCGGGACCCTAAAAATTTTCTAAAAATATCACGACGTCCGTGACGTCGTGTAGGTCGTGTTGGTATATTCGTATGCCAAAATTGAGCTATGTATGAGAAGTTATTCCCATATTTGCGTGTATGTTCTTAAATAACGTATTTATAGTAATTTCTCATATAGGTGAGACATATACCGAGGACGAGCGTAGCCAAGCTAGACGCGGGGGCTACGACCCAGCGACTTATCTGTGAGTGGGCAGCTATTTACCGTATTTACCTATATGTTATTATTATTTTCCCAAAAAACGATAAATGAACGTTTATGTGATTTTAATGCCATGCAAAGTATTCATATATTATTATTGATGCAGTAATGATTGCATATTCATATGTTGGTGCTGCGGACGCACAGTTAAGTGGCAGGTAAGATTATATGCTGGTTATGATGAGAATGATGTGATATGATGTGATTAGAGCTCATATACTTTCACATTGATATTAGTGCTCCCGCCCAGAGTTAGGGGCATAGTCTTTCACGTGTCGTTCACCTCTCGCACCGCATGCTCGCCTTGGATCCAAGTTAGGTGCACAGTCTTGTCGTATAGATCACCTTTGAGTGGGTTCGACTCGTAGGTGACCCGCGAATCATTCGCACAGTCTTCACGTGATTGTAGCACTAGAGCATATTTACTTGATATACATGATGATGAGTAGACCACCAGATGTGGTAGTGATGATTGTGCAGTATTCATATACATGATGTTATGAGCTATATGAGATTAGATGGCCGAGGGCCAAGATGATTACCTGGCATTTGATCACATCAACAGTTTACGATTGAGTTTCTGTTTTGGATACTTCGGCATGGCATACATATACTTTTTAGCATGATTTTGAGAACCTATATGTATATATGAGTATATATTTTGATTCTGGGAAATTATACAGGTTTTACGGTGAGGGGCTATATGTTTGAGTAAAGATTGGTTTTGAAAGGAATTGTTTTGCTGACCCACTCAGTTTTGTTTTTCGCCCCTCCAGGTACTAGGTAGCTAGAGGTGCTTTTGGTGGACGCGAGGGCTTATCGGCAGTTCTGACACATTCATTTATGTATGACACCTGTGGTGTTATCTAAACTTATTTCATGCTTGACTGCATTCGAACTTAGAACGGTCTGATTATGTATAAGTACCTTATTATGCCTCTAGTACACTATCTTACCTAGGTTGCTAGTGGTTTTGGTTTTAATTAGTTCGTACTTAGTTATCGATTCTCGCTTCCGCACCGTGCACATGGCTACGTCACACTCACGTGACGGCCAGCACGCCCTACTTTTGGGTTGGGGTGTGTCAGTTAGTGGATTGTGACATCCCACATCGCCCAGGGGAATGATCCTTAAATGTATATTCCCATCCCTACCTAGCACGAGGCCTTTTGGGAGCTCACTGGCTTCGGGTTCCGTTGGAACTCCGAAGTTAAACGAGAAGGGGGATAGAGCACTCCCATGATGGGTGACCCATTGGGAAGTTGCTCGTGAGTTCCCAGAAACAAAACCGTGAGGGCGTGGTCGGGGCCCAAAGCAAACAATATCGTGCTACGGTGGTGGAGCGGGCCTGGGAAGTGGTCCTACCCGGGCCGGGATGTGACAATTGGTATCAGAGCCTATCCCTGGCCGAAATTGTGCCGACGAGGACGTCGGGCCCCTAAGGGGGGTGGATTGTGACATCCCACATCACCCAGGGGAATGATCCTTAAATGTATATTCCCATCCTTACCTAGCACGAGGCCTTTGTTGGAAATGTGCCCTAAAACCAATCATATGATGATACTTTACGGACATTTCACATGTTAAACTAATATAGTTTAATAGAAGGGCAAAGGTTATTGTTTTAAGCCGTCTCATATAAATGTTATATGCTTGAACAATAAGTCCAAGGAATATGTGATTGGGAGAATGCGATCTAAAGAAGTTAGATTCATGAGACCATTCTTTCGTAGACACATCCTAAACGTTCCTGATCATAGGATTGCCAATTGGGCATTAGCAGTCCGTTAAGATCAGTATGTGCTATGTCTTTTCTCAGGGAGAGTGACTAGTCTCGAGTCATTGGTGTGAGTGACACCAAGACAAGCATGTAGGTGCTCAATAGAGAATGAGTTCACTGAACACGATCAATGAGGAGTTCTCATACTCATGTCACATGAGAACTCATGGTTAGGATAATGCAAATTAGTCCTTTGACCTGAGGCATCATAGTTGTCTTGTGGTTAGGTACTTAATCTTTGATTGTGTCAAATGTCACTCCATCTGGTGGGTCCACGGCATCGTCGGGGTTAAGCCACCTAGCTATGGAGGCAAGTGAATGCGCAACAAGGGATCTCTAACCTTCAAATTGTTTGAGGGAGAATACTCTATGATATGATTAAAATCTCTGATCAGAGTATGAATAAGATTTAGGAATGTGTTCCAAATCACATTCAAGGGAATCATATAAGCACGAGATTCACATTGGATAGTAGACATGAATAGACTATCAAGCCAAACAATGTGGTCAAGAGTATTGTATTAGAGAAGGACCGTATTGCATTTGTAATCCTAAACTGAATAGGTTCTCTACCTCTTCTGATTAGCTTGGGTAACCATGATATGCTGCTAGGTGTCACTCATGATTTGTGGAAGCCCTAAACGTGTGTAATCACTAAATGGAGAATTGAAAGAAGTTTCAATTCACAATCGATTTAAAAGAGTTTGAATCGCCCACTGCCTCGCTAAAAGGAACCTAATAGATCGTACACCGTGTGAGGTAAAGATTGAAGATTCAACGGAGATGAGTAAGAATAATTAAATGGTTTAATTATTTATGGCAAGGATAATTAATCAAACGAATAAGTTCGTTAAAGACCTCGGGATAGTTTTGGACCTTAAGGCCCAATGGGCTTCGAACGTCAAGTCCATTAACTTAAGTTGTATGACAACTTAATGAATAATGATTCACAAAGGCCCACATAGTCCAATAAATACCCTAGGGCCGGCCACTTAGTAAGGGTAGCAAACTTGGACTTATTTACAAGTTTGCCACTCAAATGAATTAAGGTATAAATATGACTTTATAGCCAAAATTCATTAAGGGGTTGTTTTTAGGAAATTGGAGAGAACACAAGCTCTCCTTTCTCTCTAGAAATGGCCGGCCCCCTTGGAGGGATTATCTAGCAATCCTACTCATCCAAGGTCACTCATATCTTCTCCAATCTAACCTTGGTGTAGAAACTTAGAGGTTCTCAATTTTGGGAACTTAGAGAACCCATTCTTCCATCTAAATCCCTAGATCTAAGATGCAAGGAATGAAGGCCCTCTCTTTGGGTGATTAGCCTTTGCTTATGCAAAGAGGAATCTATAAAGGTATAATTTCAACTCACTTTGTTTTGAGTTGTGTATTGGTTCACCAAACTACTAGGCTTTGAACATTCATGGGTAATGTTTTGTTTTTAAGTACATGCAAGCATGATTCCGCCTTTAATTTGTTAATTGCATGCTAATGATGTTGCTTAAATGAACATGTATTCTCAAAATAATCCTTCAGCCTTTTGGGAGCTCACTGGCTTCGAGTTCCGTTGGAACTCCGAAGTTAAGTGAGAAGGGGGCTAGAGCACTCCCATGATGGGTGACCCATTGGGAAGTTGCTTGTGAGTTCCCAGAAACAAAACCGTGATGGCGTGGTCGGGGCCCAAAGCGGAAAATATCGTGCTACGGTGGTGGAGCGGGCCCGGGATGTGACAATTGGTATCAGAGCCTATCCTTGGCCGAAATTGTGCCGACGAGGACGTCGGGCCCCTAAGGGGGGTGGATTGTGACATCCCACATCGCCCAGGGGAATGATCCTTAAATGTATATTCCCATCCCTACCTAGCACGAGGCCTTTTGGGAGCTCACTGGTTTCGGGTTCCGTTGGAACTCCGAAGTTAACCGAGAAGGGGGCTAGAGCACTCCCATGATGGGTGACCCATTGGGAAGTTGCTCATGAGTTCCCAGAAACAAAACCGTGAGGGCGTGGTCGGGGCCCAAAGCGGACAATATCGTGCTACGGTGGTGGAGCGGGCCTGGGAAGTAGTCTCACCTGGGTGGGATGTGACACCTAAAATATTAAAAACGAATTTAATTAAGAATAACTGAAAAACTTGGGAAAGTAAAGCAAACAAAAGAAAATAGTTTTGAAAATCTATTTGAGCACTAGGGTTCCGCCATCACCTTAACAATCCTACGTAGTTCTTCCAATTACTTATGAATTACACATGCATATTTGAAGGTTAGGTTTTTGACACACCCGTACCCGAAAGTAGAGCATGCTGGCCGCCACGTGAGTGTGAGGTAGCCAAGTGCACAGTGCGGAAGCAAGGAATCATTAACGAAGCACGAACTAATTAAAAACCGAACTACTAGCAACCTACATATGAATTTGTGCTAGAGTGATTATACAGTACTTATACATAATCAGAGCATACTAAGTCATAGTGCAGTCAAGCATGAAATAAATAAGTTCAAATACACCAACGGGTACCCTACATAATAGCAAGTCTATCAGAACTGCCGATAAGTCCTCGCTAGCCAACTCGGGTACTCAAGCTATCTAGAACCTGGAGTGGCAAAAAACAAAGTTGAGTGGGTCAGTAAAACAAATCTTTTTCAAAACCATTCTTTCTCAAAAACTGTAACCCCTCTCCATAAAACCTGTATAATTTCCCAGAATAAAATATACTCATATACATATATATCTCAAATCATGCTGGAAATATCTGTAGGTATGCCATGCAAAAGTATCATAACTAATATCTCAATTGTATGCTCATATCGTAAATATGTGATGTGAATAGTATCTGATAATCATGTCAGCCCTCGGCTGCATATATATATAGCTCATATAATCTCAACCTCATCATAACTATACTCTGCACATACATCAATATCCTCATGTGGCCACTATCATATCACTGTATCAATATAAGAATGCTCTAGTGCTACAATCATGTGAAAGACTGTGCCCGTATCTCTGGGCGTGAGCACTAACAATATGTGCAGGTGTATGAGCTCAAATCACATCATTTCATTCATTTGTACCACATCACATCATTACATTCTCATCATAACTAGTATAGAACCTTACCTGATACTTACATGTGCGTCCGCAGCACCATCACAATTATATGTAAGTACTAATGCATAATTAAAATAAATAGATACTTGCATGGAATCTCAATCATTTCATTATTCAAATTCATTTTCTGGGAAAATAGCAATATATATAGGTATGTACAGAAAACAAACTGCCCACTCACTGATTAATAGCCGGATCGTAGCCCCCACGCCTAGCCTGGCCACGCTCGTCCACGGGATAGGCCTCGCCTATACGAGAAGTAACTGAATAAACGTTATTTAACGTTCATAAACGGGACTTTAGAAATAACTTCTTATACGTTGAACAATTTTGGCATTTGAATATACCAACGTGACCTACTCGACGTCACGAACGTCAGCATATTTTTTAATTATTTTTCTCAGCCCCACGCGCCGGCCATGCGCGGCCACGTGACATGCACACTGACGGTGTCAGTTAACGCCGTCAGGTATATTCTGGGAATATTCCGTTAACTTTTAACAGCGTCAGTTAACGCCGTTAGAATATTCTGTCCAAACTGACAGAATATTCCGTCGTCTTCTCCAGCGAGTCGCCGGTCACTAGCGACTGTTCGTCGGAATCTGGAAAATTTTTAAATCTTCATATCTCACTCATTTTTCATCCATTTTTCATGTTATTTATACCAAAATGAAGGCCTCAACATGTAGATTAAGTTTATACCTCTTTGGAGCTTCAAATCCTTCGAAATCTCGTCGAGAAATTTCCACCAAAATCGGCCACCTTCGACCCACGTGATTCCGACGTCCAAACACCACCAACGAAGTACTCCGACCGTCGTGGGAACCTTCTAAAGCTCGCTGTGAGCTTGGATTGTCCTAAAACGTAGCCATTAAAAAGTTTATGAATAGTGCTCAATTTGGAGCTCGAGTTTTCAACGTGAAAACGAAAGGTTTCTTACCTATAATTGGTACCTTTGAACTCGTGAAGACCTTGGGAATACAATGGTATCGTTTTCTTCTTCGATCTGTGACGTTTAGGGTTGATTTTGAGTTTGTCCGTACGAAAATGGGCGAGAGAGAGATTTTGAGAAAGAAGAGAGAGAAAGCGACTGAGAGAGAGATACGGGATGGAGGAGAGAGAATGAGTGATGTGGGTGTGTGTGTGGTCCATTCTTAACCAAACAAAAATAAGGATACATTTGATCTAATTGGGTCCAATAATTTAGGAACCAAGTGAATTAGACCATTCTCAACTTAAACACACACGTACCTAATTATCGTCCAAGGGTATATTCGTCAATTCACATTATCGCTATGAAAAGTCCGGGACAGGCTGTCACAATCTACCCACCTTATAAAAATTTCGTCCCGAAATTTCATACAAAAGTACATCCACTAATATCCATAAAACAACCTCGGATACATATCTCTCATCCGGTCTTCCGTCTCCCAAGTAGCCTTTTCTGCTAAGTGGTTTCTCGACAAGACTTCCACCAAATTCACTATCTTGTTCCTGAGCATCTTATCTTTCTAATCAAATATCATCATCGGTTTCTCATCATAAGTCAAATCTGAACTGATCTCTAATGGTTGATGATGAATCACATGCGACGGATCTGATATCTAATGTCGAGGTATCGAAACATGAAATCCATTATGTGCTATAGCGGCTCTAACAGCAACTCAAGCCTGTAAGCTACTTCACCGACTCGCTCGGTGATCTGATAAGGTCCAATGTACCTAAGACTCAATTTACCTTTCTTTCCGAATTAAACCACACCCTTCCAAGGCGATAACTTAAGAAATACCCAATCATGAACATTATACACTCGGTCAGTGGCATGTCTATCTGCTAAACTCTTTTGGCGATCCTGGGCGGTTTTCAGATTAGCCTTAATAACCTAAACATTATGAGTAGTCTCCTCTACTATCTCAGGGCCCACTAAACTCTTTCGCCAACCTTTCACTATCACAACGGTGTACGACAGGGCCTGCCATAACGTGCCTCGAACGGTGACATATCAATACTCGAATAAAACTATTGTAGTAGGCAAATTCCGTCAAATCTAACCGCTTATGCCAAAGGTCACCAAGCTGTAAAACCGAAATCTTAGCATATCCTTCAATGTTTGAATAATCATCTCTGACTGACCGTCTGTCTGAAGATAATATGCCATGCTATACAGTAGTCTCGCACCCAAAGCCTCCTGGAAAGCAATCTAGAACTTAGAAGTAAATCGAGGATCACGATCTGAAACAATACTAATTGGAACACCATAATACTTCACAATTTTCGCTATGAATAACTCAGCCAACCGATTCAACGAAACTTTTCCCTGACAGGAATGAAATGTGCCGGCTTAGTGAGTTGATCAACAATCACTCAAATTCCATCATATCCAATCTGAGTACCAGGAAGCTTGTACACAAAATCCATAGTAATGTCTTCCTATTTCTACTATGGAACGGGAAGTGGTTGCATCAATCCAAATGGCTTCTTCCATTCGGTATTGACTTGCTGACATACTTAGCAATTTCTCTTTTCATACCCAACCAAAGGTAAAATGGTCAAATGGTATAATACATTTTAGTGTCTCCGGGATGCATTGCATAAGCTGAAATATGCGCATCATCTAAGATATCCTTCTTTAACTTTACATTATCAGGTACGTACATCCCACCTTCTTACGTAAGTATACCATCTGATTCTCAAATTCATAGGTCTTTCTTTTTCCCATCGTTCCGTAATTAAATAAGTTCCTGGGTTTCTTCATCATTAATCTGGGCCTCTAGTATACGATCAATCAAAATTGGCCTAACTTGAAAGCTAACAAGTAAAGCATTTCCTCGATCATCTACCACCGAATTTCTTAACTCTATGTACTCCGTCGACCTCGACTCTGCAAGAAGCAGAATACGGCTCACATGGAAAGCGTTAACTCTGCCCCGAGGCTTCCTACTAAGAGCATCAATTACCACATTTGCACGACCAGGGTGATACTCAATCGTGCAATCATAGTCACTTAGCAATTCTATCCTTCTTTGCTGACGAAGATTCAAATCTTTCGGAGTAAACAGGTACTGGAGATTCTTATGATCTGAGAAGATCCTGCATTTCTCATCATAAAAGTAATGTCTCCAATCTTCAAAGCAAATATAATGGCCACCAACTCTAAATCAGGTGTAGGGTAATTCATCTTGTGAGGTTTTAACTAACGCGAAGCGTAAGCAATTACCCTACCATGCTGCATCAAAACACATCCTAGGCCATTCAAAGAAACATTGCTGTAAATCTCGAAGTTACCATCGTCATCAGGAAGAAATAAAACAAGAGCATGAGTGAGATAATACTCCAACTTCTTGAAACTCTTCTCAGAATTATCATCCCACTCGAACTAAACTTCCTTCCTGGTTAATCTCGTTAGTGGTAAAGCTATAATCAAGAAATCCTTAACAAATCGTTGATAAGAACCTGCTAAATCAAGAAAACTCTACATGTCAGTGACGGTTCGCGACTGTTCCCAATTCTCCACTGCAGCTATCGTCTGAGGGTCTACCTGAATACCTTAAGCTGAAACAACGTGCCCCAAGAACAACTTGACTTAGCTAAAACTGGCACTTACTGAACTTGGCATACAATCTGTGTTCCCTCAGCTTCTTCAACACCACAGTAAGATGTCGAACATGATCTTCTTTTGACTACACCAGAATGTCATCAATGAAGACAATGACGAATATGTCCCAAGACTACTGAAATACCTTATTCCTCAATCCCACGAAAGCTATTGGTGTATTCGTCAATCCAAATAGTATCACAAGCAACTCATAGTGACCATAACAAGTCCTAAAAACAGTTTTAGGGACGTCTTCACTGCTAATCTTTGATTGGTAATAACCATACTTCAAGTCAATCTTGGAAAACACACAGGCACCTCTAGGCCGATCAATCATTCATCAATACATGGCAACGGATAACAGTTTTCAGTCGTTGCCCAATTCAACTTCTTATAATCAATGCATAACCTTACAATCCCGTCTTCTTCCTTACAACAAAACCGGCTTTCCAAGATGATGTATTAGGTTAAATGAAACCTTTATCAACCAATTCCTGTAACTAAGTCTTCAATCTTCTTAACTCGGCAGAAGCCATATGATAAAGAGTTAAAGAAATATGATTAGTACCTGGTAACAATCAAGGGTGAACCATACATCGCGATCTGGCGGCAATCCAGCTAACTCATCAGGGAATACGTCAGCGAAATGTCTAACCACTCGAGCATCCTCCAAGCTAGCAGGAGGATTATCATGAAGTACTACATGAGCTAAGTATCCCTGGCAACCTTTCTTCAATAACTTATTGGCTCTCACAGCCGAATGACTCCCTGCCTTACCTCACAACACTCACCAACCAAAGTAACCTCTGGTAATCCAAGACGATGGAAAGTAACTGATTCCCGTAGTAATCGATATCGGTGCGATCATATAGTGACCAATCTGTATCTAGAATAGCATCGAAGTCCACCATATCGAACGAGGTAAGATTTGCTAACATAACTATATCTTCCACCATCACTGGGCACCATGAAAAACACCATACTAACATCGAATGACTTACCTGTTACTTGCTTAACGAATCCAACAAATAAGTTACTAATATTACGGTTTGCAGCCCGCAATACTGATAACTCACTGTTGTATTGATAAGTAAGTAATAATTCCCGAGGGTGTAATATTACCATCTTGCAGTGATAAGTGGTTAACACGTTCCTGGGCTTGCTCTGTTGGCGTGAACTCCTTGTCCTTGAGAATTACGCCCCTGTCCCGACCATAGGTATAACAGCTACTATTACCTCTTCGACGCACTCTAAAATGTCAATTGTTGCACCTACGATACAAGGTTGAATTTCCACTATCAGAATTCCCCTGCCTCTGGAATCTGAAACCTTCGAAAAATCTACTAAATCCTCTCTGATCTGTGGAGTTATAACCTCTGCTGGAAGAACTAGATCTGGCTCCGTATCTCTTAAAATCCTGAGTTTAGCGAGGTCTCTGAGATAATTACCCAATACTTTTATCCTTATCCTTATTCTGATTACTATCTTCTCCTTCTTCTTTCTCACTATTACTAGATATGTTCTCAAAGTTCGCAATCCTCAACAAAGTCTTGTAGAATTCCTGATAAGTATCATAAGGGTAAATGGTCGCCATTGAGCACCATTTCTTCTTAATACCTAGCTTAAAGCGTCTAAGCATCTCAACTGAAATAGTAGCAGTTTCTAAATCATAACGAGACAAATCAGTAAATTTCCTTTAATACTCGCTAGGAGACAACTTCCCCTGTTTCGAATCTGTGAACTCCTGTTCTTATTATCTAGATATGCTGGGATATAAATCTCTTATAAATGACCGTTAAAAAATCTTGTTGGAAATGTGCCCTAAAACCAATCATATGATGATACTTTATAGACATTTCACAAGTTAAACTAATGTAGTTTAATATCAAGGGCAAAGATTATTGTTTTAAGCCGTCTCATATAAATGTTATATGCTTGAACAATAAGTCCAAGGAATATGTGATTGGGAGAATGCGATCTAAAGAAGTTAGATTCATGAGACCATTCTTTCGTAGACACATCCTAAATGTTCCTGATCATAGGATTGCCAATTGGGCATTGGCAGTTCGTTAAGATCAGTACGTGCTGTGTCTTTTCTCAGGGAGAGTGACTAGTCTCGAGTCATTGGTGTGAGTGACAAAACGATACAAAACGATATGAGTTGTACGAAAGACATTGATATGAGTTGTACCTAGAACGGTACAAAACGATATCAGTGCAAGCCCAGGATTAGAACCATGACAACTGTTAAGTGAGTCCTTAAGTATTTAAGAAATACTAAAGGATAGATTCCTCAAAGAATGAGGAAGAATTAGAGTAACGTAATGGAAGCGTAAATGTATTAGATTATGAATCTAATCCATCATTGAATGTCTCTTCATTATGAATGAAGTGATAATTGAATATCTCTTTATTATGACTAAGGAGATATTTGGGTGGAAACATTAAAAGTAATGACTTTAATGTGTTTCATCATGTATGCAAAATATATTGCCATATAGAAGCTCACAACATTGTTGTTTGGATGGGAAAGTTCATTTATGAACTCTTTATTCGGTTCCAACCAGAAAGTGTATGACACTAATGGGGCGATAGCTCAAGCCAGGGAATCAAGGTCTCATCAAGGTCCGAACTCAAATGAGAGACTAAGCCACATGATTGAGAATCATGTATAATGGTGACGTCGTTATTCTCAAGGTTGCTTCTATGGATAACATATAGATATCCATTGTCTATGCCTACAGCCATTTTTGAAATGACTACAGAAGAGGTATCATCACTGATAACTAAGCTGATTGGCTCTAGTGCAAGTGGGAGATTGTTGGAAATGTGCCCTAAAACCAATCATATGATGATACTTTACGGACATTTCACAAGTTAAACTAATGTAGTTTAATATCAAGGGCAAAGATTATTGTTTTAAGCCGTCTCATATAAATGTTATATGCTTGAACAATAAGTCCAAGGAATATGTGATTGGGAGAATGCGATCTAAAGAAGTTAGATTCATGAGACCATTCTTTCGTAGACACATCCTAAACGTTCCTGATTATAGGATTGCCAATTGGGCATTGGCAGTCTGTTAAGATCAGTACGTGTTGTGTCTTTTCTCAGGGAGAGTGACTAGTCTCGAGTCATTGGTGTGAGTGACACCAAGACAAGTACGTAGGTGCTCAATAGAGAATGAGTTCATTGAACACGATCAACGAGGAGTTCTCATGCTCATGTCACATGAGAACTCATGGTTGGGATAATGCAAAGTAGTCCTTTGACCTGAGGCATCACAGCTGTCTTGTGGTTAGGTCCTTGATCTTTGATTATGTCAAACGTCACTCTATCTGGTGGGTGTCCACGGCATCGTTGGGGTTAAGCCACTTAACTATGGAGGCAAGTGAATGCGTAACAAGGGATCTCTAACCTTCAAACCGTTTGAGGGAGAATACTTTATGATATGATTGAAAATCTCTGATCAGAGTATGAATGAGATTTAGGAAGGCGTTCCAAATCACATTCAAGGTAATCATATAAGTACAAGATTCACATTGGATAGTAGACATGAATAAACTATCAAACCAAACAATGTGGTTAAGAGTATTGTATTAGAGAAAGACTATATTGCATTTGTAATCCTAAACTGAATAGGTTCTCCACCTCTTCTGATTAGTTTGGGTAACCGTGATATGCTGCTAGGTGTCACTCATGGTTTGTGGAAGCCCTAAACGTGTATAATCACTAAAGGGAGAATTGAAAGTAAGTTTCAATTCACAATCGATTGGAAATAGTTTTAATCGCCCACTGCCTCGCTAAAAGGAACCTAGTGGATCGTACACCGTGTAAGGTAGAGATTGAAGATTCAACGGAGATGAGTAAGAATAATTAAATGGTTTAATTATTTATGGCAAGGATTAATTAATATGTTAATTAATCAAACGAATAAGTTCGTTAAAGACCTCGGGATAGTTTTGGACCTTAAGGCCCAATGGGCTTCGAACGTCAAGACCATTGACTTAAGTTGTATGACAACTTAATGAATAATGATTCACAAAGGCCCAAATAGCCCAATAACACCCCTAAGGCCGGCCATGTTAGAGAGGGTAGTGAACTTGGACTTATTTACAAGTTTGCCACTCAAATGAATTAAGGTATAAATATGACTTTATAGCCAAAATTCATTAAGGATTTTTTTGGGGAAATTGGAGAAAACACAAACTCCTTTTCTCTCTAAAGAGGCCGGCCCCCTTGGAGGGATTATCTAGCAATCCTACTCCTCCAAGGTCACTCATTTCTTCTCCAATCTAACCTTGGTGTGGAAACTTAGAGGTTCTCAATTTTGGGAACTTAGAGAACCTATTCTTCCATCCAAATCCATAGATCTAAGATGCAAGGAATGAAGGCCCTCTCTTTGGGTGATTAGCCTTTGCTTACGCAAAGAGGAATCTACAAAGGTATAAATTTCAACTCACTTTGTTTTGAGTTGAGTATTGGTTCACCAAACTACTAGGTTTTGAACATTCACGGGTAATGTTTTGTTTTTAAGTGCATGCAAGCATGATTCCGCTTTTAATTTGTTAATTGCATGCTATTGATGTTGCTTAAATGAACATGTTTTCACAAAATAATCCTTCAAGTGGTATCAGAGCCTAGGTCTAGTAGTTGGTGAATCCTTTTGGGTTTTGTAGTTCATAGTATATGATTTAAAAGTTGTAATATGTTACAAGCTTTATTCTTGTTTCTTTGAATGTAAATTTTGTTGGAAAATTTGAAATTCCACAAAATATGCAAGACTGCAACCTAGAGCTCTGATACCAAACTGACACACCCGTACCTGAAAATAGGGCATGCTGGCCGCCACGTGAGTGTGACGTAGCCAAGTGCACAGTGCGGAAGCAAGGACTCATTAACGAAGCACTAACTAATAAAAAACCGAACTACTAGCAACCTAGATATGAATTTGTGCTAGAGTGATTATACAGTACTTATACATAACAAGAGCGTACTAAGTCATAGTGCAGTTAAGCATGAAATAAATAAGTTCAAATACACCAACGGGTGCCCTACATAATACCAAGTATGTCAGAACTGCCGATAGGTCCTCACTAGCCAACTCGGGTACTCAAGCTATCTAGAACCTGGAGAGGCAAAAAACAAAGTTTAGTGGGTCAGTAAAACAAATCTTTTTCAAAACCATTCTTTCTCAAAAACTGTAACCTCTCTCCATAAAACCTGTATAATTTCCCAGAATAAAATATACTCATATACATATATATCTCAAATCATGCTGGAAATATCTGTAGGTATGCCATGCAAAAGTATCATAACTAATATCTCAATTGTATGTTCATATCGTAAATCTGTGAAGTGAATAGTATCTGATAATCATCTCAGCCCTCGGCTGCATATATATATATATATATATATATATATAGCTCATAACATCTCAACCTCATCATAACTATACTCTACACATACATCAATATCCTCATGTGGCCACTATCATATCATTGTATCAATATAAGAATGCTCTAGTGCTACAGTCACGTGAAGACTGTGTGAATGAACGCGGGTCACCTACATGTCGTACCCACTCAAAGTTGGTCTATCCGACAAGACTGTGCACCTAACTTGGATCCAAGGCGAGCATGCGGTGCCGGAGGTGAACAACATGTGAAAGACTGTGCCCGTATCTCTGGGCGTGAGCACTAACAATATGTGCAGGTGTATGAGCTCAGATCACATCATTTCATTCATTTGTACCACATCACATCATTACATTCTCATCATAACTAGTATAGAACCTTACCTGATACTTACCTATGCGTCCATAGCACTATCACAATTATATGTAAGTACTAATGCATAATTAAAATAAATAGATACTTGCATGGCATCTCAATCATTTCATTATTCAAATTCATTTTCTGGGAAAATAGCAATATATATAGGTATGTACGGAAAACAAACTGCCCACTCACTGATTAATAACCGGATCGTAGCCCCCACGCCTAGCCTGGCTACGCTCGTCCACGGGATAGGCCTCGCCTATACGAGAAGTAACTGAATAAATGTTATTTAACGTACATAAACGAGACTTTAGAAATAACTTCTCATACGTTGATCAATTTTGGCATTTGAATATACCAACGTGACCTACTCGACGTCACGAACGTCAGCATATTTTTTAATTATTTTTCTCAGCCCCACGCGCCGCCAAGGGCCGGCGACGGCACAGACCCACGCGCCGGCCCCGCGCGGCCACGTGACATGCACACTGACGGCGTCAGTTAACACCGTCAGGTATATTCTGAGAATATTCCGTTAACTTTTAACGGCTTCAGTTAATGCCGTTAGAATATTCCGTCCAAACTGACGGAATATTTCGTTGTCTTCTCCGGCGACTGTTCGCCAGAATCTGGAAAAAATTTAAATCTTCATATCTCACTCATTTTTCATCCATTTTTCATGTTCTTTATACCAAAATGAAGCCCTCAACATGTAGATTAAGTTTATACCTCTTTGGAGCTTCAAATCCTTCAAAATCTCGTCGGGAAATTTCCACCAAAATCGGCCACCTTCGAACCACGTGATTCTGACGTCCAAACACCACCAACGAAGTACTCCGAGCGTCGTGGGAACCTCCTAAAGCTCGCTGTGAGCTTGGATTGTCCTAAAACGTAGCCATTAAAAAGTTTATGAATAGTGCTCAATTCGGAGCTCCAGTTTTCAACGTGAAAACGAAATGTTTCTTACCTATAATTGTCCTACAATGGTATTGTTTTCTTCTTCGATCTGTGACGTTTTGGGTTGATTCTGAGTTCGTCCGTACGAAAATAGGCAAGAGAGATTTTGAGAGAGAAGAGAGAGAATGAGTGATGTGGGTGTGTGTGTGTGGTCCATTCCTAACCAATTAAAAATAAGGATACATTTGATCTAATTGAGTCTAATAATTTAGGAACCAAGTGAATTGGACCATTCTCAACTTAAACACACACGTACCTAATTATCGTCCAAGGGTATATTTGTCAATTCACATTATCGCTATGAAAAGTCCGGGACAGGCTGTCACAGTTTTCCTAAAGTATGCCATACTTGGAACCTCCAACATAGAACGTATATCAAACATGCAACCCGTCCGTGGCGTCCATATCGAATGTGAACATGCAAGACTCATTAAGCTTTATGAAAACCCTTTGAAAAACCATATAACCCTTAAGACGTGTTGTCAATCCTAAGAGGTTACACATATTAACCACAAGAAGCCAGCGCCAATTCCAGGGACAACCCTCCGCCAAAATTGCATCAAATTACTTTTCTAAATATCCTAATGGTGGCCAATCACTAAGACAAATAGATAGTTTCAAAGACGGTGATTAATAATTCAAAACTTGCATGCATAGCATCATAAGTAAATTGAAAAGAAACTACATATTCTTGCTAAGGCTCGTGGCCTCGCCCTAGCAAACGAAATTAGTTAAGAACAATCATAAAACAAAATATAAGTAAGAACATGGATAGAAAACACCTTAAATCGTCAAAATCTCTCTAAAGCCAAAGTAGTGCATTCTCTTCTCCTAAAAATAATATATATCCCCCCCCTAATGGCTAAAAAGCCTTATTATACTAGTAGAAAATAAAACCCTATCTAGAAAAGGTCTTAGAATAATACTAGGAAACATAATAAAATAATAAAACAACTAATAAAAGGTTTCCTATTCTAACTGGAATTCGGACTTCTCAGAATATCAATATTTTGACCGAACAAATCAACTCCGATTTGGTCTCAAAAGGTCTCTTTTTAAATTTTGAGACATCTCCTACAAATACTTAGAAGGAATCTTTCTCAAAATACAACATCTTGACCTTCAAAATACCCAAAACGTTCAGAAACGTCAACCTGGGAAAGCTGCGCACTGGGTCTTCTTTTCATCGCCACGGTCAAACAGTTTGGTAGAAAAATATGAAACTTTGATACAATCATCTTGAAAGACTCACGAACATCCTCCAATTAGAATCACTCTAAAATTCACCCGTTTGATCACTTTTTACTCCAAATGAAGTCGAATGTCCTACATTGAAATATAATCCAAAGTATCAAAATCTCACCAAAATAACCAATACATTAATACTAAGATAAGGATAAAATATATAGTATAATATGGACTCATCACGTACTGTTAACGAAATGAACATAGCAGAAATTGATATCTTGCAAAGGAAGATTTGACAGAGAAAGTGAAGAATAAGAGAGCTTTCAAATTTTCGTCAAGTGAATACAGTGACTGATACAAATGGTATATATATCTTACAGAGCTTTCGTGGTCACTAAGCAAAGCTTAACAAGCTAACTGACTCTTACAACAAACTAGCCACTGTTACAATAGACTTCTAACAAGCTTAGGTGAGCTGGCAGTCAACTATAGCCAACATCCCCCTCAATCTCAATTAGGATTTTTTCAAGCTTGTTATTGTAACAATGTCTCATAAATACGAGACTATTAAGGCCCCTTGTTAGCACATCTGTTGTTTGACCATCAGTGGGAATATAAAGCACTTCCAAATCACCTTGTTGAACCCCTTCTCTCACAAAACAGTAATCTGTGCGGCTGTGCCTAGGTGTTTGATTCTAGAGTGAAATACTGAATTTTCAGTCAATGCTATAGCAAACATGTTATCACAGTGAATTATGAGAGGATTAGGGAGAACAATAACCAAATCTTTCAAAATGCACCTAATCCAAGCAATACCGACAGGAGTATGAGTTAGGGCTTTCTATTCGGCTTCAGTAGAACTTTTGAAAACATACTTTTGTTTCTTAGACTGTCATGATATTGGATTACTACTTAGAAATACTTTTATACCTGTTATTGTTCTTCTTTTTGGTGGTAAGATCTGCAACCCAATCTAAATATGAAAATGCAGTGAGATTTGCCTATTTTTGCAGAATATACAATATGACGTATTGTTCATTGAAGATATCCAAGTATTCTTTTGATAGTTCCAAAATGAACTTCTGTACTGTGGTCATGAAGATCAAATATTTTAGTGAACCAACTATGCTTCTATATAAACTTGGGTCTGAAAGTAGTGTTCCTTCTGACATCGTCAACTGATTATGAGGTTCACAAGGAGTAGAAGCATGTTTACATGAATCCATACCTGCCTTGTGAATCAAATCTTTGACATACTTTGATTGATTCACAAAAATATCACCATTTGATCTATATGTAATTTGCAGACCAAAAAAAAAGTAAGCTTAACCATATCTTTTATGTCAAAGACATCAGATAATTCTTGAATCACATTTTGCACTTTCTTAGGATTTGAGCCAGCAAGAATTATGTCATCCACATAGAGTAAGAGGATGATTATATCTTCTCTATCTCTTTTCATAAACAAACTAGTATTTAAAGTTGAAGCATAAAAATTCATATCTGATAAGTAATTTTTGTAAATTTTTAATTCCATGCTCTTGGTGCATGTTTTAGACCATACAAGAACTTAATTAACTTGCATACATGTGTAGGATGAGTAGCATCAACAAATCATTATGGCTACTACGTATACACTTCTTCTTGCAGATCACGGTGCAAAAATGTATTTTTAATGTCCAATTATCTGAGCTTCCAATGATTTATAGCATCCAATACTATTCTAATTGTTGTATGTCTAAATGTATGTGAATAATCAATTCCACACTCCTTAGGAAATCCTTGAGCTACGAGTCTAGCTTTATATCTTGAAACACGGGATTTGGATTTTTCTTTACTTTGTAGACCCATTTCCTTCCGACAATTGATCTATCACTTGGAGTAGGAACTCAAATCCAAGTTCCTTGAGCCTTGAGAGAATCATATTCCCCTTGCATAGCTACCTGCTAATGTGGCATAGTGGCAGCTTTTCTAAAGGAAGATGGTTATGTAGAATCAATCATTTCATAGATAAAGGAATAGCCACAAATAAATGGCTCATTTTCAGTTAATTGAAGTGTTTTTAATGAAGAAAAAAAAGTAACTAGTAAGGTTGTGTAATTCTTCTTCTCAAGAGCTCCACTTTTCAATGTTGTCATGATAGAATAAACTGGTACCGAATTTACAACAAACTGAATAGAATCAGATGTAAAATTAGACTGTGATGAGAGAGGAATAAGTACTTCAAGTTGTGAATCATTGTGCACATGCAACATTGATGATGTACTAGAAATGGAAGTAGAGTGATGATGTTGAGAATACTTCATATATCTTAAGTAAACTCCATATATCTGCAATTGAGTCAGTAACAAACCATACGTAAGTTTATGTATTAATTTATTCTGATCATCAATATATTCATAGTATAAATGCATTATGAAAATATTAAGAATATTGATGTTCATGATGCGTATATACTAGAATATTGGTTTGAGTTACTATAAAAAAGAATTGACCTGGCTTAATTTTAATTCTAATCATAAGAACTTAGATTAAAAGAGAAAATATATGGTCGATATTTTCTTTATTATCCAAAAGAATTAGAATGATTGAAGGCAAAGTGATCAAGAACAAGCTAGAAATTCTTGAATTCCATTTGTAGAGTGGAAAGGGAAGGAGGACAAGAGGAGGAGGAGGAGGAGATAGATTTAGATGCGATATATATTTATGTGGAGGTTGAGTCAGAAATCATCAACCCTAGTGAATGAAGAAGACAAAAGGTGCACCAAGGCCCACGGGCCCTACAATTAATCACTTTTATTTAAAGTACATCGATATTTTTATATTAAGAGAAGGGAAAGTTTTGTAAAACAACACAATGGGCAACCTAATTTGTTATCGAATTCTCTATTTACGAGATTCGAACTTAAGACTTCTCACTTCTAAAGAATACTACCAAATCGTAGTACTAAGTGGCTACAATCAGTCACTTTTATACCACAACCTGGCCCGATCCCAACAGAGCTATATCCTAATCCGCTTTTGCTATAGGTCCCTCACCCCACCTAGGTGCCCTAGCTTAGGAGAGGCTATTATATAGGGTATGTGGATTGGAGGCAAGGTATAAAATATCGATGATATCGGAAATATCGGTAGTCCGGAAACATGGAAATATCGACGGAAATATCAGGATAATATCGATATCGATAAAAATCCAATGGAAACCACGGAAATTGTAAGAAAAAGTTGGAAATTTTTATTGAAACTGTGCAGGATGTTTATTTAGTCAATTATCTATTAGTTTATCACAAAAAATTGGAAGGAAATGCATTGCATGATGGATTTAACTTATTTAAGTTGATTATATAGCGAGCTGGCAAACATTGTGAGTGTAGAAAATATGTAAATATTTTAGCATATTTTCACAAGAACATAAGTGATATGGTGGTCAAGGTCTCAAGGCATTTTAAACAATTTAAATAAAAACAGAAAAGGAAAAAGAAATGGGTTGGGGTTGCCCAGGTTTTGGGCTTGGCAGGAACGGCCCAAAGGGCCTAAGGTTGATGTGTCGCCAGACCCAAGGAAGAGGAAGGCCGGAGTTCGGCCGGAATTCTACCCTAACTTTGAGCGTCCATAACTTCTTCGTTACTCAACCAAATTAAGTGACCCAAACATGAAAGTTGTAGTACTCGATGAGATGAAGAGATTGATACCTTGCACGCCGGCCAAATCGCCGTGGGTTGGCCGAAAAACGCCTCGAAATGGGCAGTGCTCGTTGGAAAACCCTAACTTTGAACGTCCATAACTTCTTCGTTACTCAACCAAATTAAGTGATCCAAACATGAAAGTTGTAGTACTCGACGAGATGAAGAGATTGATACCCTGCAAGCCGGCCAAATCGCCGTGGGTTGGCTGGAAAACGCCTCGAAATGGGCGGTGCTCGTCGGAAAACCCTAACTTTGAACATCCATAACTTCTTCGTTACTCAACCAAATTAAGTGATCCAAACATGAAAGTTGTAGTACTCGACGAGATGAATAGATTGATACCCTGCACTTCGGCCAAATCGCCGTGGTTTGGCTGGAAAACGCCTCTAAAGGGGCGGTGCTCGTCGGAAAACCCTAACTTTGAACGTCCATAACTTCTTCGTTACTCAACCAAATTAAGTGATCCAAACATGAAAGTTGTAGTACTCGACGAGATGAAGAGATTGATACCCTGCAAGCTGGCTAAATCGCCATGGTTTTGCCGAAAAACGCCTCGAAAGGGGCGGTGCTCGTCGAAAAACTGGGCAATAGAAGTGAGCATGCTAGCAGTTTGCACATCCCACATCGGCTGTGCAATAGAAGTGAGTATGCTAGCAAGCCTATAAAAGCCACATTCCAAAGCTCAGTAGGTATGCCTTTCTCGGCCTTTTTGGCTAAGGTCAGGTGTAGTATATGTTTTTATTAGTTTAGTATCTGATACGTGGACCAATGGTTCACACGATATTAAATTAATTTTTTAGTATTTTTAAGTATTTTTGGGTTTCATCTCGCGATATTATCGATGATATGCGATATTTTTCCCAAATAATACATTAAAATGCTGAAAATATCGTTTTAGATATTATCGCGATAATATCGACGAAACTATCGATATATTAACGATAATGAAGTGGATAAGTGTAAAAATATCGTCATCTAAAAAAAACGATATTATCGGCAATATTTCGCCGATAATATCGATATTTTGAACAATGATTGGAGGTGACGTGAAAAGCGGGCCGAGACCAAATTTTAGGGTATGTTGGTGAGCCTTACTATTAGAGGGAGGGGTATAGTAACTTTTTTGTGTCTACGCCGTAAGAAGAAGGGGATTAAGATTCTCTACTCTTTTATTTTCTTTCCCTTCTCTTTTTTCCTCTCACAGTTTTTTTTTGTTGTCATTCTTTGTCTATAAAAAACTTAATACAAGATGTCTTATAACTGTTTAAATAGGAGGAGAGAAAAAATGAGAGAGATTAAAAAAGAAGAGAATCCTCCTCCAAAAACAAGTGGTCCGGTTTCCTTACCCTAAAATATCTCTCTAGCTAGAAGATAATTGTCCTTTTCATTTGTTTTGCATTGCTTTGCTTTTGTTTGGTTGCTGAGAAAAATGGGTGACATTAAATTAAGTTGTGGGAAATTTCCTTATGGAAGCTTTTAGCTATTGCCATCAACGTCCACCATATATATTACTCACCAGTTGAGTACCAATCTTTGTTAAGGCCAAGAAACTTAGTACCGTATTTCAAATTTCCCGTGGTCATTGCTTTTTCTTTCAAGTTTCAACCCAACCAACTTGTTCCAAGAAATTTCAAGTGCATTGGCTTCAGTTTGTGTTTGACTTTGAAACAAGATGTTTCATGTTTCTTAATGTCCAACCTCTACTCAACTTTCGTTGACGATAACAAACTCAGCAAATCACTTTGTAACCCATAAAATAGGGTGGCGACTAGTGAGCATCACCATCACTTGAATGTAGTAAGCAAAAATGCTCTCATTACAAGAGAGAGAGAGAGAGAGAGAGAGAGAGAGAGAGAGAGAGAGAGAGAGAGAGCTCGATATTAAGTTTAAAGTTTTTAAACTCGCTCAAGTTCAGCTCCTATGCAAACCCTAGCTTGAGTGCGAAAGAGTAATGCTATACTTACTATCTATCTGTACCATCACCCTAATACAGTTAGGGCCTACCAACGCATGCGGATCCCATCTATATTAGACAGATGGTACAACTAAATGGTAAGAATAACATTTTTTAGTGCGAAAACAAAAGTTAACCTAACAATGTGCTCATTCAACCAACCCTCCCTCCCCCACCCACAAAAAAGAAAAAAAAGAAAAAAAAAAGATGTACAATAAAAGTCGATGGATCATGTGAGTAAACGATTTAGGGCACTTAAGCCCTCCACCTCCAGCCAGCTTAATGAAACTAAAAGCTAAACTTCAAAGTGCAAAGTAAGGCATGCCACGATTTTTATCCATGCTCATGCTCGTCTGCACATTCGCTAAAGTCATATCAAATGAATCAAAGTAATCTAAAAGTAGGGCATGCCATTCAATTCGCTGGTTTGAAAAGAGGAACAACAATAGCACACCAATAAAGAGGAAATGTTTTTCTCAAACTTCACCTGAAAAAATAGAACTCCTCAACTAGATCTGGCAATTTCTTACAGAATCCATTAACATGACACATAAATGACACAAAAATAACGGCGATAACTAATCGGGTCGTTATCGGGTCACATGATAAGAACTCATTAATAATGGGTCCTTAATAGGTTTACACGAAGGTGAAACGCAGGTAACTTGTTTCGACACGTTAAGAAAAAAGTTATTTTGATGATTCTAATTTTTTTTAACTACTAAACAAATTTACAATAAAATACAATAGCCATAATGTGTATGTTACAGCCCGTCCCGAATTAATGTATATATTTTATCCCTGAGCATGTAAAATTACGATAATGCCCTCGAGGCCTAGTGATGTTGATGTGCTTACGTAGTTTTAAATTATTTTTTCCGTTGTCGTAATTAAATCATGCTCGACGTCACGAGCACATTGACATGGATTAGGGTCGAATTGGATTCGTAAAGAAAATGTTAGAAAAGAATTGAGTCCAAGATAGTAGGGCCTTGTCCTTTTATTTTGGCCAGTCCGTGGCCTTACACACAAGCACACACACGCACGTACACCACCTTTTTCCTCTTCCATCTCGAAAACTCTCCCTGTCCATACACTTTGTATGAACACACACAAAATATATCAAAACCTCACAAATCAAGGTATTCAAGATCACCATCATCCTTCCCGTGACCTCACGAGTCCACCCATACTCTTTTTTCGAGGAAAGGACGTCGGGAATCTAGGAACTCACGAGCTCCGGCCAGGTGCACAATTGCTCCATTGTGATCGTGGTTGTTTCACAGAGTTTTAAAGCTTAAGAAAGTCTTAAATCAACTCTATAAGGACCTTGGGACAATTTTGGAAGGTTTTGGACGTTGGGCTAGGCCTGTACCTCGAGTTGTAGATTTTTCCAGAATTCCAAGAAGTTTTCTGATCAATTTACGTCGGTTTTAGAACTTTAAATAGGCAAGATCGTGTTCTTCTAGTTCAAGGCTTTAATTTGATATAAAATTTGTGAAATTTGGTGTTGAAACGACGGAGATATTGAAATTCAAAGTTTTTCCAAAAACTGAAGAATGCAGCGGCAGCCGGCGACGGATTCCGACGAATCACCGGAGAAGACGAAGCATATTCTGTCAACTTTGATGGAATATTCCTAACGGTGTCAGTATATAACGGTATATTCTGATATTTAACAGAATATTCCCTAATGGTGTTAGGGATTCCGGCCGTGTGCCAGGCACGTGCATGCGCGTGGCCGGCGCATGTGGCCATGCCTTGGCCAGCGTGTGGGACATTGAAAAATTTTCCTAAAAATATGGGGGTGTTCGTGGTGTTGTGTAGATCACATTGGTATATTCAAACACCCGAATTGAGTAATGTATGAGAAATTGATCCTAGGTTTAGTATATGTGCATTATAATTAACATTAAATCAGTGGTTTCACATATAGGTGAGATGTATCGAGGACGAGCGTTGTTAGGCGAGACTTGGGGGCTACGACCATGCGACATACCAGTGAGTGACCTTTTGGTTTTCTATGTATATATATACATATATACATATATATATATATGTATATGTATATATATGTATATATGTATATATATGTATATATGTATATATGTATATATATGTATATATGTATATATGCCTTACGTTTTCCCAGAATTGTTTTGAACGGATTTACATTTATTTTCACCTAGCCTTGTCGTACAGACCACACTAGGTGGTTTCGACTCGTGTGCAGGAATAAATTATGAGCTATAGGTTCAGCTGTACAAGTCACGTTATGTGACTCCGGCTGACATACCATTCACATTAATTTAGTATCACCTAGCTTACATTTCTATATTGGTTGAGACTAGACATGGCATATACTTGGTTTCCATTGCTTTTGAGAAGGATTTCCATATACGTATGTAGTATTATTTTCTGCGAAATTATACGGGTTTTACGGTGAGGGGTTATTATATTTAGAAAAGACAAATGTGTTTTCAAACCTTTGTTTTTGCCCACTCACGTTTTCTGTTTTGCGCCTTCTAGGTGGACATTCGGATTGGTGTCTCACGAGGGCTTCATGGCAGTTTTGACAACTCTGCAAGTATGTAGGAACTTCATTTCATGTTCTGTATAATTAATATTTGATGCTGGACTACTCCTATGACATATATGCTCTGATATGTGTATTGCCACCTTAAACACCTTCACACATACCTATATATTTGTTCCTAGTATAAATTAGTTAATTTGGTTTTTATTTACTCACATTTTCATATTACCATCACTTCCACATTGCGCACATGGCTACGCCACCCTTACGTGACGGCTAGCATGCCTCGATTTAGGTCGGAGTGTGTTAGTTTAGTATCAGAGCACGGGTTTGGCAGTCCGGCATATTTTGTTGGTGTTCTAATCATTTTGATCTCTTATGTCAGAACCATGTCGCCTTGTAGAGAGCCCCATCCTTCCACTGAGATTGATTTTTCTGATTTTGGTCAATTATGGGATGCGATTACTCAAGCCATACAGTCCTCACTTCGTCCTCCTCAAAGGACTACCTTAGAGATCGTAACTCACCTCCAAATTTCTTGGGTAATGAGGGGGCTGAAAAAGCCGAGATATGGCTCTGATATGTGTATTGCCACCTTAAACACCTTCACACATACCTATATATTTGTTCCTAGTATAAATTAGTTACGTTGGTTTTTATTTACTCACATTTTCATATTACCATCACTTCCACATTGCGCACATGGCTACGTCACCCTCACGTGACGGCTAGCATGCCTCGATTTAGGTCGGCGTGTGTTAGTTTAGTATCAGAGCACGGGTTTGGCAGTCCGGCAAATTTTGTTGGTGTTCTAATCATTTTGATCTCTTATGTCAGAACCATGTCGCCTCGTAGAGAGCCCCGTCCTTCCACTGAGATTGATTTTTCCAATTTTGGTCAGATATGGGATGCGATTACTCAAGCCATATAGTCCTCACTTCGTCCTCCTCAGAGGACTACCTTAGAGATCGTAACTCACCTCCAAATTTCTTGGGTAATGAGGGGGCTGAAAAAAGCCGAGATATGGCTTGATCACTTAGAGAAGATTTTTAGAGTTATGCAATGTCAGGGTACGCTTGCAGATGATCGATGGGTGGAGACAACCACCTGGTTTCTACATTATGAGGCTGCGTCTTGGTGGCGTTAGGAATCATTTTTTATGTCATTTAAGGATGCAAATAATTGAAAAGTTCCAGACTAGATTCATTCCACCAGAGTATTTGGATCACAAGAGATAAGAATTTCAGATGTCAACTACTAACTACCATTGCAGATTCATAGATTTGTCCCGCTATTGTCCAGAGATTGCGAGTAATCCAGTGGAGAGGCTCAGATGATTCAAGAGGGGTACATGCAAGAAATTGCGTTCGATGGCGACCTTGACCCCCTGTACTACATATTAGGAATTTTTTGAGGTGCGGCTTCGAGTCGAGGACATAGAAAATATGCCCAGTGACAATGATGAAGAAGAAGAAAATATGCCTAGTTCTAAACGGAGTAGTACCAGTTCTAGTTTTTCTAGCGCGAACTTTCTTCGTCAGACATAGAGCTTTAAACGGAGTAGTACCAATTCTAGTTTTTCTAGTTGAGGCTTCAGTTCCACTACACCGCAGAAGGGCGGCCGTTCAGGAAGTTCGCGCTTCCCGAGACAGAGAGATTATAGCGGAGTGGCCCTACTTTGCCGTAGATACAATGTTCGTCACTTTGGTGAGTGTACACAAGGTAGTACTAGATGCTTGACTTGTGGTCAAATGGGACATCAGACTAATCAGTGCCTACAAAACTAATAGCTGCCTTACCACCACTACCACCATCAGCAGTTCCACTTCAGCAGGTTCTAAGGCCTATTGGTTATACCCCGACGGGTTATGGTGGAGCCTATCATTATCAAGGGGATGTAGCCCCGTATTATGAAGGATTGTATCAGTACCCACACAATCCGTATCATCAGGATGGTTACTCTCATTATTTAGGAAGTTACGTGCCATATCCACCATATCAGGGTGGTGCATCACAATGGTATCTAAGAGGATAGTCCCATAGTGTTAGGTTGCTTCTAGTAGCGTAGGATCATCGAGGCAGCCTAACCAGCCTGCTCAGGGAAGAAGCCTGCAGGGGCAAAGAAATCAAGCTAATAGAAGTCGTGGAGGACGTCAGCAGCAGCAGGGCCGTGTTCACCACATCACACTACAGAATGCTTAGAATAATCCTGATCTTGCTATGGTGTTAATTGATTATGGTGCTACACACTCTATTATTTCTCAGACATTTGCTCAAAAGACACAACCGCACCCCGCACCTCTTAGGTATGAGTTAGAGTTTTCTATGCTTAGAGGTGAGATGTGCTATGTTAGCTGGGCATACCAAGGATGTCCTGTTTTGGTGGAGGATGTCATACTGCCAGCTAATCTCGTGCTGCTAGATATTGTGGATTTCGATGTTATTCTGAGCATGGATTGGTTACACTATAACCGTGCTCAGCTGGATTGTTACCAGAAGACAGTTACTTTCTGTCATCCAAGCTTGCCTGTGGTTACCTTTGTGGGCGAGCGTAGTGGAGTGAGACACGGCGATATCTCTGTTGTGAGAGCTAAACGACTGTTAAGGAAAGGATGTCAGGGATATCTAGCTCACCTAGTACTGAATGAGGAAACGCCTACGTATTTCCTGATGATTTACCTAGATTACCACCAGATCGAGAGGTAGAGTTCACCATCGACTTGATTCCAGGTATATACCCTATTTCCTTAACTTCTTATCCAATGGCTCCTGCAGAGTTAAGGGAATTAAAAACTCAGCTACAAGAATTAGTGGATAAAGGTTTCATCTAGCCTCGTACTTCACCTTGGGGAGCGCTAGTTCTATTTGAATAGAAGCAAGACGAAACCTTGAGGCTATGCATTGATTATCGACAACTGAACCGAGTAATGATTAAAAACTGTTATCCGTTGCCACCTATAGATGATTTATTTAACTAGCTTTGAGGTGCTTGCGTATTTTCTAAGATTGATTTGAGTTCTGGATATTACTAGTTGAAGATTAAGAGTGAAGATGTCCCTAAGACAGCATTTAGGACTCGCTATGGTCATTAAGAGTTCCTCGTGATGCCATTCGGCTTAACGAATGCACTAGCAGGATTCATTAACCTGATGAATCGAGTATTCCAACCATATCTCGACAGGTTCGTTATTGTTTTCATTGACGATATTTTGGTGTATTCTAAATCTAAAGCAGAACATACACGACATCTCACTTTGGTTTTGAAGAAACTGAGGAAACATCGGTTATATGCTAAGTTTAGCGAATGCCAGTTCTGGCTGGATCAGGTGTCCTTCTGAGGGCACGTCATATCAGCTCAGGGTATATTGGTGGACCTACAGAAAGTAGCTAGAGTTGAGAATTGGGAGCAGTCATGGACCGTCACCGAGGTACGGAGTTTCCTCGGCCTAGCAGGTTATTACAGATGGTTTGTTAAAGATTTTTTAGCCATAACTTTACCACTGATGAGATTGACTAGGAAATATGTTAAATTTGAGTGGGACAATGATTGTGAGCGGAGCTTCCAGCAGCTAAAATATTGTCTCACTCACGCACCTATTTTGGCGCTTCCAAATGGCAGTGATAACTTTGAGATTTACAGTGACGTTTCTCTGAATGGCTTAGGTTGTAAAATGAAGCAATATGGTAGGGTGATTGCACATGCTTCGCGACAGTTGAAGCCACAGGAGATGAATTACCCTACTTGTGACCTCGAGTTAATAGCCATTATTTTCGCCCTGACAATTTGAAGGCATTACTTATATGGAGAAAAATGCTAGATTTTCACAGACTATAAAGCCTCAGGTATATTTTCACCTAGAAAGATCTTAACTTTCGGCAGTGGAGGTGGATATAATTGCTCATCGATTATGATTGCACTATTGAGTATCACCCAGGTCGTGCAAATTCAGTGGCAGAGGCGCTCAGCGGAAAATCACGGGCCAAACTTAATGCTTTGCATGCTAGTCATGTTCTTCTCCTCACAGAATTGAGGTCCACATGAGTGAAATTAGAGGTGAAAGATCGGGATGAAGCTTTATTTGCCAGTTTCCAGGTTAGATGGATCTTGATAAACCGCGTGCTCGAGGCTCAAGCAGAGGATCCAGAATCTCAGGAATTAATTGGTGTTGTGTCTCGAGGAAAAAAGAAAGATCCCAGGATCAGGAAACCAGATGGCATGCTTATGCAGGGAGACCGGATGTACGTGCCAGACATAGCGGAATTGAAGAAAGATATACTTGATGCGGCACATATTTTGGCATATATGATGCATCCTAGGAGTACCAAGATGTATCACACTATTCTACTATTTTACGAATGGCCTGGCATGAAAAGAGAAATTGCAGAATATGTGAGCCATTGTGCAATATGCCAACAAGCCAAAGCTGAGGTCATCACCATGGATTTCATGTATAAGCTCATCGTACGCGAAATGGTTATGACGGCATTTGGGTGATAATGGATCAGCTTACTAAGTCAGCACACTTCTTACATGTTCGAGAGAATTATTGTTTAAGCCGATTAGTTGATCTATTTATTTCAGAGATTGTTAAATACCACAGGGTTGTGATTAGTATCATCTCTGATCGGGATCCTAGGTTCACTACTAAGTTTTGGGTGGCTTTTCAGGAAGCTCTTAAATCGAGATTGCTCTACAGCACGGCGTATCTTCCACAGACAGATGGGCAATCTGAGAGAACCATACAGACGCTAGAAGATACGCTGAGATCTTCAGTACTGCAGTTTGGCGACGCTTGACATAAGCGTTTGGCTTTGATTGAGTTTGCCTACAATAATAACTATCATTCTAGCATTGACATGTCACCATTTGAGGCACTTTATGGTAAGCCCTGTCACACTCCTTTATGTTGGTCAGAGGTCGGCGAGAGAGTATTGGTGGGCTCTCAGATTGTTAACGAGAGTACACAAAATATTCAGGTGATTAAAGCTAACCTGAAAGCGGCCCAGGATCGACAGAAGAGTCTTGCTAATAAACATGCCACAGACAAGGTATATAAAGTTGGAGATTGGGTATTTCTGAACCTATTTCCATGGAAAGGCATAATACTGATGGAAAGAAAGGCATGCTAACCCCTCGCTATATAGGACCATACCAGATCACTGAGAGAGTCGGTGAAGTCGCCTATAGACTTGAGTTGCCTCTGGAGCTGTCAAAGGTACATGATATTTTTCATGTATCCATGCTTCGCCATTATTTTACGAACCTATCACACATGATCTCTCCTCGGTCACTACAGATTAATCCAGATTTGACATACGACGAGAAGCCAGTGACGATTTTAGACTGGAAAGATAAGGTTATGAGGAACAAGACGGTGTGCATGGTGAAAGTCTTGTGGAGGAACAATTTAGTGGAGGAGGCTACGTTGGGAGACTGAAGAATGGATGCGAGATTTGTACCCACGTCTATTTTATGACTATTAAGGTGTTGTAGTTATGTATAGAAATTTTGGGGATGAAATTTTATTAACGGGGTAGATTGTTACAGCCCGTCTTGAATTAATGTATATATTTTATCCCCGAGCATGTAAAATTATGATAATGCCCTCGAGGCCTAGTGACGTGGATGTGCTTACGTAGTTTTAAATTATTTTTTTCATTGTCGTAATTAAATCATGCTCGACGTCACAAGCACATTAACGTGGATTATGGCCGAATTGGGTTCGTAACGAAAATGTTATGAATGAATTATGGTAACTGGATAAAAATACAAATTAGGTTGTCCATCACCTAACCCAGCAATCATATTACCTTATATTATCTTGGACCTAAACAAGTGTTTGGATTAGTTTTTATTTATGATGGACCATTTGATAAGCTCTAAATGCCATGGCCCAATCAGGGCCTTGTCCTTTTATTTTGGCCAATCTGTGGCCTTACACACGCACACACACACACATACACCACCTTCTTCCTTATCCTTCTCGAAAACACTCCTCGTACGTACACTTCACACGAACACACACAAAATATACCAAAACCTCACGAATCAAGGTATTCAAGACCACCATCATCCTTCCCCTGACCTCTCGAGTTCACCCATACCCTTTTTCCGAGGAAAGTATGTCGGGAATCTAGGAACTGACGAGCTCCGGCGAGGTGCACAGTTGCTTCATCGTGATCGTGGTTGTTTCACTGAGTTTTAAAGCTTAAGAAAGTTTTAAATCAACTCCATAAGGACATTGGGACAATTTTGGAAGGTTTTGGACATCAGGATACGCATGTACCTCGAGTTGCAAGTTTTACCAGAATTCTAAGAAGTTTTCCGACCAATTTATGTCGGTTTTAAAACCTTAAATAGGTAAGATCGTGTTCTTCTAGTTCAAGGCTTCAATTTGATATAAAATTTGTGAAATTTGGTGTTGAAACAACAGAGATATTGAAATTCAAAGTTTTTCCAAAAACTTGTGAATGCAGCAGCGGCCGGTGACGGATTCTGGCGAATCACTGGAAAAGACAAAGCATATTTCGTCATTTTTGACAGAATATTCCTAACGGCGTCAGGTATATATAACGGTATATTCTGATATTTAACAGAATATTCCCTAACGGGATTAGGGATTTCGTCTGTGTGCCAGGCATGTGCCTGGGCGTGGCTAGTGCGTGTGGTTGTGCCTTGGCCAACGCGTGGTGGCGTGTTGGACGTCAAAAAAAATTTCTAAAAATATGGCAGTGTTTGTGGTGTTGTGTCGATCACATTAGTATATTCAAACACCTCAATTGAGCAATGTATGAGAAATTAATCCTAAGTGTAGTATATGTGCATTATAGTGAGTGGGCTTTTGGTGTTCCTATATATATATATGCCTTACATTTTCCCATAATTGTTTTGAATGCATTTACGTTTTATATGCCATGTCAATTGCATTACATGTTAGTACATGCATTAGGATAGACGTGCACATTATTCATTGATGCCATGGAGGCCCAAGTAAGTTCCAAGTGAGTACATAATGATTATATGGATTACGGTTAGTATGATTATGTTGAGATGCATCTAGTGCTCATTATCCTGCACCCCGATTTTAGTGCTCCCGCTTGTGGCCAGGGCACAGTCCTTCAAGTGATGTCCACCTCTCGCACTGCACGCTCACTTTGGATCTAAGTTTGGTGCACAGCCCTGTCGTACAGACCATACTAAGTGGTTCCGACTCGTGTGCAGGAATAGATTATGAGCTATAGGTTTAACCATACAGGTCACATTAGGTGACTCCGGCTGACATACCATTCACATTAATTTAGTATCACCTGGCTTACATTTCTATATTGGCTGAGACTAGACATGGCATATGCTTTGTTTCCACTACTTTTGAGATCGATTTCCATATACGTATGTAGTATTATTTTCTGGGAAATTATATGGGTTTTATGGTAAGGGGTTTTTATATTTGGAAAAGAGAAATGTGTTTTCAAACCTTTGTTTTTGCCCACTCACGTTTTCTGTTTTGTGCCCCTCCAGGTGTGGCTCACGTGGGCTTCATGGCGGTTCTGACAGCTTTGCAAATATGTAGGAACTTCCTTTCATGTTTTGTATAATTAATATTTGATGCTGGACTGCTCCTAGGACATATATGCTTTTATATGTGTATTACCACCTTAAACAGTTTCACACACCTATATATTTGTTCCTAGTATAAATTAGTTAATTTGGTTTTTATTTACTCACATTTTCATATCACCATCACTTCCACATTGCGCACATGGCTACGTCACCCTCACGTGACGGCCAGCATACCTCGATTTAGGTCAGGGTGTGTCAATGTATGTATTTATTGTATATTAAATATGTATTTTTGTATTATTATTCTATATAATTTTAAATTTATGTTTTATTTTATTTATTTATTTGGGGTTTTTTTTAACTTTAATCCATCAAGAACATTGAAAATTAAAATAAATCTGGTATTAAATTACATATTGATTATAATCCATTGATGTGTCCTTAATTCAAAATAATTAATGTGCATTTTATTTAGTGTCTCGCATTAAATATTTAAATTTATTAATATACAAATTTTAATTTATTTTTTGACCCAAAAAAAGTTTGTTAAATTATTAATTTTATTTAACATTCTTCAAACTTGAAAGACTCAATTAATGTACATAAATGTTGGTACCGAAATGTATTATATTGAACTAATATATTTAAATGTTAGTACCGAAATGTATGTACCGAAATATATTATATTAAATTAATGTACCTAAATGTGTGTATTCAAATGTATGCACCGAAATGTTAGTAATGTATCAAGGGACTAAAATTAGATTTTGATCTTACTCGTGGTTTTAATCTAAGAGTCATCTTTGCTAATGATTAAAATGAAGTTTTCTATATTTATTTTTAAAGTATACTATAATATAGGCAAAGAGTGAGATTAAAAAAAAATTGTAAAACACATTAAAAATAAAAGTATCAAGTAATTTAAAAATACCAAACACATGAAGAAAATTATAATAATTAATTTACAAGTGCAAAAAACTGTGAAAAAATATACAAAGGCTCGTGATTGCATCCTCTACACTTTGAGTATGAATACATTATTGTTTGAATTTTTAAAACCATATAAACCATCATGAATAGTATTTCTAAGGGAGTTCAAAATAAATAAAATTCATAATCATTAATGTACAAGTCTAAAAAATGTGAAAATATATATGAAAGTGTAAGGTTCCTCAACCTTGAAACGCAACTCCCTTCATTTTGCATGTCTTTGAACATTTGGTACTAATATTTTTTTCAGTAGGCTCTTATTATGTTTTAAAGTAATATTTATTTTGAAGACAAATATTTTTTTTAATTTAAAGTAATATTTATGTGACAATGTTGTGTGCATATACCTACTTAGTATTATGTTTTCTATTTTTTTTTGTCAAATTATGTTTTTTATTTTCATTATTTATTGATTTAAAATATATTTTCTTTAACGGGTAACGAGTCGGGTCATATTGTCTCATAATATTAACAGGTCAATTTTAGATCAAGTCATATTATCTGTTTACTTTAACGGGTGTTACACGATATGACTCGTTAAGATATCAGATATAATACGAAAATGACACGAACATAGAAAACATGTCACGAATGTCATGTTTACCCTCAACCTTGTGTCAATAGAGCATCACAACCTAAATCTAACAATTTTAAAGTATAAAACGAACATTAATCAATGTCCATCATAAGGAATTTAACTCGACATCAAAATTCATAAACAACAAACACAAGGCAAACAAGAAAATTGGCCCTGGACTGGTTATTCAAAGCCAGCAATTGGCTGCGGGATTTCGTCCCACGCCATTACTAAGGATAAGAGAACGAAAACAGGTGTTTCATTACGATTCTGGTTCATGCATTAACAACACATTCAGTTTCTTTTGGTTTTTTTCAACAGAAGGAACATTGATTTGCAAATATAGCAGGGAAGGCAAACCATTGGTTTCCCGTTTAAAACTGATTACTAAAAAAATGCAGGCATTACCCAAACCGCAAGCAACTAATATACAAAGGTTTTATGAAAATAACCTAACTGCAATCAAATGTAAGCACCAAGTATAAACAATTCTGAATGGTAAAAATCAGTGTTTTAAAAAACGTGCCCCAAGGCGCGCTTAGGTGTGGCACGGTGAAATCGCCTCTGTCCAGTGGAAGTAGGCAAAAACTCACTTAGACGTGGTGGAGATGCGCTTAAAACGTTCAATTGGGTGTCGTTTTTGTTTAAAATCTGACAAAATTTGGAAAAAATTTCGGTTAAGATTTGAAAGTTGCACTTGCTGATACTGCATTACGAAGAAGGTGAGTGCCACAGCGTCGTCTCAATGTTTTCCATTTACTTTTTTAATTTTTAGGGCTGATTTTTTTTTTCCTTTCTCTTTAAACTGACTTATCGACTAACAGCTGTCCAGCCTATTCCTACAGCTGTCTAGAATATTTCCTAACTATCCAACATCTTTTTCAGTATATTATCTATATACTAAAACTCAAACTGATGAGTACTGTTCATTAACAGTGCCCACCCGATTTTACCCCTAATCTAACGCACGGTTTTCAACCTTTTAAAAGATGGTATACGAATTGACAATTTTGCCCCTCTGTAGAGCTAGTCTACATACGAAAAGGTGCTCGAACCCTCTCTCATTTTCTTCCATCACTTTTTCCTTTCACCTGCTCTTTGTTTCTCTACTTTTCGCCCTGTTCGATCTTTCGTGTTTTCTTGCTTATCTGTTTGTGTTGATCATTTGCTGTCTGAAGAGGTGGGTTTTCTGGCTAATTGCGGTGTTTCAGGTGGTTTGTCTATTTTATTCTTTATCTCTTTTCTTTGATTAGGAAGAAAATTTGTAGATCGATTGGTGTAAAATTCAAATGCTTACGTTTTTTTTATCATTTCTTTCCAAAAATTTTTTCGTGTTTTTAGCATGGTTGTTTAATCTAATTGCGTTTTTTGTTTCAAGAAAGATTGGTCTATCAATTTTAGGGTTTCTCTGTGCAATCTTGGAAACCCTTTTCGATTAAGGTGTGTGCGTTTTTTATTTGGCATGTTTTCTACTTTTTTTAGGATTTGTGTCTGGTTGTTCCATCTAATTGCAATTTTCATTTTGGGAAATTTTGGTCTTTTAGGCTAGGTTTTTCCTGTACATCGATTGGTTGGTTAATATTGAAGTTTTTTCATTTTGCATTGACTGTTCGTTGATTTTTTACTGTGCTCTGTGCCATTGGTGTGCTAGCTTCATTTCATAGCTTGAGGTTCTGTTTTTTCCCTGTAACTGTGATGTTGTTGGTCTGCCGTGTGTGGTGTTGTTTCGTTCTGGAGCATCTCCAATTCTAATTGCTATTTTTCCTCCGTTTTTGTGCTTTTGTGTTTAGCATTTCACAGGTTCTCTCTTGAGAATTTGCACTTGGAGTTCTTGCTGTCTATGTCAGGTAATGGGTTTTTAGACTTTTTGCTTTTTATGGAGTTATTTGAGTGCTATGTTTAGTTGTTTTAATTATTTCAGATCATGTGTTTCGGTGTTCAGTTGGATTAAGGGGGAAGCTATTTATGTGGTAAAAAAATAGGATGTCTTTAGAATCACAAAGAAGGGTGGAAAATTTTTGAGATTAGGGTAATGAACTGCTTTGGAACTTAAGGTTGTTGGTTGAGAAGTTAATAAGCTTTTTCTAAGACCCGGTTTTAAGTTTTGAATTATGCCCGAACGAAACTGAAGTCTATTTCATATGCTTGATACAGGTTTTAGGGGTTTGTGGACAAAGTTTTCGAACGGTGTTTTCCCTATGATGAGCCTCACTGGACAATAGATTCTGTAAATAGTAACTTTTGAACAGAGTGCTCTATTGGGTTGATGAGTAAGTGATTGAAACAGATTCTGTAAATCAATGTTGGTGGAGGTGTTGTTTCGTAGCCTCAAGAAGAACGGAACAATGTGTTTGAAATTAGGTCTAATTGAAACTTTTCTCTTAAATTTTGCATTTTTTGAGTTTTAAGCCATTCAAATTGGTTTGTTAAGTAGGAATAAAATACTGGTTAAACAAAGATTACTAATTACTAACCAAATTCACATTTGTCTACATTAATCTATTAAGTAGGTAAACCAGACATCAATCATGGGAATAGATCCAAAGGCTTTTTGGCCTGGAGGCAACTATGAAGGTTCACATTATTATTTATCAAAAACTTCTGATTCAAATTCACAAGAGAATAATTTTAGTGGTGGTAATAGCCCTTTTTAGCCCACTTAGAGTAATGATTTTGGAATTATAATGTTTGATGGTTATTTTTTGTTTCAGTTAAAGCATTCGTCCATCTCATTTTCCATGGTGAAGAAATTTGCGAAATACTCTGTGGTACTCTCTCTCTCTGTCTTTCCTGTGTGTATGAATTCAGTGCTGAAGTGCATGTGCAGGTGGATGCGTTCACTGGCTCAGCTTTCAAGGGGAACCTAGCAGCAGTTTGCTTGCTGGATAAAGACAGAGACGACCAGTGGTTGCAGGTTTTGGCTGCCAAGTTCAATCTCTCTAAGATATGTTACTTGACTTGGCTTACTGACTCGGGCTCAGCTCCTCAGTTTGGTCTCATGTTCCTTTCTCCATCTTTTTAAGTACTTCATTTTTCCCTATCTGTTATTACTTTTATGTTTTCTGTCCGTGTGTTCTTTGTTTAAAGGTTGGTTGGTTGTCTTTTTTTTAATCTTTAAATTTGTTGCTATCATTCTGTCTGGCTTTTTTGAATCTCTGATTGTGCATCACCTTGGGGTTGATATTCATGTATTCTCATTACTTTTGGGGGGATATTAAGTTAACATCAAATTCTGTCAACATTTATTCATATTAATTGTTCTGTGGTAGGCATTTGCAGTTGGATTGAAGAAACTTGGAACCGTGGAAGTTTAGAGCCTTCCCTTCTCGACACTGTGAAGGTTAAGGTTGCTAATGGACTTGCAATTTCGGATGCTGCTAACAAGCTTCGATTACATTTGAGAGTAGTGGACTTGAGCACTGACAAATTTTTTTTTTTTTTTTTTTTGAGTCTCTTGCATCAATTATTTCACTAAATGTTCTCTGAGGACAAAGGATGGAGTGCTTTTACTTCATGAGGTTACTGAATGTTAAACTCCTTTCAAATCACTGTTTCGTTTGACGAAACAACTACCTTAGAGGATGTTGACAAGCTTTGAAAAGCTTTTGCTCTGAGCAAGCCTGGAAGTGTTTTATATCTTTACCATAAAGTTGATATTTTCAATTTATTATAATGTTAAACTTGCTGCTGTAGAAGAGTTAATTTCTGGTAGGCAAATGATTATAGTGTTGTTCCTATTATGCATAAGGTCTTGGTAATAATGTTGTGAGATTTTGTGTTTACATAAATTCAGTAGTGGTTTTGATAATCAGAAAGTAATCTCTCAACTTCTTTGTGATTATAATTGCTTTGATACTGTCATAGGGACTTTTATCATACGTTCTAATTGGTTTTGATATATCCATTTTCTGTTTAGTATTTATAACACTCTTTGCGTATTTACATGTTATTTTGGATATTATTTTATAAATTTCAAGACACTCAATTCTATAAAGTCATCCTATAACTTTATATTATTTTTCCTTAAAAAGTGATTGGCCAAGAAGACGTTAAGTATTTTTTTGTGTTTTGTTTTGGTAACGTTATATATATATATATATATATATATATATATATATATATATATATATATATATATATATATATATATATATTTAAATGTTATATTTTTTTTCCTTAAAATATTATACTTGTTGCAGTTCTATTAAATTAGAAATGTGATCGTATAAATCCTATCATATCAGAGATATTCTTATGGGATTCTACCATATCTCTTATATTAGATATTATTCTACTAAAGTTGTAATCTTATTAAGGTAAAGAATTTACCTTCTCTATACTATAACAATGAAATAGCATAACACACACATCACAATTACACATCTCTCTTCACAATTAGGCTTCAGAGAAAGGTTTTTGTCAACGAGGGACTTCGAAATTGAAACCTTAGCGAGTCGCAAGCAAAAGCTTATCTTCACTCTCTACTTGGCAGTAATAAGGAGGACGAATGACCAACCTGCCATTTCTATTGAAATCACAATTCAAATGTGCTTCCGAATTGTGGGCTGAGCCCACTTTCTCTTTTTGGGGCCATCAAGAAATTTGAAATAGGTCCAATTTTATAAGCCTCTTTTGATATAGGTCCAATTTTTAGTTACTTTTGATTTAGCTCCAATTTTTATAGCCTAAAACTGTGTACTTACTTTTGATTTAGGTCCAATTTTGGACCCATATCAAAAGAGACTTATAAAATTGGACCCATATTAAAAGACCCCTTTTTTAAATTGAGTTCAATTTTAACATCGTTTTTTATAAGATACTGATCGCATTTGGCAGACATTACGTGGGGACCAAATCTAAGTCATTGGATATGATCCGAACGGCCGAAAACAAATCAATCAAAGCAAGCTTAGAATGAAACCGGTTCATAAATGAGCCCTCACTAAGCTCAATAGATGACCTGACAACAATTACTTTTCCCTTCAACTAAAACTCTCATTTCCCCAACAACACTCACCTTTCATAAACTTGCCTTCTCCTTCGCCCAAACTCTCCTACAGACGATTTGAAAAACAATTCAATTGACTTCCTCCTAATTCGAAACTCAAACAAAGTTGTCCAGTGCTTGTCGTCTCTGGCATGAAATTTGAAAATCACTCGACTCCACATTGTGTGTTTGAAACTCAGGCGAACTTTGTTCGAATTTTGTCCAGTCAGTTCTACAGAAAGAACGCGGTGCTTCCTTCTTTCCAATCGCTTTCAAAGTCTTGACTTCCACAGTACTCGATGTCATACTTCATTATCCGAAATCAATTTGAAATTTGGTGAGTTTGGAAATTTGGAAATAGAAATAAATTATGTTATTTCTATTAAATTTGAATAATTCATTTACTGTTTAAGGCTCATTATGCATGTACGTTGACGAAATTAGTTGAAATTAGTGGATATTTGTTGAATTTTTTAGAAATTTGGGTGTGAATTGGGCTTATGAAGTGTTGTTTTGTGTATGTGGGCTATGTCGCTCACTTCTATTTTGATGAAGTTATGTTGTTGAGTTCGGATTGATTTCTGTTGATGAAATCTTCTTTAATCTTATGAATTAACTTGATATTGCCTAAGTCATGATGCTTTGTTCACGGTAGATATATTAGTTATGAAAACTTGTTGACATGTTGTGTTAAGAGTATATATTGTTGAATTTAGTTGTGTTGAATGCATATATTAATATGTCCAAAAGATAGAAATTCACGAGGTTCAACTAGCAACAAAAGAAGAAGAATAGTACAGGGGAATGGTTAACAACCTATCTCAAGCAAGTCATGCGTTAGGAGTCATTTGTCAGAAGTTTAATGACACACATCTTGCCGCAGCCACTTAGAGCATGTCGATCAATTGGCCTTCAGTGGCCAAATGGTGCATGAGTTGTCACTTCGAAGAGCGGCTAATCAAGGGTTAACCCAAAGGGACTCATTTATTTAAAAGGACGTGAAGTAACCCAATTCACAAAGAAAGACTTTTGCTTTATTACCAGACTTAGCAGTGGTGAACCCTATGAACTAGAAGTTGAGTAGGAAAGCATTTAGCTTTTACGAAAATTAACTGAAAAATTAGGGTTTGTTGGAGAGAGTTGTAAAGGTAGGAGAGAGAAGACCAAAGGTAAAGCCAAGACTACCCCAAAAAAAGTCAGCAAAACGATGTCGGTGACTCGTGAGAGCTTGAAAGGGCATTTAAAGAATACAAAAACGAGGATTATGCGTTCAAGATAAGGCTAGTATACTTTTCCAAGGTTATGTTATTAAAGGCAAAGAGTAATGTGGTTGTGAATCTAGACTACCTCCACCTTGTTGAGGATATGGATAAATTCAATAGATCATGGTGTGCCATTTCTTTTGAACAACTACAAGACAACTTCTCTTTCGTTGCTTTTAGGAGAGGGAGATGAAGAGCTAATGGTGATGTGGAGGGAGATGAGGAGGAGGAGGAAGAAGAAGTGAAGGGAAACAAGAGGAGGCAGCGATCCCGATAGGGCTGCAAAAGGTTTACATATGCTTTTCAGGTACTATGTGTTGCTTTTGTTGCTAATATTCGCTATATTACTGTGATTGAGTACTAATTTAGTGTACGTGCTGGTGTGGGCAAACAAAACAACTCCCTAACTAGAGAAGTTACACATTATTGTAAGATGATGGATCCGACAACCGTCCTGAGACTTCTCTAGTGGAAGACAACGAAGAAGCAACCCACTTTCGAGTAGTTGAAGATGTACATAATTGATAGCCGAAGGGTCAGTCTATGAACTTATATAAATGTTATGATGTATCTGAATGAATATGAATGTTTGTAAATATTTTAGTATGAATATGTGTGAGACATTTAATTGTGGTCAGTGGCATTAATAAGCAGCCTGTGGGGATTCGAAAAATTGTCCAAACAGAACTGGAGAGGAACAAAGCTTACTGGACATAGGCCAATGAGGAGGATGTTGTGATGCCTAACAACCTCACTCTTGACAAGAATGATGTCGGTGGGTTGAAAATGCAGATCCAAGAGTTGAAGATGTTTATGGCACAAATGGCGCATGAGAAGGATATATCTGAACCGACGATGTGGAAAAAGTTGGAAGAGTTGACAAAGATGGTGTAGGATTTAAGGCAGGAAGTTAAGACAAAAGTTGTGGAGGAGTCCAATGAGGAAGAAGTTGTTGAGGAAGAAATTGAGGAGGAAGAAGATGATGATGATGATGAGGAAAAAGAAGAGGAGGATGAGGGTGGTGACAATGAAGATGGAGAAGAGGATGGTGAAAAAGACAGTGATGAACAAGGTGGTGTGGAAGAAAGTGAGGAACAAGTGGAAAGGGCGAGGAACAAGATGAAGACAAGGATATAAATGAGGAGGAGCAAGAAATTAAGGGCCTGTTTGATAGTGTACTTGAATTCAACTTTTTAAACTCAAAAACAGTTTTCAAGTTTTAGGTCTTAAAAACTTGTTTGGTATGACTATTTTTAAAAATTGAACTCAAGACTAACTCAAAAATATACTCTATTCCTTAAAAACATAAAAAAATAAGTTTTTAGAGAGTTTTTAAACTTAAACTCACTCATTTCTTTTCTTTCCCTCCTCTCCTCTCACTCCAAATATATCTCTATTTTCTTCTTTCTTTCTCCTCTTTTTTTTTTTTTTTACTTTTTTCGTTTTTACTCTAATCTAATCAAGTTTAAGTCGTAAGATTTAAAAAATTTAAATCGCAAACCAATCAAGTTTTTGAGTCTTAAAGAAAATTGTTTTCAAGAAATGTTCTTAAGAAATGTTTTGAGAAATGATAAAAATTTTCAAATAAGATACCAAACAGGCTCTAAGGGTCCAAAAGAGGGAAGAACCCAAGGGATCAAGAGGGAAGAATATTATAGAAGCTATGGGGGAAGAAGCTTTGAAGGTGGTTCAAGGGATTGTTGATTTGGACACTCCTTTAGATGTATGTGTTGGAAAAGACTCGGCAATATGGATGCTACTTCTCATACAACAAATCACATAAGATAAATATTAGTACATAATAATTTATGTTACCACAATTAATTAGATAAATATAAATAAATACAATAAAATACTTATCTTTTATGGGTAAAAACCGATCTTTCTCTATATGGAAGGGAAAGGTAGAGCTTGCAAAACTTCTATTAAATGACTGAAGCAGCACTCATGACAACGTGGATGACGGTGACAACACTCTGACCGATGATTCTTCACATAATGTCAAACAGATGTGGGATTTGAATGAATTGACCTTCACAAAACTAACATTCACATTTTGCGTTTCTTCACAGATGCCTGAATAGAGATCCAAAGGTTTTGGAAGAACAACCCTTGTCAACTCCAATCGAAATTAAGCTTTAATCCACCTAAATTGCCTCCTCCCACCCTTCACCAGCTCTCTCTCTCTCTCTCTCTCTCTCTCTCTCTCTCTCTCTCTCTCTCTCTCTCTCTCTCTCTCTCTCTCTCAGGCGAAAACCCAAACCCTTAGCTTAAGACACTCTCTCCCTACAAAAAATAAATAAATAAAATAAAATAAAAAACCATCTAGTGAACCAAAAAAAAAAGATATAGGATTACTCCTAATCATAAAGACCTGATTTTACATGTGAGCACGTCAGACCACAGCCGTTCGATTTTGGCACACAGGCAAGATCCGCACTTTAGACACGGCCGTTATAACATACCTATATCATAAGAAGACTACAAAGATTTCCAAGCAATACATATTTAAATTAGAATTGAATACAAACAATTATGAAGAGGTAGATTACAAACAAAAAACATATAATATGGGTAGTTAAAAACGATTTATTTGTGATATAGGTAAATTATCGATAAAAATCTATGATATAGATATATTAAATAAGTAAAAGGACTGAAATTAACATGGTTGAAGGGATTTAGTTCTTATAATTTAGGATACTATTGTAGACATTGAAATTTTGGTAAAATAAATGTTGACCAATAATTAAAATTTCAACGCTCACGTGTCACATAAATTTTACACGTAGCATATGACTCGACGAAAAATTGAAAAGAGTCAGAAAAGCCATCAAACAGGACACGTGTCAACACCTGGTAGAAACGACTTATTTCATCTGATTATTTAAATCCAAAAATCAAGTTTTGGAATTCTATAAATAGGAAGCCATTCCATTCATTTCATTCCACACCAATTCATAACCAATTCACAAATACATTTCTCTACTCCCAAATTGGAAGAGAATTCTCTTGAAGTTTGTTCTTCGTTCGTCGTTCATCGTTCTTCAAGATCAAGCCCCAACGGCCCTTGAAGAAACGCTCATCCACCTTCGAGATCAAGCCCAACGGCCCTTGAAGAAACTTCGCCAAAACCTTTGAAAAATCAACAAGCACTTTGGTCACGTGCCGATTCTTTATCCAAGATCAAGCCCTGACAGCCCTTGGATCAATACAACTGTTCTTCAAGATCAAGCCCAAAAGCCCTTGAAGATCCATTCATCGTTCATATGTTCATCTACCTTCAAGAGCAAGCCCCAAAGGCCCTTGAAGATCCGTTCATCCACCTTCCAAGATCAAGCCCCGACGCCCCTTGGATCCACACATCCGTTCTTCAAGAATCAAGCCCAAAAACCCCTTGAAGTTCATCCATCGTTCATCGTTCATCGTTTGTTGTTCATCCATCTTCAAGAACAAGCCCAAAAGCAAAAGCCCTTGAAGATCCGTTCGTCATTCAACATTCATCCAACTTCAGGATCAAGCCCCAACGGCCCCTGAAGATCCGTTCATCCAACTTCAAGATCAAGCCACCAACGGCCCTTGAAGAAACATCACCCAACTTCAAGATCAAGCCCAAAAGGCCCCCTGAAGAAACGTTCATCCGCCAAACTTCAAGATAAAGCCCAACAGCCCTTGAAGAGACTTCCCCTTGTTCATCCAAGATCAAACCTAGACGGCCCTTAGATCAAGCCCACAAATCAAAGTCTTACGGAGATCGAATCAGAGGAACAAATAGAGACTGTAACCCAAAATCATCAAATACAAATATTATTTTGTACACGTGTTCTTGTTGTTTTCAGGAAATTTTCGTGTTTACAACTATAAACTTAACAAAACAAAAGGATAATAGTTATTGGACCTATTTTTAAAAAAATGGGCTATTCCTAATAATATCGCACAAAATTGGATTTATATTGAATTTACCTTTTTTTTTCATGGGCAATAAACGTGAGGCCCGCATATTAGTAAATAAACTTGTAAATTTGACAATAAAATTGACATGCACTAACTTTTTTTTGTTTAGATTCATAGATAATGACAAACAAAAGAAGGGATTCCTAGACAAAGAAGAAATCTTATATGGAAAGAACATGAAATTTAGATTTATGAATCCACTCTTTAAATTTATCTAAATAATTATCATTTGTAAAATTCTAAGAGAATGACAAAGTAGATGTGAAAATTCAATCTATACTAAAACTGAAAACACGTTGAAACACTATTCATAATCACAGTGTTGTTCCATTTTTTCCCCCACTTAGTCTCTTCTATTTCATTTATGCCACTAATCCCTTTTGACATCTGGGATCGCACTCAGAGACTCATAGTGGCTCTCTTCATTTCTGCTCTTCTGCAATTAAATTTCCTCTCATCCCTAGAATCCAAAACTCCCTCATACGTCGCTCATCTCCATGCCCACAACTTCCTTTTCATCCTGGTCTCTATTACAATCACGCCGCTTTCCCTACTTCAGACATCGTCCTTTTTATTGGCCTTTGTAGAATTCATGCATGTTGTGTTTATTTCAAATTTTCACTATCAATCACTCTCAATATACCACAAAACAACATTTTCTGTTCACATATATGAGTAATTAATTTGATTAGGTTTCTGGTCAGAATTACATTTATATTTTGCATTTTATGGAAGAATTTAGTGTCTAATTTGAAAATTTCAAGAAGAATATTTGATTTCATGCAGATCCATCCTTCCAAATTTTGATATTATGTATTGTATTGAGATTTTTGGTGTCCAATCTAAAAAACCCAGCAAAAATCTAGTACGCCCAATCGGTTATAAAAGCTAAAATACTATGTAAATGTAACAGTGCGGGAATTTAAAGAGAGAAAGGGAAGAAGAATAAGGCTAAAAAGGAAGAAAGCTGATTTCATTCATTTATGAGCTCAGAGGCTAGATAAATACATATTTATATCAAGTCCCAAAATGGAAAGAAACCCTAGCTAATTGGGGATATGCCAGCCAAGTTGGTCGTTCCAAAAGCCTGTGAAATGGGCTTGAAAACAAGGCAAGGTAATTATCCAGAAAAGGGGCCAGTACTGAGAGAGAAGTGTTAGGCCCATAGGGCTGGTTCTAACAACTCCCCCTTGAAATGAGACCTATCCTCAGGTCTTGAAATCTGGGTATCAGGCAATGATCTCGTTCGCTTCTTCCCATGTTGCGTCTGTGGTTGGAAGTCCCGCCCACTCGATTAACCTTTTAGTTATTGCTACATTCTTCTTTTTGAACATTCCCCTATCCAAGATCTTCTCTGGTACCCAATCCAAAAAACATGTAGCATCTATTGGCGGCAAATTGGACTAGAGAGAGAGATGGCATCGCCTACTTTTTTTCTTCAATAAGGAAACATGGAAGACAGGGTGGATTTTAGAATTCGAGGGAAGATTGAGTTGATAAGCCATTGAGCCAATGCACGTTGTCACTTGGAATGGACCATAGAATTTAGATGCAAGTTTGTTGAATTATTGATCAACCACTAATTGTTGGCGATAGGGCTAGAGCTTAAGGTATACCTAATCACCAACGTTGAACACTCGTTCGATTCTCTCTTTGTCATATATCTGTTTCATGTGATTCTGAGCAAGCTACAAGTCAGCACGCAATAGGCTAAGAAGTTTGTCGCGGTTCTCTAATGCTTCATCAATAGAGTGGACAACAGTGGTGCTTGGAAGGTATGACTAAATTGATAAGGGGGGAACACCATACAATGCCTGAAATGGCGACATGCAAATAGCATACTAAAACATGGTGTTGTACCACCATTCAACCTAAGGAAGAAAAGAAGCCCATTAGTGTGGTCGATCAATAAAGAAACAGCGAAGGAAATGTTCCAAGGTTCGATTAAGTACCTCGAATTGGCCGTTGGACTAAGGGTGGTAGGCGGAGCTACGGCAGAGTTTGGTTCCTTGGTGTTTAAAAAAACTATTTCCAAAAGTGACTTAGGAATGTTGAGTTGCGATCCGAGACAATTGATTTCGGCATGCCATGGAGGCGAAAGATTTCCTTGATGAAAGTGTCTGCAGTGGAAATAGTCGTATAAGGGTGTTTGAATGGTATGAAATGGCCATAATTAGTTAGTCGACCAACAACAACCAAGATGACTGTATGTCCATTAGATTGAGGAAAACCTTCAACGAAATCAAGGGCAATGGCCTGCCATACTTCCTCGGGAATGGGTAGAGGATGTAAAAGACCCAGTGGGTGAATGTGCTCAGTGTTCTGTCTTTGGCATTGATAGGAGCATATTTATGCGACTTTGTTATCTTATTTCTTGGCATTTACTTAGTTAATTTCCATTTATTTGGGTAATTTAAGTTATTTTCGTATTATTGTAGGTCCAGTTGGTAAAGATGACAATAAATGGCCAAATGGAGCAATTTGGAGCAGTTTTGGACTTGGATTGGATAGCATATGAGCTGGACATTTTTTATGATTAAAAGGTGTTAAACATGTGCTAAGATCTAGAGAAATCGAAGTTGAAGCTTGGAAGACAAGGAATTACACGAGAAAAAGGAAATACAAAATCTTATCCAAACTTATCTTATCTAACCTTATCCAACATTATCCCATTTTATTCAACATTATCTTATCTTATCTCCAGCAAGAAAGGGGAATCCTTATCACATTCCAACACTTCTTATCTGATTGTAGGAGTCCTAAATAATTCAAACAACCTAATCTTTTTCCTCCTTGGATTCAGTCGTTCCCCTCCTCTATATATATGAAATTCCTACACGTTTTAGTGTGTGCCATGCCTACCATTCATCAATTGAAGTTGCTGGAGTTTTCTAGGTTCTTTCTCTCTTTGTTTTAAGTTTTAATTTTTATTTTAGATTGCTTTTCAATTATGATGAACATGAGTAATTAAGTTTCTTTTTAGCTAGAGGTGAATTCGAAGCCATGATCATATGTTTTATATAAATTGATTACATCCAGTTATTATTTCATAAAACATGAATGCGATTTACTTATCTACTTTATAGAGAACTTATTATTGTATGTTTATTAAGGGTGCACACTTAGTTTGCATGCAGGGATTTGATGCTAAAATATAAGGAAATTTCACCTAATCGTTATAAAATTATATTTGCAAGTAGTAAAAGTCACTAGTCATGATTGAGTTAAGTAATTCTTGGCAGGAGTATCATGCTTTTCATAGTTACGAATACTTCGTCAATGCTTATGATTTTCATAGAACTTAATGATCTTTGAGATGTATCTCTATCATGTTTTTCATAGTTAGGGAACTTGAGAAGAATAATTTGGTTGCGTCACTGAGTCTAATTCAATAAACTTAGGAAAATCTAACAGTTAATTAGTGTTGTTCACAATTAATTTGGGGCATTGTCATTCATGGTTTATAGAAAGAATAACTGGAAATCGATTTATATGCATATGTTTCATGCGTGGAGAAGAATCCTCTAGCTATCCTTTCATCCATATTTCATTCACAACTTAATTTACTTGCTGCTCTTTACTTTTGTTATAGTTAAATTCGTCCAAAATCCCCCCAGTCATTGTTTTGTTGTTAGTTTAACTTCGTTTTTCAGTTTTATAAGTTTAATTTGTGTTGATTAGCATCCCTTCTAATCCCCGGAATAGAACGATCCCTACTTACTCGTACTACAATTCCATAATTTATAGAGTTTAATTTGTGTGTTAGCTTCTACCACATCAGGCATTCGGTGCAAGAGGAGATGAAATGCTTGACATCCTTTCGAATCCCTGACCAAAGGAAATTGCAAGAAATGCGGTGATATGTTCGAAGGAAACCTAAGTGACCACCTTGAAGGGAAGAGTGAAATTCCTCTACACCACTGTGATGTAAGAGGAACAAAGACTCTCTGCTTATAATAACGGATACTATTGTTGTGTGATGCTTGAAGTAACGAAGGCCAGAGTTCTTGGAATTGTGGATTCGTAGAATATGAGTGTTGCAGTTTCGAGATGCAATCGAACACTGGTGTCGACAAACCCCATCAGAGGTAGGAGTTCATGCTTATGAGATAGAGCATTTGGAGCTCTATTTTAAGAGCTCAGCCGGTAATCTACTGTATAATTGTACTCGAGCAATTTAACAAGCCATTTTTGTTACTGAAGAGTTGTAATACTCTACTCAAGGAAGTGTTTGATGGGCTTGTGATCCATTACTATATGAAACTGCTTCCAAGTAAGTATGGTCTCCAATTTTGTACAACGAATACAATGGCAAGCATTTCTTTGTCATACGTGGAGAGATCTAGATTATGACTTGATAAAGCCTTACTAAGGCATGTAATTGGGTGTCCATCTGTTTCTACTACAAATTGCCTAGTGAAATCTAGAAGGGCAAGGATCGCTGTGGTTGCTAGCGCTTGCTTGAGGTTAGTGAAAGCAGCAATGAAGGCAATGGTTCATGAGAAATTCCCCTACTGGAGCATATTTGTCAATGTTTTCGCTATCATTCCATAATTACATATGAATTTTCGATAATATCCGGTCAAACCTAAGGATCCCCAGATGCCTTTAAGGGACGTTGGTTGAGGCCAATCAATGATTGCTTTGATCTTGGAAGTGTCCACTGCCACGCCATGACCCGAAATGGACTGTCTCAAATAATCAATTGTGGTTTGCCTAAAAGAACACTTGCTAAGCTTGACTCGCATGCTATTCGTGGACAAAAGTTGAAAAACAGTCTCCAAATGGGAGAGGTGAGTAGTCAAGGAAGGACTATACACAAGGATATCATTGAAAAAATCTAAAACAAACTTACATAAGTAAGGCCGAAAGATTGAGTTCATCAAACCCTGGAAAGTGGATGGTGAATTAGATAGGCCAAATGGCATAACCAAGAATTCAAAGTGGTCGTCATGTGTGCGAAAGGCTGTTTTTGGATGTCCTCAAAGCACATTCAAATCTGGTGGTATCCGGATCAAAGATCAAGCTTAGAAAAAATGGTTGCACCATGTAGTTCGTCAAGTAGCTCATCAACAACTGGAATTGGGAAATGATCCTTTAAGGTGGCTGCATTCAAAGCTCGGTAATCAATACAAAGATGCCAGGTTTTGTCTTTTTTTTTCACAAGGAGTACTGGAGATGAAAAATGACTGCTACTATTTCTAATGACTCCCGATTTTAAGAGGTCCTGCACTTGTCGTTCTATTTCAGCTTTTTGAGAATGCGGGTACCGATAGGGACGTACATTGATAGGGGTGGTGTTTGGTAACAGGGGTATTTTGTGGTTGATGTGCTATTATGGCGGAAGACCAAATGAGATGGAGAAAAGGTGTTGGTATTGGTGTAATAAGGCAATAATGGCTTGGTCGATATTAGGGGGTGGTGACAATGGGGTATCCGTGGGTGGGTTGATGGTGAAGAAGGAATGAGGAGGAAAAGATGTAGGTTGTATTAAGTGGGATGCTTGTATTGTAGGCTGGGCAGTGACTAAGCCTTGAAAAGTGTGGGTCATACCTTGGACATTGAATATCATTGTTTTATTCTTGAAGTACCATTTAATAAACCCAAATGACTCCAGCCATTCAGAACCTAAAATGAAGTCTTATCCTGATATGTTCAAGAGTAAGAATGGACCTGCGAAGAGTATAGTCTTGCATTTGGACTTCAACATCATGAACTCTCAAAGATGAGGAGACCTGTTTGTGAGAGGCAGTTGTGAAGTTAACTAAAGCAATCAATTCTGTAAGTAAGCCCAGATGATGTGCAAGATCAATATAAAGCAAGTTACAGGCCGCTCCGGAGTCGATAAGAATCGTGACTGGGTTGGATTTAATGAACCCATGCAATAGCATTAGTTGACCCATGTTATACCCTAGAATGGAGAAAAGCTCCAGCATATGACAAGTTGGATCGGGAAGGGGATTTTCCTTAGATTGGCAATCATGAAACTTCATGGGTTCATCGTCGAGGCTAGGAACATCAAGCAGTACAATCATTAGGACCTTGCATTTATGCCCTGGAACATAAGGTTAATAGCAATTGAAACATTCACGTTTTCTAATCTTTTCTTAAACCGCAGCTGGAGTGAGCCTTTTAAATGGGCCAGATGGGTTGGGACGGTTTAAGAGCTGGAAGAGTTGGTGTGGTGGTGGGGTTGGAAGATCTTGGGAAGGTAGGGATAGGGTATTAGCGAGAAAAGGCAGGGTGAAAGGTCTGTTTAGTTTGATTCTTGGTCTAAATTGTTTTTGCTAATTTTGGAGCTTGGTGTAGGAAGTTTGGTTCTAAGGCTAGGACATCATGACAAATGTCCTCCTTTATGCCACCCAAAAAGACATGTTTCAGTTGGTTCTCGGTCCAATCGATTACTTGACAGGAAAGCTTAGTAAACTCAGCGATATAGTCATCCATCGTGTCTTGTTGTTGGATGTGAGTGAGTTGGGATTCGATATTGGCTCTATCACCACCACCAAAACATTGAAGCAATAGTTCAACAAATAGACCCCAATTATCTCTACCATGTCTTTGTTCAAAACCCCTCATCCAAGTAGAGGCATCTGCACCAAAATTACATGTTGCTACAAGGACCCATTGTTGAGGAGGGACCAAACCCGAGTAGGGGGTAGAGGGTTAGAAAGACCCAAACCCGAGTAGAAGGTAGTGAGTGGAGGAAAAAGGGAGCATAAAGATAGTTAGGGGTTAGATGTAGAGGATCGCAGAGGGGTAGGGGTAGTAGTGGGTCGTACGATGGTGGTTGGGGTAGGTGGAGGGTCGATTTGAGGAGGTGCAGCTCGTCAAGCATCAAGGACTGAAAGGCTGCAAAATGGGAGATCATGGTGCTTTGGAAAGCCGTTTTGGAGTCATTCATTTGGTCGAGTGACTTTTGGAATGAAGCTTGCTAGTTTTCCAAGGTCGAGATGGAGTCGCAGACATCATCAACCTGGGCACAAAGGTGTCATGACAAACATCCACCGCAGCGATGACGGCGTCGGGGTCAAAGCTAGCAGATGGTGTGTTTTTGCCCATCTGACGACGAGCTCTAATACCAATTAGTATGCCTAATTGGTTATAAGAGCTGAAATACTAAGTAAATGTAACAGTGCAGGAATTTAAGGAGAGAAATGGGAGAAGAATAATGCTAAAAAGGAAGAAGATTGCTTTCATTCATTTCTGCGCTTAGAGGCCAAATAAATACATATTTATATCAAGTCCCAAAATGGAAAGATATCCTAGCTAATTGGGGAAATGACAGCCAAGCTGTGTCGTTCCAAGAGCCTGGGAAATGGGCTTGAAAACAAGGCAAGGTAATTATCCACAAAGAGGGCCGGTACTAAGAGAGAAGTTTTAGGCCTATAGGGCTGGTTCTAACAAAATATTTGCTTTTTAGTAAAATTTGGTGGTTCATTGGAAAAGAATCAAGGGTGCTAGAAAAAATTGGTGGTGAGGTTATAAGAATATACATATTGTTAAACGTGTAAAAAATTGGTGGTGAGGTTATAAGAATATACATATTGAACAATTGGGTGTGCTCAATTACTACATGAAATTCAGAAATGCAATTCGGAATTTCAATTGAGATCGGGATCTGATTGTAGAATTTGTGTCATGTTTGGTTGTACTGAATTGGGTTAGACAGAGAATTTCTAATCATGATCAGAATCATGGGTTTTATTTTAAAATGAAATTGGATTCATTTATATATAATACTTTTAGAGAATGAAAATTTTATATAATGTTTTTAGAGAATGAAAACGAGAAAATGGTGATGGACACAAAATAGTTGCCGATCAATTATGCTCTAACCTTGGAATGTGAGGTACAAACATTATGAAAGTCTCATAAGAGAAGCACCAAAAACCAAACTCAACTTCTGATGACTTCAAAGACAAAAAAGGCTCGAGCTTTGGGAGTAATATTACATTTCTTTGATAGTTGTTAAGATAAGTGTGAGACTTAAGGCCATTTCTAACCGAAGAAAGGTCAGAGGGCTCTCTTTAGCTCTATAGCCCTGCAAGAAATTATATTTTAATGAACAATGTTAGGCCATATTTCATACCATCTCCAACTGAGGAAGCCAAAATTAGGCCATATTTCATACCATCTCCAACCGAGGAAGCCAAAAGGCCATAGGCCAAACATAACCCTGTGACAAAAAACCATCTCCAACCGAGGGGGCCAAAGAGCTATAGGCCAAACACAATTTATTATTTCAATTTAAAGACTACAACAACTTAAATTTAAAAACTACAACTTAAATATTAAAGAATACAACAACTTAAATTTAAAGACTATAATAATCATCATCATCATCATCATCTGCCATTGTAGGAGTATAGTCAGATGTAAAAAACTCCCGTTGAGCCATAATTTCCCTCTTTTTCCTATTAATATATGTCTTACTCATTGGAGTGTAATCTGAAGTATTCCTTTGCATGTTCCTATCATCTATCTCTTCTTGTATTTGTTTTGCATATTCTTCATCCCTAGGGTTCATTTCTTCCGCGGCAAAGGCATTTTGCTCCGCCATTAATCGCAATGAAGCCGCCATTTCCTATTGAAAGGTGCAATCATCCTTTGCCTTACCCTTTTTCTTCAATTTTCGGGTCTTGTTTCATCCCGTAGCCCTAGGTATGGAACCTCTACCCGGAGATGGATTTTCTACCATTGTTTCTTGAATGGTTGGAGATCCATGTTTATCCCCATCTACACTTTAGATGCATTTCCAAACACCAGTGTAGGACTAACTCTTCGTTGAGGTGGATCCTCAAATAACACCCACCCTTTACAAATTTCCCAACAACCATGATGAATAAAGGGTTTGGAGCTGTCCCCCATATACAATTCTTCTACTTGGCGTACCTAGAAATTATAATTACAAAAAGTAAAGGAAATTAATTTATGAAATTAAATGTAATATAATTAAATATTTAAAATAACTTGTGAAAACACTTACTTCGTCGTAGTAATTGGCTCTGCTTTCATGTCTGCTTCCAGCCTTTAACACTGCTTGATGCAATTTATTCAAACTTGGATTAAGATATTTTTTTCATCTTGAAGAAGAACTCTCATGGTTTCGAGAATTCGGTGGAGTGGTGCCTTCATAGAACTCATAGTACTTTTTGGACGTACGAGTCCAAACACCTTCACTTGTTTGAGAACTCCCCCTCACACTATCTTCCGATACCTATCTATATGCCCTGCAAAGAGCTTCATCTTCTTTTCGGGTCCAAGCCTTACCTTTCATTGCAGATGTGGCCATTTGACAATTATTGAAAAAATTGGAGGAAAGATTATTGGAAGAGGTAAGAGAATATAGAATGTGAAGAATTGAAATAAAATGAAATAAGATAGTATGAAATGGTGAAAATTATGTGAGAAATGGTGTATGAATGGCTTAGGTATTTACACGAAAAAAATTAGAATTTTTTTTAAAATTTTGTCTGGAAAAACAAAATTCAAATCCAATGGTAACCTGACGTCATGCTAATGCCAGATGGCCGTTGGGTTTGAAAGTTTGGGCTAGCCAGTTGGCCAGTTGCCCTGTTTTGGTGGTTTTGACCCAGAGGGGCCCACGAGCCCTTTGGCCTAGCCTTTGGTTGGAGACTATTTTCGTGTCATTTTGAGCTATTTTTAGCCCTATGACTCTTTGGCCAGATCAATAGGAGATGACCTAAGCATCCCGTTCTATGAATGCACCACAGTTCACGCCTTTTGGTGCAGCTTTTGTCCTTAAATACAATCTGTAATAGCAGATTAGCTTTCAAGTCTCTAATTAGTGTGCAATTATAGAGTTTTGTTAAAAAAGATGCATATATTTTTCACCCACCTAGGCGCTAAGCGACTAGCCACCGCCCCGATTAATGCTTAGGCGCTTGAAAATTAAGAAAGGGCAACTAGACCAACTGAGGCGCCCGCCTAGACTGCCTAGTTATTTGCCTAAGTTGTGAATTAGACAAAAAATAGATAATTTTCATTTTGCATTTTTTTTCAATCAATTGTAAGACACTTGTTGAATACTTAAATGAACACACATTATATTCTTGTTCCCCATATTTTCAGTATGTTCCAATTCTTCATAATATATATGTCATTTTATTTTGTAGTTTATGATCAAATTGTATATATTTTAAATATAAGCAGACACTTATTTACACAAAATATAATAGATTTACTTAAATTCGCCTTGTCCGCCTAAGCGCCCACCTAGCCGCCTAGGCGCTAGGCCCCAGCCGGCTCGACTAGCGCCTAGCATCTTTTAGAACCTTGTTAGTAATGCTTTTATGGTTTTCTTTTATGTTGAGAAAATTGGGATTCCTTTTAAAAGACTTTATTGATCATATAGTTAGGGAGTACTTACTGAAACTACAGCAAAGCTGGCAGCTTCACTTTTTGTATCAGTCACTAGAAGAATAGTGGAAGCGGATGAATTTATGAGGGTTGGCTTATAGATGACTACTATGTTCACCGTTACTATTCAGGTTCGTCCAAAACTTGCTCCAAGAGCAGACTGTCAGTGATTTGAGTTGGTTGTAAATAGTATCATCTCTTTGTAAATAACACTTTAAAATCATCTCTCTTAGCGTAAACATGTTATATGTAAAATAATATCACCCTAAATGGTCTTAAAACCGACGGCATCGCTCAGGGGGCTTAATTGCTAGTAACAACTATATTACCAAATGGGCACCTCTTTGTCTTTTCACGATGAAGCAGAGTTAAAGTTTCTCCGATAAGGTCGATATTTCCATGGAAATATAAAATAAAAAAATCAGAGAAAGATATGGAAATTGGGGTTGAAGTCTAAACTTCACCTCATATCGGAAAAACTCTTGAGTTTAGGCTAAAATCGACATATATCGTCCATATTCCTAACTCATTTGTTAAATATCAGAGAAATGCTTGTATTTTGTCCAAACTAATGTTTGAAAATCCCTAAATTCTCATTTTAAATTTCCATCATTTCCACTTAAAGCAACCGATATCATTATTCAATATATCTGTGGATATTTTCACAAATTTACATATTGATATTTTCATCGATACCAATATTTTAAACACTGTGATCAAGTATCTTTAATTTATGAATAAAATATGATATTAAAATTCCTAACATGAATGTGTTGGAAATATTATCTTAATGTTTGGTATTTTGGGCTTAGCCCGTTAGTATTAGGGTTTCGTTTCTTGTTTTAGTCTAGGGTTTGCTTTAGTCTTTCTCTATATAAAGAACTCTTTGTATTTGATACTTTTATCAATCAATAAACAATGCTTTTCTGGTATACTATTCAATTTGGTATCAAGAGCAAGGTCGCTGGACCTATCTTGGGAACCACTGTGCCGTCAACCTGCTCGAATCGCTGCAATCATCGCAACGAAGTTTGATGCACTCACACCCTTGTTGCATCGCTTTAATGCCAATAACACATCTAATCGCTCTATGGATCACTCTCTGTCCTCACTTCTGATGCTTCAACTACCTATGCTTCCATCACTTAGCTGTACCCACACCTTTTGATTTTTCATCTTTGCACTTGCATCAGTCTGCATCAGTACCAGAGATCGATGCTGCATAACTAGATCAAAACCCGTCTGTTTAAGTCGCCTGCTTGCTATCAAGTATCTGTTTTTTTTTCCCTAGTGTTGTCATGGCATCTGCAAGGGATGATTCCTTACAAGCTATTGGTGTGAAATTAAATGGAAATAATTATGTGTATTGTGCATATGTGATGAAGAATGTTTTGATTGGAAAAGGTTTGTGGGGCTATGATTCCGGAATTATTTCCATTCCGAATAACCCCAAAGATGAGAAACATGTTGAATTGTTTGCTGCATGAGAGATGAATAATTCAAAGATTATTACTTGGATTAATAATTCTGCTGATTTGGCTATTGGAATGCAACTTGCTAAGTTCTCAACGTCTAAGGAAGTTTGGGATCACTTGGCAAAGTTATATACCAAGGCCAATTTTGCTAAAAGGTATCAATTAGAAATGGAGATTCGTGTAATCCAACATTAAGAGTATTCAAGTTTTTTATAATGAAATGACCAATCTTTGGGATCAACTTGCATTGACTGAACCTAAAGAACTTGGCACTGTTGAGCTCTATTGTCAATATAGAGAAGAACAACGTCTTGTTCAGTTTCTGATGCCTCTTCGAGATGAGTTCGAGACTCTCCGTAGCTCCATCCTACATCGAACCCCTTTTTCATCTGTTGATTATGTTCTTAATGAGTTATAAGTCGAAGAAGTCCGCGTGCAGTCGCATAGGCTCTCTTCATCTTTGTCAAACATTACAGCATTGGCTGCGGCAATTAGGCCGAGACCTTGTATTAACACTGGTGTTGCTATGGATGAGTGTTCTTATTGTAAAGGGAAAGGGCATTGGAAATCCCAATGTCCTAAGTTATCTCAACAACATGAATTTCCACAGAAATCATGACTTGTATCAGCAGCAGTTGTACCTTCTGTTTTGCATATTGCAATTGATTGAGAATCTGAATCTAAAAAAGAAGATTAGGCATGGTAGCTTGCACTAGAATTTGTTTGTTAGTTCGAAAGTTGGAATTAGCATTGGCATTGGTATGGGCATTATCATCGGTATTGGCATCGGCATTGGCATTGGCATTAGCACTGGAATTTGGAGTCTTGCATCCACATCTACTTTGGCAAACTCATGTCGTGTACCGCCATAAGTTTGACGGGAGGTGTTGGGAATATTATCTTAATGTTTGGTATTTTGGGCTTAGCCCGTTAGTATTAGGATTTCGTTTTCTTGTTTTGGTCTAGGGTTTGCTTTAGTCTTTTTCTATATAAAGAACATTTTGTATTTGATACTTTTATCAATCAATAAACAATGCTTTTCTGGTATACTATTCAATTGAATGATGCACATGTAGCTTGAGGGAGACTTAGAGCTCAAAGAATGACAAATGCTTATCACTATCGTGCGGACCATTTTGTTGATATTGAAATTAAAATGCAACATTTGGAGAATATGAAACTCATCTGGTACAATTGTAGCTAGTATTGTTCCAGATAATGGTATATATTTAATTTTTAAGAGTTTTTTTTTTTAATAAAATGTGGAAACTTTTACATCCAATTTCTCCAAAATAAATTTTTAAATCTGCCACTGCGTTCTACAACACTACAAAAGTGATAGATTTGGGTTGTTAATTCTCTCAATCTCTTGGGCAATGTATATACCCATTTATTTTCATATATGATTCTTCTGCCAAGGACAATTGCGCAATATATATGCTTTGTTTTAACATAAGAAAAACAACTCTTGTTTAATCGCCCTTAAACAATGTTTACACTCTGAATACATTTTTGGTAAGTAAAAATTGAATTTAGTACGCTAATTCATTAGATTCAAAATATGTTGAAGCAAGAGATTACAAACACTTTTAAATTAAAGGACTGAGTTGATTTAGTATATTTAGAACACTCTTCTTTATATTGGCCTCGTTTGGTATCGAATTCCTTATCTTCGAAATTTGAAACTCATCTAGTACAATTGAAACTCATCTGGTACATTTGGAGAATATGAAACTCATTTGGAGAATATCGAATTCCTTATCTACGAAGTTTGAAACTAAAAAATACCACTAGATACAAACATTCTATTAAATCGAAACATCTAGGGCATGAGATTTGAGTGATGAAAGAAAGGGAAGAAGCAAAATAGGCTGGGGTGAGGGGTCAAAGAGGAAGGAGTTGGAGGGAAGAGGTGGAGGAAAAACAAAAAGAAAAAGAAACAAGATGGGCAAAACACCGAGAGATTGAAACAAACCTCTTCGTCACCATATCGGTCATTTTAGTTTTTTAAACTTATCCGTGATGGCATGTTTACTTAACAAAACGAGAAAAGTAAAAAATTGACAGAGATAGAAATGGGGGAAGTAAGCAAGGCCCCTAGTGGATATAATTCCTGATTCTTCCAAGTAAAGCACATATCATAAGTTTAAATGCCTGTAAAAAAAAAAAAAAATACAAGAAAAAGGTGAAAAAAGCTGTAATGTCTATTCTGTCCCTGTCTATCTGCTGGGCATGAGCTTCTATGTAAGAATGCCTATATAAGCTATCAGTTTGCATCAGACTCACCATCACCTGCACATCAAGCTAACTCAAATTCATTAACATAAAAATAATAAAAATAAAAAGCATATAACGAGCTAATATTAAAATAAAATCGAGTGATCAATTACTTACACAATGAGAACTAGAACGAAAATAATTATTTTTAACACCAAATCGTTAAATCAGCACAGCGGATGATCTTAGCACCAATTTTTACCTTCACCAGTTCAAACATTGTCATAACAACAGAGGAATCCTAAATAAGATATTTTTCGCTTAACAACGTATTGACCCGCTAATCCTCACCAGATAATGTAAACTACTTATCACAGAGATTTTGACCGATAGTAGATTTAAATACAGTTGCCAAATACCAATGAGTTGCAATATACAAACCCTCAGGCGATAAGCCCACTATCGTATGAAAAACAAGCAATAAAACAAGAACCACACCCGAGTAGAAGGCCAGCTTTAGTAAAGTTAGTCTTCCTTAATCATCTCAGTGGTCTTCTCCATGAATCATCAGTGATTGAAACGGAACCCTCTTAATTTCCACTAGTGTTGAATACTCCTCATGCATTGGCTGCTTCCATGGTTCCCCATCCATCTGCATATATGCATTTCTCCATTCCCCACCTCTAACTTCCAACCGAATTGCAGCAGCCTAATCAATACCAGAGTAAGTTTAAGTTGTTAAATAAAAGAGTACCAAATTTCCAGCATATTGAATCACAATGCATGCTTATACCTTAGAAAATAAACAATAGCAGTCACTCTGGACAAATTAACAGGAAAAAAACAAAGGCACAACATCCTACTTTCACAAAGGAAAAAAAATATATATATTGAGAATTGTATAACCGACTTCAAAAGGCAAACACAAAACATGTAACAAATTAGGATTATCGATCTAATATGCCTGCACCATAGAGTGTACTATACTAACAACTAAAAGCATCATGAGCATATGTAAACATAAATCTCAGCATTCACAGTTCCTACAGTGGCCAAAAATATGAACCTAAAAGGAATTTCCAATTCTTTTAAAATATTGACTAGCAATCCAGATTCCCTTTCTAAGAGCCTTGGCCAAGAGGGAACAGATGAAGCATTCCCAAATAGATGACAGTTGCATGTTATTTTCTTCATTTTTTTCAAGTACACCCTCAATATGCATGTACATGATTAAATAAACAGCTGTCATCTGAATCTCGTTATTAGGCAAGTTCATAAGACCGCATCAAAATTGTTCTGCAGCACAGCCACAGGAGTATATTCTTAAATTTCATTTATCAACTATAAATTGTTTAGGAGTAATGCTAGGGAGACCAAATTTTTTAAACCAAATGATGTGGTTGTAGATGATTGGATTATTAACTAAGTGTCGATTAACGTGCTTGTTTCTTATTGGTGACACATCATTTGGTTTACAAATTTGGTCTCCCTAGCATTATCCATTATTTAGATAGAAGGAAATTTAATTCGTTGAACATATATACTTTGACCAAGTAGGAGGAGCAGATGACAAAATGCCATTAAATGCATCCCAAAAATTAAGATTCTATACAAAAGCATTATGTCAATATCCTAAAACACTTCTGCATGCTGTGTAAAACCTTGAGATGATAGCAAGTAAATAGATACTATTGCAGTACCTGAGCAATGTGTTTCGCAGAGATGAGTTCAACCATAACAAAAGATGCATGCCATCCTTGTTTCAGGCCAAAAATTTCAAGAAGGCCATCATCAGCATGGGCCTCCACAAATCCTCTCTGAAACAATAAAGTTTAAGATAACTATTATTAGCTTGCAATTCAGCAGTCACTCCGATAAGCAGGATTTGGTGAGCACATTGAATAAAAGTTGCATGATAACCAAAACTTTAGATTCAACTAGCATAATTCCAGTGTAAACAAAATTAATGAAAACAAAGTAACCGGTACCATGAACTAAACTTCCAGGAATTTAACAAAAGACAGCTAGGAGCCCAAAATTGCACAATAAACTTCCCACCTTTAAACACAAACAACAAAACAAAACATGTTTGTGTTGATAGCCTATCCAAGGACAACAGAATTGCCAGTCACCCGTTGGTTAGCCACTCATATTCCATTGGTTAGTAGTCAAAACTGTTTGATTAGATTTGTTATGAGTAGTTAACCACTGTTAGAGATTCATTAACGCTTAAGCTATTACTCGACTCATTCCTGAAATGCAACATATATAGTGCTGTACTCATTAGATAATCGATGAAAGCAATTATTGAGTTTCTCTTTATGTTTCAGCCCCTCTGTCTGATAGGCAAACACCATATAATAATATAATACCTTTTCCAAGTACTCTGGCTTCAGATTACCCCATGGATTTCTTCCACTCCCATAGTTATGAAGATTTAGAACAACAATTGCCCGTACGCTGAAAAAAGATATAACATAAGCTATTGCAAAACAGTAACAAATACAGCTAGAGAAGTTTTATAAGTAGTAGTACTCCAAAAATCTCATTCTGCACTCCTCACAAGCGCATTTTCCTTTGTAATTATAGAAAATTTGGAGTGCAAAATGAGATTTTTGGAATGCCAGTAACAATTTCCCTACAGCAAAAGGACAAAGTTTTCCCTTAGTACTCCATATCTGGCAACATTTTAGTTTAAATTATCTTACATTCAAAAGGAAGAAAAACAGACTATAAAAGGAACAAGTATGCATGTGGATACAAATGGATGACGACCAAATGAGTGATGCATAGTTTAAATTTCCAGGGTTTAAGTGATAGATAACTTGTTTTTAATATAAGGCAAGAAAGGGAGGCAAGCTTGAAAAAACAAAGAGATTACCAGGAGCTATTATATGTGCAAAAGAAAAAAGAGGAAAGAAAAGAACTGTACCTTGAAGGCACTGGAATCTGCTCCCACTCTGAGCAATTTACCTTTTTGACATGCATCCTTAGGATGTTCTTTAGTCCCCTACAACCAGAAAAATAATTGGATACACATCAGAAAAGGGACGAAAAGGAAGAGGAAGCATTAAAAGCTTTTTGGCAATTTTACATGATGTAAAAAGTAGCCTCCATATCTTAAATTTTGCCTTCACATAATCAATAGTTATATACACTCTTAGTGCTATGGCTTAAGATGAAAATATAATCACAAAGCTTATGTGATTCATTCAACAAAAGAACAAGAACGGATGTAAAAACTATCCCAGTTAGAAAAGTGTCCAGAACTATTCAATTACAAGCACACTACTCACATTTGGCATGAAAACATATTTTAATTTCTTTTGAGGGGAGGGGTTCGCTTCTACTCCCTCCCGCACAAACACAAGAGTTTTGTATTCTTTGAGCAAGCAAGAAGCCGAACTACAAGTGAATATTAAACAGTCCATTTTTAAAAAATTGATATTGGAAAATCAAACGGCAATTAGAGTCAGATTAAAAAATAAAATCTCCTTTAATCAACACATATAATTGTCAGCATAAAACAAAATAACAAGGTGAGCAACCAACAAAGCAAATAAATAGAATACTGTATCAGTTTAAAGATATCAAACCTTAAACCTGGATCGCTGGTGCAAGGTGTGAAAAACCAACCTTGAGTGCAACTATAACCTGAGTAAACCAACTGCAATAACAGATTGATCAGTTACAATATAAATTCTTCATTATCAATTATCAAATATGGGCATTTCATTACCAGAAAACAGATTAAGATTTTATGGTTCATCATAATAATACAAAAATTTGATAGGATGTAAAAATTGAATGAAAATGTGAGAATCACATTATAAGATTTGTAGTATTCTTATAAGTAAAAGTAGCATACAAGCCTCTAACACTGTTTTCTTCTGTTCCAAGAAGGAAATTATTATACACGTTGCTTAAATGGACACTGTTCTCAGCTCTAATATTCCCAGATTACCATGCAAATTAAATAATTGATAAACCTGCACCCCACAGGAATTCAAATCATATGTAAAAGTAAAAAGATATTCGACCAGACCTTATTCGAAATTGGACCTTGTGCAATATAGGGTTTTTCATTTCGTAAATGGTGGAATCCATAAGCTACTTGGGCATCCATTCCTGTATAACCAAATAACGGAAACAAGATCACGTAACGTACAACAATAACCTATTAAACATATTTTTACGGTATAAATCATCTTTCTCTGATAAGAATATCTTTGCAAACAGAATTTAATCTTAGGTGATGGGGTTTGGGGTCCAGGCCAAGATTTAGATGTATAACATTCTTTACTCAAGACATCTAGAGATAATTGTTCAAGATAAAGGTATGGACATCTCGACACCTGAACAATACATGTAGAATATGCAATTGAATCCAACTAAATCCATTGTCTATATAATAGGGTGATCTCTAGAAGTGCAATTCCTTACTGGAATAGTAAAAAAGAAACATGACCTGAACACAAGAGTATATGTGTTCAGTACGTCGTTTAAAATTCTACTAAAAATCTAAAATGCTTAGTACGAACACCCCTTTAGAGTATATGTTCAAATAAAACCATAAACCAATGAAGACAACATACCTATACTGAAGTAATTATAAAACACTCCTTCGTAGCAAGTAGCTTTCTCAGGCAAATCCCCTTGAATTTCCAATCCCTGCAGTCACTAAAAAGTGTCAAAACACAAAAGTATAAAATAATGGTATCCTTCGGCATGTTATGTAGGTGACTCTGGTAGGCCTATCAGGGTCAGAAATTTTAGAAATTAGAACAAAATTTAATGCTATAGAGATTCATTAGGTGCAGAGAAGTTGAGAAAAAAAAGATTACACAAGGAGAAAAGAGGTAAAAGTGAAGATGGTGATATGAAGGGCGCCTTTCATCAGCACTTAATATTCATTTTTCAAAACAATAATACAAAATGCTTTGCCAGAAACAGTCTTATTTTAGTTTCCAAGAGATTATCCTATTTAGAAGAGATAATGTCATCGGTTCAGAGAATTGAGCAATATAAACATTCATGTTACCCAGCAGAGTGACTCAAAAACCGGAACATGTATTTTCACAGCATTTGGTATCTCAATAAAACTCTTTATTTGAAGAAATTAAGCATCCAAAAGGAAAACCCAGTAAGAGTAGCAAATCAAGATTAACTAGACTTACAGTCTCATCAAGAGTGCAGTCTTCAGTAAGCTTCAAAGAATGGGGTGGATCCATATCTGTACCAGCTGGCATTGACAGCACAATATGCCAACTGCACCATAAGAAAAGCAAATATGAATAAAACTGCTGGCTGGAAGGGAAAGAAAAAAAAAAAAAACCTAAAATATTTATACTGTTAGTACAATCACAGTTAGTTAATAATGGGACCTTATCCCCATTTATATACAGATAAGAAAAAGGAGCAAAATATTGGGCCATGTATAAACTAGTGAGGGACAGAGAATAACACATGAAACACAAGACATTTTAGAAACTATGCGGGTTGTCATTATTCATTATAACAATATTTGCAAACCAACTGGAACCTTACAATAAGTTTCATATATATAGATATATATATATTTCATCACTTTCCTTTCTGAAGCTAGAATACAAGCACAAGCACAACGTTAAACTTGCTTACAACATAACAGAAATCCAGACTGACCACCAAATATCCCTTAGGTAAAATATTTAATACGTAAGATCCTTTTAGGAAAAATAAAAAAGTGCAGAAGAATAAAAAGTCCTTGCTCTCTTCCTTTGAGTGAGCGAGAGAGAGAGCGAGGAGGGGTAAAGAAAGGAAAGTAAAAATCAAAACCAATTCAAAGGATGATAGTAGAATGCAACAGATTGATTTCAACTCAATTCCCTAAGTTTTGGAACCACAACATGTTTGCAGGGGAAAAGAGAGGAACGAAGGAACCCACATCTCAAATGCAAACAATTCTCTAATAAAACTTAACCAGGACATGAGAGTGACACGCATGCACAGAGATGGAATGCACTCAAAAATAAATGCAGGGTTGATTGAACTCAACATTCAAAAACACATCAAAATGTTTAAACTAGTTGTGAGTAAGAACATTCACAATGAAGGACTAGAGATCATCAATCAAACTAAATTTCCGCACAATGGCTGCACACATTCTAATTTCACTGAGGAGTGTGATATCCACACACCTTTTTAATTTTCGGCCGTCGGATCGGATGAATTGAAGAAGACCAACGAACAAAAATTATCAAGGGGTGTGTGAGAAGTAAAATGGGGTGTGTGGATAGCACACCCATTTCACTGACCACTAAGTCACTAGCTAGGCACAATCATTTACTAGACATGATTAGAGAAAGACTACAATTCTACCTGCTTTCTAAAAATATATACAACTGTTACCTAATAAGCTTACCTATCCAAACGGCATATTGGACCTGCAGTAGCCCTGAACAGAGTTTTTTTAATGGCCGATTTCCAGGCAAAAGGGAATGAACCACCCTGATGAGAACATATATACCCAATGCTCAATAATGCAAGAAAAATCTTCCACAAACTAAAAATTCATTGCAAAAGAAGGCTTACCCAACCAAAACTCCTGGAAAGATCATTTCCCGTGCCAAGTGGTATAACTCCTACTGGAGGAACTGGTTCCCGACCCTGTTTCTGGAGTTCAGAGAGGCAACCAAGTACCCAACCGACTGTGCCATCACCCCCTGCAACCTGCCCAATCATTCCAATATCTTGCGTGTCAAACTAAAATATTGTAGGGATCTCACTAGATGCTAAACTCAGAGTAATTATGTGATATGAGCTTTAAGTAAATGTGCCGCAATCATACCATAACCCTGATCTTTTGACGACACTCCTTGGCACAAACATCACCAAGATCAGTCAATATCTCTAGACAACCCAACCCATACTGAACAAATTCATGAGGCTTCACATCTGAGAGGTCAAAAACCTGCATAACAAATTACTTTAAATTCAAGCAAACCATACTTTACTCAAATACAAGAAATATGAAGAAAGCCCCTATAGAAAACAAAGAAAAGGGGCTAAAAAAACAGAAGAACAAAATAAAAATACTACTAAGATGAGAAAGGTCAGCCTGCATCAAAATGCACAATTTCATGCTAAACATACACTCGGCTAGATGGTTTTAATTCCACGTGTTTTTACATTCAGCATTTAGTAATATAGGACAAAGTAACCACTTTGACTACTGAATCGATTCCACAAAGAAACGTAACGATGAGGAGAAATTCAGTTTTACTTGAATCTAAAACATGATTAAGAAAATGATGGCACCATTTTAGCCAAGCTTGTTCAGTCACATCCTCAAAGCATTTCTGACCTCACTACAGTCGTAACGATAACAGAACTAAGGTTACCTAGCAAAGATTGCAACACTTGCAAAACAGTCCCTACACCACTTTCTTCCTCTGCTTCCTTTATCTAAAAGCAAATTTGATAAATCTTGGCTTCCTTCAAACAAACCCCAAAAGGTTCGTAACATTACATGAACTAGCAGGATAAACTCACCCATCAAAACCCAAAAGTAAACATCTACATAAAACAAAAAAAAATTTAAAAATAATAATAATCATACGTAACCAAAAACCCCATAACCATACGTGAGCAGTAAGGAAAACAGACACGAACACGTAAAATTCATGCGCGCGCGCACACACACATACATCATAAATGAATTTTTCCAGTTCCTGAGAAAATTTAGTTAATTTATAAATCATATTCTCCGATGGGTCACCAGAAAAACCAAAAAATTCAAATGGGTCGGCCAGAAAACGAAAAATAAATCAAATTTCAAAGGATGCAATTAATGCAAATTAAATAAACTTGAAGGAAAATAAGGTACCTGTTCTTCTCCCATCAACATTTGGAGCCTCTCCTTGAGCATAGGGCCATGCCTTCCACCGCTTCGCGGATTTATAAACACAACCATGGGCGACTCCAGCGGGGTTTCCTCCACATTCCCGACGGCGGCAGTGGCGACGAGGTCTCGCCTTCCCGGAAGCCAGCTCTCGCCGGCTCTTGGGTCCTTAAACCGTATGGAATCGCGCATAGCGAAGCGGAGGTACTGCGGCATCAAGAGCTTCTTCTTGAGGTCCTCCTTATCAATCGTCATACCCGATAGGGTACAGCTCCGGAAAGAGTCAATCATCGACGACCGCGCGGTGATCCGCGTCGTCGACGACGACGGCGAATCCATTTCGCTCTCTATCTTTCTCCCTCTGTTTTTCTCTCCCTCTCCCTCTCTCCCTCTCTAAAAAGCGCGTTTGTAATTGAATTTTCAAAGAGTGCCAATGGGAGAGAATGATGCGGTCAAGCTGTCAACATAATTCAACAATATTTTATTTATTTATTTATTATTTATTAGGTAAATATAATATATATTTAGTTTCTATTCTTGGCCGTCAATGCTCTATGGTTAGGACATCTTATCTCAAATTCTCAAAATAGTCTCTTTACACGTGCTAATACCCGTGCAAAAACCTTTTTTTTTTAAATTATTGACATTATCCGCCTCTTTTTATTAAATATGAAAAAAATTAGGGAGAAGAATTATATATACACTTAGCGATGTGCGCGCGAGGAATAATTTAATCAGTGTTACTAGTGCAATACTAGACTTGTCATTCGTGTGGTGTTTCTCGTGTTCTTGTCGTTTTCATGTCATACTCGATATCTTAACGGGTCGTGTCGTGTAACAACCGTTAAAATAAACGGGTAAAATGACCCAACCCGAAATCGACCCGATAATATTAACTGGTAATATGACCCGACCCGTTACCTGTTAAGGAAAATATATTTTAAACCAATAAATAATGAAATGAAAAACATAATACTAAATAAGTATATACATACCATATTATCACATTCAAAATGTCACAGCCCGTCCCGGAATTTTTAATTTCTGAGGACGTGAAGTTACGAAAATGCCCCTAAACGGGACTAAAGTGCGTAAATTGGACATTTGTTTTGTTTAAGGTTCCTAAACTATTGGTGAATTAGAATATTAGATAGTTTTAGGAACTTAAACCTAGGCTTAATCTTGGATTTTTGTGATGTAATTTTGTGTTTGGGGTTAGGTAGGACCTCCCACCTCATTTTTCTCCCTATTTTCTGCATACTGTCTCTCTCTCTCTCCCTCAATTCTGTCTAACCCTCTCTCAAACTCTCTCGAACCCTCTCTCCCGTATCTCCCTCATCCCTCACTCTCCTGTGAACGCACACGCTAGTCACCTTCATCTCCCTTATCATCACCATCACCCTGGTGCTCTAAAAAACGAAGAAAGAACACCCAAAACCCAAGCTCCGACGACTCCGGCGACTTTCGAGCCAATTTCCGGCCAAACCACGGCGAGTTGGCCGGCGTGCAAGGTATCAATCTCTTCGTCTTGTCGAGTACTACGATTTTCCTTTTTGTTTCACCCAATTTCGTTGAGTATTGAAGAAGTTATACTCATTTGAATCTTACCCAGTTTCCGGCGAGTCCGACAGCTTTCGAGGCGATTTCCGGCCAAACCACGGCGAGTTAGACGTCGTGCGAGGTACCATTCTCTTCGTCTCTTCGAGAACTACAACTTTCGTTTTTGTTTCACTTGATTTCGTCGAGTATTGGTAAAGTTATGGACGTTTGAAGATGGTGTGGTATTCCGGCCGAAATTCCGGCCTTCTTCTCCGTTCAACCCAGGCCTTTGGGCCATTTCAGAAACCCACGGGCCTTAGGCCCGTTTCAAACCCCAGCCCAGTTTTATATTTCATTTTCTGTTTTAGTTTAATGTTAAGGCCTTGGGCCTTTGTTTATTTAGGGCCTTTGGCCCGTGACTATTGAAACCCAAAACCCTATTGGGCTAACCCATGTTATAAACCCAATAACCCTGATCCGTGAACCCTGACCCAGGTTTGACCCGACCCGCGGACTCTGACCCGACCCGGTTGACTGACCCGTTGACTTGGTCAACGGTCAACGTTGACTTTGACTTTGACCGGTCAACGGTCAACGTTGACTTTTCGGTTGACTTTTTCGGATTTTGTCCGGACCCCTCCTAGGCTAATTTCGACGTCCTGGACCCGTTTTTGAAGTCCGTTTTCCCAAATAAATTCGTTTGAATAGAGTTTGACTATATTGAACCTTTTATGTGCTAGGTGCATATATTGTAGCTTTACAAGATTCGCTAGCAGCGCCGCGTGGGATGACTAAGTACGGTGAGTGGGCAGTTTTATTTTCCGTATATATATATATATATATATATATATATATACTTGACGTTTTCCCAGAAATTGAAATTGAATGAAAATATACTTTAAATGCAATGTATAAAAGTATATGAAAAGTATGTTTTCAAATGCCATGCGTAGATTCATATGAAAATATAATTCGAAATGCCATGCATAGAAGTATGTGAAAAGTATATAGAAATGTGAATCGAATTGCCATGCATGAAATGATATGAAAATAGGAATTGATATATGATGCATATGTATGAATTGGTGCGGTGGACGCACAGGTGAGTATCAGGTGAGTATATATTACTGTTATGATGATGTTGAGATATGTTGAGCTCATAACCTGCACCATGGTATTAGTGCTTATAATATTCACCGCATCGCACGCTCGCCTTGGATCCAAGTAGATGCTAGTCGTACAGACCACAGGAGGTGGTTCCGACAGGCCAGTCGTACAGACCTTTAGAGAGGTTCCGACTGGTGGGTGACCTTAGATTATGTGCACAGATGATTGATGAGAAAAGCACTAGAGCGTAATATTAACCATTAAGCCGTACAGACTACATTAGGTGGTTCCGACTTATGTGCAGAAGGCCGTACAGGTCACAGTTGGTGACTCCGGGAAGATGAGATTTTGAGCTATAGATTCAGCCGTACAGGGCCATTAGAGGGTCTCCGGTTGATTAGTTTCTTCCACCTGATTTATAATAATACATTCATACTATACTGTTGAATTTAGTCATGGCATGGCATATTGTATTGAAAATAATGTTGAGATAGTGATTTAAGTTTTGAGAATATATATGTATATATATGTTGATATTTTACATTTCTGGAAAAGTATACAGGTTTTACGGAGAGGGGTTACAACGTTTTGATAAATGTTTGGATTTGGAAAAGATTGGTTTTACTGACCCACTCAACTTGGTTTTGCGCCCCTCCAGGTTCAAGATAGCATAGGTGTGGTGACTACGAGGAAATTCAGCGGGGTTCTGACAGAATGGACAAAATTAGGTCTCACCTACGGGTGTTTCATCTTAGAAGTGATATATTTAAAGCTTCCTTACTGTGTAAATGGTTACGTCACTCCCACGTGACGGCCAGCATGCCCTCCTTCGGGACGGGGTGTGTCAGTTGGTATCATAGCCTAGTTGCAATCTTGGACGTCTTGAGAACTTACGAGTGAATTCTGTCAGAACTATACCGCCTCGTAGCAAGCCACGTAGTTCAGATGAACCTAGTTCTCTGATATAGTGGTTTAGGGAAAACTACTACTATGGTAATTCAGTCTATTAGTTAAAAGAACATTTTAAGACGGGTTATAAGTTGAATTTGAATCACTTTATAAAAATGATGAACCTGAGGGAGCAAAGTGACGGTTTAATCATTTGGAAAAGATGTTTCAGATTATGCAAGTTAAAGGAATCTTCCGTCTGACAAGGGGTCGAGACGACTACCTGGGTTGGGTTATGAACTTGTATCCTAGTGGAAACAGGAGTATCATTCATTGTCACCGGAGGAAACAGCCGATTTAAAATTGTTTGAGGACTTGTTAAAGAAAAGAATTATTCCTCCGGCATATTATGATGGTAGTAAGCAAGAGTTTGCAAATAAGAGACAAGGAAAGTTGACGGCAATTAAGTATATTAGAAAGTTTTCAGACTAGCCTCATTCCATTCAGATATTGCTGCTAAATTGGTTGAGGTGTTATGTTGTTTTAGGCTGGGTGGCAAAAGGAAGTGGTATTTTTGGTGACCACTATCCATTGTACTTCTTCCCAGGAGTATACAAGTTGTTGTTGAGCCTTGAGGACTCTGAGAATATGATCAGCGAGAGTAAAGAAAAAATAAGAAAAGAATGGGAATCAAAAGAAGATGATAAAGTTAATGATTCGTCATATCAAGGATATAGAAAGATTCAGAGCTTCGAAAGAAGTGAAGCTAGAGCTAATTCTTTCAGCTGAGGTTTTAATGCTACTGGTCTGAGGCGAAGTGATGGATTTATTGGTAATCCCAGATTTTAGAGACAAGGTGTCTCGAATAAGGGAAAGGTATCTTGTGCAGCAGGTACAATGTTAGACACTTTGGAAAGTGTGGGAATCAGTGAATGTATTCATGTGGACAAATGGGACATAGAATTATGAATTGTCCCTAGAATCAGTTGTACCTAACAGTGTTGATTCAGCAGGTTTATGGACTTAGTAGTTTGGTCGGATTGATCGTAGGTACAGAGATATTTGATGAGTTAAATGTTCAGCCGTACAGGCCACAAGAGGTGGATCTGGCTGATACATGAGAAATTGATGTGTAAGTCGTACAGGTCACTATAAGTGACTACGACTAATATGCTAGCATAGATGGTTGAGCCAGAGAATCAGTCGTACAGGTCATTTTAGTTGACTCTAGCTGATATATTTCTTATTATGGATGATATTGCCTAGAAAGTAGTAAATAAACGCGGTTGAGACGAGTGTATGTATTTCCCAATGAGTGACAAAATAGTAATATTACAACCTCAAGAGTTATTGCTTACTTATCGAGACAACGATGATTTATCAGTATTGCGGGCTGCAGACCGTAATATTAATAACTTATTCGTTGGATTCGTTAAGCAAGTAAACAGGTAGGTCATTCCATGATAGTATGGTGTTTTTCATGGTGCCCAGTGCTGGTAGAAGATATAGTTATGTTAGAGAATCTTATCCTGTTAGATATCGTAGACTTCAATGTTATTCTAGACTTAGATTGGTCACCGCATAATCGTATCGATATCGATTACTACGGGAATTAGTTACTTTCCATCGTCTTGGATTATCAGAGGTTACTTTGATTGGTGAGTATAGTGGAGTGAAGCATGGAATCATTTCAGTATTGAGAACCAAAAAGTTATTAAAGAAAGGTTGTTAGGCGTACTTGACTCACGTGGTTTTGAATGATGATGCTCCTGTTAGTGTGGAGAATGTTAGGGTGATCAGACTTTTCTGACATTTTTACTAATGATTTACTTGGATTGTCGCCAGATCGCGACGTGGAGTTCACCCCTGATTGTTACCAAGTACTAATCCTAGTTCCTTAACTCCTTATCTTATAGCTTCGGCTGAATTAAGAGAATTGATGATTCAGTTGTAAGAATTGGTTGTTAAGGGTTTCATTTAACCTAGTGCATCGTCTTGGAAAATCAGTTTTGTTGTAAAGAAGGAGACGGGATTATAAGGTTATGCATTGATTATAAGAAGTCGAATCGGGTAACGATTGAGCACTGTTATTCGTTGCCATATATTAATGAATGATTGATCGGCCTAGAGGTGCCTGTGTGTATTCTATGATTGACTTGAGGTCAAGCTATTATCAGTTGAAGATCTAGAGTGGCAACATTCCTAAAACCACTTTTAGGACTTGTTATGATCACTATGAGTTCTTGTGATACTATTTGGATTGACGAATACACCAATAGCTTTTGTGGGGTTGATGAATAAGGTATTTCAGTAGTATTTGGACAGATTCGTCATTGTTTTCATTGGTGACATTCTGGTGTATTCTAAGTCAAAAGAAGATCATGTTCGACATCTTTCTATGGGGTTGAAGAAACTGAGTGAGCATCGTTTGTATGCCAAGTTCAGTAAGTGCCAGTCTTGGTTGGACGAAGTAGCATTTCTGGGACATGTTTCAGCTCAGGGTGTTCAGGTTGACCCTCAGGAGATTACGGCTGTAGAGAATTGGGAACAGCCACGAACCGTCACCGAGGTTAGGAGTTTCCTTGGTTTGACAGGTTACTACCAGTGGTTCGTTAAAGACTTTTCGATTTTGGCGCTACCATTGACGAAGTTGACCAGGAAGGATGTCAAATTCGAGTGGGATGAAGATTGTGAGCAGAGTTTCCAACAGTTGAAGTATTGTCTCACTCATGCTCCTGTTTTGACACTTCCTGACGATGAGGGTAATTTCGAGATCTACAGTGACGCATCGATGAATGGCTTGGGTTGCGTGTTGATGCAGCAGGGTAGGGTGATTGCTTACGCTTCACACCAGTTAAAACCTCGCGAGATGAATTACCCTACACATGATTTGGAGTTGGCGGCCATTATTTTTGCCTTGAAGATCTGGAGACATTACCTCTATGGTGAGAAATGCAGAATCTTCTCAGACCATAAAAGTCTCCAGTATATTTTTACCCAGAAGGAATTGAATCTTCGCCAGTGTCGATGGATTGAATTACTGAGCGACTACGATTGCACGATTGAATATCACTCTGGTCGTGCGAACGTGGTAGCCGACGCTCTTAGTAGGAAGTCCCAGGGCAGAATTAATGCTTTTCATGCGAGCCGAGTTCCTCTTCTTACCGAGTTGAGCTCGACTGGAGCGCAGTTGGAAATTGAGAATTCGACGGTGGATGATCGGGAGGAAGCCTTACTTGCTAGTTTCCAAGTTAGGCCAATCCTAATCGACAGAATACTTGAAATTCAGACGACCGACGACGAGATTCAGGAACTTATTCAGCTGAGGAATGATGGTAAGAAGAAAGACCTGCGAATCAGAGAATCAGACGGTATGCTTATGCAGGAAAGCAGAATGTAGGTGCCGAATGATGCTGAGTTAAGGAAGGATATCCTAGATGAAGCACATATTTCAGCTTATGCGATGCATCCGGGAGGCACGAAGATGTACCATACCATTCGACCATTCTACTATTGGCCGGGTATGAAGAGAGAAATCGCTGAGTATGTAAACAGATGCATCATATGTCAGCAGGTAAAAGTTGAGAGGAATAAACCGTTTGGGTTGATGCAACCGCTACCCACTCCGCAGTGGAAATGGGATAATATCACTATGGACTTCGTGTACAAGCTCCCTCGTACTCAGAAAGGATATGATGGAATTTAGGTGATTGTCGACCGACTCACGAAGTCAGCGCATTTTATTCCAGTCGGGGAAAAGTTTTCGTTGAATCGGTTAGCTGAGTTATTCATATCGAAGATCGTGAAGTATCATGGTGTTTCAGTGAGTATTATCTCTGATCACGATCCTCGATTCACCCCTAAGTTCTGGATTGTTTTCTAGGAGGCGTTGGGTACGAGACTTTTGTACAGCATGGCTTATCATCCACAGACGGACGGTCAGTCAGAGAGAACTATTCAGACTTTGGAAGATATGTTGAGATCCTCAGTTTTGCAGTTTGGCGACTCATGGCATCAGCGTTTGGATTTGATGGAGTTCGCCTATAATAATAGTTTTCACTCTAGTATTGGAATGACACCATTCGAGGCACTATATGGGAAATCATGTCGTACACCCTTGTGTTGGTCAGAGGTTGGCGAAAGAGTTCTAGTGGGCCCTGAGATTGTAGATGAGACTACCCAGAATGTTCAGGTTATTAGAGATAACCTAACCTGAAAGCGGCCCAAGATCGCCAAAAGAGTTTAGCAGACAGACATGCTACTGACCGAGTGTATATGTTGGTAATTGGGTAATTCTTATGTTATCGCCTTGGAAAGGTGTGGTTCGATTCAGGAAGAAGGGTAAGCTGAGTCCTAGGTACATTGGACCTTATTGATCGGATCATATTTATATATATTTTTATATCAAATTCACTCGTCTTTTCTTAGTTGGTTCGTTATATTTTGAGCTATTTACGTTATTTTTATGTTCTATAAGTTTTTCAAGAAAAGAAAATAAAAATAGAATAAATGAAGTGTTAAGTAATTAATTCGTTTAAATTACCTTGCTTGTTGAATAGAACTTATTATTTAGAAAATAATTTATTTATATATTTATATAATTTATATATATATATATATATATTTATATTGATATAATATGTTTGTGTGTGAGGTGTGGCTGGAAAGCACAAAGAAATGATGAGCTCTCGGTGGGGTGGAGCTGGAAAGCAGGGACGCACCAGGAGTCCATAACATATTGTTTTGGCAACCTCAGTTTGGTCGGCTGTTTAGTCCATAAAATATTCCCAATGCTGAGTGTAACTTCAATTAATTTAATTAAACCAAAGTCGCAATGGCTTTGGATTGGTCTTCGTTTCCCATCGAGGACAAGAAACGGTGCAACAATCTCAAGCCACTTCCGACTGAAAAGTGAGGACAAAGCACGGGATCAAAAAGAAATAAATAAAAAAGAGAGCTTAGCGTGAGCTTTTGGGGGGAGCTTGGAGCTGGCTGGGTGATTATATAAGAGAGTTCAAGAGGCAGCAGCGAGCGGAGGAAGGCAGGGCAGCGACAGCTGCCAATCCGTGTCAGCGCAGGGGGGAATCAAAGGCTGCCTTGCAGCTGAGGAGGCAGTCAAGGCACGGTTTCAAAAATCAGAAACCTAGTGGCACGGGAAGCTGCCTTGGCAGCTAGTGAAATCTGAGGTGGGAGAAACGGAAAACAATCCAGAGGGCACAGACACGGCACAGAGAGTGTTTGAACTCCCTACTTCGGTCAAATCCCTCCAAACTCATATTTTACTAAGTTTTAATTTCTGTTTTAAATTATGAATAATGTATAATTAATTTGTTTTGGCTAGAGGTTAATTTGAAACCATGATTATATTTGTAATTTGAATTGGTACCTTCAGTTGTGATTTCTGAGTTGTGATTTAATTTGCTTAACTGCTTGATTAATAACTTATTTGTGTTTGTCGATTAAGAATGCATACTTAATTTACATGCATGAATTTGATGCTAGAATATAAGTGAATTTCACCTAATCGTTATGAACTTATATTCATGAGTAGTGAAGGTTGCTAGTCACAATCGCGTTAAGTAAATTCTGGGCATAAGTTTCATGCAATTCATAGTAATAAGTGCCTCGTCAATGCTTATGGTTTTCATAGAACTTAATGATTCTCGCTTGTATCTCTATTATGCAATTCATGTAGGGAACTTGTGGGGAATGTTTTGGGTTGTCGTATGCAATCATCCAATCCATTAACTTAAGGAAAATCTGAAAATTAATCTATGCAATTCATGGTTAATTTGGGGCGTTGAAAATTCATAACTTATTGGAAGAACAACTGAAGGTCAATTTAGATTACATTTGTGTCTTGTGTGGAGAAAAACCCTCTAGCCAATCCGTCACCTATCCTTTCACCTTTATTTTATGTTTTTGTCAATTTTGTAATTTATTTAAGTTTAATTTACGTTTCGTCAAAAATCAATCCCCCATTATTATATTATTATTTAGTTAGTTTTTATTATTTTTAATCTTTTAATTTAATTTCCGTCTAATTAATTTCCTAGTTTTTATTTTAAATTGTTTTCATTATTTTGAGTCATTTTTAGTGTGTTTCGAGTCTTTAGCTTAGTTTGTGTGTTCTAGAGTCTTGAGTTGTTTTGAGTCTTTTAATTTGTTTTAGTTTATTTGTTAGTTTTATTTTGAGTTATTCTAGTTAAGTGTTTTGATTTTAATTTAGTGTTTTAAAATTTATTTTTACGTTTTTATATTAATTTTAGAGGTTTTAGCAAGCCCTCCTAATCCCCGGCCTAGAACGATACCCTACTTATATCTATACTACATCTGTCAAAAAGAGGGTTAAATTTGTGCGGTTTTAAAATCCCGTCAAATTTTTGGCGCCGTTGCCGGGGATTAGTAACTTTGCTAATCCCTTTATTTTTTTTGTTTGTGTTTAATTTTTGTTTGTTTGTTTGTTTGTGTTTTTGTTTGTTTTTGTGTTTGTGTATTTTACTTTTGATATTTGATTTATTTTTCTTTCTTTAAATTTTAGGTACTAGAGAAGTAAGACATGGATTTTGCTAGTATTCAAGCTCAATTGGCAAATCTTACTTCTCAATTGTCGCAGAATGCCGAACGGACCACAATGACAAGTGTCCCTACACTTGATGTGCCCTATGGGCAAGGATATCAGACTCATCAATATCCTCAATTTTCTGCATATGTAGAGGATTGGGGATATCAAGGCTATGATCAATCAAGGGACAATATGTATTCCAACGCTTGCAATTCGGATTGGAGGGATTATTCAAATCAAATGTGGGATGAACCTCAACATTTTCAACAAAGTGGATATTGGCAGCAAGACGAGTTCTATTCCAGACCTATGCAGCCACCACAACATCCCCCACAACAATTCCAATCGAATTCAAGTATGCCCGTGGATTATAATCAAATTCTTAATGAATTAAACTCTTTGGTGCAGGGGTCACAAAATCAAGCTAAGGAGACTCACCAAGGAGAATATTGGCAGCCGTATGATGAGTTCTATACATCACCATCACAGCCACCACAACAATCTGCCCAATTCGATTCAGGTACATCTCTGGATAATGATACATTTAATAAGTTACTCACTTCTTTGAATCAGGGAGTGGAAAATCGAATCCAGGAGATGCAAGACCGGACCAACAAGGTGGATGAATTGGAAAGGCAAGTTGGGGAGATTATGGAGATCATGGCACAGATTCAAGATCAAAGTGAATTCTCCAACTCCACCATTGCAAATTCAAAGGCAGAAGTTGAAAATGAAGAAGCCATCACTTTGGAAGGTGATATGGAGGATGAGGTTGTTCTAGAACCATCTAGTCACAGCCCGAACTTGGATGAAGTGCCGCTGCAAGCAGAAGATGAGGAGGACGACTTGGGCAGTTTAGACGAATTCTTGTCTCAAACCCCTCAAGTCCCTATGTCGTCCAACTATGGTGAGGTTGTTCTAAGTTCAATTCATTCTGACATTTTTCCACCGAATGTCCTTTTTCCTTGCAGAATTTTAATTCCAAATTTTGATGAGAGTGAAAAAGACGTTGTGGAATTTCTTCCAAAGGTCCATAGTGAAATCCAAATTCTTGGTGCACCAAGAAAAATGGTTCAAGATATCGAAGTGGTTGGGCAACATCAAGAAAACATCACAGAGGCAGTGCAGACAATCAAGGCCCAAGAAATTAAGATCGATGACACGGGACAGGCCACAACCATCATCGTCAATCTGGCCAAGTGCAAAGTCCCCGAAATATCCAAAGGCGTAGTTTTTGTATTTGAGTTTAAGTCGGAGAAAGACAGTAAGCCATTTTCTCCAATTTTAATTTTATTTTTATTTTATACTAACTTGTCTCTAATTTTAATGATTCAGGCGCCCACCCTTGAATTCAGACCGCTGCCGAATCATTTCAAATATCACCTCCCGTTAAAAGATAAATTTCATGCTTTGGAGCCGAGGGGAGGATAATGGAAAGATTCGTCCGGCTAAAAACGTTAAAGCAAGCGCTTCTTGGGAGGCAACCCAAGCAATCAGATTTGCATTTCTAATCCTATTCTTTTCCTTTACTTTGCATTTTTTGTTTTGTTTTGTTAGTTGTTTTATTTGGTTAATTTTTGTTTAGTTTGTGTTTAAATAAATTAAGGGCCTTGTTTATTTTAAGTGCGGGTAAATAAAGCTTTTTTACATTAATTTGCATATTTTAATTTGCTTAAAATAACCCTGAAAAAAAAACAAAAAAATTAATAATAATAAAAATAATATTAGTAATATATATATATATATATATATAGTTAAATAAACATTAAAAGCATAAAAAAAATTATTACAATAATACGAAAAACTAATAGCAATCATTGGTTTTGGTTAGGTGGCGCCTCAGAGGTTGACGGAGCTCCGGGAAGACAAAGAGCCAGAGTTGGAATCTCCGGAGCCGGAACGCTTGGTGCTGCTCCAGAGGACGAAGGCAACATAAACCGCGGGAGTAACGCCATGAACCGCTCATGATCACTCTGGATTCGACCGTCCGACTCCTGCAGCTGGTCCAGCTTCCTCTTCATGCTGGTCGAGTAGCTAGTTGCGAGCATGTGCAACTCCTTGTTCTCGTGCCTGAGTCCTCTGACTTCTTGCCGAAGACTGACCACCTCCGCCATTAGCGACTCCACCTGACGAGATCTTGCAAGCAGGCGCTGACCCATGTTTGAAACTGAGCCTGCACACTGGACACTGAGAGCCAGTGAGTCCTGAACAGCCAGCTCGTCTGACCGCATAGACAGCAACCTAATATCTCTGGGAGTAAGAAGGTTTCTTGCAACCACCGTTGCGGTTATATCGTTCCTCATCATTGTGTCCCCGACTGTAAGAGGACCATTGGGGGATATGAAGGATGGATTCCAAATGTTGTTCGGAGAAGACGAGTCATCGTCTTCCCCGACATTCAAGTTTAGGCGACGGTCGGAAGGGCAAGACATTTTTAGAGGGGGTTGAGGAAGAAAAGAGTTCGGAAAAATTAAGATTGCTGAAGCGGAAGAAGAGATCGGAAAGATTAAGAAGTGCAGAAGAGAGTGTTTACAGAGGAGAGTATTTGAGGAAGGGAGTTCAAGTGTGATGTGAAGCAGAATTAGCGCCTCTATAAAAAGAAGCAAATCAAAGAGAGGCGCTCCTCTGAGGTTGAAGACGCGTCCTCACGCAATTCGGAAAAGCTCGACGCTCCTTTCTCAAAAGAGCCGTTTCCTTTCTCAAAAGCTGAGCTTGACTCAGCAATCACGTGGGTCGGTTTGTCCGGATGTGTCGTCACTCATGACGTGCAGCGTGGAGCGTTGCGAAAACCACGAGCCGCACCCGGTTTTGAACCCCGGTTTTCAAAAGATCATCATTCCAATTTGTCGTCACTCGTCGTATGCGCAGTCAGCTTCGTGGAAATTACGGACGCGTTGTCAAAAAGCGCGTAACGGGCACTGTTCATCCATCCACCGGCTGCCGACAAATAGTGAGGGAACAGTTCCGGTTGTGAAGGAAAATTTCTATAAAGTAGACCTTCGCCTTCCACAGCAAAGGCACACCTTCACACCCTCTCCACCTCTAAACCTCTCAACCTCTCTTCATCTCCGATTATGTCTTCCCAAAGAAAGCTTTCGAGTTATTCAGTGTTCTTTATCCCTTGGATCACCCCAGAAAACAAACCTTCCAGAGCAAAAGTATTTCATATTAAAAAGGTTAAAAGCAAAAGTATCTCATATTATGCTTTCTCCTCTCCTTCATCTGAGGAACGTGGAGAAAGTGAGATCCTGATTGCTTACCTAGTCTTGCTCTCGAGTACTCATCTCAGACCCCTCCCAGCCCACTTCAAAAATAAACCTGTGTTGAGGTACTTCTTCAAAAACAAAAGTACCTCACAGACGAAGCAGGAGGAGTCTGAGGTGCACCCAAGAGCAGATGAGTCTGGGTTGATCCAAGAGTTCAAGAAGATGCCACACCTGCGTGGAGACCGGACTACTTGAAGCATGTGGAGACAACGTGCTGATTCATCCTCAACTAAGCTGAGGATCACTTGCAAGAAAGGAGGCCCATCCTGTTCAAGATGAAAGCTGTGGAAGATCAACAGTCATGACCAATGACCACCTATTAGTTCTTTTCGTTGTCTTTTATTTTCTATTTTTATTTTTTCGTTTGAATTTTCTATATTTTCTTGCGTGCTTAACTGATTTATTTCTTTTCTTTGCAGGAACGTTTGGTTATTTTCTCCCTTGAAGTTGATTGCAAAAATTTACACTTGGGGGTGATCGCTTGGTTTTCTGCAAATTAGAGAAGTTTTCAGTCCTTTACTTTATTTTGTTTCGTATTATTTATTTATTTTATTTTTATTTGCTTATTAATGTTTTCTGACATTGGGGACAATGTCTAGTTTAAGTGTGGGGGTATCAGAGTATAAAAAATGACTAAATTGAATTTTTTTTTTTTTTTGTACCTTCGACTTTGAACTGGTTTCATTTGTTTCCATGTTATTGCTTTTGTTTTCTTAATTAGTTTTGTTTTATTTAATTTTTTTTCAAAAAATTTAAAAAAAATCCAAAAATATTGTCTTGTTTTCCTTATGGTTTTAAATTAGATTTTTATTAGTCTCCTGACCTAATGATATAACTGGATGAAATTTGAACCATGATTATCAAGAACTTAGTTAACATGTGTTATATGAAATTCTTTATTCTCTTGTTAGTATTGTACATGTTTGATCATCTTTGAAAAAAAAAACCAAATGCACATAGCCTTGTTGATGTGAAACTAAAGTATGATTTAAAGCTTCATATGTGAATTTAGTGACCGTATACATCCTATGTGAGTTTTTGAGCCTATTGAAAGTGTGTGCATTTTTCATACACTCCTATTCTTTCATGTGTGATGAACTTATGTGAGATGCATCTCTAGAACTTGCGTAACGATCTTTCGAAATATTTGTCATTGATTGCATGAACTTGAAAATGAAAGAGGCATTAGGTTCACCACCAGGCCCAAATAACCATATTTCCCAAAAAAAAAAAAAAAAAAAAATTATATCATTAGATTGCCAATTTGAGCCATTGTTGAGCCTTTTATTTCTTATCACCAGATATGTCTACCCTTATACCTCAAAACATGTTTCCTTATCCTGTCCAAGCGAGCAATTTGAGACTGTCTTATGAGAAATGTTTATGAAGTACTTGGAAGGAGTTTGGCAAAAGAATAAGTGTGGGGGTATTTCATGTTTGTATTTATTAAAAAAAAAAAATTGAGAAAAGAGAAGAAAAAGAAAAAGAAAGATTGTATTCGAATAAAATAAAAAGTTTAAAGTTTCAGTTTGAGGGTGTGATTGGAGGTGTTAAAAGAATCGCTGGAAAGTTTGAGTTCTTATAAATCTCAACAAAAGAATTGCTTGCAATGTAACTTGGAACTTGTGCTTTCCTATTCTTTCGTTTCAATAGCCCTATCCCTAAGCCTCATTACATCCAATAAAAGTCCTCTTGATTTAAGTTTTGCAATTATGATTGTGGAGAAGTGATTTTTATGCAAGCTTATGGTAGAACTTTCACATTTGTTTCTTTGAGCAAAACACATTAAAACTAAACACATGTGTGATTGAGTGCATATTCCGTGAGAAGGTTACTGGTTTGCATATGATGATTTTAAAAATAAAAACTTGAAATTGCATTAGCATGGCTATCTCACACACTACACTTCAAGGATGATTTAAAGATTACTGCTAATATTTGAATAAGGAAGATGAGTTTGAATTAACTTGTTTGGTGCTAGCTATGGTTCTTGCTGATTTATGTTCTCGAATGAAATCCTATGAGGGTCAAATAGGGGGAAGCTAATGTTTTTCATGTTATTACTTTTTCTGTTTTCTTTGTTTTGCTCGAGGACTAGCAAAAGCTAAGTGTGAAGGTATTTGATCGGATCATATTTATATATATTTTTATATCAAATTCACTCGCCTTTTCTTAGTTAGTTCGTTATATTTTGAGCTATTTACGTTATTTTTATGTTCTATAAGTTTTTCAAGAAAAGAAAATAAAAATAGAATAAATGAAGTGTTAAGTAATTAATTCGTTTAAATTACCTTGCTTGTTGAATAGAACTTATTATTTAGAAAATAATTTATTTATATATTTATATAATTTATATATATATATATATATATATTTATTGATATAATATGTTTGTGTGTGAGGTGTGGCTGGAAAGCACAAAGAAATGATGAGCTCTCGGTGGGGTGGAGCTGGAAAGCAGGGACGCACCAGGAGTCCATAACATATTGTTTTGGCAACCTCAGTTTGGTCGGCTGTTTAGTCCATAAAATATTCCCAATGCTGAGTGTAACTTCAATTAATTTAATTAAACCAAAGTCGCAATGGCTTTGGATTGGTCTTCGTTTCCCATCGAGGACAAGAAACGGTGCAACAATCTCAAGCCACTTCCGACTGAAAAGTGAGGACAAAGCACGGGATCAAAAAGAAATAAATAAAAAAAAGAGCTCAGCGTGAGCTTTTGGGGGGAGCTTGGAGCTGGCTGGGTGATTATATAAGAGAGTTCAAGAGGCAGCAGCGAGCGGAGGAAGGCAGGGCAGCGACAGCTGCCAATCCGTGTCAGCGCAGGGGGGAATCAAAGGCTGCCTTGCAGCTGAGGAGGCAGTCAAGGCACGGTTTCAAAAATCAGAAACCTAGTGGCACGGGAAGCTGCCTTGGCAGCTAGTGAAATCTGAGGTGGGAGAAACGGAAAACAATCCAGAGGGCACAGACACGGCACAGAGAGTGTTTGAACTCCCTACTTCGGTCAAATCCCTCCAAACTCATATTTTACTAAGTTTTAATTTCTATTTTAAATTATGAATAATGTATAATTAATTTGTTTTGGCTAGAGGTTAATTTGAAACCATGATTATATTTGTAATTTGAATTGGTACCTTCAGTTGTGATTTCTGAGTTGTGATTTAATTTGCTTAACTGCTTGATTAATAACTTATTTGTGTTTGTCGATTAAGAATGCATACTTAATTTACATGCATGAATTTGATGCTAGAATATAAGTGAATTTCACCTAATCGTTATGAACTTATATTCATGAGTAGTGAAGGTTGCTAGTCACAATCGCGTTAAGTAAATTCTGGGCATAAGTTTCATGCAATTCATAGTAATAAGTGCCTCGTCAATCCTTATGGTTTTCATAGAACTTAATGATTCTCGCTTGTATCTCTATTATGCAATTCATGTAGGGAACTTGTGGGGAATGTTTTGGGTTGTCGTATGCAATCATCCAATCCATTAACTTAAGGAAAATCTGAGAATTAATCTATGCAATTCATGGTTAATTTGGGGCGTTGAAAATTCATAACTTATTGGAAGAACAACTGAAGGTCAATTTAGATTACATTTGTGTCTTGTGTGGAGAAAAACCCTCTAGCCAATCCGTCACCTATCCTTTCACCTTTATTTTATGTTTTTGTCAATTTTGTAATTTATTTAAGTTTAATTTACGTTTCGTCAAAAATCAATCCCCCATTATTATATTATTATTTAGTTAGTTTTTATTATTTTTAATCTTTTAATTTAATTTCCGTCTAATTAATTTCCTAGTTTTTATTTTAAATTGTTTTCATTATTTTGAGTCATTTTTAGTGTGTTTCGAGTCTTTAGCTTAGTTTGTGTGTTCTAGAGTCTTGAGTTGTTTTGAGTCTTTTAATTTGTTTTAGTTTATTTGTTAGTTTTATTTTGAGTTATTCTAGTTAAGTGTTTTGATTTTAATTTAGTGTTTTAAAATTTATTTTTACGTTTTTATATTAATTTTAGAGGTTTTAGCAAGCCCTCCTAATCCCCGGCCTAGAACGATACCCTACTTATATCTATACTACATCTGTCAAAAAGAGGGTTAAATTTGTGCGGTTTTAAAATCCCGTCACTTATAGGATCGTCGAACAAGTCGGTGAAGTAGCTTTCAGGCTTGAGTTACCGTCGGAGTTATCCAGAGTTCATAATGTATGTCATGGTTCGATGCTTCGACATTACGTTTCAGACCCGTCACATGTGATTCCTCTGCAACCGCTAGAGATTAATCCGGATTTGACATATGATGAGAAACCAGTCACTATCTTGGATTGGAAAAAGGAAGTACTGAGAATTAAGATAGTGTAATTGGTAAAGATTTTGGTGAAAGAACCATTCAGTGGAAGAAGCTACTTGGGAGATGGAAGAATGGATGAGAGATATTTACCCGAGGCTATTGTATGAGTATAGATGATTTGGTTGGTTGCTGGAATTTCGGGGACGAAATTCCATAAGGAGGGGAGATTGTCACAGCCCGTCCCGGAATTTTTAATTTCTGAGGACGTGAAGTTACGAAAATGCCCCTAAACGGGACTAAAGTGCGTAAATTGGACATTTGTTTTGTTTAAGGTTCCTAAACTATTGGTGAATTAGAATATTAGATAGTTTTAGGAACTTAAACCTAGGCTTAATCTTGGATTTTTGTGATGTAATTTTGTGTTTGGGGTTAGGTAGGACCTCTCACCTCATTTTCCTCCCTATTTTCTGCATACTGTCTCTCTCTCTCTCCCTCAATTCTGTCTAACCCTCTCTCAAACTCTCTCGAACCCTCTCTCCCGTATCTCCCTCATCCCTCACTCTCCTGTGAACGCACACGCTAGTCACCTTCATCTCCCTTATCATCACCATCACCCTGGTGCTCTAAAAAACGAAGAAAGAACACCCAAAACCCAAGCTCCGACGACTCCGGCGACTTTCGAGCCAATTTCCGGCCAAACCACGGCGAGTTGGCCGGCGTGCAAGGTATCAATCTCTTCGTCTTGTCGAGTACTACGATTTTCCTTTTTGTTTCACCCAATTTCGTTGAGTATTGAAGAAGTTATACTCATTTGAATCTTACCCAGTTTCCGGCGAGTCCGACAGCTTTCGAGGCGATTTCCGGCCAAACCACGGCGAGTTAGACGTCGTGCGAGGTACCATTCTCTTCGTCTCTTCGAGAACTACAACTTTCGTTTTTGTTTCACTTGATTTAGTCGAGTATTGGTAAAGTTATGGACGTTTGAAGATGGTGTGGTATTCCGGCTGAAATTCCGGCCTTCTTCTCCGTTCAACCCAGGCCTTTGGGCCATTTCAGAAACCCACGGGCCTTAGGCCCGTGTCAAACCCCAGCCCAGTTTTATATTTCATTTTCTGTTTTAGTTTAATGTTAAGGCCTTGGGCCTTTGTTTATTTAGGGCCTTTGGCCCGTGACTATTGAAACCCAAAACCCTATTGGGCTAACCCATGTTATAAACCCAATAACCCTGATCCGTGGACCCTGACCCAGGTTTGACCCGACCCGCGGACTCTGACCCGACCCGGTTGACTGACCCGTTGACTTGGTCAACGGTCAACGTTGACTTTGACTTTGACCGGTCAACGGTCAACGTTGACTTTTCGGTTGACTTTTTCGGATTTTGTCCGGGACCCCTCCTAGGCTAATTTCGACGTCCTGGACCCGTTTTTGAAGTCCGTTTTCCCAAATAAATTCGTTTGAATAGAGTTTGACTATATTGAACCTTTTATGTGCTAGGTGCATATATTGTAGCTTTACAAGATTCGCTAGCAGCGCCGCGTGGGATGACTAAGTACGGTGAGTGGGCAGTTTTATTTTCCGTATATATATATATATATATATATATATATATATATATATATACTTGACGTTTTCCCAGAAATTGAAATTGAATGAAAATATACTTTAAATGCAATGTATAAAAGTATATGAAAAGTATGTTTTCAAATGCCATGCGTAGATTCATATGAAAATATAATTCGAAATGCCATGCATAGAAGTATGTGAAAAGTATATAGAAATGTGAATCGAATTGCCATGCATGAAATGATATGAAAATAGGAATTGATATATGATGCATATGTATGAATTGGTGCGGTGGACGCACAGGTGAGTATCAGGTGAGTATATATTACTGTTATGATGATGTTGAGATATGTTGAGCTCATAACCTGCACCATGGTATTAGTGCTTATAATATTCACCGCATCGCACGCTCGCCTTGGATCCAAGTAGATGCTAGTCGTACAGACCACAGGAGGTGGTTCCGACAGGCCAGTCGTACAGACCTTTAGAGAGGTTCCGACTGGTGGGTGACCTTAGATTATGTGCACAGATGATTGATGAGAAAAGCACTAGAGCGTAATATTAACCATTAAGCCGTACAGACTACATTAGGTGGTTCCGACTTATGTGCAGAAGGCCGTACAGGTCACAGTTGGTGACTCCGGGAAGATGGGATTTTGAGCTATAGATTCAGCCGTACAGGGCCATTAGACGGTCTCCGGTTGATTAGTTTCTTCCACCTGATTTATAATAATACATTCATACTATACTGTTGAATTTAGTCATGGCATGGCATATTGTATTGAAAATAATGTTGAGATAGTGATTTAAGTTTTGAGAATATATATGTATATATATGTTGATATTTTACATTTCTGGAAAAGTATACAGGTTTTACGGAGAGGGGTTACAACGTTTTGATAAATGTTTGGATTTGGAAAAGATTGGTTTTACTGACCCACTCAACTTGGTTTTGCGCCCCTCCAGGTTCAAGATAGCATAGGTGTGGTGACTACGAGGAAATTCAGCGGGGTTCTGACAGAATGGACAAAATTAGGTCTCACCTACGGGTGTTTCATCTTAGAAGTGATATATTTAAAGCTTCCGTACTGTGTAAATGGTTACGTCACTCCCACGTGACGGCCAGCATGCCCTCCTTCGGGACGGGGTGTGTCACAAAACATAAAAAGACATTTGTCTTTCAAGTATTACATACCTAAAATAAGAGCATAATAAAAATATAAATATAATAAAAACATTAAAACATTACAAAATATCAAATGTTCAAAAGATTTGCAAAATTAAGAGAGTTATGTTTCAAAGTTTGGAACCTTACACATTTTCTTACAATCAAACTCTTCAATTTTCATCTATGGCCATGGGAAATGGTATTGGAACTTTGGCTTGATATATTGTCTTCAAAAGTTATATTGATGATATTTTCAGTGAGACTTTCTACATTAACAGTCTCTTCTTATTTATTCTATGGCTAGTGTTTAAGTAAAGTCTTTAATAGTTTTTTTAATTAATGTAGAAGTGTGAAAAACACAGAAAAAATATATAAACACTCGTAATGACAAGCTTCACAACTTTCATGAAGGGCTTAACTTTGAAATGTGCCACTATAATCATATAAATCATAGATCAAAATTTAACCGTCAATTGTTGTTTACATTTATGCTTCATTTTTCTCACCAAATTTTGTTTTTTCAAATTTTGTTTTTTGAAAACATGATCTATTAGAGGATACAAGAGGATTAACGGTTCAGATCGTTTATATTATTTTTAGAGTTTGATTGTTAGTGAAAATATTACTTGGTGTTTATAAAGTCTCTACAAACTATATAACATCAACTCATATTTCAATTAATCGTAAATATCAGAACGTGATATCAAAGATCCGAACCGTTCATCTTTCTAAATCCCCTAGAAGATAATGTTTTCAAAAAATAAAATTTTAAAAATGAAATTCAATATAAAGAATAAAGCTGTGACAGCCCGTCTCTAAAAATTATGATTTTTAATAAGTGAGTTTGCGAAAATGCCCTTCGAGGCATATATGTCGATTGTTGTTGACCGCCTTGGTAGTGACACGTAAGATTTGTTTTCTTGGCATGTCCTTGTGGTACTCGACGACACAGGCTCGTAGGCGCAAGCAGAAGAGGATTTAGAGTTACAATTAAAGTTTTACGGAACTCTAAACCGAGAAGTACTTCTATTTTGATTTCTAGTTATATATTTTTATATGTCTATATTTTATAAACTTTATTATTCTATTAATTGTTATTAGAATGGGAAAAGGGAGAATAGTGCATCGGGGAGGAAAGAAGCAGAGGTAAAAGGGATTGGGCAAAGCTGCCCAATCGGGAAAGGAAGGAGAGAAAGAGAGACCGAATGGGGAGAGGAGAGAAGAAGCTCAGTGACCAACCAGAAGAGAGAAGAAGAGGAAAGGAGGGAAGGGGGAAACGGAGGATTCCCCCGACCCGCACCTTGACCCGCGCCCCTTCTCAATCCAGTTCTAATTCCGGTGGATTTTCACCCATTTTTCCGTCGAATTACCTCGAACCATCACTTAGAAACCTCTCTATAACCTTCCCTCTAGCCATTTCACCTCAAATTTGGGAAGATTTGGTCTCCAAAACAAAGAAATCGCCGGTGGTGCCAAAACAGGTCGTGCTCAAATTCCTCCATTCCTGAAACAATTTCATGCAATTACCTGCACCAAAATACTCCCCTAAAACCTAAGAACAAATCCCAAGCAATGGATGGAGCATTGAAGTTGATTTGGAAGTCGAATTGGAACACACCCATTTCTAGGGTTCTTGGCGGGTGTGACGAAATTGAAGGCTTTCCAGTCCAAATTGGACTTTCTCGAAGGTATGAAAGTTGTTCTACTTGTTGAGATCTTTAATTCTGAAAATTTTGAGAATTTTTAGAGAAAGTTGAATTTTCTGGCGAGCCGGGGCGGCCAACCGCCACCCGCGGCGGCACGTGCGGTGGTGTGTGGCCTAAGGGCCGCCAACGCTGTTTTTAGGTGATATTAAATGCCTTGAGTTTATTTTTTATAATTGAGTGACGTAGATCGAACGTTAGAGCCTAAACTAGTTATAATACGTAATATGCGATTATATGAATCGACGATCCAACCGTTGGATCGTTACCCAATTTTAATAGGTTGTTATTCATAATATTTGAAGAATTTAGGAACTTACGGATTGGGAATCCGACGTACGAATCTTCCTGAATTGAGTTTGTAAGTTAGAAAAATAAAATGTTAACCGCCACTTGGTTTTTGGCAATTGGTGGAGATCCAACCATTGGATCGTGATGAAACTTTAGGATAATGTTCTAGAGGCATAATTTGGATCTTTAGATGTGGCGGATCGGAAATCTTATATACGGATCTCCCGGATCAAATTTCGTAGGAAAGCGTTATACGTAAATTGTATATTTTATCGATTCAAATTCTAAGATTTGATTTAATAATTGTTCTAGGCACCGATCATTTTGACGGCTCAATGGTTGTGCTAAGGAGTTGGCATGGACTCCAGGTGAGTGGGCAGTTGTTTTCCATATATACTTATATACTGCTATTTTTCCCAGAAAACGAACTTAAATGATTATACGTTTTGAAACGCCATGCAAAGTATCTTTTTATTTTAATTATTGCATTAGTGTTTGCATATAATTATGATGGTGCTACGGACGCACATGTAAGTGTCAGGTAAGTTTATTTACTAGTTATGATGAGAATGAAATAAAATGATGTGATGTGATGAGAGCTCATATACCTGCACCTTGATATTAGTGCTCCCGCCCAGAGTTAGGGGCATAGTCTTTCACGTGATGTTCACCTCCCGCACTGCATGTTCGCCTTGGATCCAAGTTAGGTGCACATTCCTGTCGTATAGACCACTATAAGTGGGTTTGACTCGTAGGTGACCCGCGAATCCTTCGCACAGTCTTCACGTGATTGTAGCACTAGAGCATACTTATTCTATATTCAGTGATAATGTGCAGACCACTAAAGGTGGTATTGATTTATGTGCAGGATATATATACATGATATGACGAGAATGATTATGAGCTATATATACAGCCGAGGGCTGAATTGATTATTGAGATAATTATGAGCTATATTTACAGCCGAGGGCTGATACCTGACATTCAATCACATTCACAGACTTATGTTTAGAGTTCAGTTGTGATACTTTGGCATGGCATACTTTCATATTTTTCCAATATGATTTCGAGATTTATATATATGAGTATATACTTTATTTCTGGGAAATTATACAAGTTTTATGGAGAGAGGTTATAACTTTTGAGAAAAGGATGATTTTTGAAAAGATTTGTTTTGCTGACCCACTCAACTTTGTTTTTTGCCCCTCCAGGTTTTAGCTGATGAGGTTCGTATCGACGAGAATTCTTGGCAAATCTCTGTTGTGGTGGCTATCTATGAGGGTATAATTCTTGCCGTTCTATTGTACTTTACTTATGCTCTGAAATCATGTGTGAGATGGGTTCGCTCCCGCTCTCCAGCACACTCTGGTGTTTAGGCACTTTTAGGTTTAAATTTATTCATATTTTCCTCATCACTTCACTTATGGCTTCGTCACCTTCCAAGTGTTGGCCAACAAAGCTCGACTTCGGAGTCCTAGCGGACATTCTGGGTCGGGGTGTGTCAGTTTGGTATCAGAGCATAAGTTGGGCAGTATTGCATCAATCACACACGTGATGTGAGCATTCCAGGCTTTTGAGCCTAATTTTCGAATTTGGCCACCTCGTTGAATACAAAAATGTTTTTGTTTTTCCTGAGTTTTGGGCAGTTTTGTCGACTTGTCAACATTTCAGAAAATTTCTTTAGCGAATATTTTTAGATTTAAAGCGAGAAGAATTTTCCTGCCAAGGAAAGATGTGGACTTGAGGTGAGTTGATGGCCTTAAGGAAAGGTTAATGCTTCGATATCGGTGCACCACTAGGGATTAATAAATCAATTCCATCCTCATTCTTTGCCATCATTACTAAACCTTTTGAGGTTGGAAATCAGAAATAGTTTTGGTCCCTTGGCATAGTTTGCTAGAATACTACCTATTGGAATTCCTTCGAAATCTACACTTATAAGACTCCAGGAATGTCTGAGTGACAATGTGATGCTACAAGTGAAGGAAAATTTATGTCCTAGTGAAGAACATTAAAGAACATTTGAATACATATGCATAATATTAACAAATTAAATTAAACATGCATCCAAAATCAATTCATAAAACCCATGACTTTCAAAGCCTAGTATATGGTGAACCATGACTCTTTAACAACATTAAAGAGAATAAGGATTTAGAGAATATTACCCTTGAAGCTCATCCTTGATTACACAAGGGATTCACCCAAGTGGAGGGCCTTCAAGTCACCTCCTTGCTTCTTTGAGGATTTGTTCTCCAAAACACCAAAGATTTTATGTCTCCAAGTCTCTACACCAAAGATAAATTGTGAAGATAAAATGGATGATTTAGGGAAGAAGAAATTGCTAGATAACTCTCCCTAAGTGGCCGGCCTCCTTGTAGAAAATAGAGAGAAAAGTTTCACCCAAATTTCTTAAGGAAAACCCTAAATGAAATAAAGCTATAACTTTGAATTTATACTTTATTTCTTGTGAGTGGCAAACTTGTAATTAACACAAGTTTGCTACCCCTCACATTGTTGGCCGGCCTTAGCTTTGTCTTTGGGCTAATTGCCCAATTTGTTTTAGTTGTCATACAACTTAAACATAATGGGCCTTGTGGACCAAAACACTTTTGGGCCCCGAAACCCAAAAACTAACTTAGAAGCCCAATACGAACGTTTCGTATAATTAATTAACTAATTAATTAATTTTGACCATTCTTCAATTAACTATTTAATTGCTTATCCATTTCATTTAATTACTTCACTTTCATCTTTACTCGGTGTACGATCCATTAGGTTCCAATTAGCGAGGCAGTGGGCGATGTTACTCTTAACTATCGTTTGTGAATTGAAACCACATTTCAATTCTCCCTTAAGATTAGTGTTTGCCAATCTTTAGGGCTACCACAAACCATGAGTGACACCTAGCAGCATGTCATGGTTACCCAAGCTAAGTAGAAGTGGTTGGAGAACCTATCCAGTTACAATTACAATGCAATACGGTCCTTCTCTAATACAACACTCCTAATCACATCGTTTAAGTGATAGTTTGTTTCATGTCTACTATCCAATGTGATACTTCTCTATATGATTCGCTTGAATAAGATTTGGAACAAACTTCCTTAGTCATATTCATATGCTTTGGCCAAAGACTCTCGAATCATATCTTAGAGTATTATCCTTCCATAAGGTTAGAGATCCCTTGTTGTGCATTCATATGTCTACATGACTAGATAGCTTGACCCCAACCATGCCGTGGACACTCCAAAGGAACGCCATTTGACACGATCAAAGATCAAGGACCTAGCCATTAGACATCAATGATGCCTCAGGTCAAAGGACTACTTTGCATATTGTAACCTTGAGTTCTTACATGACATGTATGTTTGAACTCTCTTTTGATCGTAGTTAAGTGTACTCGATTACTCTTTCAAGCACCTATGTGTTTGTCTTAGTGTCCAACACTAAATGACTTGAGACTTGTCATATCCACGCTTGAGTCGACATAACACATACTAACCTTAGCGGATTGTCAATGCCCAATTGGCAACCCTATGGCTAGGAACGTTTTAGGAATGAGCATAAGAGAAAGGTCTCGTAAATCTAACTTACTTAGATCACTTATCTCTTAGATCAAATACATTCCTTGGATTCCCTTATTGATTAAACACAAGATACAATAAACAGTGATTAACAATAAGCTTTGCCCTCTATTAAACATATGTAAGTTTAATACAATAAGTATTCCAAAAAGCTATTACATCAAATGAGTGGCTTTGTGGGCATACTTCCAACAATCTCCCACTTGCACTCAAAGCCATCCTCCCATGTATCTAATACCCATCTTTTCCATATGGCGGTCAAGTTGGACTTGAGACATTGGCTTCGTCAGTGGATCTGCTACGTTATCGGCTGAAGCAACTTTGAGAATGTTGACTTTCCCCTCGACAGCATATCTTCTAATGATATTAAAGCGCCTGTCAAAATGTTTGTTCTTTTGATGTGCCCTGGGTTCCTTGGCTTGAGCTATCGCCCCACTATTATCACAGTACAAAGTTACTGGTGATGTAATGGTTGGAACCACTCCAAGTTCAGTGATGAACTTCTTCATCCAGAACGCTTCTTTGCCGGCTTCAGCTGCAGCGACATATTCAGCCTCTGTAGTGGAATCAGCAATTACACTTTGTTTCTTGCTTTTCCAGCTGACAGCCCCACCATTCAGAGTGAACACATATCCGGAGTTGGAACTTCTATCATCGACGTCAGATTGGAAATCTGCGTCTGTATAGCCTTCCACTCGCAACTCTGTCGCTCCTCCATAAACGAGGAACATGTCCTTAGTTCTTCTTAAGTACTTAAGGACCATCTTGACAGCTGCCCAGTGTTCTGATCCTGGGTTTGATTGATATCGACTAGTAATGCTCACAACATATGCGATATCGGGCCTTGTGCATATCATGGCATACATGAGACTTCCTATGGCAGAAGCATAAGGAATTATATTCATTTGTCGTATCTCTTCAGGAGTCTTAGGTCCCATGGATTTAGAAAGGTGAATTCCATGTCTCACAGGAAGAAAACCTTTCTTAGATTGTTCCATCTGGAACCTACTTAGCACCTTATCAATGTACATTGATTGGGATAATCCAATTAGTCTTCTGGATCTATCACGATAGAGCTTTATCCCAAGTACATAAGATGCATCTCCTAAATCTTTCATGTGGAAGGTTTTGGACAACCACACTTTTACAGAAGAAAGTACTGCAGTGTCATTCCCGAACATTAATATGTCATCTACATATAACACCAGGAATACAACTGCATCCCCTACGACCTTTTGATAAACACAATTGTCGTCTTCGTTTTGAGTAAAATCAAACGTTTTGATTTCTGTATCAAAACGGATGTTCCAGCTCCTGGAGGCTTGCTTAAGTCCATAAATGGACCTCATAAGCTTGCATACCTTAGTCTTTTCAGACTTGGACACGAAACCTTCGGGTTGAGCCATATAAAGCTCTTCCTCTAGGTAGCCATTCAGAAAGGCCGTTTTCACGTCCATTTGCCAGATTTCATAATCATGGTACGCAGCTATAGCAAGCAAAATCCGAATGGACTTAATCATGGCTACAGGAGAGAAAGTTTCTTCATAGTCAATCCCTTCTCGTTGCCTGTAACCCTTGGCTACAAGTCTAGCCTTATAAGTCTCCACGTTCCCATCAACGCCTATCTTCCTCTTGAAGACCCATTTGTTTCCAACAGGTACAATACCTTCTGGAGGGTCTACAAGAGTCCAGACCTAATTTTGATACATGGAATCCATTTCGGATTTCATGGCCTCTTGCCATTTCTTTGAATCAATGTCGGACATTGCTTCTTTGTAGTCGCTAGGGTCCTCCTTTGTGTCATTGTCACCCAGAAGGTACAATTCCGCAGAGTCATTGTCTAAGCCATACCTCTTAGGTGGCTTACTAACCCTTTCAGATCTACGTGGAGCTTGGGGTCCAGGAACAGGGCTGTCAACTTGTTGAGTGCTTATTTGTGGTTCATCATTAATCTCATTAATTTCCATCTCTTTACTTATAGTTTCTTTGAGAACAAATTCGTCCTCTAGAAACTTAGCAGTTTTGGCGACAAAGACTTTCTGGTCGTCAGGATGGTAGAACTCGTATCCCAAAGTCTGTTTGGAATACCCCACAAAATAGCACTTAACAGACCTCGCTTCAAGCTTGTCACCTTCAAGCCTTTTAACGTAAGCCAGACAACCCCAAATCCTAATATGATTAAGATTTGTTCTTTTGCCATGCCATATCTCATATGGCGTTTGTGAAACTGACTTGGAAGGTACTCTATTAAGCAAGTAAGCTGCTGTATATAGAGCGTATCCCCAGAATGATACTGGTAGATCAGCAGAACTCATCATAGAACGAACCATGTTCATTAAGGTTCGGTTTCTCCTCTCAGAAACTCCGTTATGCTGAGGAGTTCCTGGTGGAGTCCACTGTGACACTATTCCACACTCTTTGAGATAATCTAGGAACTCGTTACTCAGATACTCTCCCCCTCGATCTGATCTTAGGATCTTTATCTGTTTCCCAGTTTGCTTCTCAACTTCATTCTTGAATTCTTTAAACTTTTCAAAGGATTCTGACTTGTACTTCATAAGATACACATAGCCAAACCGAGAGTGATCGTCGGTGAATGTGATATAGTAGGAGAAACCTCCTCTCGACGTAGTAGACATAGGTCCACATACGTCAGTGTGGATTAACCCTAGAATTTCAGTGACACGCTCTCCTTTCCCAGTGAATGGAGATTTGGTCATCTTACCTTTCAAGCAACATTCACAAGTACCCATCCGGTCATTACCTAATGGGTGGAAATATCCGTCTTTCGACATCCTGCGAATCTTTTCAAGGTTCACATGTCCAAGTTTAAGATGCCACATCTTTTCTTGGTTAACTTCTTCTCTAGCCCTTTTGGGTTTTGAGGTATTCCCGCTTTCAATACAGTGCATCCCATTATTCGTCTCTAGGTGAAAAAGTCCCTCTATCATATTACCATGAGAGATAATACGACCGTTCAAGTATAAAGTGCAACTCATTTTGTCAAACAATACTGAGTGCCCATCTCGTAAAAGCTTAGAGATAGAAATCAAATTCTTTATACATGAAGGAAAATATAAACAATTTTTAAGTTCCAGGACTTCCCCAGAGGGTAGGTTAAGCATGTAGGTGCCTATTGCTTTTGCAGAGATTTTAGTGCCGTTCCCAACTCGCACAACCATCTCCCCATTGCGCAGTGTCTTGCTCCCTGCTAGTCCCTGCATCGTATTACAGATATGTTGACTAGCGCCTGAATCAAATATCCAGGAATTGGAGCTCACTGTAAAAGCACTCTCTATGACAGAAATAGTCTCTTCAAAAGTTCGTGTCATAAGGCTCGCAATGCGCACCCTGTATTTCTTCTTCCAACGTTCATTCTTTCCACAATGAAAGCATGTTCCTTTGGATTTTATTGCCTTCTTCTTTTGTAATCTTTTCCTTATGTTTGCATTCTCACTCCCACTGTCCCTTTTGAAACCTTTTTCAAATTTACAGCACATGTCAATCATCTCGTTAAAAGTATGATTGAATCTATTCATTTTATAGTTTACAATAAACTTAGTGAAATCATCCGAGAGAGATGCAAGGAAAAAATCTTGGGCCATTTTCCCATCGATGGAAGTTCCTAAACTTTCAAGATCTTGAAAGATCCTTTCCATCTTTTGTCCATGTTTATGGACCGATGCCCCCTTTGCCATTTTGGCATTTAATAGACTACAAACATTTGAGAATCGTACATTACTAGTCTCTATGTCATGCATCTTATGCAAGCTTTCAACCATGGCACATGAAGTGTCCATGTGCTTATGTAGCTTCATAAGCTCCTCACTAAGTAAAGTGAGGATTAAGCATTTGGCTTGTAAGTCATCCTCATAGTGTTTTGCATAATCATAACACTCCTCCTTTGAAGCTAGTTTCTTAGGAGGTACATGAGGAGGGGATTGCTTAAGCATATACAATATGTCTCTCACCTTTGAGACATTCTCAATATGGCGATACCAAGCAAGGAAACGTTGGCCACTAAGGCCCCTTTTGTCAAGTATAATGGTGGGTATAATTTTAGGCATGTCGTTCACTACATAACATAACATAAATCGCATTAGATTGTTGATAAACTACTTCATTGGGTCTTGAATCAAATAGTACCACCCACTATTTTTGGCAAATTCCATATCCCTCAATAGAATCCGAGAGTTATATTGAACTCTTAGCGGGTTATGGGAGACTCACCATTACCAAGCCCACCTCAGAAGAATATCTTATTGGTTAGCAAAAATAATGATGAGAGAATAACGCTTTACTCATTTACAACGTTTGTAATTACCCATCTCGTTTGGCCTCTAGAGAATGGTGCCTCAGAAGAATATCTTATTGGCACCATTGCACTTAGTTAAGTCATTCCCACCATGCTAGTTTAAGTAGGGTTTCAAGAATAGCCTCAGAAGAATATCTTATTGGCCATACTCGTTGCCTACTTTCACTTCATCATATGTTTATAGGCTTCTCCTGAATGTAAGCACATACTTTGCAACCCCAGAACTGGACGAATACGGTGTATGAGTCACAAACGATTGAAACCCATCATGGTGGAAGGCCTACGAAGAGACATTCAAAGCATCTCTCGCTTATCAACTTAATATTCATTTTTGAGGGAGTAGTTTTGGGCTACATCAAAACATTTTAATCACATTAAAAGAACAAGGACCTATCACAACTATTGGTCCAAGTTTATATGAATTAGTAGCATATAATACTCCCACTGTTTCGTTGAAACAAGCGAGACTATATGGAACTACTAACGAATGCATTGCATCCTCATATGGACTATATAGTCGTTTTAGGTTTTAGGATGATTATGAACCGTTTGATTTGATCCAACACGAGCCTTGTGTTGGACCTTGGGTTTAAGGTAGATTGTTTGTTGATTTTAATTACGCATTTAATCTAATTAAACCGTTATTTCCTATTGGGCGTTGGACCCAACTATTCCAATTTGCATACAATTAAACAAATAGGAATACATGAAATAAAGAGAAGGGCTTATGCCCTTCTACAACACATTGGAGGACTTATGTCCTTTACAACAAATTGAATTAATCAAATTACATTCATATCTACTCTAATAAACCCATACATTCATAATGTTAAGCGGCCAATCACATAGCTCAATTATCGTGGCTTGGTTCATAATCACCCATTTTCTTAATTAATCAAAATTAACTAAGAAAGCAACTTTTAAACAATTGGTTTTTGGATCCATAAAATTGATTTAAATGGAACTAAATAAAATGAAAATCCAATTCTCATTTAAAGAGACAAAACCATTTTTGTTCTCATTTTGTTTTGGGCCAAAAACAATGACCACAACTATTTGGGCCATTATGCAAAAACAAAAAACTTTTGGGGTCACTTTGCAAAAACACAAAAGTCCACAACTTCATGTAATTGCAACTAGAACCCAAAATTTTTTTTTTAACAATTGCTAAAACTTCCTTAAAGGAACAAAACAATTTGTCCTTTAATGGTTTTGGACCTTTACGCAAAATACGTAAACTTTTGGGCCAAAGTGCAAATACACAAAAGTATCAAAACTTTATGTAATTGCACAAAAGTCCTTAAAACACCCCACTTGGAGGGTTGGCCGGCCATAAGAGTCAACAAGTGAAAAATTTTTCAAAATTTTTGCAAGTTGATTTGTTAGACAAATATCTATAAAGCAAGATAAGGTTTTAAAACAAATATCTTTTAAGTGAGAAGAAATTTTGTCTAACATTAAATTTGTTTTGTCAAACTTAAAAGATATTTCTTTTACTTCACCATTAAGTTTTCATAAACCAAAACTTTATGAAAAACATAAAATCTTTGAATCAAAACTTCAAAACTTTATTGTTCTTGGCAAGAACTTCAAGAAAAATGAAGAACACACATGAAAACTCATAATAGCTCCATGAATGTTTTCACTCACCAAAAACTCAATTTTTCACAACTCAAAAGGGGGTTAATACCCTAGGGTACTTAGGGGTTCCAAAGAACACATTAAAACCATTTTAACAAGACTAATTTGAACCCAAAAAGTCACCCTTTTAATTTGGCCGAAAATACCAAAAAAAATTTGGCACCATTTTAGTTCCAATATTCATGCTTTTATGAACTACATCTACAACATTTGAGATGCTAAATTTTCAAGCAAAAATTATATTCAAAGCAAGAACAAAGCTTGTAACATTTACAACACATAAATCACAAGTTATGAAAAATCACAAAACCCAAAAGGATTCACCATAAACTAGGCCTAGGCTCTGATACCACTTGAAGGAAAATTTCTGTCCTAGTGAAGAACATTAAAGAACATTTGAATACATATGCATAATATTAACAAATTAAATTAAACATGCATCCAAAATCAATTCATAAAACCCATGACTTTCAAAGCCTAGTATATGGTGAACCATGACTCTTTAACAACATTAAAGAGAATAAGGATTTAGAGAATATTACCCTTGAAGCTCATCCTTGATTACACAAGGGATTCACCCAAGTGGAGGGCCTTCAAGTCACCTCCTTGCTTCTTTGAGGATTTGTTCTCCAAAACACCAAAGATTTTATGTCTCCAAGTCTCTACACCAAAGATAAATTGTGAAGATAAAATGGATGACTTAGGGAAGAAGAAATTGCTAGATAACTCTCCCTAAGTGGCCGGCCTCCTTGTAGAAAATAGAGAGAAAAGTTTCACCCAAATTTCTTAAGGAAAACCCTAAATGAAATAAAGCTATAACTTTGAATTTATACTTTATTTCTTGTGAGTGGCAAACTTGTAATTAACACAAGTTTGCTACCCCTCACATTGTTGGCCGGCCTTAGCTTTGTCTTTGGGCTAATTGCCCAATTTGTTTTAGTTGTCATACAACTTAAACATAATGGGCCTTGTGGACCAAAACACTTTTGGGCCCCGAAACCCAAAAACTAACTTAGAAGCCCAATACGAACGTTTCGTATAATTAATTAACTAATTAATTAATTTTGACCATTCTTCAATTAACTATTTAATTGCTTATCCATTTCATTTAATTACTTCACTTTCATCTTTACTCGGTGTACGATCCATTAGGTTCCAATTAGCGAGGCAGTGGGCGATGTTACTCTTAACTATCGTTTGTGAATTGAAACCACATTTCAATTCTCCCTTAAGATTAGTGTTTTCCAATCTTTAGGGCTACCACAAACCATGAGTGACACCTAGCAGCATGTCATGGTTACCCAAGCTAAGTAGAAGTGGTTGGAGAACCTATCCAGTTACAATTACAATGCAATACGGTCCTTCTCTAATACAACACTCCTAATCACATCGTTTAAGTGATAGTTTGTTTCATGTCTACTATCCAATGTGATACTTCTCTATATGATTCGCTTGAATAAGATTTGGAACAAACTTCCTTAGTCATATTCATATGCTTTGGCCAAAGACTCTCGAATCATATCTTAGAGTATTATCCTTCCATAAGGTTAGAGATCCCTTGTTGTGCATTCATATGTCTACATGACTAGATAGCTTGACCCCAACCATGCCGTGGACACTCCAAAGGAACGCCATTTGACACGATCAAAGATCAAGGACCTAGCCATTAGACATCAATGATGCCTCAGGTCAAAGGACTACTTTGCATATTGTAACCTTGAGTTCTTACATGACATGTATGTTTGAACTCTCTTTTGATCGTAGTTCAGTGTACTCGATTACTCTTTCAAGCACCTATGTGTTTGTCTTAGTGTCCAACACTATGACTTGAGACTTGTCATATCCACGCTTGAGTCGACATAACACATACTAACCTTAGCGGATTGTCAATGCTCAATTGGCAACCCTATGGCTAGGAACGTTTTAGGAATGAGCATAAGAGAAAGGTCTCGTAAATCTAACTTACTTAGATCACTTATCTCTTAGATCAAATACATTCCTTGGATTCCCTTATTGATTAAACACAAGATACAATAAACAGTGATTAACAATAAGCTTTGCCCTCTATTAAACATATTTAAGTTTAATACAATAAGTATTCCAAAAAGCTATTACATCAAATGAGTGGCTTTGTGGGCATACTTCCAACAACAAGGGCAACACTCGATGGGAGAATATCTTGGGACAATCACTTTTGGTCCCTAATAGCATTAATCCTTCTTAACGCCCTAGTGATTGTTCGGGATCTTCAGGAGGAAGATCGACTCCCGTTTTAAACCTGTTCTAAGGTAAATTATTAGGAAATTCTTTCTTTGGTCTTAAAACATTCTAGCCAACCCTAGTCCCCGAGTTTTCTTTTGTTGTTATACTTGTCATTTCGCTGAGCAAAGGTATAGGTGTACGAGTTGTTACGCTTGAGGTTAGTGGAAATCCCCGAAGTGGAAAGTATTTTCCTAGAATCGATGAATCACCTCCTAGGACCGGTTCATTACCTATTATCTAAAACCAACTACCAGAGTGGGCTCCAACCTGTAATCAGTCTATGGTGGTGCTACTTATCGGCGACACTATTCGATATCCAGAAGTTGCTAATCAATATTTTGGCGGTATGATTTTCGATACAAGACACATGCTAGAATTTGGAAGTGAATATCTGAGCCGAAAAAACTAAATCAGGGGAACTTAATAGCAGACCTTGTATTCAGACAGTAAACTCATGGTTAAGCTAACCATATTACCTATTTAGGTAATCAGAACTTCTTTGACTAGTCCCCTATCAATTACTCCCACGGGTAGGTAGTAGAATCGAATTACGAAGTGGCATTTCACTGCTAGCATGTTTAGAGTGTCGAGAAAATTGTGAAGACCTTTTTATTCGTATTGTAAACTTGGTTGGTAGCTTAGTACGTTGCATGGATGTATGCCTTTGGCATCTTTTCTTGAAATCCTACATGGGATGTCACCAAGTGCAAGAAGTGGAATACACCAGTGATTTACCTTGTTATTACCACAGTTATTCTCCCTATTTCTTATTGAACCACTCTTAGATAAGTTTCTTTGTGGCTTTTGAGTGGGTTCCACTCCCTTTTGAGAACTTAGCTATTAAGCTCATCGATTAGGGAGTTGCCCAATTAAACACTCTATCTAGGGAATTTCAAACCTATTCATGAAAGCGGAAGATTGAACCCTAGGTTGTATCTAGACTTTAGCCACTTGTTTGGGTAATGATTTGAAACTATTATATACTGCTTCAAATTGTTGGTCTAGTCAACCAACCTTTGTAATCTGAGTTTGCTTCCATGGTCTGACAAATCCATAGTAATCTTATCGATGATCTTCTTATCTACCTCGACAGTGAGATTAAATTCTCTAAGCTTTATTAGTCAGCTTTGTACCAGATATTCGACTGTAAACTTTGATTAAATAGATACTCATCTTGGAAGACGTGATCCCCACAATCGAGATTCTTTTCTTTTCGTTTTCTAAAGGTCGTAGCGAAAGAAAGTTGACATCCTTACAAAGTTTTGTAGAATTTGAGATATTCTTAGTCTTATCGATTTTATCGACAAGCCGTTAGTGATTTCCTAGCGATAGTATCCTCCTTTACTTTTCGGCCGAGGAAGTTAGCTTAGTTTGAAATGTTGGATGAATAAAGTTTCTAACAACTGAGCTGTTGTCTTATTTCATCATCGTTTTGCACTCTTCGATGACGTTGATTCTTTGAAAATTCATGATGACGTGTTCTTGAATGATTCAGCGGCGTAAAGGCAGCATGACGGATTATCACCTATATTCTCGATGTGTAGAACCATTTGGAAGAAGACATCTTATCTATGACTTACAGTCAACATTTTCCCTTTTTGTTTAAAAATCGAGTGACATCTCTCTGTGGGGAAAGTGTCCAAAATCTCTATCAGCCTAAGATTCTCAAGTATAGATTCATTTGAAAAGAATTTGACTTTTGACTGCGACGGTGAAGGAATTTGAAAGACATCTACTCATTGTCCCTGAGCATTCTCAGCCATCTCTATTCCAGTCTCGTTGATATTCACCACCTTTGATTTGGCATTATTTTTGGACTCTTAGGAAATCGTTCAAATAGTTATAACCATTTTCTGGAAATGAATGGAGTTGGGAAACATTATTACACACACTCAGTATGGGATATTTTGTACGTGTGGAGGATTTGAAAATCGATGACTGTGGTACTGAGTAAATGCTACGCTTAGATGATGTTCAGTTGGTAGTAGCTTTACTTAAGTAGAAGGTCGTATTCTTCAAATTCTAAAGCTTAAAGTTGGTAATGGCGACGAATTCTTACCTTGAATTGGGCGATGAAATTTCTATAACAAGACACTTGTGAAGCCAACTAAGATAGCAGTGGGATGTTGTTAACTTATCCACATGGTGTGATCTAAAAGTTCTCGTGCGTGATATGATCAAATGTGGAGATATGAAAGGAATTTAAAAAAAAAATCGAGGCTTCATTTGATGCATTTGAAGAGAATTTTCAATTTAAGCGCATCCCGTCTTTGGTTAGAATAGAAAGGATGGTTGAGGAAGTAAAGTCTGAATTTTCTGGACGACCACAGTTTACTCTAAAGCTACTTTAAGAGGATGATTGCATTATGAGAGAGCTACTTATGGACTTCTCTGTTGGTTCAGGAAAATAGAAATCAGACTGGATTATCATTTTGACGTATTAATAGTTCATCGTGGTATACGTTTCACTTCTAAGCTTTGGCAAGTCTTTTCGAGGGTTATGAGTACTAGATTTTGTCTAGTGTCACATTACCACTTCGAGACTAAGGATTAGTCTGAGATGAGCTATTCAGATCTTAAGAGACGTGTTGCAGGTTGTTCATCCCATAAATAGTATGGTTGTGAGATACCGTTACCTCCGTTTTGGTTGCTTGTAACTATGGTTACAGTTCTGGTTTTGCTACGTCGTCATTGGAGCTAATATGCAGAGATTCTATGCATGCTGCATAATTGGTAGACACTACTTACCCTTGTTAGGGTTGTGTGTAACGATGGTTACACTCCTAATTTTGAGCATGGCATTGCTTGAGGAATGGTACGGATATTTATGCGCAGTTAATGATTTGCAAAAGAGTATTGCAAAAAGGTATTTGAGTTATGAAGATTATGACATGAGAAAATTTCTGTCATACTAGCATAATCAAACACACCTCACATTGTACCTTTATTTATAGTAGTAGGATAGAGAAAAACCTTTCCCTTTAGGATTACAACATTTAATAGGTAATCAACTCCTAATAGGAATATAAAATACATTCTCATATCTACTAGGATTTACACAATCACATTCTTAGTCTAAATATGACTGCAACACTCCTCCTTGAGTGTATAAATACTCAATAAACCATCGCATCAAATCTTTAACATATAAGGTAGAATAGTTGGTGAAGTCATCGGCACAATGGGTGATCGCGAGTCTCAAATTTAAAGAAGTATGCATTTTTAGTAAAACTCACAAAACCTCATTATGGTAAAACCCAAGGTATGGGGAAAAACCCATAGACTAAGGAGAAAAGTGAGAAATATGCATAATGTCTAAAACAAACGTCAAACAGGACGAAAGTAGTGAACTCAACGGAATATGATCATCCCATGATGGGTGCCTTGTTAAATCCTCGTTAGATAGCAAAAACCCAGTGGGAAAAATGCTTCTGATCGTAGGAAAAAGGGTACACTAAGATCATGTGAGTATGCTTCTGGATACTCCCTATGTGTTAAACATAACTTCTAAATAAAAGAACTACAAGTGATTCAACTCAGATAATTTACACATACCGATACCTTGGATGAGCTTCTGAAAAGTAAACTTGGGCAATGAGTTAGTGAAGAGATCAGCCAGGTTGTCCTGGGAACGGATTTGCTTGACTTCAATGTTCTGATGTTGCTGTTGGTGTGAGTAAAAGAACTTCGGCGTTATGTGCTTGGTGTTGTTTTCCTTGATGTATTTCTACTTTAACTGCTCGATACATGATGTATTATCTTCAAAGATCGTTGTAAGAAGGTCAACGACTGATGTAAGACCATTAATGATTCGAATATGTTCCATAACTTCTCTCAGCCAAAAGCATTCATGCGATGCATCATGTCGGGCGAGAATCTGAGCATGGTTCGACGAAGTCACAACTAGCGTTTGCTTGGTAGACCTCTAAAATATAGCGGTGTCTCCAAAGGTAAAGACATAACCCATTTGAAAATGTGCCCTATGTGGGTCAGATAGATATCCAGTATCTCCATAACCAACAAGGCGAGAATCAACCCAAGCACCGTAGGTGGCGGAAACACTCAAAGATTCCTGGGTATAGAACAAACCCAAATTCGTTGTACCCTTGAGGTAGCGAAAAATGTCTTTAATGCCATTCCAGTGCCTGCGTGTGGGCGCATTGTTGTATCTTGCCAAAAGATTAACAACGAATGAGATGTCGGGTCTAGTGCACTGAGCCAAGTATAATAAAGTCCAATTGCACTTAGGTAAGGAACATTAGGTTCCAAAATATCTTCCTCATCCTTCTTTAGACGGAAGGGATCTCGTTTAGCATCTAGAGTCCGAACGACCATGAGTTTACTTGAAGGCTTCGCTTTATCCTCATTAAAATGATGCAACACCTTTTGGGTGTAGTTTGATTGATGTACTAGGATTCCATCCGAACAATGCTCGATCTCCAGTCTGAGACAATATCGAGTTTTCCCAAGATCATTCATCTCAAATTTCGACATAAACTGCAATGATTGCAAATTCGGAATATGACTTCTTTATGAACACACATGGGCATAATTCATTGTTCACATAACCCTGACTTGTCAAATATTCACTCAGACGATTATATCACATCCGCCCGAATTGTTTCAATCCGTAGAGTGACCTCCTCAACCTAGTTGAGAAAGTGTTCCGTGGTTTAGAACTATTTGAACCAGTCAATGGAAGTCCTTCTGGAACTTTCTTGTATATTTGGGTATCTAGATCCTCATAGAGATACACAGTTACCACATCCATAAGCTGCATATTCAGTTTTTCAGAAACTACCAAACTAATTAGGTAGCAGAACGTTATAACATCCATTACAGGGGAATACGTCTCATCGTAATCAATCCCAGGGCGCTGAGAGAAGCCTTGTGCTATGAGGTGTGCTTTGTATCGCACTATTTCATTCTTCTCATTACGCTATCTCACGAAAACCCACTTGTAGCCAACGAGCTTCACGTGTGGTGGTGTAGGAACAATAGGTCCAAACACTTTATGTTTTGCAAGTGAATCGGGTTCAACCTAGATTGCTTGTTTCTAGTTTGACCAATCGGTTCTAGGCCGGCATTCATTGACGGAACGTGATCAATATCATTGCTAAGCATGATGTCAACAGCTACTAAGTAAGCAAATGCATCATCGATGATCATCTCATTCCTATTCCAAACCTTATCCAATATTGCGTAGTGGACCGAAATTTCACGATTCTCGGGAGGCCAACATGTTTCATCTAAAGCATCACCGTAATCTAGAATAACCTCATGCGTTGGAATGGATGAGAGAGCGATGGTCAAATTCAAACTAGGGTCACTAGTTAGTGCCATTTTCCTCTTTCGGGGGGTTATAAATCCTTTAAACCAAGTGGTTCGCTAAGCTTTAGGGTCGGAGCAAATGATTGGCTAGCCGCCAATGTACCTTACCGTGTGGAAGGTGTGGCCTCCCCACCTTCGGGGACAGTCTGGCTTCCCCACCTTCGGGGATGGTCTGGCCTTCCCAAACAGGTTGTTGACGTACGCGGGGTACATCTATCCTTGCAGGTATGTTTGCAGCAAGTATATGGGATATTGTCATCTTTGCTAGATCATTAAAAACATCCGACATGCATTGAGCAATGCTTTAAAGATCTATAATTCGCCGCACCTCAGTTTCAAACTTGGCAGTGCCGAGATCTAAATGAGACATAGTGGGAGCATACCACGATAATTCACAGCATTCTATAGGAACGTTAGCATGCTTATCTCTCCCTAACGACAGGAAGACTATCTCATCAAAGTGATAATCTGCAAAACGTGCAGTAAAGAGATCTCTTATCAAGAGTTCTAAGCAATAAACAATTGATGATAAATCATAACCAACATAGATTCCCATTTTTTAGGACCCATTTTGGGATGTAGTGGCAACATTATTGGCACATAAATGGCACACCCAAACACCTATAAATGCGAGACGTCATGCTCGTATCTAGTGACTAACTATAACGGTAAATGTGGTTAAGTAGCGGTGGGCCTCAAGTGGACCAACATAGTTGTGTGTAATATTGCAATAGCCCTAGGCATAACCAGCTCATAACTCAAGTCTGAGCTATCAATTGAAGGCGCTTTATGAAAGCTTCTGCTAGGTTGTTTTGGGTGTGAACATGGGGTACATGATGTTCCACATCAATCCCTATTGACATGCAATAATCGTTAAAAGTCTGTGACGTAAACTCTCCAGCATTATCTAGTCGAATCGACTTAATTAGATAATCAAGGTAGTGAACCCTTAGCTTAATGATTTGAGCTAGGATTTTAGCAAATGCAGTATTGCATGTGGACAACAAGCAAATATATAACCATCATGTTGATGCATCAACCAACACCATAAAGTATGTAAATGGTCTGCATGTTAGTTGGATAGGTCCACAAATGTCCCCTTGAATCCTTTGAAGAAATTTAGGGGGGTCGTGAATGATCTTTGTATATGAGGGTTGAGTATTCAACTTCCCTAAAGAACACGCTTGGCATGGCAGAATTCCAACATAGGGATGTAACTTAGGCCAACATGAAGATTTGAGGATACGACGCATCATGTCACGTCTAGGATGTCCCAATCGGTCATGCCAAAGCAACAAAGTGTCCTGGAACTCAGACATAGGGCCGGGCACACTGTGGGCTTCTATTCCGCGAATAGTTGTGATGTACAACCCACTCAGCAGACAGTCCAACTTCTCGTGAATATGCATCTGGCCATATTTATACAAAGTGATACAAAGAAATTCAGAACCATGATCTTCAGTGGTTTCAATATGATATTGATTATCTCGAATATCTCTAAAACTCAGCAACGTTCTTTTGGAACGTGGAGAATAGAGTGCCTCCTTAATGGTTAAGATAGTACCATTGGACAACATGATACATGCCTTTCCGTATCCTTCAATCAGGTTAGATGAACTTGAGAGAGTTGTCAAATGAGCTTTCTTGGGTATTAAGTTAGTAAAATAGTGTCGTTCACGCAGTATGGTGTGTGTAGTTGCACTATCTGCCAGACAACTAACTTCCCTACTAGACATACTTAGAAATAAATTAATTGAATTGGTCACATGCATAAATATAAGTCCATTCATTCAATTAAGCGATTTGAGAAAATAATATCCATTCAAATAACAATCCATAATTCAAACCAAAACAAAACCAAACAAATTATTCCAAATACTTAGAATTTTTTTTCAAAATTAAACCATAAACCTAGAAAAATAAGGGGGTAGGGCCGGCCACTCCTAGTGGGTTTGGCCACTAGGGGTAAACACCCTAAAAACATGTCTAATTTATTCATCCACAGGAGCTGACGCTTCTTGAAAATCTGATATCTCTATTGATGTAGTAGCATCTTCTGGATGATCCACATGTGCAAAGTTAGACTCACGATGAGAATGATACTTGGCAAAAGCCTCAGGGGAAGCTCGGCATACACGTGACCAATGATCCCTTGATCCACAACGATATCACATATCCAGTTCAGTAGAAATGGGCTGAACGAGAGCTTTGTCCTTGTTCTAGAAGTTTGGAGCCTTAAGGGCAAGTGGTGGACGTTGCTGGGTCACATTTCCTCCTTTACGTGCTGCACTCTGTTGACCTTGGGCTTGTGGTGGGGCTTATCGCCCATTGCCATGGCCACGACGATTTTTTCATCGTTTATGGCTGCTAGAATTGGTCGCATGCGCTTCAGGCGAGGCGTTCAAGCCAGTGGGTTGAGGCTTATGATTCTTCATCAAAAGCTGGTTCTACTTTTTAGTGAGAAGTAAAACAAAGATCAAATCTGAAAACTTGGTGAATTTATATGCCCTATATTGTTGTTATAGGACAATATTGGTGGCATGGAAGGTCGAATAAGTCTTCTCCAGGAGATCTGATTCGGTTAGTTCCACTCTGTAGAATTTCAACAGTGAACGAATTCTACAAACTTCAGAGTTGTATTCATTCATGGACTTAAAGTCTTGGAAGCAAAGGTGCTACTAGTCATGTCTTGCTTAAGGTAAATATATGTCTTTCTGGTGATTGAAGCGGTCGGCCAGAGCAAGCCAGAAGCGAGGTACTTGGTCTGTAGTGCATCATGGATGTGTCTTCGAATGAAGATCATTGCATTAGCCTTCTGAGCTTTGTCAACAGGTTTGTCTGCGATAGATGCATTGATGGTGGCTCTAATACCCTTTGCAGTTAGATGGAGCTTCACGTCTTAAACCCACTTCAGATAGTTTATTCCGGAGACTTCTAGAGCGGAGAAATCAAGTTTGTTCAAGTTCAATATGTCCCTAAAACGGAGGGAGAAAAACATGATTAGTCATATGGTAAGCCATATACATATATCGTAGAACATACAAGTTCTATAGACACGTTTTAGTTTAATTTATGCATGAAAACTACAGGTTTCATGTGGTGTGTTTTGAATGAAAACTTCGGGTTTTGAAGACACTAAATTTGAAACTACAGGTTCAATCTAGTTTTATGAACAAGTAGTTCATAATGAGAGGTTCCTGCAAGAAACACATAATGCAATATACTAATTTAAATATATTGGATTTGAGGTTCTTCGGGAACTCAAGTGTGAGAGCTTTGTTACTACGAAAGTATGTCAACAATTCAAAGTATAAAAATAAATTATTAAATCGTTAATGTCCAAAAGTGATCTTCAAGTTAATAATTTTGGATTCATTATCAGATTAATGAACTGCAAGTCATTTTTAATTAATTCAATAAATCAAGCCATACGTGGTCGATTGTAGAAGCTAAATAATATTATTGGATTGAAAATATAGCCCAAAAAATATTTGGGCTAGGTGCCGTGAGTGGGCAAGGCCCTAAAAGCCTCGAGAGTAGACTGTAAGCCATGTGCCTGGGTGAGGGAAAAGCAATAGCAGCCCAAGCTGCTGGTTTGGGCTTCAAGGGGGTGTGGGTTAAGGCTTAGCGAAAGCTAGCCCGAGGGTTGAGGCACAGGAGGACAAAGCCTAGCCCTGTGGGTTGGCTTGGGGTTTACATAGGGAGCCCAGCCGCAGAAACTAAGCCTAATCATGTGGGCTAGCACATAAGGGAGCAAGTCTTCAGGCCTGGGTGTGTGCGTAGGACAATGACCCAGCAAGCAAAGCTTGCTGTGGGGTTGTGCCGCACCATGTCCAAATTGTTTTCCTTGTTTTTGAAATCCTCTAGGGTTTAGGAAACCATAAATATGCTTCTAATTTATTTTATATAATTTGACTCACAAATTCCACATAGCAATTTAATTGTGCGATGCATCAAACAAATATATATATTGACAAATATATAAACATATACAATAGGGTAAAAGACAGTTTACTAACCTCATGTTTGGTGGTTTTCAACATTTAGTACATTAAATTTTTTTCATCCCAGAGTCAAACCTAAAGTGTAAATTTTGGGACAGTCTCATACATCCATTAGTCAGACTATTAGTTCTCCCGTTAAGTGATGACGTGGTGCCCATGTGAACAATGACTGGGTGCCACGTGTCATTAAAAAAATATTTAAATAAAAATAATATTTAAAAAAAAACCCACCTTGCAAAGAAGGAGAAGGAGGAAGAGGAGGAGGAAGAAGAAGAAGAAGAAAAAAAAGGGAACCCATAAGAAGATGAAGAAAGAGGAGGAGGAAGAAGAAGAAGAAGAAGAAGGAAGAGGAGAAGGAGGAGGAAAAAAAATTCGAACCCACAAGAAGAAGAAGAGAAGAAGAAGGAGAAGGAGAAGGAGGAGAAGAAGAAGACGAAGAATAAGAAGAAGAAGAATGAGAAGGAGGAGGAGGAGGAGAAAAAGAAGAATATGAAAAAAAAAATAGAAAAAAAAAACCGAACCCAGAAGAAGAAGAAGAAGAAGAAGAAGAAGAAGAAGAAGAAGAAGAAGAAGAGAAGAAGAAAAAAAAACACGGAACCCAGAGGAAGAAGAAGGAATAAGAAGGAGAAGGAGGAGGAGAAGAAGAAGAAGAAAGAAAAGAAAGAAAGAAAAAAAAACCGAACCCATAAGAAGAAGAAGAAGAAGGAAGAAGAATGAAGAAGAAGGAGAATGAGGAGAAGGAGGATGAGGAGGAGGAGAAGAAGAAGAAAAAGACGAAAGAAAAAAGAAAAAAAAGGAACCCAGAAGAAGAAGAAGAAGACCCCCTGCAACCCAAAAGAAGGAGGAAGAAGAAGAGGAAGAAAGATGAGGAGGAAGAAGAAGAAGAAAAAAAAAAGAAAAAAAAGGGAATTTGGGTTGGGGGCGCGGGGGGGGGGGGGGAAATGAGGTTTTTTTATATTTATTTATTCATTATTTTATCTTTTTTATTTTATTTTTAATATTATTTTTATTTAAATATTTTTAATGACACATGACACCCATTCATTATCCACATGGCGCCACGTCATCACTTAACGGGAGAACTAATAGTTTGACTAACAGATGTATGAGACTGTCCCAAAATTTACACTTTAGGTATGACTCTGAGATAAAAAAAATTGATGTACTAAATGTTGAAAACCACCAAACATTATGGTAGTAAATAGAGATATACCCTATAATATATATATATATATATATATATATATATATATATATATATATATATATATATATATTGAAAGGAAAATAAGAACATAGAGGGGTTCATGCATCATGGGGAATGTTTTCATGCTTCGTGGACGTTTCAAATATTTTATTTTATTTTAAGCATACCTAATTAGCAGAAAACAAATATAAGCCTTTGAATTTTGTGGATGATAGCCTCCTCCTATGATCCATCAGTTCCTCACCTTCTGGCAAGAATGTGCTAATAACGTGTTGTATGCCTATTTGATTGAACGATCTAGGGTTTAGAGAGAAGGGGGCCGGCCACAATTAGAGAGAAGAGAGAGTGATTTAATTGTTAAGTGTGTTTGATTCACTCCATTGTGCCTTTATTTATAGTAGTAGGATAGGCAAAAACCTTTATGTTTAGGATTACAACATTTAATAGGTAATCAACTCATAATAGGAATATAAGATACATTCTCATATCTACTAGGATTTACACGATTACATTCCTATTTTAAATATGACTGCAACATTTTTGAGTTTATATAGTAATAGACTTTCAAGAATTTAGTCGACTTTTACTGACTATTGTAAAGTGCATAAACTTCTATAAATTTTTAAAGGATATATTTTTGTGGGAAATGAGTCAAATGATAGGCGTTTCTAGAATTTTGAAGGCTTCAATGCTAGAATCTTTAGGAGAGTGGATTGTCATATAATTTTTAATGATCAATTTAATAATAAGCTTTTTTTTTTTTTTTTTTTTTTTTTTAAGTTTTCATTACTGAAATGGTGATCATGGCCATGAAAAAAGTGATTTTATGAAGTGGTGGTAACGATGGTGATGGAAGTGTCATGAGGTAATTGTTGGCAAAATGGTGGTAGTAAAGCTTGTGTTTTAATTTGGTGATTATGGTGACGGGGTGGTGTTGAGGTGGTGGAGTAGGGATGGGGATAGTGGTGATGGGGAGAGGTGGCGGTCATAGTAATGAGCGGTCATAGTAATGAGCGGTCATTGTAGGGGTGCCTCATATTCTCTCTCTCTCTTTTTTCCTTCCTCATCAACCTCCCACACCATTCAAGTATCATGGTCGTCATCGGAGAGAATACACACCAATCCTTAACACGATTTAACAATTATTATTCAACAAAATACAACTTTGAATCGATTGAATTCAATCGAATTGAAATGGAATCGACGAAACTAGTTTGAGTGAATTGAAATTAACGAATTTAATCGAATACGAGTCAAACGAATCAAATAGAGTCAATGATTGAAATATAATGGAATCACAGTTCCTTTTTGGATGACGAGGTTGGAGAGACAATAGACAGAGCAGGAGCTGCAACAAGGATGGGTAGTTGCAGTTGAGTTGGTTGGGAGTTTTGGGGTACATCGTGTAGTTTTGAAATCCACTTTTTTCTTTTTTTAATTACACTTGAATTTGAATTACAGTAGACATTTAAGAAGTCATAAAAAGTATTTATGCAATATAGGTGACTTTTGTAGACTCCTTAAAAGTTTATATTGATTACACTTAAATTTGAGAGACAAGCAAATTCTATCAAACTCCATATACAATACACTTTCTTAATTTTGAATTTCATGAATAGCAAGTTTGATACTAATTTTTTCTCCGATCCCTTAGTTGTTTAATATAATTCTACTAAATTCTTTTTTTTTTAATATTTGTCAATTTCTCCCTATACTTTTCATATTTGAACTTATTTTTTACAAATTTATTCCTAAACTAGTATTGATGTCCAATTTCCCTCACAATCATGTTTATTCACGTTTCACCTAACTTTTAGTTATAAGTGTTTGCATTTCAATAAAGGGAAGAAGAAAAAAAACGAAATAACATTAAAAAAGGAAAGGTAATAAATAACATTGGGTGACATGCAGTTGAAATTTTTTGGATGACATGTGAGTAAACATGACCTGAACATCTATACTAATTAAAATAAAAATGCCGGGAACCAAGCTAAGAAGTTATACCACAGTACTTGTGTTTTCTTTTTAGGAGACAGAGATCCCAGTTGGATATCCCCCACCAAGTCCTAAGACCATCTCCAACCAAAGGGTCTAGAGGGCCGAAAATAGCCCAAAAACGGTCTCCAACCGAGGGCTAGGTCAAAGGGCTGTGGAATCTGGGAGGGCCCCACGGAATCGGAAAGGGCTGGAGGGCTAGAGGGCTGGTATTTTTTTTTTAAAACTGTCGGAATTCTTGTCAGTTATAACCGACAGGAATACGTCTATATTACTGATATAAATGTATTATTGTCGGTTATAACCGATAGTAACACATTTATACTAAATAATATGAAAGTATTCCTGTCGGTTATAACCGACAGGAATTATTTAATTTTTTTTTTACAGTTTTATTATTATTATTTTATTTACAAAAATTTTCCTACAGCTTCTATTTTTCATATTTTTTTTAAATTCTATTTTTTTCCGATAACTTTGATTTTACAAAATTTGTTTCATATTTTTTTTAAGTTCCATTTTTTCCTATAACTTCTATTTCACAAAATTTGTTTCATTTTATTTTAAATTCTATTTTTTTTCATATAACTTCTATTTCACAAAATGTGTTTCGTTTTTTTTAATTCTATTTTTTTCCTATAACTTCCTAACCATTTACAACATTAAATTAAATTAAGTAACATGAAACAACATTAAATAACATTAACCAACATAAAAATTATACAACATAAAAAAAACATTTAACAACATGAAACTTAAACAACATTTAAGTTGTAGTTTTTAAATAATAAATTATGTTTTGCCCTATATGACACACACGTACCTGAAAGTAGGGCATGCTGGTCGTCATGTGAGTGTGAGGTAGCCAAGTGCGCTGTGCGGAAGCCAAGATCGATAACGTAGTACGAATTTATTCAAACCGAAATCTAGCAACCTAAATATGAATGTGTGCTAGAAATATGACAATACTTATACATATTCAGAGCGTACTAGGTTAGTGCAGTCAAGCATGAATAAAAGAGTTTAATTACACCATCGGTGTCCTACATATGTCAAATCTGTCAGAAGGCCGGAAGATCCTCGAAGTGCCAACACGGAATTCAAGCTATCTAGAACCTGGAGGGGTGAAAAACAAAAGGGAGTGGGTTAGCAAAAACAATTCTTTTCAAAATCAATCTTTTCTCAAAAGTCTAGCTCCTCTCCGTAAAATCTGTATAGTTCCCAGAAAATAATACGTACATATATATCTCAATCTTTCTCAGCATAAAACGTTTTCAAAGTATCTCAATGTATGCCGTGCAATGCATTTCAATGCCATCAAAATCTCATAAACAATGCTATGCTATGCATTTCAATAACCATAACTCTACTATATGTCATCTCAGCCCTCGGCTGTAAATATAGCTCATAACATCTCAATCTTATAATCGTATATAGGCTGCACATACATCACTATCACATTATATCATCATCATCATCATCACTGTATCAATAATAAATGCTCTAGTGCTACAATCACGTGAAGACTGTGCGAATGAACGCGGGTCACCTACATGTCGTACCCACTCAAAAGTGGTCTATACGACAAGACTGTGCACCTAACTTGGATCCAAGGCGAGCATGCGGTGCGAGAGGTGAACGACACGTGAAAGACTGTGCCCCTAACTTTGGGCGTGAGCACTAACAGTATGTACAGGTTTATGAGCTACCATATCATATCATATTTCATCGTATCTCATATGTATCAACTGTTCGTTCTCAACTATGCATGTACCTACCTGGTACTCACCTGGCGTTCTCGGCACCAACATATGCATGAAAGGTATATATGAATACTCATGCATCAAAATCAAGTCATATGCATATCGTTAAAAACGTCATTTTCATTTAAAAATGTGATTCAGGGAAAATCATTATATATATAGGTTATACGGAAAATAATACTGCCCACTCACTGGTAAGTCGCTGGATCGTAGCCCCCGCGTCGAGTCTGGCTACGGTCGTCCTCAAAATACGTTTCACCTATATGCGAAATTACTAAAATAGGTCATTTAAGCACATACACGCAAATACGGAAATAACTTCTCATACATAGCTCAATTTTGGCATACGAATATACCAACGCGACCTACACGACGTCACGGCCGACGTGGTATTTTTAGAAAAAATTATGGAGCTCGCACGCGCCCCCACACGCTAAGAAGGCCACGGGGCTATGCTCCCCCTGCGCGCGGCGCGTGCATGTCACGCGTCATCCCTGTCACCCCTCGCCGGACTGGTTTTTCCGGTGACCGGAAAACTTCCGTGTGTGATTTCTCACTCGTTTCTCAACCGTTCTTCGTGAAATTTTCACCAAAATGTTCTAAATTGAGAGTAGAACAAGTCTATACCTTCAAAAACTTCGAACACCAACGAGAATCTCGTCGGAAAATCTCCAAAGATTCGGCCTCCCTTGTTCTCAATGATCCCGACGTCAAAGCTTAGCAAACGAACGTCTCCGAGCCTCTAGAGGACCTAACAAACACTCATGTGATCTCAGATTTTCCTAAAACGCAACGTATAAAAAGTTGATGAATAGTGCCAATTATAAACCTTGAGTTTTGGACGTGAAATCGTTGTAGTTCTTACCTGAAAATGGTATGGTTGAGTTCGTATGGATTTCACGAGCATGAATATGTAATTTGTTTCGTCGATCTACAAAGTTTTGATGTGGGTTTGTGTGTGTGCCGTGCCTAAAAGAACAAGAGAGATAGAGAGAGGCAGTCGAGAGGTAGAGAGAGAGAAATCTGAGAGTGACTGAGAGGAGAGAGGAAGAGTGTCGGTGGACCAAGGCCCAATCACACAATTATCTTCCTAACTTTTCATTGGCGCCCAATAACTTGGATAATTATATAATTGGCCCAAAAATTATTAAACTCATGTATAAACGTTCGCCCGAACTCAAGGGCATAATAGTCATTTCATAACGTCGAAATAAAAATTCCGGGACGAGTTGTTACAATCTACCCACCTTATAAAAATTTTGTCCCGAAATTTCATACAACACATATACATACTAATACTCATAAAATAACCTCGGATACATTTCTCTCATCCGGTCCTCGGCCTCCCAAGTACCTTCTTCCGCTGAATGATTCCTCCACAAAACTTTCACCAACCGAACTGTCTTATTTCGGAGCACCTTATCTTTCCAATCAAGTATCGTGACTGGCTCCTCATGCGACGGGTCTGAAACGTAATGTCGAAGCATCGAAACATGAAATACATTATGAACTCTGGATAACTCCGACGGCAACTCAAGCCTGTAAGCTACTGCACCGACTCGCTCGGTGATCCGATAAGGTCCAACGTACCTAGGACTCAGCTTACCCTTCTTCCCGAATCGAACCACACCCTTCCAAGGCGATAACTTAAGAAATACCCAATCGTCAACATTATACACTCGGTCAGTAGCATGCCTGTCTGCTAAACTTTTTTGGTGATCTTGGGCGGTTTTCAGATTAGCCTTGATAACCTAAACATTCTGAGTAGTCTCCTTTACTATCTCAGGGCCCACTAGAACTCTTTCGCCAACCTCTGACCAACACAAGGGTGTACGACAAGGTTTCCCATAAAGTGCCTCGAACGGTGCCATCCTGATACTAGAATGAAAGCTATTATTATAAGCGAACTCCATCAAATCCAAACACTGATGCCATGAGTCGCCAAACTGCAAAACTGAGGATCTCAGTATATCCTCCAAAGTCTGAATAGTTCTCTCTGATTGACTGTCCGTCTGAGGATGATAAGCCGTGCTGTACAATAGTCTCGTACCCAACGCCTCCTGAAAAGCAATCCAGAACTTAGAAGTGAATCGAGGATCGCGATCAGAGACAATACTAACTGGAACACCATGATACTTCACAATCTTCGCTATGAATAGCTCGGCCAACCGATTCAACGAAAACTTTTCCCTGACAGGAATGAAATGTGCCGATTTGGTGAGTCGATCAACAATCACCCAAATTCCATCATTTCTATTCTGAGTATGAGGGAGCTTGTACATAAATCCATATTAACATCTTCCTATTTCCACTGTGGAATGGAAAGTGGTTACATCAACCCAAATGGCTTCTTCCTTTCGGCTTTCACTTGCCGACATACTTAACAATTTCTCTTTTCATACCCGGCCAAAAGTAAAATGATCGAATGGTATGATACATTCTCGTGCCTCTGGGATATATCGCATAAGCTAAAATATGCGCATTATCTAAGATATCCTTCTTTAACTCTACATTATCAGGTACGTACATCACACTTTCTTACATAAGTATACCATCTGATTCTCTAACTCGGAGGTCTTTCATTTTCCCATCGTTCCGTAATTAAATAAGTTCCTGGGTTTCTTCATCATTAATCTGGGCCTCTAATATACGATCAATCAAAATTGGCCTAACTTGAAAACTAACAAGTAAAGCATTTCCTCGATCATCTACTACCAAATTTCTCAACTCTAGTTGTACTCCGTCGATCACAACTCTGCAAGAAGCGGAATACGGCTTGTATGGAACGCGTTAACTCTGCTCCGAGGCTTCCTACATAAGAGCATCAGTTACCGCATTTGCACGGCCAGGGTGATACTCAATCGTGCAATCATAGTCACTCAGTAACTCAATCCATCGACGCTGGCGAAGATTCAAATCCTTTTGGGTAAAAGGTACTGGAGACTCTTATGATTTGAGAAGATCCTGTATTTCTCATCGTAAAGGTAATGTTTCCCGATCTTCAAAGTAATTATAATGAATGCCAACTCTAAATCATGCGTAGGGCAATTCATCTCATGAGGTTTAACTGGCGTGAAGCGTAAGCAATTCCCTACCATGCTGCATCAAAACACATCCTAGGCCATTCAACGAAACATCGTTGCATATCTCAAAGTTACCATCGTCATCAGGAAGAGATAAAACAGGAGCATGAGTGAGATAATACTCCAACTGCCGGAAACTCTGCTCACAATTATCATCCCACTCGAACTAAACTTCCTTCCTGGTTAATCTCGTTAGTGGTAAAGCCATAATCGAGAAATCCTTAACAAATCGTCGATAAGAACCTGCTAAGTCAAGAAAACTCTACATTATCAGTGACGGTTCGCGGCTGTTCTCAATTCTCCACTGCTACTATCATCTGAGGGTCAACCTGGATACCCTGAGCTGAAACGACGTGCCCTAAGAATGCAACTGACTTAGCCAAAACTGGCACTTACTGAACTTAGCATATAATCTGCGTTCCCTCAGCTTCATCAACACCAAAGAAAGACGTTGACCATGATCTTCTTTTGACTTAGAATACACCAGAATGTCATTAACGAAGACAATGACGAATCTGTCCAAATACTACTGAAATACCTTATTCATCAACCCCACGAAAACTATTGGTGTATTCGTCAATCCAAATAGCATCACAAGAACTCATAGTGACCATAACAAGTCCTAAACCGGTTTTAGGGACATCTTCACTGCTAATCTTCGATTGGTAATAACCATACTTCAAGTCAATCTTGGAATACACACAGGCACCTTGGCTAATCAATCGTTCATCAATATGTGGCAACGGATAACAGTGCTCAATCGTTGCTCGATTCGACTTCTTATAATCAATGCATAACCTTACAATCTCGTCTTTTTCTTTACAACAAAACCGACTTCCCAAGACGATGTACTAAGTTAAATGAAATCTTTATCACCCAATTCCTGTAACTAAGTCTTCAATCTTCTTAACTCGTCAGAAGCCATACAATAAAGAGTTAAAGAAATATGATTAGTACCTGGTAACAATCAAGGGTGAACTCTACAACGTGACCTGGCAGCAGTCCAGGTAAATCATCAGGAAAAACGTCAGAAAATGTCTGACCCCTTAACGTATCTCCACGCTAACGGAAGCCTCATCTTTTATTACTTACGTGAGTCAAGTACTTGTAACAACCTTCTTAAATAACTTTTTGGTTTTCACCGCTGAAATGACCCCATGCCTCACTCTACTATACTCACCAATCCAAGTAACCTCTGGTAATCCACGACAATGAAAAGTAACTGATTCCTGTAGTAATCGATATCAGTGCGATCATACCGTGGCCAATCTGTATCTAGAATAGCATCGAAGTCCACCATATCTAACGGAGTAAGATTCACTAATATAACTATATCTTCCACCATCACTGGGTACCACGAAAAACACCATACTAGCATCGAATGACTTATCTGTTACTTGCTTAACAAATCCAACAAAGAAGTTACTAATATTACGGTCTGCAGCCCGTAATACTAATAACTCACTGTTGTATCAATAAGTAAGTAATAATTCCCGAAGGTGTAATATTACCATCTTGCAGTGATATGTGGTTAACACGTTCCTGGGCTTGCTGTCTTCTTCTAGCTCTGATGGCGTGAACTCCTCGTCCTTGAGAATTACGCCCATGTCCTGACCATAGGTATAACACCTACCATTACCTCTTCAACGTACTCCAAAACGTCTATCGTTTGCACATACGACACAAGGGTGAATTTCCACTATCAGAATTCCCCTGCCTCTGGAATCTGAAACCTTCGAGAAATCTACCAAGTCTTCTCTAACCTGTAGAGTTAATACCTCTGCTGGAAGAGCTAGATCTGGCTCTGAATCTCTTAAAATCCTGAGTCTAGCGAAGTCTCTGAGACGATTACCCAATACTTTTATACTTATCCTTATTCTGATTACTATATTTTCCTTCTTCTTTCTCACTATTACCAGACACGTTCTCAGAGTTCGCAATCCTCAACAAAGTCTCGTAGAGTTTCCTGATAAGTATTATAAGGGTAAATGGTCGCCATCGAACGCCATTTCTTCCTAATATCCAGCTTAAAGCGTCTAAGCATCTCAACTGAAATAGTAGCAATTTCTAAGTCATAACGAGATAATTTAGTAAACTTCATTTAGTACTCGTTAAAAGATAACTTCTCCTGTTTCGAATCTGCTAACTCTTGCGTCTTACGATCTAGGTATACTGGGATATGAATCTCTTATAGAATGACCGTTTAAAAATTCTATCCGTCTGTAATCTCCTCGGGCTTCCACCCGTAAGTTTCCTATTCCCATTAGGATGCCGATTCTGAGTCCAAAAGCTAAACAGTGGTCTCTATCCACTTATCGTCGGGAAAACTCCCCTGGCTCTACATCAGCCTAAAGTATTCTCAATCTAATTGAGCCAACGCTCAAAACCCTTCATGGCCTTCATTACCACTAAAGGTAAGCAACTTTAGATTGTACTCTGACTCTAAAGAGTACGCTGCGAAGGCGAATTACAGACTGATCAACACTAACGATAGTTTTCCCCCAACTAAGCTATATAGGGAAACTAAGTTCATCTGAACGACGTGGCCCTCTACGAGGAGGCATAGTTTTGACAGAAGACATCAAGTCATTAGAAAATTCACAAAATATGCAAGACTACAACCTAGGGCTCTGATAGCAAACTGACACACTCGTACCCGAAAGTAGGGCATGCTGGCTGTCACGTGAGTGTGACGGAGCCAAGTGCGCTGTGCGGAAGCCAAGATCGATAACGTAGTACGAATTTATTCAAACCGAAATCTAGCAACCTAAATATGAATGTGTGCTAGAAATATGACAATACTTATACATATTCAGAGCGTACTAGGTTAGTGCAGTCAAGCATGAATAAAAGAGTTTAATTACACCATAGGTGTCCTACATATGTCAAATCTGTCAGAAGGCCGGAAGATCCTCGAAGTGCCAACACGGAATTCAAGCTATCTAGAACCTGGAGGGGCGAAAAACAAAAGGGAGTGGGTTAGCAAAAACAATTCTTTTCAAAATCAATATTTTCTCAAAAGTCTAGCTCCTCTCCGTAAAATCTGTATAGTTCCCAGAAAATAATACGTACATATATATCTCAATCTTTCTCAGCATAAAATGTTTTCAAAGTATCTCAATGTATGCCGTGCAATGCATTTCAATGCCATCAAAATCTCATAAACAATGCTATGCTATGCATTTCAATAACCATAACGCTACTATATGTCATCTCAGCCTTCGGCTGTAAATATAGCTCATAACATCTCAATCTCATAATCGTATATACGCTCCACATACATCACTATCACATCATATCATCATCATCATCATCATCACTGTATCAATAATAAATGCTCTAGTGCTACAATCACGTGAAGACTGTGCGAATGAACGCGGGTCACCTACATGTCGTACCCACTCAAAAGTGGTCTATACGACAAGACTGTGCACCTAACTTGGATCCAAGGCGAGCATGCGGTGCGAGAGGTGAACGACACGTGAAAGACTGTGCCCCTAACTTTGGGCGTGAGCACTAACAGTATGTACAGGTTTATGAGCTACCATATCATATCATATTTCATCGTATCTCATATGTATCAACTGTTCGTTCTCAACTATGCATGTACCTACCTGGTACTCACCTGGCGTTCTCGGCACCAACATATGCATGAAAGGTATATATGAATACTCATGCATCAAAATCAAGTCATATGCATATCGTTAAAAATGTCATTTTCATTTAAAAATGTGATTCTGGGAAAATCATTATATATATAGGTTATACGGAAAATAATACTGCCCACTCACTGGTAAGTCGCTGGATCGTAGCCCCCGCGTCGAGTCTGGCTACGGTCGTCCTCAGAATACGTTTCACCTATATGAGAAATTACTAAAATAGGTCATTTAAGCACATACACGCAAATACGGAAATAACTTCTCATACATAGCTCAATTTTGGCATACGAATATACCAACGCGACCTACACGACGTCACGGACAACGTGGTAGTTTTAGAAAAAATTATGGAGCTCGCACGCGCCCCCACGCGCCAGGAAGGCCACGGGGCTACGCGCCCCCCACGCGCGGTGCGTGCCCGTCACGCGTCATCCCTGTCACCCCTCACCGGACTAGTTTTTCCAGTGACTGGAAAACTTCCGTGTGTGATTTCTCACTCGTTTCTCAACCATTATTCGTGAAATTTTCACCAAAATGTTCTAAATTGAGAGTAGAACAAATCTATGCCTTCAAAAACTTCGAACACCAACGAGAATCTCGTCGGAAAATCTCCAAAGATTCGGCCTCCCTTGTTCTCGACGATCCCGACGTCAAAGCTTAGCAGGGTTTGTGTGTGTGTCGTGCCTAAAAGAACAAGAGAGAGAGAGAGAGAGAGAGGCAGTCGAGAGGTAGAGAGAGAGAAGTCTGAGAGTGACTGAGAGGAGAGAGGAAGAGTGTCGGTGGACCAAGACCTAATAACACAATTATCTTCCTAACTTTTCATTGGCCCCCAATAACTTAGATAATTATATAATTGGCCCAAAAATTATTAAACTCATGTATAAATGTTCGCCTGAACTCAAGGGCATAATAGTCATTTCATAACGTCGAAATAAAAATTTCGGGACGGGTTGTTACACTATAGCCATTTGGTCCTGGGTTGGAGACGGTTTTTTGTGACAGGGCTAAAACGAGCCCTCTAGCCCTCGGTTGGAGACGGAGGCAAATATGGCCCTATACTGTTCATTAAAATATTAATATCTTGGAGAATCTTAGAGGGCCAGAGGGCTAAAACGAGCCCTCTAGCCAACCATCGGTTGGAGATGGTCTAAGGATCCAGAGATCTGAACTCTTGAAATTTAATTTAACGACTATAATTATTATCATTTTTAGAAGAGCCTCCTATTTATAGTTGTTGGATCAAATTTCAACGGTCTAGATCTCCAAATCCTTAGGATTTGGTGGGGGTGAGATCTGGCTTGGATCTCTGTCCCTTTTTAGGGATGAGCTCGTCTTTCGGTTTGACATGGATAAATCATATCTTGACATGTATTCATTCTTTTAAAAAATAAAAAATAAATTCAAATCAGGAGTTTGAGCATGATTAGGAGTTTCTATAAATAATACTTGACATGGATAAATCATATCTTGACATGTATTCATTCTTTTAAAAAATAAAAAATAAATTCAAATCAGGAGTTTGAGCATGATTAGGAGTTTCTATAAATAAGCCAAATTTTAAGCATAAATTTAAATTTGAAAGCTTATGCCGCTTATTTTTTTTTTATATAAAGTTTATCCTCTAACCATATGCCAAATTTAAACTATTATTTATTATATTATTTACTTTTTATAGCTGTAACTAGTATTTTTAAAACAAATGTAAGAGTCACTTAGTAGTAAGTACTATAGTCCAATCGTATTCCTCTTCATTTTTAAGTAAGAAGTTTTAGGTTTGATTCTCATCAAATGCGAATTTGAACCATATTATTGTTAGCCCATTTTGAGGCTAAGTCTACTCCCTCCTCTTTGTACTAAAAAAAATTACTAAAAATAGATTTGAAGCTGCTGTTAAATTTGACAGCAACTTTCTATTTTGCCATTCCATGTCATTTTACCGTTATTATTGATATGGACATTTTAAACATTTCTTGTGAAATGTTCTAAAGATTTGGTTTTATTTTTTTATTTTTTCCTTTTAAAAGAATGAACGCGTGCCAAATAATCATTGGCTCATGTCAGAGGGAGGAACGAACTCATCTCAAATAGTTGTTGCTCCCCACTCAAAATGGGCCACAACCATTCACTTTTATGAGTTAAAGTGAAGGGAAAAATTTGATAAAACTCAGTCACTTAGGCCGAAGACAAAAACATCCCTTTCTCCTTCTCCTTTACAATTTTTTTTTAGTATATCAATATATTTTACACTAAGAGAAATGGAAAATTTTGTTAAGCCACACAATGTGTAACGTAATTTAGTATCGAATTCGCCATCCATGATATTCAAATCTAAGATCTGTTACTTACAAGTGAAGAGAAATATCAATATTGAGTGATTTATCCTTACAATTTAATAATGGACATTAATGGTTCTCACCTGTCCATGGTAGATCGACGTCCACTAACTGCCGAGAGTAATGGGTGGATGAGTGAGCGGAGGGTGGGGAATGAAAAGAGATAGAACGACACAAAACATCAATTAATGCTATTGCTTCCTAAACCATCACACTTTATGACCAACGCTACTACCCTACCACTTGTATACATGCAAACCTAAATCCTATCATCCTCGGCGATATTTTATACTTGTCTTGTCTTGGTACATAGAGCTTTTTTTTTTCTTTTTCAATTTACTAAATTCTGGTTTTCGCTCATTGTAGTTTTTATGACTTAAATACAAATTATCTATTGTTTGTCATAAAAAATAAAAATAAAAAATAAAAAAATTATTTTGTACTCCAAGGCTTTCAAACGTTAAATTTAATAGTTAAAGATCTAACTGTTAAAAACTTTGAACTATAGTTGAAAATCCCTTACATAAAGGAGAATGCAATTCAAACATTGAAGTTGCTAATTATGCGTAGCTCAAGATATATGCTTAGACGTGCAGCAAGATTAACACGAGAATAGTCTAATCTATAATATTCTTTCATACAACCATATTTTTTTACCAAGGGACTAGTGAAATAAATTGGTCGAGAATTGTCATCCACAATACTATACGAAAAATCTTTCAATTAGAAATTGTTTGGGCCCAAAGTGATGGTTTGGGCCAAGAAAGGTGATGTGGGGGATCTGGTTTGTGGGCCGACTAGCTGCGGTCAGCCGAGTTCTATTAGGAAAAGGAGTCGTCCCGATAGAGATAAAGATGGTGAAGTCCTATTGTTAAATGGATAAGGAAATAAGGTCCTAGTGCAGCAAGGAGTCTTGGCATGCTGAGATACGGATATGGCCTGACAAAAGGGTCAGGTTCAGAGTCCTAACAGAAGAAGGAATGGCCGAGATAGAGTTAGATCGGGGTAAGAGTCCTAGTCTGATTATAGTTGTGATCTGATCGGAGGAGGTTCAGCTACTATAAATACAGATGCAATGGCAACGGAAAAAAGACCTTGAACTCAACACACAAATCTGGCTTGCACAAACCCTTGCTCTACGCGATACCTCTTAAAACCCTTGAGATTTTTGTTTTCTTTTTCCGCCGGTGACATCTTCAGTTTGGATTAACAGCACTGTTGCCGTAGAATCAGCCAACCTCGGAGCACCTTCAGTTTGGATAAACAGCACTGCGTCGAAGTCGACTGGTTATTTATCCAAAGTCTCGGTTGACAAGGATTCTCAGATCTCTGTCAATAGAGGTCATCTCATTAGCCCTCTTGGCGAAGTGAGGTGTTACTGATTGTTAGGCTCGGCGCGTCAAACGCGGGTACATCACTGCACATACCAGATTGCTCGAAGTTTTGGTTAACAATACCCAGAATTTGGGATTCACTGATCGGTCAAGACAATCCCTGCCTAAGCATAATGTAGTACCAGCGTAAACGGCTGAAGCAAGATCCGCTCGGCTTAAATCGATCGGTCTAGAGAAAAAAAGTTGATCGACCAGTAAAACAAATGAATTCGAGCCCGAAACACTTGCTGTAAGTGTAGCAGAGATTCAACGAATGATTGATTCGACCTTGAAGAAGAGGCCGAAATTTCCCAAATTCATTCATCCCTACCCAGAGTACGTTGAGCACTTTGAGTATCCAAAGGGTTTTAAAATCTCAGACTTCAGCCTGTTTGCGGGGGAGTCGTCCCTATCTTCTATAAAGCATGTGGTTCGTTTTACCGTGCAATGTGGGGACGTTAACAGTGACTATTACAAGTTACGATTATTTAACTTCTCGCTAACAAGCCCGACATTTGCATGGTATAATAATGTCCCCCCAAACTCCATTCAAAGTTGGGAATAGCTGGTTGAGAAATTCCACGAACAATTCTATCGCCCATGAATGGAGATGTCAGTATCTTCGTTGTCCAGGATGGCTCAAGCATCTGATGAGTAACCAATACAGTACCTAACGAGGTTTAAGTCGGCTAGGAATTGGTGCCGAGTACCTCTCCCTGAAGTCAAATTCGTGAGAATTGCTTTGAATGGTCTAGACTTAGAGTATAAAAAGAAGTTCCTGGGGGCAAATTTTCGGGATATTTACGAATTGGCTTAGCATGTTGAGCAGTACGAATACTTACTCCGAGAAGAGAAGATATTGAAATCCCCAGCCCGAAGAACTATGTACAAAAACCTTTCGGTCAGTTACGCGTCGGGCGAAGGAGACAACTCCCAGTATGCCAGTATAGACGCAGCTGAGATTGTAATTGACAAGCTATACATTTGCAAGGCTTTGGCTCAATCCAAAGATGCCAAAACTCCCGCGGCCCCTGAGGAGGCTACAGCCAAAACATCGAAGGTTTATACCTTTGACATTACCAAGGCTGACGTAATCTTCGACCAGCTGTTGTTCGCAAATATTATCAAGCTTCAGCCAGGACATAACATCCCTAAGGCCGAAGAGTTGAAAGACAAAAAATAGTGCAAATACCACAACTCGAGTAATTATATAACCAACAACTGCGTGGTGTTCTGTGATGCTATTCAAAGCTGGATTGATAAGGGCAAACTGAAGTTTTCGAAAAGACAGATGGTCGTCGATGCTAATCCATTCCCCTCGGCGACAATCAGCATGGTAGATGCCCATCTGCAAAAAAATAAGAGTAATACAAAGGCCGAGTTCGTACCAATGTAGCATGTTGTAAAACAGAATTTTCGGCCGCGGCTCAAGATTGACTTATTCTCTAATGAGCCACTAGTAGAATTGACAGGACATGCGATAGTTGAAGCTATGTTAGGATCTAGCGAAGAGGAGTCTAATGAGTCGATGATTTTGTGTAGCCGTTGTAAGACGCAAGTGGTCTTGACCAAGTCAAAGGAAAAGCCACCTCAAGTGCCATTACCACGGCAGTCGCCTCCAAAAATGGCAACATCCCAACAACCACCCATTGTCGCGGCAATGCCACCGAAGGTACTCGGTACGAGCCAGCGCCAAAAGGTGTGTAGACATTGAAATTTCGATGAAATAAATATTGACAATTGCATTTAAATTACAACATCCACCCATTTCACCTACAATATCCACTTAATTCACCTACAACCTTTATTCAATTCACCTACATCATACACTCACTTCACCTACTGATGCGAGAATTAACTCGACACAAATTAAACCCTCTTTTTGACAGATGTAGTATAGATGTAAGTAGGGTATCGTTCTAGGCCGGGGATTAGGAGGGCTTACTAAAACCTCTAAAATAAATTAAAAACGTAAAAACAAAGTTTAAAATACTAAACTAAAATAAAAACACTTAACTAGAATAACTTAAAATAAAACTAACAAATAAACTAAAATAAATCAAAAGACTCAAAAATACAAAACTAGGCTAAAAACTCGAAACACACTTAAAATGACTCAAAATAATAAAAACAATTTAAAATAAAAACTAGGAAATTAATTGGACGGAAATTAAATTAAAAGTTTAAAAATAATAAAAAGTAACTAAATAATAATATTATAATAATGGGGGGATTGATTTTGGTGAAACGTAAATTAAACTTAAATAAATTACAAAATCGACAAAAACATAAAATAAAAAGTAAATGGATAGATAACGGATTGGCTAGAGGGTTTTTCTCCACACATGACACAAATGTAACCTAAATTGATTCCCAGTTATGAATTCAACAAACGAATGAATGACAATGCTCCAAATTAATTAGGTCCGCTTAAATTAACTTTCAGATTTTCCTAAAGTCATTAGATTGGATGATTGCATACGACAACCCAAAACATTCCCCACAAGTTCCCTATATGAATTGCATAATAGAGATACAAGCAAGAATCATTAAGTTCTATGAAAACCATAAGCATTGACGAGGCACTTGTTACTATGAATTGCATGAAACTTATGCCACGAATTTACTTAACACGATTGTGATCAACAACCTTTACTACTTGTGAATATAAGTTCATAACGATTAGGTGAAATTCCCTTATATCCTAGCATCAAGTCTAAGCATGCAAATTAAGTGTCGACCCTTAACCCACATACATAAACAAGTTCTTCATCAACACAGAAAAGTAAATCACATCCAACATTCATAAATTCATAACTGGAGTAAATCAAATTAAAATTACAAATATAATCATGGTTTCGAATTAACCTCTAGCCAATATAAATTAATTACACATTATTATAATTTAAAACAGAAATTAAAAACGAGTTTGGAGAGATTAAACCGAAAGCGGAGAGTGAAAATATGTGCACTGTGCAAGTTTGCACCGTGGCTTCTGTTGGTTGTTTTCTGATTTCAGCGCTGTGCCTTTCTTCTTGCGCTGCCTCTGTGCAGCTCCGTTGCCTTAATGGAAAACAAAGGGCGCTCTCGCAGCCTTTAATTACTTCCCCCGTGGCCTGATTTTGGCCTGCTTTCTCCTCGCCTGGAAGCCTCTTTCCCCAGCTGTCTTCCCTGTTTTTCAAGAAAAGCCGTGAGCTTCGTGCGCCTCCAGGCCTCCACACTCGGTGCTCTGGCTGCTCGTGAGCTTCTCGTGAGGTTGGTGCTTGACGTGCTGCCTGCTGCCAAGGCAGCCTTCTCACACCTCTCCCGCTGCTTGCTCAGCTGCCTTGAATGGCAGCTTCCCCTCTCGACCAAAGCTGCTTCTTTCCTCTCGCCGCTCTTATTCCCCTGTTTTTCCGAGGCTCTCGCCTCTTTTATTCTTCTGTCCCCGATTCAATTCTGTCCGAGTCCCTCACTTCTATTTTTTTATTTTATTTCTCGGTGGTGCTCTTTGCTTTTCGTCCTCCCATGCTGCCAAGAACAGCACTTATTATTCTTTTGACTCTTCTCTCCATCATGCTGCCAAAGGCCCACAGCACATTATATATATTTATATATATAATATATATATATATATATATAAATATATATATAAATATATATATATATATATATATATATATATTATTTTCTAAAAGATAAGTTATATTCAACCAGCAAGATAATTTAAACGAAATTAATACTTAACACTTCACTAATTTTATTTTTATTTTCTTAACTTGATAAATTCTATAAAACACAAAAACAAAGTAAATAGCTCAAAATATGAGGAACTAACTAAGAAAAGACGAGTAAATTTGATGTAAAAATATATATAAATATGATCCGATCAAATACCCCCACACTTAGCTTTTGCTAGTCCTCGAGCAAAATAAAGAAAACAAGAAAAAGTAAAAACATGAAAAACATTAGCTTCCCCCTATGTGACTCTCATAGAATTTCATTCGAGAACACAAATCATCAAGAACCATAGCTAGCACTAAACAAGCTCATCCAAGTTCATTTTCCTTATTCAAATATTAGCAGTAATCTTTGAATCATCCTTGAAGTGTAGTGTGTGATATAGCCATGCTAATGCAATTTCAAGTTTTTATTTTTAAAATCACCATATGCAAACTAGCAACCTTCTCACGGGATATGCACTCAATCACACATGTGTTTAGTTTTAATGTGTTTCGCTACAAGAATCAAATGTGAAAGTTCTACCATAAGCTTGCATAAAGATCACTTCTCCACAATCATAATTGCAAAACTTAAATCAAGAGGACTTTTATTGGATGTAATGACTTAGGGAGCGGGTTATTGAAACGAAAGAATAGGAAAACACAAGTTCCAAGCTACATCGCAAGCGATTCTTTTGTTGAGATTTATAAGAACTTAAGCTCTCCAACGATTCTTTTAACACCTCCAATCACACCCTCAAACTGAAACTTTAAACTTTTTATTTTATTTTCTTTGAATACAATCTTTCTTTTCTTTTTCTTTTCTTCTCTTTTCTCAATTTTTTTTTTTTTAATACAAACATGAAAAACCCCCACACTTATTCTTTTGCCAAACTCATTCCAAGTACTTCATAAACATTTCTCAAAAGATAGTCTCAAATTGCTAGCTTGGAAAGGGTAAGGAAACATGTTTTGAGGTATAAGGGTAGACATATCTGGTGATAAGAAATAAAAGGCTCAACATAAACGGCTCAAATAGGCAATCTAATGATATAATTTTTTTTTTTTTTTTTTTTTTTGGGAAATATGGTTATTTGGGCCATGGTGGTGAACCTAATGCCTCTATCATTTTCAAGTTCATGCAATCAATGACAAATATTTCGAAAGATCGTTACGCAAGTTCTAGAGATGCATCTCACATAAGTTCATCACACATGAAAGAATAGGAGTGTATGAAAAATGCACACACTTTCAATAGGCTCAAAAACTCACATGGGATGTATATGGTCACTAAATTCACATATGAAGCTTTAATTCATGCTTTAGTTTCACATCAACAAGGCTATGTGCATTTGGTTTTTCAAGAATGATCAAACATGTACAAACTAACAAGAGAATTAGGAATTTCACATAACACATGTTAACTAAGTTCTTGATAATCATGGTTCAAATTTCATCCAGTTATATCATTGGGTCGGGAAACTAATAAAAATCTAATTTAAAACCATAAGGAAAACAAGACAATATTTTTGGATTTTTTTTTAAATTTTTTTCGAAAAAATTAAATAAAACAAAACTAATTAAGAAAACAAAAACAACAACATGGAAACAAATGAAACCAGTTCAAAGTCGAAGGTACAAAAAATTTTCAATTTGGTCATTTTTTATCTTGATACCCCCACACTTAAACTAGACATTGTCCCCAATGTCAGAAAACAATAAAATGCAAATAAAAATAAAATAAAAAAAATTATACGAAACAAAATAAAGCAAAGGGACTGAAAACTTCTCTAATTTGCAGAAAACCAAGCGAGGACCCCCAAGCGTAAATTTTGCAATCAACTTCAAGGGAGGAATTAACCAACGTTCCTGCAAAGAAAAGAAATAAATCAGTTAAGCACGCAAGAAAATATAGAAAAATGCAAACGAAAAATAAAAATTGAAAATAAAAGATAATGAAAAGAACTAATAGGTGGTCATTGGTCATGACTGTTGATTTTCCACAGCTTTCATCTTGAACTGGATGGGCCTCCTTCTTGCAAGTGCTCCTCAGCTTAGTTGAGGATGAATCAGCACGTGTCTCCACATGCTTCAAGTAGTCCGGTCTCCACGCAGGTGTGGCATCTTCTTGAACTCTTGGATCAACCCAGACTCATCTGCTCTTGGGTACACCTCAGACTCCTCCTGCTTCGTCTGTGAAGTACTTTTGTTTTTGAAGAAGTACCTCAACACAGGTTTATTTTTGAAGTGGGTTGGGAGGGGTCTGAGATGAGTACTCGAGAGCAAGACTAGGTAAGCAATCAGGATCTCACTTTCTCCATGTTCTTCAGATGAAAGTGAGGAGAAAGCGTAATATGAGATACTTTTGCTTTTAACCTTTTTAATATGAAATACTTTTGCTCTGGAAGGTTTGTTTTCTGGGGTGATCCAAGGGATGAAGAACACTGAATAACTCGAAAGCTTTCTTTGGGAAGACATTATCGGAGATGAAGAGAGGTTGAGAGGTTTAGAGGTGGAGAGGGTGTGAAGTTGAGAGGTTGAGAGGGTGTGAAGGTGTGCCTTTGATGTGGAAGGCGAAGGTCGACTTTATAGAAATTTTCCTTCACAACCGGAACTGTTCCCTCACTATTTGTCGGCAGCCGGTGGATGGATGAACAGTGCCCGTTACGCGCTTTCTGACAACGCGTCCGTAATTTCCGCGAAGCTGACTGCGCATACGACGAGTGACGACAAATTGGAATGATGATCTTTTGAAAACCGGGGTTCAAAACCGGGTGCGGCTCGTGGTTTTCGCAACGTTCCACGCTGCACGTCATGAGTGACGACAAACTGGAAAAACTGAGCCCTCGTGATGCCACGTGATTGCTGAGTCAAGCCCAGCTTTTGAGAAAGGAAACGGCTCTTTTGAGAAAGGAGCGTCCAGCTTTTCCGAATTGCGTGAGGACGCGTCTTCAACCCTCCGAGGAGTGCCTCTCTTTGATTTGCTTCTTTTTATAGAGGCGCTAATTCTGCTTCACATCACACTTGAACTCCCTTCCTCAAATACTCTCCTCTGTAAACACTCTCTTCTGCACTTCATAATCTTTCCGATCTCTTCTTCCGCTTCAGCAATCTTAATTTTTCCGAACTCTTTTCTTCCTCAACCCCCTCTAAAAATGTCTTGCCCTTCCGACCGTCGCCTAAACTTGAATGTCGGGGACGACGATGACTCGTCTTCTCCGAACAACATTTGGAATCCATCCTTCATATCCCCCAATGGTCCTCTTACAGTCGGGGACACAATGATGAGGAACGATATAACCGCAACGGTGGTTGCAAGAAACCTTCTTACTCCCAGAGATACTAGGTTGCTGTCTATGCGGTCAGACGAGCTGGCTGTTCAGGACTCACTGGCTCTCAGTGTCCAGTGTGCAGGCTCAGTTTCAAACATGGGTCAACGCCTGCTTGCAAGATCTCGTCAGGTGGAGTCGCTAATGGCGGAGGTGGTCAGTCTTCGGCAAGAAGTCAGAGGACTCAGGCACGAGAACAAGGAGTTGCACATGCTTGCAACTAGTTACTCGACCAGCATGAAGAGGAAGCTGGACCAGCTGCAGGAGTCGGACGGTCGGATTCAGAGCGATCATGATAGGTTCATGGCGCTACTCCCGCGGTTTATGTTGCCTTCGTCCTCTGGAGCAGCACCAAGCGTTCCGGCTCCGGAGATTCCAACTCTGGCTCTTCGTCTTCCCGGAGCTCCGTCAACCTCTGAGGCGCCACCTAACCAAAACCAATGATTGCTATTAGTTTTTCGTATTATTGTAATTTTTTTTTATGCTTTTAATGTTTATTTAACTAAATATATATATATATATATATATATTACTAATATTATTATTAATTTTTTTTTTTTTAGGTTTATTTTAAGCAAGGTAAAATATGTAATGTAAAATAAGTAAATTAATGCAAAAAGACTTTATTTACTCGCACTTAAAATAAACAAGGCCCTAAATTTATTTAATCTCAAACTAAATAAAAATCAACCAAATAACACAACTAACTAAGCGAAACAAAATGAAAGTAAAAGCAATAAAGAAGAAGGTTAAGAAATGCAAATCTGGTTGCTTGGGTTGCCTCCCAAGAAGCGCTTGCTTTAACGTCTTTAGCCGGACGATTCTTTCCTTATCCTCCCCTTGGCTCTAAAGCATGGAATTTATCTTTTAATGGGAGGTGATACTTGAAATGATTCGGCAATGGCATTAAGTCAAGAGTGGGCGCCTGAATCATTAAAATGAGAAAAATGTTAGTATAAAATAAAATAAAAATTAAAATTGGAGAAGATGGCTTACTGTCTTTCTCCGAAACAAACTCAATGACAAAAACCACGTTTTTGGATATTTCCGGGATTTTGAACTGGGCCAAATTGATTATGATGGTTGTGGCCTGTCCCGTGTCATCAAACTCAATTTCTTGGGCCTTTGTTTCCTGCACAGCCTCATTGATGTATTCTTGATGTTGCCCAACCACTTCGATATCTTGAACCATTGGAAGAGCGTCCACAATGTCTTTTTCACTATCTTCGAAATTTGGAATTAAAATTCTGCAAGGAAAAAGAACATTTGGTGGAAAAATATCAGAATGAATTGAACTTGGAACAACCTCACCATAGTTGGACGACATAGGGACTTGAGGGGTTTGAGACAAGAATTCGTCTAAACTGCCCAAGTCGTCCTCCTCATATTCTGCTTGCAGCGGCAATTCATCCAAGTTCGGGCTGAGTTTGAACGGTTCTAGGACAGCCTCATTCTCCATATCACCTTCCAAAGTGATGGCTTCTTCATTTTCAACTTCTGCCTTTGAATTTGCAATGGTGGAGTTGGAGAATTCACTTTGATCTTGAATCTGTGCCATGATCTCCATAATCTCCCCAACTTGCCTTTCCAATTCATCCACCTTATTGGTCCGGTCTTGCATCTCCTGGATTCGATTTTCCACTCCCTGATTCAAAGAGGAGAGTAACTTATTAAACGTATCATTATCCATAGATGTACCTGAATCGAATTGGGCATATTCTTGTGGTGGCTGTGACAGTTGACATGGCCATTGATAGGACTCTTCTGAAGGCTGCAATTGTTCTTCTCTTTGTGAGCCCTGCGTTAAAGAAATTAGTCCTTCAAGAATTTCATTATAATTAACGGGCATACTTGAATTTGATTGGAATTGTTGTGGGGGATGCTGTGGTGGCTGCATAGGTCTGGAATAGAACTCGTCTTGCTGCCAATATCCACTTTGTTGAAATTGCTGAGGTTCATCCCACATTTGATTTGAATAATCCCTCCAATTTGAATTGCAAGCGTTGGAATACATGTTGCCCCTTGATTGGCTGTGGCTTTGATATCCCCAATCATCGTCATATGCCGAAAATTGAGGATATTGCTGAGTTTGATATCCTTGCCCATAGGGCACATCAAGTGTAGGGACACTTGGCATTGAGGTCTGTTCGGCATTATCAGTCAATTGAGCAGTAAGCTGCGCCAATTGAGCAGTAAGCTGCGCCAATTGAGCTTGAATATTAGCAAAATCCATTTCTTGCTCCAATTAGTGCCTAAAATTAAAGAAAGAAAAATAAATCAAATATCAAAAGTAAAATACACAAACACAAAAAAAAAAAAAAAAAAAAAAAAAAAAAAAAAAAAAAACAAAAACACAAACAAACAAACAAAAATTAAACACAAACAAAAAAATAAAGGGATTAGCAAAATTACTAATCCCCGGCAACGGCGCCAAAATTTGATGCGAGAATTAACTCGACACAAATTAAACCCTCTTTTTGACAGATGTAGTATAGATGTAAGTAGGGTATCGTTCTAGGCCGGGGATTAGGAGGGCTTACTAAAACCTCTAAAATAAATTAAAAACGTAAAAACAAAGTTTAAAATACTAAACTAAAATAAAAACACTTAACTAGAATAACTTAAAATAAAACTAACAAATAAACTAAAATAAATCAAAAGACTCAAAAATACAAAACTAGGCTAAAAACTCGAAACACACTTAAAATGACTCAAAATAATAAAAACAATTTAAAATAAAAACTAGGAAATTAATTGGACGGAAATTAAATTAAAAGTTTAAAAATAATAAAAAGTAACTAAATAATAATATTATAATAATGGGGGGATTGATTTTGGTGAAACGTAAATTAAACTTAAATAAATTACAAAATCGACAAAAACATAAAATAAAAAGTAAATGGATAGATAACGGATTGGCTAGAGGGTTTTTCTCCACACATGACACAAATGTAACCTAAATTGATTCCCAGTTATGAATTCAACAAACGAATGAATGACAATGCTCCAAATTAATTAGGTCCGCTTAAATTAACTTTCAGATTTTCCTAAAGTCATTAGATTGGATGATTGCATACGACAACCCAAAACATTCCCCACAAGTTCCCTATATGAATTGCATAATAGAGATACAAGCAAGAATCATTAAGTTCTATGAAAACCATAAGCATTGACGAGGCACTTGTTACTATGAATTGCATGAAACTTATGCCACGAATTTACTTAACACGATTGTGATCAACAACCTTTACTACTTGTGAATATAAGTTCATAACGATTAGGTGAAATTCCCTTATATCCTAGCATCAAGTCTAAGCATGCAAATTAAGTGTCGACCCTTAACCCACATACATAAACAAGTTCTTCATCAACACAGAAAAGTAAATCACATCCAACATTCATAAATTCATAACTGGAGTAAATCAAATTAAAATTACAAATATAATCATGGTTTCGAATTAACCTCTAGCCAATATAAATTAATTACACATTATTATAATTTAAAACAGAAATTAAAAACGAGTTTGGAGAGATTAAACCGAAAGCGGAGAGTGAAAATATGTGCACTGTGCAAGTTTGCACCGTGGCTTCTGTTGGTTGTTTTCTGATTTCAGCGCTGTGCCTTTCTTCTTGCGCTGCCTCTGTGCAGCTCCGTTGCCTTAATGGAAAACAAAGGGCGCTCTCGCAGCCTTTAATTACTTCCCCCGTGGCCTGATTTTGGCCTGCTTTCTCCTCGCCTGGAAGCCTCTTTCCCCAGCTGTCTTCCCTGTTTTTCAAGAAAAGCCGTGAGCTTCGTGCGCCTCCAGGCCTCCACACTCGGTGCTCTGGCTGCTCGTGAGCTTCTCGTGAGGTTGGTGCTTGACGTGCTGCCTGCTGCCAAGGCAGCCTTCTCACACCTCTCCCGCTGCTTGCTCAGCTGCCTTGAATGGCAGCTTCCCCTCTCGACCAAAGCTGCTTCTTTCCTCTCGCCGCTCTTATTCCCCTGTTTTTCCGAGGCTCTCGCCTCTTTTATTCTTCTGTCCCCGATTCAATTCTGTCCGAGTCCCTCACTTCTATTTTTTTATTTTATTTCTCGGTGGTGCTCTTTGCTTTTCGTCCTCCCATGCTGCCAAGAACAGCACTTATTATTCTTTTGACTCTTCTCTCCATCATGCTGCCAAAGGCCCACAGCACATTATATATATTTATATATATAATATATATATATATATAAATATATATATAAATATATATATATATATATATATATTATTTTCTAAAAGATAAGTTATATTCAACCAGCAAGATAATTTAAACGAAATTAATACTTAACACTTCACTAATTTTATTTTTATTTTCTTAACTTGATAAATTCTATAAAACACAAAAACAAAGTAAATAGCTCAAAATATGAGGAACTAACTAAGAAAAGACGAGTAAATTTGATGTAAAAATATATATAAATATGATCCGATCACCTACAACCTCCATTCAATTCACCTACATCGTACACTCACTTCACCTACAACCTCTACTCATTTTTACCTACATCATCCACTTAATTCACCTACAACCTCCATTCATTTTTACTTACCACTCCCACTTACTTCACCAAGAAAATGGATGGTGGTGATTCATTCTCAAAGCCTATAAATAGGCTTCTCCATCAAGGCCAAAGACACCAATTCATAACCAATTCACATCACACCAAAACCTCGAAGCTTTGAAACTCTAAAGCTCCCAAGCAAATTCCAAAGGATCAAGAAAGCTCTATTCGTTCTTCGTCCAATCCTCTTTCAAGATCAAGCCCCGACGGCCCTTGAAGCTCCGTTCATTCAACTTCAAGATCAAGCCCCGACGACCCTTGAAGATCCGTTCATCCGCCTTCAAGATCAAGCCCTGACGACCCTTGAAGCTCCGTTCATCCACCTTCAGGATCAAGCTGCAACGGCCCCTAAAGATCCGCTCATCCATCTTCAAGGATCAAGCCCAAAAGCCCCTTGAAGTTCATCCACCGTTCATCGTTCTTCGTTCATCGTTCATCCATCTTCAAGAATAAGCCCAAAAACCCTTGAAGATCCGTTCGTCGTTCAACGTTCATCCAACTTCAGGATTAAGCCCCGAAGGCCCCTGAAGATCCGTCCATCCATCAACTTCAAGATCAAGCCATCAACGGCCTTTGAAGAAACCTCACCCAACTTCAAGATCAAGCCCCAACGACCCCTGAAGAAACGTTCATCCGCCAAACTTCAAGATCAAGCCTAACGGCCCTTGAAAGAACTCCTTTTGTTCATCCAAGATCAAGCCTCGACAGCCCTTGGATCAAGCCCACAAATCAAAGTCTTACGGAGATTGAATTAGAGGATTAAATAGAGATTGTAACCCAAAATCAAAATCATTAATACAAAATATTATTTTGTACACGTGTTCTTGTCTCGTTTGTTTCAAGAAATTTTCGTGTTTACAAATTTGGCACGCCCAGTGGGACCATTTCTACCTCTCATCTCTTTCTCATTTCAAGAAAACCAAAGCACACCTCCAAAATCAATGGCATCAAGAAAGGATCAAGCTGTTCCCACCACCAAAGCAAAGAACAAGAACATCGTCGCTGTAAGTGGTGACACTTCGGGCATCATAACTCGACGCAAGGCAAGAGCCCTCTTTGCCGCGGCTCCCCGTATTAACTTTACCAAATGAACAAGAGCACCCGAGGCACGAGCCCGTGATCACCCTGGCCTCGCTAAGGGTGCCAAGAGAGGAAAGCCCGGGGAAGTGCCCATAGTCATTACTTTCTGATGTCGACTCGAGCAGTAGCTCAGCTATGCAAGTCATGACCATCGGGGAAACTTCAATCGAGGAGCAGCTGGCCCAAATGAAAGAAACAATTGCAATGCTCACAAGGAATGCAGAAGAGAAAGACTTACAAATCGCCGCACTTGTCAACTAATTGGAAGCGAAGAACGACGAAAAATCGAACCAAAGGTCGATCCTGTAAAGAAGGAAGACGACGAGGATGAGGAACTTCTAACAGAGAAAGTCGAAGAGAAACCAAACCAAGTAGCGACGCTTATGGGATCTCTATCTATCCAACAGCTGCAAGAGATGATCGCCAGCACCATCAAGGCGCAGTACGAAGGGAGCTCACATACCTCTGTGTTGTACTCAAAGGCCTACTCCAAGAAGATTGACGCTTTGAAAATGCCGAGGGGTTATCAGCCACCAAAATTCATGCAATTCGATGGGAAGGGAAACCCAAAGCAGCACGTCGCCCATTTTATTGAAACGTGCAACAATGCTGGAACGGAAGGAGACCACCTCGTCAAGCAATTTGTGCACTAACTGAAAGGTAACACCTTTGATTGGTACACCAACCTCGAGCCTGAGCTTATCAACAGTTGGGACCAGCTAGAAAAGGAATTCCTCAACCGTTTCTACAGCACTCGCCCACCGTTAGCATGCTAGAGCTAACCAGTACAAAACAATGGAAGGACGAACCTGTTGTCGACTACATCAATAGATGGCGTTCATTAAGTCTGGATTGCAAAGATCGGCTTTCTGAAACCTCTGCCATTGAGATGTGTGTTCAAGACATGCACTGGGGGTTACAATACATACTCCAAGGCATAAAACCGAGAACATTTGAAGAGCTGGCAACTCGTTCCCACGACATGGAGCTAAGTATCGCCAATCACGGGAAGAATGAGCTAATCACCGACTTTAAGAAGGATAAGGTGTTTGCCCCAAATGTAGACAAGACTGGGAAGAGACCCGCCAAGGAAACTTTTACTATTAACACTTCTCCCATCAAAACCTCCTTCACTCCCATCAAGACCTCATCTGCGCCCAACAAGACCTCATCTGCGCCTAACAAGACCTCATCCGCCCCTATTAAGATTTCTTCCAAGAACAAAGGAAATGAGGTGAAGAGAAGTGAGCCTTCTTGCACCCAAGACAGGTATAAAAACACCTTGAGGGAGTTGGAGCAAAAGACGTACCATTTTCTTGACTCAGACAAGGATGCAATGTTAGACGACTTGTTGGAAAAGAAGGTGATTGAGTTACCGGAATGCAAACGCCCTGAAGAGATGAATCGAGTTAATGATCCCAGGTATTGCAAATACCACCGTATCGTAAGTCATCCTGTTGACAAATGCTTCATCCTTAAGGAGCTTATCATGAAGCTAGCGCAACAAGGGCGAATTGAACTCAACCTAGAAGGTATGGCCACAACGCATACTACTACGATCGTGTTTGGATCCCTCGATCCCGTTCCTCACCAAAATGACACGTGACCACTCCTTTCAATACTCAAGTCACACGGCACCTTCTGCACAACCATCACTGGGGGCAAATGACCAAAATGTGCTTACCGACGATGAAGAAGGATGGACATTGGTGAGCTACAAAAAGACAAGGAAGCCAAAATCACAAGTCACACAGCTAAATGTGGAACAAGGAAGAAATCACCGTTAAGGCAACAATAGGAAGTCCAAGGGGAACGTAAGAATTGATAAACCAACGTATGCTGGGGAACCCACGGAGCAAGAGCCACGTATTCCCATCTCCTTACATGAGTACTTCCCAAAGGACTTCTTCCAACGGTGCACTACCGTTACTTGTTACATGGTTGAAGTAGAGATGGAAGAGCCTTCAAAAGGCAAAGTTATCGCCACCGAGGAAGGGAAGACCATCAGGCCCGAAGAAAGCCTGCCAATACACTTTATCATCAAGGAAGTGTACGATTGCCAAAGAAGATGCGAAAAGCACTGGCATCAGTCTTGGCAAGTCCCGATGACCACGAACTGCAAGGAAGCAAAGATGAATGCTTGAAACTTCGGCCACATGAGCATGTTGCATGTTGTGCCACCCAGGATTCAATCCACTTCATTGATGAAGACTTGCTGTTGGGATCAAAACCTCACAACTGTCCTCTTTTCATCTCTAGGTACGTAAGGGAGCACAAAGTCAACTGCATACTTGTGGATAGTGGATTGGCCATAAACATCATGCCAAAATCAACAATGACCACAATCGGCATCAAGGTGGATGACCTATCCCTAAGCCATCTACTAATCCAAGGTTTTAATCAAGGAAGGCAAAGAACGATGGGCATGATCTGAGTGGAGATGACCATTGGTGAACTTAAGTCAAGCACGACATTCCATGTGATTGATGAACCTCTTATAGCTTACTCTTAGGAAGGCCTTGGATCCACGAGAATGGATTGGTGCCATCCACCTTTCACCAATGCTTAAAGTATTACTGAGAAGGAATAAAGATAATACAAGGCGACACCAAGCCATTCACTGAAGCTGAATCACACTTCGCAGACGCCAAATTCTACATGGATGAAGATATGGTGCCCGAAGCTTTTCCAAAAGAGATCAAATCCACTAGCAAAGCAGCACCTAAAAAGCAGGAACGGCAGGTTATGCCCAAGAAGCAAGAAGGAAAATATATGGCATCTTCAAGCAAAAACGACAATGAGCCCGCTAAACCTGCAACAACCAAAGCGAGTATGACGCCCTTAAAAGGACCAAACACACCCGCCTTCCGATACATCCTGATGTCGAAAAGAAAGAATGGTCAATCCCCATTCAAAATGGGAGCAAGCAAGGCCAACACACAGTGACACAAGGATGATGTAAAGTTGCTTAAGACAAATGCAGTTTTGCCTCTGACATAGCTAGGCAATTCTAAGGCTGCAAGACCACCACAAGGCTTCATAAAAGCTTTGCCAAAGGAGGTGGAACCAAGCTTTCTTCCAACCAAGAGAACCGAAAAAAGTTTTGATCCAAACGCCTACAAACTCATGTCAAAGGTTGGGTACAACTTTGCTTCTTCTTCAAATCCTGGAAAGAAGGTTTCAAACACCGTCAATGACAAAGAACGTGACGTCACCAAGATTCAAAAGAAGTTGAAAGAGCATGGCTACAGAGTTGACAACAACAAAGCTGGGCTTGGCTTCACACCAAATGCACCCGTAAAGATTTCAAGCAAAGCAAAAAACGCTAGCACCCAACACATCAGCGTGACTGTTGAACAAGATCAAGAGGAGCCTAAACCCACTCATCGAACATCAGTTTTCGATAGGATGAATCGCTCAAGACCCAGAATTTCGGCACTTAATCGCATTGTCTGTTAGAATCGAACCTCCGTCTTCAAATGGCTTAATACACCAACATCCCAAAGCTCTATGTTCGAAAGGTTGTTAAAACTTAAGAAACAAAGCAACACGGGTAGCTCACCTTTGCGATGGTCGGTTTTGGAGAGACTTGAAGACAACAAGAAGCCTTCTAGAAAGAGGGAGACAACGCCAGAAGAAGAAAAGCCCAACGGGCTAGTAGAAAAAGGTGATATTCGAAGCTCAATTCCTTCAAGGATGAAGCGCCAAATAATCTTGGAGGTTGACACAAATGGACCACTGAAAGTAAGAAGGCGCACCATCATCCATACTTGACAATCTTCATCCCAACAAGCCCAAGAGGACGACAATGAAGGGGAGGTCCAAGACATCTTCCCCGTCACGATCCACGAAGACAAAGAAGATGAAATCCCTAGGGAAGACGTCACTTCTGGCTCTTTCGACTCAAAGTCTTCACCTTGACCACTGGGGGCATGCTCCAAGTCTAGCGAAGATGAAAGATGGACTCATGTCACTCCAAAGAAATCGCACATGAAGCCTACGTTGCATCCACAAATTCACCAGTCGGAAAGAGGGCAAAAAACCATTGTCAATACACTTTTAAGCCTAGATGAAGCTGAGATTGTCAACCTGATCGAAGCTGATTTAATTCAAGAGGTCATGGACTCGGGACGAAACTTAAATGTTGCCCTAAAAAAAATCAGGGCAACTCCGCGCTTGCATAGAATTTCGTAACTCAAAACAATACAACGCCCGAAAGAACGACACTGAAGAGGAAGTCCAAGATGTCTTCCACATCACAATCCAAGAAGGCAAAGAAGACGAAATCCTTGAGGGACATGTCACTGCTGTGCCACCACAGCTCGAAAATGGGGGGCAAGCCACGATTGATGATCTCAAGGAACTCAACTTAGGCACAGGCAAGGAACTAAAGCCTATCTTCGTAAGTGCACTATTAAGTACGGACGAAATAGAGGAGTATTACCAGCTGCTATTAGAGTACAAAGACGTCTTTGCTTGGACATACAAAGAAATACCTGGCCTTAACCCTACCATCACTGTGTATCACCTTGCAGTCAAGCTTGTAAAGCGACCGATAAAGCAAACTCAAAGACGCTACGGATCCAAGCTTTTCCCACAAATTGAGGTCGAGATTGACAAGCTAATCAAAGCAGGCTTCATTCGAGAGGCGCAATACCTTAAGTGGATCTCCAACATCTTCATTGTCCTAAAAAAATCTAGACAAATACGTGTTTGCGTAGACTTCCGAGACCTCAATGATGTTTGCCCGAAAGACGACTTCCCCTTGCCAATCATTGAAATCATGGTGGACGCAACCACTGGCCACGAAGCATTGTCATTCATGGATGGCTCTTCTGGATACAATCAAATTCGCATGGCTCTCGAAGATGAGGAACTAATAGCCTTCCGCACTCCAAAAGGTATCTACTGCTACAAGGTGATGCCATTTGGTCTGAAGAACGTTGGAGCTACATATCAACGCGCAATGCAGAAAATCTTCAATGACATGCTACATAAAAACGTAGAATGTTATGTAGACGATGTGGTGGTGAAAACAAAGAAAAGATCAGATCACTTGAAGGATTTACGAACAGTGTTCGAAGGGCTGCAAAAATACAACCTCAAAATGAACTCGTGAAAGTGTGCATTTGGCGTCACCTCTGGAAAGTTCCCCAGCTTCATTGTCAAGCACCGTGGCATTAAAGTAGACCAATCAAAGATCAAGGCCATTCAAAGCATGCCTGAGCCAAGAAACCTGCACAAGCTGAAAAGTCTACAAAGACAGCTGGCCTTCATTAGACGTTTCATCTCCAACCTCGCAAGGCGTTGTCAACCGTTCAGTCGACTCATGAAGACGGATGTTCCGTTTGTATGGGATGAAGCATGCCGCAATGCTTTTGAAAGCATAAAAAAGTATTTATCAAGTCCATCTGTCCTGAGGGCACCCATGCCTGGAAAGTCGCTCATATTGTACATCGCCGCTCAGGAAAGTTCAGTTGGAGTACTCTTGGCACAAGAAAATGAATCCCTGAAAGAATGAGCGCTTTACTACCTCAGTCGAACTCTCACCAGCGCTGAGTTGAACTATTCCCCAATAGAAAAGATGTGCCTCACCTTGGTGTTCGCCATTTAGAAGCTCAGGCTTTACATGCATGCTTACACTATCCACCTAGTCGCTAAAGCTGACCCAGTCAAATATGTCATGTCCAAACCAGTTTTGATAGGGCGACTCGTTGAATGGGCGTTGCTTCTTAATCAGTATGAAATCGTCTACATCCTCGCTAAAGCCGTCAAGGGACAAGCTCTAGCAGACTTCCTTGCTGATCATCCAATCCCAGCTGATTGGAAAATCTCAGACGACTTGCCTCACGAGGAGATGTTCTACATCGACATCTTCCCGACGTCGACGATGTTCTTCAACGGATCCGCAAGAGCAGACGGAGCGGGGGCAGGAGTAGTACTCATGTCGCCACAAAGGCAAATACTACCTTACTCCTTCCAGGTAAGCGAATTATGCTCCAACAACGTCATTGAGTACCAAGCACTGATCATTGGTCTCTAAATGGCGATCAACATGGAAATCACATCCCTCGAGGTATATGGCGACTCTAAGCTAGGTAATTAATTAACTCTTGACTGAATATGAAGTAAGGAAAGATGATATCATCTCATACTTTCGGCTGGCAACTCAACTGTTACAAAAGTTTGAGGCCATGACACTAGAGCATGTGCCAAGGAAAGAAAATCAAATGGCAGACGCTCTAGCCAACCTGGCCTCAAGTATGACACTAAGAGAAGATGAAGCTGCAGAGGTGCCGATTTGCCCAAGATGGGTGATCCCACTCGTCATTGAAATGCTACTGGATGATACAAATGTCATCTCAGTACTTCCAGTTGACGCTGAAGAATGGAGACAGCCGCTGATCGACTACTTGGACCATGGAAAGCTTCCAGATGATCCTAGACACCGCTCTGAAATATGTCGACGAGCACCTCGCTTTCTCTACTACAAAGGAACACTTTATCGACACTCTTTTGAAGGAGTACTTCAGAGATGCCTAGGTGAGGAAGAGGCCAATCAAGCCATGGAAGAAGCACACTTAGGCGTGTACGGGGCGCATCAGTCTGGGCCAAAGCTACATTTCCAGCTCAAAAGAATGGGTTACTACTGGCCAAGCATGGTGAAGGATTGCCTGGAACACGCAAAAGATGCCAAGCCTGCCAATTCCGTGCCAACTTCATACATCAACCACTTGAACCATTACACCCTACAGTTGCTTCATGGCCTTTTGATGCATGGGGATTAGACGTCGTATGGACGATTGCACCAAAGTCATCTACGGGAAAAGCTTACATCCTAGCTGCAACAGATTACTTCTGCAAGTGGGCTGAAGCCATACCCTTAAGGGAAGTCAAGAAGGAAACTATCGTCCGTTTCATCAAGGAACATATCATCCACTGATATGGTGTGCCTTGTTACATCATCACTGACAATGGAAAACAGTTCTCCAATCGACTCGTGGACGAGCTCTGTGAGAAATACAAGTTCAAACAGCACAAGTCTTCCATGTATCATGCTCCGGCCAACGGTCTTGCAGAAGAATTTAACAAAACATTGTGCAACCTCCTGAAGAAAGTGATTAGCTGAACAAAGAGAGACTAGCAAGAAAGAATAAGCGAAGCACTTTGGGCATATAGGACGACACGCAGGACTCATACCCAAGCTACGTCTTATTCTCTCGTATATGGTGTGGAAGCTGTTTTACCACTCGAAAGTGAAATCCCCTCACTAAGAATAGCTATACAAGAAGGCTTGACTAACGAAGAGAATGCAAAGTTGCGTCTCCAAGAGCTAGAAGTGCTGGATGAGAGAAGGCTCAAAGCTTAGCAGCACTTGGAATTTTATCAAGCACGACTGTCCAAGGCTTTCAACATGAAAGTTCGCCCTCGTTCTTTTCAAGTAGGAGATCTTGTCCTTGCATTGCGTAAGCCTATCATCACAACTCACAAGACAAAAAGCAAGTTCACATCAAAGTGGGATGGACCTTACGTAATACAAGAAGTCTACACCAACGACGTCTACTTAATCATGGCGGAAGATGGCTTGAGGATCGGCCCCATCAATGGCAGATTCTTGAAACGCTACTACCCCTAAAACAAATACACCACACTCCTGGCCCGTAAGAGCATAAACTGTGTACGGCAAAATCACCATAAAAAAAGTTCCATCACCCATTTGAACTACGTGATGACTTGATCCCTCCTTAACCGAGGGTACGTAAGCAACTTGAAACTTCAAAACCTCAAGTACAGTCACATCATCAACAAAAACACAAACACTTTGAAGAATAAAGAGCAAATTCAAAATATGAATACTTTATTTCTTTAAAGGAATGATTTGGTTAGAAAGCCGTATTACAAAGGTGAGCATCACACCAACATCACCACCGAGGAAAGTTATGACTAAAAGGCACTACATAGCATAAACTCGCTGCAGTCTTTTGCACAACCCCACACGGTAAAAGTGACGCACTGCAATAAGCTCCAAGCAGTAGGACGACGGACAGTACAACAAGGACGGCGGATAGTGCGATGGTGTGCAGCGAAGGATCCTGTCAACAAACCCAAAAAAGTAGATGCTGCGGTCACTGTGCAAGCCCGCGTGCAGAAAAGAAGGCAGTACAACGAAGAATCCCGTCAACGAACCCAGAGAAGAGTGCAGTGTGGTGACTGTTGCAAACAATAATCCACATGGGAAGAAGAATGCAGTACGGTGACAATGCAAATAATGACCCGTGCCTGGAAAAGGAAACCAAAACGAGAGGTGATGGGATGGTGTATGGCACCATTTTGAAAAGAAAAAAAACAGGATTATGCATCAACACCATGCGGAAAGTAAAGAAAATAAGGGTTTCGAGATGGGCATCATTACTTGAAAGATAAGTGTCGTGTGGGTGTATGCACGTATATGAATATTATAAGGCTTAACACTTTGACTCCCACACGTTCGTCCGAGTGGAGAGGAAAAGCAATAAGCTCTGTTGTAAAAAAAAAAGAAAAAGGGAAATAACACATCTTAGTGAGATATGTGTTTTAGCACAATAACTAAATGAAATAACGTCCGTTTATTGATATCTCCAATAAATTAAAAATTAAAAAATAATAATAAAAATAAAAAAATAAAAAAAACAAAACAAAAAAATAAAAAATGGAAAGGAAAAGAAAAGAAGGGGAGCCTTCACAAATGTCACTTATGTGAAGCCTCAATACTTGAAGCCTCAGTACTCGGCGGAACCCTAGTAGAGGGAGGCACTGAAGATGGATTATTTGGGGCCTTAATACTTGGTCGAATTCCAGATGACGAAGGCAAAAAGTGCCTCTGGAATACATCCACAAACTTTTGACGGCCACTTTGAATTCGACCTTCGGAGTCCAGCAGCTGATCAAGCTTCCGCTTCATGCCCGTCGAATAATTATTCACAAGCACATGCAACTCTTTATTCTCACGCTTGAGCTGCCTGATCTCTTAACTAAGAGTTGCCACCTCGACCATCAATGATTCAACTTGGCAAGCTCGAGCAAGTAAGCGTTGGCCCATGTTGGACACAGAGCTTGCACACTGAATACTGAAAGCCAGGGAGTCTTGGACAACCAACTCATCAGACCGTCTTGAAAGCAGTCTATTATCTCTAGGAGTAAGGAGGTTCCTAGCTACTCCCGTAGCCGTTGTTGCATCCCTCATCACGGAGTCCTCAACCGTAAGAGGGCCATTAGAAGATGGGCACCATATATCACCCTGACGCAGCGCACCTATATCATTCCCAAGACTCAAATCTAAGCAAATGTTAGATGGGCAAGCAATTGTCAGAAATGATAAAGGAGAAAGGCTAGATGGGGTAAGATCTCAGAAATATAACAAAGATAATTTTCACAGGCGGGAAATCTTCAAAGTGTGCGTCTTGAATACAATCAATACCTCTATAAAAGGAGAAGTGACACAGCCACCAGTTCAAAAGTCAAAGACACACCACTCCCAAATTTCAAAAGCCGGATTTTCCTGCCTAAAATTCGTCAACTCTTTTAAGACGCAATCTCAAATTTTTCAGATATCACGTGCAACTTTGTCAGAAAAAAATCTCTGACAAAGTTGAAAAACGCATGAAGTCCAATATTTCAACCATTACACTTCTGCTGACAGGCGTGGGCGACAAGTCCACATCCGTGCATTACCTGCTATTACACCTTTTCCTATATAGGTCACCTCCATTCTCTATGGCAAGGCACACGTCCAAAATGCCTACTCTTCTTCCTTGCCAAAAATGCTTCTGCAACCAAACCCCTCAAACACACTCAGTCATTTTCCTCTCTGAGAACACCCCTCCAATCAAGTCACTCAAAAACTCCGAGGACACCCCTTCAATCAAGTCACTAAAAAAAGATCAACTCATTCGCTCAGCCGGAAACCCCTTTCGATCAAAGAGTTTATACCAACATCAAGATCTTATACCTTCTCATTCAAGAGCAAAAATATTTCATTTCATCAGGGTTGAGAGCAAGAGTATGTCATATCATGCCATCGCTCTGTTCTTTCCCTCGCCCTTGCTCTTGCCTCCAAGACAAGGAGAAAGAAAGCAATTAGTTGGAACCTGAAATCAAACTTCCGATCCAGAACGGACTGCCTGGAACCCCTTCCCTGATTGCTTACCTAGCGTCGCCCTTAAGTACTCATCTTCAACTGCTGATGTACTTCCCAAGAAGATACCACACCTGCCTGAAGAACCGATGAAGCAGGTGAAATTGATACATCGAAGCATGTGGAGAGAAGCGCAACCAATATATATGCTGGTTCATCCGCTACTTCACCAAAAACAAACGTATCTCATATCATCGGGGTCGAAAACAAAGGTATCTCATATGATGCTTTTCCCCTGTCCTTTCCTTTGTCCTTGCTCTTACTTGCAAGACAAGGATAAAGAAAAGCAATATGTTGGAACTTCCACTCAAACTTCGGCATGATGAGCCGCTAAGAAGTGATGTTCCGAATGACTATTCAAATGCAAGGTTTGCATTCAACTCCTGCATCAGAGGGCAAATATTGCAAGAGAAGATGTTAAACCTGCATGAGACAAAACTAGAGAAGACGCCACTTCCGTTTGAAAAAATAAAACAAACAAGGCAAGTAAAGATGATACATCAAGCCTATGGGAAGTTACTTCTTCAAAAGTAAAAGTATCTCATATATCATCAGGGTCTAAAGCAAGCAGCTGGAACTTGGAAGGAGAGCAATCGGTCTACACTTGGAAAGATTGAACAGAGAAACAGACCATCAACACCGCCTCATGCCTCCCTGCCACACAAAAAAAACAAGCAGAGAAGAATGCATTATGCTGAGTTGTGACAGATCACTACAACATAATGCCCTTCCTTACAGAACCGCATAATCTAGACAGAGGAGTCTAAGTCAGATCCAAGCTCAGTGTCATTGCTCTAATCAAAGAGCTCAAGAAGCTTTAACAGCCTCTCGTTGACACCATCACCAAAGAGCAAAGCCTCACCGTACGACCGCATGTGCTGATTCATCCCCAACTAAGCCGAGGATCACTTGCCATGTGAACCGCTCATGGTCCAATTTCCTTTAAGATCAAGCCCTGATGGCCCTTGAAGAAATCACAAGCCCGATTCAAGATCAAGTGTCCAACACCCTTGAATCAAATCCAGTTCAAGATTAAGTCTGTGCAAAATCAAAACATTGGAAGAAACCAAAAAATCTTCCAGCCAAATTCAAGATCAAGCCCTGACGGCCCTTGAAGAAATTTTTGACCCAATTTAAGATCAAGCCTTAACGACCCTTGGATCGACGTCTACATTAAGGGACTTCAAAACGCATCTTCTACACGTGACAAGCACATGTATACGACGCGCCTCGAAATGGGGGCATTTGTAGACATTGAAATTTCAATGAAATAAATATTGACAATTGCATTAAAATTACAACATCCACCCATTTCACCTATATCATCCACTTAATTCACCTACAACCTCCATCAATTCACCTACATCATACACTCACTTCACCTACAACCTCCATTCAATTCACCTACATCATACACTCACTTCACCTGCAACCTCCACTCATTTTTACCGACATCATCCACTTAATTCACCTACACCCTCAACTCATTTTTACCTACCACTTCCACTTACTTCACCAAGAAAATGGGGTGGTGATTCATTCTCAAAGCCTATAAATAGGCTTCTCCATCAAGGCCAAAGACACCAATTCATAACCAATTCACATCACACCAAAACCTTGAAGCTTTGAAACTCTAAAGCTCCCAAGCAAATCCCGTAAGATCAAGAAAGCTCTATTCGTTCTTCATCAAATCCTCTTTCAAGATCAAGCCCCGACAGCCCTTGAAGCTCCATTCATTCAACTTCAAGATCAAGCCCCGATGGCTCTTGAAGATTAGTTCACCCGCCTTCAAGATCAAGCCCTGACGGCCCTTGAAGCTCCATTCATCCACCTTCAGGATCAAGCTATAACGGCCCCTGAAGATCCGCTCATCCACTTTCAAGGATCAAGCCCAAAAACCCATTGAAGTTCATCTACCGTTCATCGTTCTTCGTTCGTCGTTCATCCATCTTCAAGAACAAGCCCAAAAGCCCTTGAAGATCCGTTCGTCGTTCAACGTTCATCCAACTTCAGGATCAAGCTCCGACGGCCCCTGAAGATCCGTCCATCCATCAACTTCAAGATCAAGCCGTCAACGGCCCTTGAAGAAACGTCGCCCAACTTCAGAATCAAGCCCCAACGACCCCTGAAGAAATTTTCATCCGCCAAACTTCAAGATCAAGCCCAATGACCCTTGAAACAACTCCCCTTGTTCATCCAAGATCAAGCCTCGACGGCCCTTGGATTAAGCCCACAAATCAAAATCTTACGGAGATTGAATTAGAGGATTAAATAGAGATTGTAACCCAAAATCAAAATCATTAATACAAAATATTATTTTGTACGCGTGTTCTTGTCTCGTTTGTTTCAAGAAAGTTTCGTGTTTACAAGGTGTTCGACAGGCTTGGCCCCCAACCACGAGCCGATGGATCATCTTCGGCCAGGCGACGACTTGATTTTGAGCCCCTATTTTATAATGAGGATTTCCATGTATGAAACTCTAGTAGTTTCAGCTCGTTGGCGAACCAAAACACATTCAAGCCGCCGAAACCACGTGACCAACGATGGTCTCCAACCGGCTTGTATACTGCACTGTCAAAGTTCAAAAGCATCGTCGCCAGTGGATAAATTTCGTGGCTCGACAACAGGTGGCCCAAGCTTCTTCAGCTCCCAAGTGGCAGCAAAAAGAAACAGTGGAGAGTGGAGATGATCGACAGCCCCCAGCAATCATGATTGAATTACTTCAAGGAAAGAAGGCGACTGATCATGATATCGAAACTGCCTTTGAAGAATTTGAGAAACGGATCAAACTCCTTCTTCGGCCTGGGGAAATGAAAGCTCGTTTTGAGAAATTTAGAAAGGAATCGGAAAGTAAACTCCCTCAATTGCCATCACTAGAACCATTAATCAAGATACGACGGAATCTCCACCCTCATTTCCTCGGCAAAGCCCTAGAATACATGCGGGAATTTCATAAGACACATTCGGCCAATGATTTATACGGCCTACAAAAAGAGTGTCAAGAGGCCATCAACTTGGCTTGAACTTCCTTAGATACCGAGCAAATTATCCAGAAGACCACAAATCTGGCAATGAAGGCCATATTCCAGCACATATGCGAAGCTTAGGTACTCGGCTTTGAGGTCGATCCATTCACTAATATAGACTCTGCCGAGCTTCCCTTCTCCCTGGAAGACCTTCAATATTTGAGGTACCATTTCAAAGTCTTCTCGGTAGTGGCTCTCTTCGGCCTTACGACCGATGAGAAAGAACGTGTGGTGCGACTACATGCATACCTTGATACAAGAAACGCTTGAATCGCTTATCAAGAGCAAGCCCGCAAAGCGGCACAAGTCCCAGCAACATGTGACCTCGAGGGTGACACCCGCGATGACTCGGCACAAAAGGATGATCCGTAATTCATCATTAATACGGCATATGTTCAAGCCGAGGATGCTCAAGAACAAGATGCTTCGGTTGATAACTCAGGAAAAGACGATCATGACCTTATGGGCCTTTCTGTCCTTGGCAATATGGAAATCAGTGTGGCTCACATTTTACCTGTCGAATTTCAGACGATTACTTCTCAACCAACGTCTTTAGATGGCGATGTAGTTGCCGATGAGGCAACACAAGTTGACTTTGTCACTACCGAAGAAGATGGATCGGAAAGTAAGCAAGACAGGCTTACAGCAGCTCTCGCCGAGTTGTTTCCTCAATCTCCCACCACCAATCTACAGTATCTGAAGCCATTGTATGTTATGGCTCATATCGAAGGATGTCCAATCTCCAAGGTATTCGTCAATTGTGGGGCAACCGTCAATGTTATGCCCGTTTCCATCATGTAAGCCCTACGACGAGCTCATCCCATCCGGAATAACCATGAGTAGCTTCATGGGTGACAAATCCCAAACAAAAGAAGTGTTTCATCTTGAGGTAACCGTCGCCGGGCGTAACCACATGACCGCATTCTTCATAGTGGACTAAAAAACCAAGTACAACGCACTGCTCAGCCACGAATGGACTCATCAGATCAGCTGCATTCCGTCGTCATTATACCAAGTCCTTATTTTCTGGGACAGAAAATCAGTTGCAATCTATCCGGCCGACAACCAGCCGTTTGAGGCTAACATGATTCAGGTCTGTTACTATGATGATCATGTCGGCTACATCACCCTTCAAGGCTTCAATGAGGAAGGACGGCTGACTTGGATTTCAGTGCAGAAGGCCATCGAGGTTGCTGCCGAGACTGTATATCAGGATTCGGCGACACTTGGATTGGCCAACCTACTTACCGATTCCGATGATTGACGCCAGCCAAGAAAGGTGTCTGGCCGCGGTTTCATCAATCATGGAACGACTACTGGCCCATTGGTATGCTGTTTCCAAGCAACCAAATTTGGGAGTCAACCTGATTGAGTTTCTGGCCGAAGGAGACAACGGCCCAGCCTTATTGTTGGATAAAGTTCGGGTTGCACTTGCCGAACTCGAAGATAATCGGCCCCAGGTCAAGGACCTTTTGGAAGAAATAAATGTTGGGACGGACGAAGACCCACGACCTTTATTTATTAGTGCTTTGTTACCCCAACTTATGAAAAATGAGCTTTGTAATTTACTCAAGGATTATAAAGATTGTTTTGCTTGGAGTTACCATGAGATGCCTGGTTTAGATCGAAATGCTCGTTGAACATGAGTTGCGCATTAAGCCTAGATGCAAACCGTTTTGTCAACCACCTTGACAATTCTCAACCGAAGTGCAACTCGGCATAAAAGACGAACTTGTTTGGCTTTTAAATGCCGGTTTCATTCGGATAGCTTGATACGTCAAATGGTTGGCAATATCGGCCCAGTTCTGAAGAAAAATGATTCCTTGCAAATTTGTGTCGATTTTTGAAATCTAAATCTGGCGACTCCCAAAGATGAATATACGATGCCAATTTTGGATCTATTAATTGATGCAGTAGCAAGCCACGAAGTCTTATCCTTTATGGACGGACATGCTGGTTATAACCAGATTTTCATCGGTGAAGTCGATGTTCACAAAGCTGCTTTTCGATGCCCGGGGGCACTCGGCACATACGAGTGGGTCATTATGCCATTCGGCCTAAAGAATGCCAGCGCCACGTACAAACGAGCGATGAACACTATTTTCCACGACCTAATTGGGACTACAGTCGAAGTATACATTGATGATACTGTAGTAAAGTCAAAACAATGACATACACACTTGGAATACCTTCACCAAGCTTTCTTATGCATGCACAGGCATAACCTCAAAATGAACCCTGCCAAGTGTGCTTTCGGCATGTCAGCCGGCAATTTCTTCGGGTTCTTGGTACATCACCGGGGCATTGAAGTCGACGAGAACAAGGCTCAAGCAATCATTAATGCGCCATCCTTGACGATAAAGAAGCAGTTATAATCGTTGCTCGGTAGGATCAACTTCCTTCGCTGATTCATTGCAAATTCGACAGGAAAGATGCGAGCCTTTTCCACACTTCTCAAACTCACGGACTTTGACAAGTTTAAGTGGTGCACTGAGCATCATGAGGCCTTCACACAGATCAAGGTGGCTTTTTCAACCTCATCTGTCTTTGTCCCGCCTCGACGAGGTAGACTTCTTAAGTTGTATATCTCTGCGGCCGAAGAGTCCATCGGTTGTCTTTTAGCACAAGCAGGCTATTTTTTACCTTAGCCGCAACCTCAATGCTCCTGAGATCAATTATTCGGCCATTGAAAAACTCTGCTTAGCTTTTTTTTCGCTGCGTCTAAACTCAGGCATTATATGCTCATATCCGTCACTCAAGTCATCGTCTAAACCGACGTCATTCGTTATATGCTCACTCGACCGATTGTCAAAGGCTGAATTGGGAAGTGGACAATGGCATTGTCTGAATTCAGTTTGCAATACGTACCCTAGAAGGCTGTCAAGGGCCAGGCATTGGCCGATTTCTTGGCTCAACACCCGTCTCCATACGACTTTGGGGGCAATGATGTCGAAATCGGCATGGTGGAAACCCGAGATAATTATTAGACAATGTACTTTGATGGTTAGAGCACTTCTGTTTCGACTGGGGTTGGAATAGTCATTCAGTCTCCCGAGCACCGTCTTTGGTATTTCTCTCTAAATTTAGACTTTGACTGTTCGAACAACCAGGCCGAGTATGAGGCCTTTATCATTGGCCTCAATATCCTTCACGACTTACGGGCACCTTGCGTCCTTGTCCTCGCTGACTGCGAACTTGTGATTAACCAACTCATGGCACTTTTTGTTGCATGAGTTACACTCTGGCTTCATATCACATAGTCGCCAGCTATTTGGCCGAGTCCTTTGATGGCATTACGTTCACTCATGTTTCTCGAGGCCACAATATTGATGCAGACGAGTTGGCCCAAATAGCCTTCGGCGTGCAACTCATGGGGGGCAAGATAGGCCGGGCAATACCTGTAATACGACAATCATACCCGGCCCTGGTTAATCAACAAGTTCTCGAACAGGATCGTGTGATTTGAACGCGAGTCATGTCCTTACCTTCATTTTTAGAGCAGAAAGATCTTGTCGAAATTTGCGTGGTCGAGGCATTGCCAGATGATTGGAGAAGGACAATCATGTGATACCTCGACAACCCTAATGGAAAACACAACCGTAAGACAAAGGTGCTCGCCATAAATCACATGTTGTACAGAAAAGGTGAAGACGGCTTGTTGTTGCTATGCCTCGGCCTTAAAGAGGCTGCCTAGGCAATTGCCGAGGTTCATGAAGGAATATGCAAAGCTCATCAATCTAGTCGAAAGATGCGATGGTTGCTCCGCCGACACGGTTATTTCTGGCTAAGCATTCTAAAGGATATTATCGAGTTTGTGCAGGGATATGTGCGTGCCAAATTCATGGCCCTGTACAGAGTGTCCCGGTCGAATCGTTGCATTCAGTCACCAAACCACGGCTGTTTAGAAGATGGACCATGGACATAATCGGCAAAATGACACCCTCATCCGAATCAGCGAAGTATACATGGATACTAGTTGCGACAGATTACTTCACCAAATGGGTCGAAGCAAAATCGTATGCCGAATTAACATCTAAAGAAGTTTGTGACTTCGTTGAGGAAAACATTGTAACCAGATTCGGTGTGCTAGAGACAATTATAATGGATAATGGTACGGTCTTCACATCTGACAGGTTTAAGGAATATATGGCAAACCTTAAAATTTGACTTGAGAAGTCTGTGCCATATTACCCACAAGTGAATGGGCAAGCCGAAGCAAGCAATAAGGTTCTGATCAGCATCCTTGATAAGATGGTAAGAGAGAGGCTTGGTATGTGGCATTTTAAATTAAATGAAGGATTATGGGCTTATCGTACCTCGCCCTGTTTAGCCACCAGAACTACTCCATATGCATTAACTTATAGACATGATGCAATGCTGCCGGTCGAACTAAGTATAAACTCGTTAAGGATGATTGAGCAAGGTAGTTTGTTTAGCGACGAGTATAGTCAGGCTGTGAAGCAAGAGTTAGAAGACTTAGAAGAAGCCTGGCTTGATGCTTATAACTCGTTAATCGCACAAAAGACAATTGTCGAGCGAGCGTACAATCAGCAAGTTAAACAGAAGACATTCGGGGAAGGCAATTAGTTTGGCAAACGGTGCTACCAGTTGGAATTAAGGACCCCAGATTCAGCAAATGGTCGCTGAATTGGGAAGGGCCGTTTGTTATCCATAAAGTTCTCGGCAAGAGGGCATACCATCTCAAGGATAGGACTGGTTTAATTCATAAATTACCAATCAATGATTTTTTTTTTTTAAAATACTATTCGACGACGTGGGAGATGCGACCTATGGAACAGGTCGAATGGTGAGGACTGGTCCATTAGTGCAGATTTTGGTTCCTGGACCGGTCGGGGCTGACCGCTTCGCTGTTGAAGCCTACACGACAGGAGTAAGGGGGGTTGCTTCTGTCGTGTGGCTGGAGATGACATGAATCTCCCATTCCCCTTTCTTCACCCATTGCTTGACGCGCTTTTAGGGGAGGGGAGATTCACAAGCCGCCTCGACCTCCTGGCGTGGTCGCTTCTTCTGTAAGGCCGCCACAACGACTACATCCCTTTTAGAAGGAAGGACGGGTTTCTTCTTGGCCGTAGCCGCAATAGTCACATCTGTCAACTTTGGCACACGACCGCCTGGATAAATGAAAGCAAGTTAGACGGAGCTAAGTTTAAGTGTTTAAAGGAGAGGTTCTGAAAGATATAGCTTCGATCGTTTCTTTGATGTGGAGGGTAGAAGCCCTCATAGGTTTGTCACCAAAGATCTTGCTGACAATGTCTTCGACCGACACACTGAAGAAATCCTTGGTGAATCCCTCCCACTAATCACCAAAAGTGTTGGTGCAGAGGGTTTCAAGGACGGTTGGTCAAAAGTGGAACTCCTTGCACTGCTTTTGAAAGTTCTTCCCAGCATCTTTGCACTCATTCTCAAGAGAGCCGAAAAGGCGTTCTCAGCTTAGGAGGGAGCGAGAGGAAAGAAGAGGCATCGGAGAACCTTGGACGTAGCCAAGCTACCGGGCAATGAAGTGAGGGTGGTAGACTTCCCAGGTCGCTCGGCGAGCATCACAGCTAAGGGGAAGGTCGTGAGAAAGCACGAACGACCTCCAGGCCTGGCAAAGGGCGGCATCATCATCCTCACTCCATGATGATGTTGGCAGCTAGATCGATTTGGGGTACTCTTGACGACAACAGATCAGCAATTCGTCATTAGAGAGGGTGTTGAGACCGAAGAAGTATTTGAAAACTTCTTCGCCCACTAAGGAAGCGCTAGTCGAGAAGCCAGCTGAAGGCCTAGAGCTTCAGAATGAGGGAAGTAGGCATTCTCTAGTCGTAGGGTGGCGAAGTAAACCTGCAGCCAGAGCTAGAGCACCTAGATGGGTCTGCTCTGGTGTGGGTCGATCTTGTGAAGGGTCGCCTCGACCATGCAGCGAAACAAGTTGGCAAGAATAGTCGGGCCGAGTGCCAGGATGCGACCGCTGGCTAGGGCCTCGGCCACTGGCATGTTCTCGACCAAGCATTTGTTTCATTTGGTACAACAAATGAATTTGTTATACCAATAGAAGAGGAAAACCTCGTGTTCTCCCCTCCGAGGGTTTTCCTCCCCTCGACCAGCAAATTCAAATGGATGAAAGTCTGATGGCATCGTAGATGCCAAGAGTCTTCCATTGCTCACTGAAGAACTTCTCCATTCGGGCAACCCAGGCTGCCCAGGTTGCGGTGGTGGAGGGCCAGGAGCCTTAGGGTTTGGCCGAATCCCACTATGACCATTCAAACCCTTGCAACAAGGGTGATAGGCAGTGGTCCTTGTAGAGGTTGATCATGGATGAAGGAACCACATCCCTGAAGAGTGATCCTAGAATCTGATGGGTGACACTCATGTCGCTATCGAAGCGCATAGTCTTGATGGAGAATCGGTCGATGATGTTCTTGCACTTGTTGCATTCTTCATAAATCTGGGAGATGAAAGGGGCCATTGGAGAAATTTTGGAAGTTTCTTGGGGAAAATTTAGAGGATTTTTAGATGGAAACTAGAAGGATTTCTGGCAGAAAGCTTGAAGGGGTTTTGGGTTTTTGAAGAGCAAGCTGGAAGGAAATTCAGAAGTTTTGAAAGCGTAAGAGTGCGATTAAAAGAGCACTGGGTATTTATAGATGTCTTGGTAGGAAGATCAAACGTTTGATTTTCAAAATTTGAGATAAGAACAACCGGGAAAAGTGCCAATCATTATGAATATTTGAGGGAATCTAGGTGAAAAGACCGAACGTCTCGCAAATTGAAAACGCACGATTATGGGTGGTGGCGAACAATAATGGAGAAACGTTTCGAAGGCTGCGTGTTTCGAGAAACATCATTAGGGTGGTTGAGAACGCTAGGGTATTGCCACGTGGCAAGGAGTTAGTGAGAATAAAGACAGGCGATCATGCTTCATAAATACGCATGATTAAGTGTTTCGAGGTGAGTAAAATGGTTTCGCTTCTTCAAGGCTGAGGCTCGACCAATACTTGGAAGTTGACGACCTCAGAAGCAAGGGGGCAATGTTTGGGCCCAAAATGATGGTTTGGGCCGAGCGAGAAGTGTTTGTCGGCCCAGAGGCTTAGTTTAAAAGCTAGTGTGGAGGTGTTGGAAATGTGCCCTAAAACAATCATATGATGATACTTTACGGACATTTCACATGTTAAACTAATCTAGTTTAATATCAAGGGCAAAGATTATTGTTTGAGCGGTCTCATATAAATGTTATATGCTTAAACGATAAAGTCCAAGGAATATGTGATTGGGAGAATGCAATCTAAAAGAAGTTAGATTCATGAGACCATTCTTTCGTAGACACATCCTAAACGTTCCTGATCATAGGATTGCCAATTGGGCATTGACAGTCCGTTAAGATCAGTACGTGCTATGTCTTCTCTCAGGGAGAGTGACTAGTCTCGAGTCATTGGTGTGAGTGACACCAAGACAGGTACGTAGGTGCTCAATAGAGAATGAGTTCACTGAACACGATCAACGACGAGTTCTCATATTCATGTCACGTGAGAACTCATGGTTAGGATAATGCAAATTAGTCCTTTGACCTGAGGCATCATAGTTGTCTTGTGGTTAGGTCCTTGATCTTTGATCGTGTCAAATGGCATTCCTTTGGAGTGTCCACGGCATGGTTGGGGTCAAGCTATCTAGTCATGGAGACAAGTGAATGCGCAACAAGGGATCTCTAACCTTCAAACCGTTGAGGGAGAATACTCTATGATATGATTTAGAATCTCTGGCCAGAGTATGAATGAGATGTTGGAATGTGTTCCAGATCACATTCAATGGAATCATATAAGCACGAGATTCACATTGGATAGTAGACATGAATAAACTATCAAACCAAACAATGTGGTCAAGAGTATTGTATTAGAGACGGACCGTATTGCATTTGTAATCCTAAACTGAATAGGTTCTCCACCTCTTCTGATTAGCTTGGGTAACCATGATATGCTGCTAGGTGTCACTCATGGTTTGTGGAAGCCCTAAACGTGTGTAAACACTAAAGGGAGAATTGAAAGAAGTTTCAATTCACAATCGATTTAAAAGAGTTTGAATCGCCCACTGCCTCGCTAAAAGGAACCTAATGGATCGTACACTGTGTAAGGTAAAGATTGAAGATTCAACGGAGATGAGTAAGAATAATTAAATGGTTTAATTATTTATGGCAAGGATTAATTAATATGTTAATTAATCAAACGAATGAGTTCGTTAAAGACCTCGGGATAGTTTTGGACCGTAAGGCCCAATGGGCTTCGAACGTCAAGTCCATTAAGTTAAGTTGTATGACAACTTAATGAATAATGATTCACAAAGGCCAAATTGCCCAATAAAATCCCTAAGGCCGGCCATATTGTGAAGGGTAGCAAACTTGGACTTATTTACAAGTTTGCCACTCAAATGAATTAAGGTATAAATATGACTTTATAGCCAAAATTCATAAAGTGTTGTTTTTGGGAAATTGGAGAGAAGAAAAGCTCTCCCTTCTCTCTAGAAATGGCCGGCCACCCTTGGAGGGTTTAGCTAGCACTCTAGCTCCTCCAAGGTCACTCATTTCTTCTTAATCAAAACCTTGGTGTAGAAACTTAGAGGTTCTCAATTTTGAGAACTTAGAGAACCTATCCTTTCTATATAAATCCATAGTTTTAAGATGCAAGGAATGAAGGCCCTCTCTTTGGGTGATTAGCCTTTGCTTATGCAAAGAGGAATCTACAAAGGTATAAATCTCAACTCACTTTGTTTTGAGTTGTTTAAAGGTTCACCAATCTACTAGGCTTTGAACATTCATGGGTAATGTTTTGTTTTTAAGTATATGCAAGCATGATTCCGCCTTTAATTTGTTAATTGCATGCTAATGATATTGCTTAAATGAACATGTTTCTCTAAAATAATCCTTCAAGAGGATCTGGTTTGTGGGCCCAACTAGTTGGAGTCGTTCAGATAGAGATAAATGGGGTGAAGTCTTATTGTTAAATGGATAAGGAAATAAGGTCCTAGTGTAGTAAGGAGTCTCGGCGTGCTGAGATACGGATATGGCCTGACAAAGGGGTCAGGTTCAAAGTCCTAACGGAAGAAGGAATGGAAGAGATAGAGTTAGATCGGGGTAAAGAGTCCTAGTCCGAGTAAAGTTGTTATCTGATCGGAGGAGGTTCAGCTACTATAAATACATGTGCAATGGCAACGAGAAAAAGACCTCAAACTTAACACACAAATCTGCTCTGCGCAAACCCTCGCTCTACCCGAAACCTCTCAAAACCCTTGAGATTTTTGTTTTCTTTTTCCGCCTTTGCATCTTCAGTTTGGATAAACAGCACTGCGAAGACAACCGGTGACATCTTCAATTTGGATAAACAACATTGTTGCCGTAGAATTAGCCGACCTCGGAGCACCTTCAGTTTGGATAAATAGCACCGCATCGAGGCCGACTGGTTATCTATCCAAAGTCTCGATCGACAAAGATTCTCGGATCCCTATCAACAGAGGTCATCTCATCAACCCTCTCGGCGAAGTGAGGTGTTACTGATTATTAGGCTCGGCGCATCAAACACCGAGTTGTTTTATAATCGCATACTCACAAGTGGGGTTTAGAGTTCGGCATTCGGACGGCCGAACCACATTCACCATAAAAACTTTCATCCGCTTTGAGTACCTGTGCCCTTATACTTTGGTATCAATTCGGCATGAGTTTACTCTGACGAATGTTGTCACCGTGACTGAAGCCAGCGATGACGACTTGTGAACTTTATAATTACTAGCCTTGTCTTCAGGCTTGAGAATCCAGAGGCCGAGACATGTTCCGTCCTCGGTCATAATCACAGGACATAGAAGTTAGCCGCGTGCATCAACGCAACACATTAGCATATTTTTTACTCTCGGGCCGAGCTCGGCTGGTGAGTTGGCACGCCCCGCACACATTTGAAGGACGTAGTTAGCTTAGTAATTCCTCGGCCTGCGCGCTGTATAGGCTAGTAGTTTTTAGAGTCAACACAAATAAAGAAGAATATCACTTAACCATTGAGACTAATCTATAATCATGTGTAAAACAATTTTGTATTGCATTTAATATGATATATTTGTATTAGATTCTCTTGTGGGCATCTCTTGCGATGCTTCACATGGACGCCAAGGATGAGATTCTTTTCTTCGACCAAATCCCATTCTTTTCTCTCGTTCTAAAACAAAAACAAGTATTAATTAAATATGTACACACGATTCAAGTTAACAATAAAAGATTGAAATTAGAGTGCTTTGTCCCTTACATTGCACATGGTTTGACCGCCGGTGCTGTTAGAGGAAGGGCGATTCCTCTCGACTTCCTCCCGACACCGAACTAGGGAGACGACGCCAACCCGATGGAGCCATGTGCAGTTTAATTGGATGTATCCCAATCCCATCCGAGCCACCAACCAAACGTGCCCATAAAGTCTGGGACCCAACCCAAGCATTGTTCTAGAAATAAAGACATCTACTCTAGCTACTAGAAACGCTCCCCTGTCCAATCCACCTAATCTTTACTAATTACTATGCTTTATTATTTGGGACCCATTTCAAGCCCATACCTAGCGAAAGGGTCTCCCATTAATTCCTTTAAATGTTCTTTGTACAATTTTCTAGTTATAAAAATTCTTGCCTAATGTGGCCTAGGTCCCATCCAGTGCGGTATAGGTCTTATCTACGTGTTAAGTGGCTGATTACTGCTCCGATTAATTTCTAAGTGTTTGAAAATTATGAAAGGACGCCTAGAGCGCCTAGGCACCCACTTAGCCCACCTATACCCCATAGGCACCTGCCTAGGTCGCCAGGACAGAAAATAGATAATTTTCATTTTGCATTTTATTTTTTTAAAATAAATTGTAAAAGACATGTTGAATACTTAGATGAACACACTTTATATGCTTGTTCCTCATGTTTTCATTATGTTCTAATACTTTATAATCTATATGTCATTTTATTTTACAATTTATGTACCCTAATAAAATTATGTATTTTTTTAAAATACAAGCAGACACTTATTTATACGACATATAATAAATTTACCTAAATCCGCCTAGAGCCCTGCCTAGCCACCTAAGCACTAGGCTCTAGTCCTCTGCCTAAATGCTAGGCCCTAGCCCCAGCGTCTTTTAGAACTTTGTTTTTAGCCTCTTTTCTTTCAAACTTTCCCGCTTATCTTACTATAGATAAGTGTAGAATATCGCATTTACTAAAAAAACAATTTAGTAAGGTGTTTGATAAAAAAGGGTACGTGAAGTAGAATGAGGTGGTAATGACAAGAGAATGTTGCGGTAATAGCTCCGCTGTTTACCAATTTATCATTATTTTTATGGATGATTTCATATAAAATTATTAACAAGTTACAACTTAACAATACATTTTTCTTCTAAAAAAACAATACATTAACAATATTTATGTTAATTATAAATAGGTCAATCACGTATTGTGATACTTAAATACATTTAAAATAATTAAAATTAACAATATTTGCCACTACATCTGACATTCACTTTAACTAACACCCCTTTTTACATATTTTCTTTTTTTATATATTTTGGAATATTTCAATAACAGTGTAACGCAGTGTTTGTTCCTGATTCTATTTTTTACATTTAGATTCAGACGTTGTCCATTTTTTACATTTAGATTCAGACGTTGTCTGTTTTGCCGTCACTTACATGCTTCCTAAGTGTCCCTTTTTACTTTTAGATTCAAACACTGCAATGCAGTGTCTATTTCCTAGTTATGTTTTTTACTTTTATATTCAAATGCTACGTTGCAGTGTCCATTTCTTGGTTTCGTTTTTTCCATCATTCACATGCCTCATGGTGTCTATTTTTATATTTGGATTCAGACATTGAAATATTGTGTCTATATCCTGGTTCCAAGGGTGAAGCTACATAAGGGCAAGGAGGGGCGACCGCCCCTCCTCTCGTCGGAAATCAAGGCCTTGAGTGGTGGTTCTGCCCTTCTAGTCCTATCGGAAGTGAAGAAATTCGATCTGTGTTGTTCTGGATTTCCGGCTGTTGCGCAGCTCTACGTGCAAGAGTTCTAATTTTTTTTCAAAAAAGCCAGGCCAAAACGACACCGTTTTAGTCCTAGTTAAAAAACGTAATTCCCTTTAGTGGGACGGCATCATTCCACCTTATGAGAAAAATAACCATAACAATCGGAAGATGAATTAGTCACAACTCACCAGGTTGGGGAATATGAGGGAGGGGCTGAGATGAATCCTTGGGAATGAATCTGATGAACAACTGAGTTGGAGACAGTGATAGAGAGAGGGAGGGATTGATGAGAGTCTTAGAGAGTTTGGTTTCCTTGTCTTCCTCCAATTTTACATGCTCGGGTTTCAGATGCTATTTCTCCTACTTCTTTCTTGAGTTGTTCTTCTTCTTGCTCTCTAATCAAATCGAGCTCTTGGGATTGAAATTCTGGAACCAAGGGTTCAAAATGAGTTTGCTTCATTGCTTGGCCCGTCCTGATTCATAACTACCACGCACACGTGGCAGCTTGGCCTTCACCCATGTATATGATACTTGGCCTTTATCCGCAGTACTATTAACATGCATTGAAACACATCTATTTGCACTTTCTTGAATGATATTTTTTTTTGCTCCAAATAAATAAGAGAATTACTTGATTTTTCTTTGGGAATACTTACTAATAATATCGTGAAAATTTATAATCAAAATCGTTCAAACGTCTTATTCTTCTTTTGAAGATCATTTTTTTTTTTAGAAAAAAATCTTTTGAATTGAAACTTATTTAGTCATTCAAATTGTATCAAATAAATCAACGGTGTTTTTGTTTTTATTGATAATGACACCTATTATACGAGATACGACGTATTCAAAATATGAAACTTGTGCAGCAACAGTTATAACTTATTTGTATTGGTAAACTATGGACGATATTAATATCATTGACTAGTATTTAGTTGTCGGCATGTTTATTAACCTTGAAATCTTTTACATTCGCCCCTCCTCCTGAAAATTCCTGGCTTCGCCACTGCATGGTTCTGTTTGTTATTTTAGATTTAGATGTTTTGTTGTAGTGTCCATTTCCTAGTTCTGTTTTTCCATCACTCACACATCTTATATGATTCAAATTATAATTAGGGGTGGTTCGGTATGGAATTCCAAACTAAAAATGGAATCTTGAATCCCAAACCGAAAATTTTCAGGACTGAAATTTGAAGACCAATCCCAAACCAAAATTTCGATATTCCTAATTTTTGGGATTTTTAGTGTTTCGGGATGGTTTGGTATTTCCAAATTTTATTCATACCAAGTTAAATTAACATGCAACCAAAATAAAATAAGTAAAGTAACAAAACCCAAAAGCAAAAAACCAAGTTACAAACCTAATATGTTCGAAACTATCGAAACTAACAATACAATTTTTTGATTTCATATTGAAGAAATAGACACATTTGTGGGAGGTCCATTCTGGCAAATGTGGCGATAAATGGCTATGGTTACTACTTGTAGACCACACCAATTATATTGCTACTAGTAGTTAGCAACTGTTCAAATGTATAATACTTATTTTTGGTTCGGTATGGGATTATTGAAAATTTGAGTAAACAATACCGAATCCCGTACCGAAATTTTGAGTTCGGTTTGGTATTTCATCCCAAAAATTTAGGGAATTTTAGTTTGGGATCAAAAAAATTTTGGTTTGGTTTGAGATTTTTGGAAATTTTTTCCAACCCTAATCATAATGGCTTAAAAGCGTGCATCTGACACACTTTAGAATGATTAATGTAGTTATTAATGATTGAATTATTAATTAAGTATTGATTAATATATTTATTTTCTATCAGTGACATATTATTTAGTTTGCAAATTTGGTCTTCTTAGGATTACTCTCCTAAATATAACTTTTGTATTCATGAAATGGAAGAGGTGGAGCAGTGGCAACAGCGTAGTGCAGTTCTCAAACTCTTGCTTTTGTCCTCGGCATGGACCAAAATATTGAAATTATCGGCGAAATATCGCCGATAATTTCGTTATTTTGACCCCCCGATATTCTAAATGATATCCAAATGGTTTTTGGTAAAATATCGCGATATTGTCGATAATATCGCGATATTTCCGAAAATATCGCGATACCGGTAAAAAAGGAACCGGAGAAGAAGGCCGGAGCTTGTACAGCTCCGGCCGACCGTAAAAACACAACCCAAACGCTGATGTAGGCATAAAAAATGAAATTGAAGACGAGAGGAAGAGAGAGAAATTCGAAACCCACGACCTTCGTCTTCCTCCCGAGTCCAATTCGAAACCCCAAATCGAAACCCTAAGCCCCAAATCGAAACCCCAAATCCTAAGCCCCAAATCGAAACCCTAAGCCCCCCGTTTCTGGGTTTGCAGAGACAGTGAGTGTTGTTGAGGAGGATCGAGAGAGAGAGAAGAGGAGGATCGAGATTGAGACTTAGACGATCGAGGGATCGAGGGATCGAGGGATCGAGACTGAGGGATCGTGGGATCGAGAGAGAGAGAAGAGGAAGATGGAGGGATCGAGGGAGAGAGAGAGAAGAGGAGGATGAAGGGATCGACTGAGAAAGATGGAGGGATCGACTGAGAGAGAGAGAGAAGAGGACGGAAGGATCGAGAGAGATACTGAGGGAAGTGTGTATGCGTGCGATGTATGTGCGTGCGTGTGTTGTGTTGTGTGCGTGTGTGTCAGTGTGTGTGTGGTTGATGGATTTTTTGTTTTTTTTTTCTTTTTCAAAGACATTATTGGACAGCCTAGTGGTTGATGCATTATTCCACCGACAACTTTTACAATGCACTTGCTTTTTTACAAATAATTTACCTTTCAATCAGAACATTTGCTTTTTGACAGTGGTTTGACAGTAGATATGGACAAATTTTTTTATGGTTTCATAATAAAACCGTGTGCCACTATGTGATATTCCTTCACATTCAAAGTTGTGAAGTCTGTGATATTCTTTCACATTTTAAAAGTAATCATGTATCAGAGCCATTCAAAGCATTTTCGTTTCTTCTTCCCTTACTTGTAGAGTCATTCAGAGGTTACTTCCCTTACTTGTAAAGCCATTCAAAGGTGATATTCTTTCACATACTTGCATGTTAATTTTTTTAATTAATTAAGTAATGTTAAACTTCTTTCATTAATTACTACATATTTTATACACTCACAATGTTTGCCAGCTCACTATATAATCAACTTAAATAAGTTAAATCCATCATGCAATGCATTTCCTTCCAATTTTTTGTGATAAACTAATAGATAATTGACTAAATAAACATCCTGCAAAGTTTCAATAAAAATTTCCAACTTTTTCTTACAATTTCCGTGGTTTCCATTGGATTTTTATCGATATCGATATTATCCCGATATTTCCGTCGATATTTCTGTGTTTCCGGCCTATCGATATTTCCGATATTATCGATATTTTATACCTTGGTCCTCGGTAACAATGATGACAAAGCAGAGAGAAGACAGTGCCAAATCCGTACAGCCCAATGGTCCATTGCTGACCTTATACCTGGTTGTACATCCCTCGTCACGTCCGTGTGACTAAGAATCTCGGGTTTTGTCACAAGTCCACAACCACTGAGTGCATATACCACCCGGCACAAAGTACATGATAACAGAATCCGAGTTTCAAATCCTTGTTCTATTCCTGCCTCCACCATGAAGGGACACGAAACACAACACTGCCCTCACAATCGAGTATGTATGAAACATCCAGTCCTTGTAGAATCAGGTGATATATTTTGTCTCCGGGAAACTGCGGAGGCTGCTCACTTCCAGGGTTAGAACTCTCTTTGCCGTGGTAATCATCTGGACATTGATTCAATTCTTTTCCATTTTCCGACTTAATGAAGGAATTGTGAGGTCGAGAGTTCATTGAGACACAGCACCTGCTTTATCAAGTTCTGGAATCCATCTGGCCATCTGGTGAGGCATAGATAGAGTGAATTCTTTCCCTGCAACAAACCCGATGCCGATGGAATAAAAAATAAGCACAAGAATTGTTGCTTTCCTTTTTTCATGGGCCTTTTTTTAATCTCTTGACAAGTCCAGTTATACCTTTGGGCTTAAATTATTGTATTCGTACTTGTCATTCTTATGCCTGTGGGTGCCAGAAGAGTACAAAATATCTAACGTTGACATAGAAAGACGCCTCAGAAGTAGGCGTGTTGTTTCCCTTGAAATCACAATATACACTTGGTACACTGACAATTCGCAATCTGTAAATTTGCAATGATCGGTGGTGGGAAATATCTACAACTTATACAATCGGTTCGAGTATCAGTTAAACCGAACAAGAATCCGTACTGCAAACCAACTCTCAACTGACCTGGAGAGTTTGTATCAGCATATGCACTAATACTCTACACTGTATAAACATCTGATAACTACACACCACTCGACTTTCAACCTCTCAAGTTTAATAGCCAAAAATACTCGGTGAGTTTAATGGAAGATCTCTTATCTTGTCTGTCATGGAACTATAAAGACTTACAAATTCCTGAAAGACAATGGAAATGATACCGTTTGACATTAAGTACTCGCTGTCGACAAAACCAAACCAAGCATTTGAAAAAAAAATCCGAACAAAAACAAAATGGATGTAGCCAGTTAACCAAGGTGCAATTTGGTACGCAGACGGGAAGGAATGGGACGGAATAGAACCTTATGTTTGGTACGCATAGGACAGAACGGGATGATTGTTCCGTTCTGCGTTTGGTAAGCGCATGACGGCACGTAACCACATGATTAAATGATTAACTTGTCTATGTTCCGCCTGTTATTTGGTACTGAAGGATTATTTTGGAGAAACATGTTCATTTAAGCAATATCATTAGCATGCAATTAACAAATTAAAGGCGGAATCATGCTTGCATATACTTAAAAACAAAACATTAACCATGAATGTTCAAAGCCTAGTAGTTTGGTGAACCTTTAAACAACTCAAATCAAAGTGAGTTGAGATTTATACCTTTGTAGATTCCTCTTTGCTTAAGCAAAGGCTAATCACCCAAAGAGAGGGCCTTCATTCCTTGCATCTTAAATCTATGGATTTATATAGAAAGGATAGGTTCTCTAAGTTCTCAAAATTGAGAACCTCTAAGTTTCTACACCAAGGTTTTGATTAAGAGGAAATGAGTGACCTTGGAGGAGCTAGAGTGCTAGCTAAAACCCTCCAAGGGGGCCGGCCATTCTAGAGAGAAGGGAGAGCATTTCATCTCTCCAATTTCCCCAAAAACAACCCTAAATGAATTTTGGCTATAAAGTCAAATTTATACCTTAATTCATTTGAGTGGCAAACTTGTAAATAAGTCCAAGTTCACTACCCTTACATAGTGGCCGGCCTTAGGGATATTTTTGGAGTATTTTGGGCCTTTGTTAAATCATTATTTATTAAGTTGTCATACAACTTAAGTCAATGGACTTGACGTTCGAAGCCCATTGGGCCTTAAGGTCCAAAACCATCCCGAGGTCTTTAACGAACTTATTCGTTTGATTAATAATCATATTAATTAATCCTTGCCATAAATAATTAAACCATTTAATTATTCTTACTCATTTCCGTTGAATCTTCAATCTCTACCTTACACGGTGTACGATCCATTAGGTTCCTTTTAGCGAGGCAGTGGGCGATTCAAACTCTTTCAAATCGATTGTGAATTTGAAACTAACTTTCAATTCTCCCTTTAGTGTTTACACACGTTTAGGGCTTCCACAAACCATGAGTGACACCTAGCAGCATATCATGGTTACCCAAGCTAAACAGAAGAGGTGGAGAACCTATTCAGTTTAGGATTACAAATGCAATACGGTCCTTCTCTAATACAATACTCTTGACCACATTGTTTGGCTTGATAGTTTATTCATGTCTACTATCCAATGTGAATCTCGCACTTATATGATTACCTTGAATGTGATATGGAACGCATTCCAACATCTCATTCATACTCTGGCCAGAGATTCTAAATCATATCATAGAGTATTCTCCCTCAACAGTTTGAAGGTTAGAGATCCCTTGTTGCGCATTCACTTGTCTCCATGACTAGATAGCTTGACCCCAACCATGCCGTGGACACTCCAAAGGAATGCCATTTGACACGATCAAAGATCAAGGACCTAACCACAAGACAACTATGATGCCTCAGGTCAAAGGACTAATTTGCATTATCCTAACCATGAGTTCTCACGTGACATGAATATGAGAACTCGTCGTTGATCGTGTTCAGTGAACTCATTCTCTATTGAGCACCTACGTACTTGTCTTGGTGTCACTCACATCAATGACTCGAGACTAGTCACTCTCCCTGAGAGAAGACATAGCACGTACTGATCTTAACGGACTGTCAATGCCCAATTGGCAATCCTATGATCAGGAACGTTTAGGATGTGTCTATGAAAGAATGGTCTCATGAATCTAACTATTTAGATCGCATTCTCCCAATCACATATTCCTTGGACTTTATCGTTCAAGCATATAACATTTATATGAGACCGCTCAAACAATAATCTTTGCCCTTGATATTAAACTAGATTAGTTTAATCATGTGAAATGTCCGTAAAGTATCATCATATGATTGGTTTTAGGGCACATTTCCAACAATCTCCCACTTGCACTAGAGCCAATCAGCTTGGTCATCAGTGATGATACCTCTTCTGTAGTCATTTCAAAAATGGCTTAATAGTAGGTCTAGACAATGGATATCTATATGTTATCCATAGAAGCAACCTTGAGAATAACGACGTCACCATTATACATGATTCCCAATCATGTGGTTTAGTCTCTCATATGAGTTCGGACCTTGATGAGACCTTGATTCCCTGGCTTGAGCTATCGCCCCATTAGTGTCATACACTTTCTGGTTGGAACCGAATAGATAGTTCATAAATGAACTTTCCCATCCAAACAACATTGTTGTAAGCTTCTATACGGCAATATATTTTGCACTCATAATGGAACACACTAAAGTCATTACTTTAATGTTTCCATCCAAATATCTCTTTAGTCATAATAAAGAGATATCTGTTTATCTTCTTCATTCATAATGAAGAAACATCCAATGATGGATTAGATTCATAATCTAATACATTTACGCTTCCATTACGTTACTCTAATTCTTCCTCAATTATTGAGGAATCTATCCTTTAGTATTTCTCAAATACTTAAGGACTCACTTGACAGTTGCCATGGTTCTGATCCTGGGTTTGCACTGATATTGTTTTGTACCGTTCTAGGTACAACTCATTTCAATGTTTTTCATACAATATGAAATACATAAATCACCTTTGTGCATATGCATAAAGGATTCTATTTACGCATTATTTCTTTGGGAGTCAAAGGGTACATTCCCTTTGAGAAGAACAATTTCCTAGTCTCACTAGAATTGTCATTCAAATTGAAGTTTATCATCATATGAGAAACTTCCTAACATCTCTTGTCTATTATAGACTATATCTCCCATATTTATTCTATCATTTATAGAATGTTTAAAGTCATAACTTTAACGAAGAAGAATTCATTTCATTTCCAAAAATTAATATATCATATATATTTAAATTTAGGAATATGATAAACTCCCACTAATCTTTTGTAAACCTAGTAAACAAAAGATTCATTTACATCTTTATGAGAAATCAAACGATTTGATCTTTCTTCATAAGACACTTATAGCTCCCACTAGCGTGGTAAGATCCATGATGGATGGATCTCTACAACTTACATGTCTTGTGATTTATAGTTTTAGACATACATTATCAAGACTATCTTAATAATGGTTATGGAAACCCATATTATGTCCAAACATTAAATCACCATTTAGTTGTAGCTAGTGATCCTCGAATTAATTGAAACTAAGACTATATCAAAGATGGTTTCTTCAAAGTCAACCATACTCTTTGAGTGTAGTCACCTTAGGCTACCAATTAGCTATTAAGGTTTCATTATTTCGAGTCAAATGGTATTTTACCATTTCCTTGAGTATATATCGTATATACACTTAATGTAGTCATAAGGATTTTCATTCTTATTTCTTTCAATTTAAGAGGTGCAACTCTATGACATAGTCATAAAGTTCAAACCATTCAACTGAGACGGTTTATAAATCCTTCTTCACTACCTTGGAGCTTGTGGTATAGGAACTAGGTTGTTATATTTGTTGATCACTTTCTTGTCTCTTAAAGAACCTATTCTTTGAGTTCTATCTCTAGTTCATTTGCGTTTTAGGCAAATCATATTGTAGGATTACAATGAACTACCCAACAAAACAACATTTGTTAGTTGGTTTATAGAAGCGATATCCAAAAGCTAATTTAAGGATATCCCACAAGATTGTTATCAAACAAATATTGCTTATTAGCACACAACCCCAAATCTTAACATGCTTAAGATTTGTCTTTCTCTCCAACTACATCTAATGGAGTCATGAAAATTTTGGAAGATCTTCTAATTCACAATCACATTGTTTTAGAAGTATATATATCCTATATATAGGTAATAGATAATAACCAACGAACTAAATCTTTTTCAAGTTCGTTCTTCTCCTAATGGAGAAATTCATTATCTTATGATGCTATTTTCCTTGATATCTTTCAAGGAAACTCATCTAAAGTGTTATCTTTCCTTGGATCAAATCTAAGGAGTTAAATACTTTAGACGTCTTACTCATCAACTTACATTTCTTGAATTCTTTGAAACCTTTTGCAAAGTATTCGGACTTGTGTTTATTCAAAGTAAACTATAGTCCAACCGAGAGTGATCTTCGGTGAATGTCATATAACATGAGTAGTATTATGTTGTGGACTAGTGCCACTAACATCTAAGTGAATTAACCTCAACAACTTTGTGATTCTTTCTTCTTTCCAAAAGAATAAAGATTCGAACATTTCGCCTCCATACAATTTTAACAAGAAGGTATTGGATCCGGATCTAACGATCCAAAGCATCCATCCATGACCAACTCGTAACTTATGTTTTAGAGGTATCACAACTTAGTTGGGATTAGTCACTACCTTGCAACCTTTTGGGTTTTAAGCATCGTTATATTCTAAACAGTTAACACTACCATATCATCTCTACTATAGAGACAATTAATTAGATTACAATAATCTAATCATTCTTATTTGGTAGTTCATATGAGGAAGTAAGTACAATCTGCTTTCGCAGAGATCTATATTTTATTCACTTTCCGAATGTGAAGTACTTTCTCTTCTCTCATTAATCTTCTACTTCTTATTAGCCACACTTTTACAACGACTTGTAAAACATAGTTACTAATACAGAATCAAGCATTCAAGTAGAAGAACCAACTGTTATGAATTTTTCAAGAACATTCTACAACACCTTCGAAAAAGGTGTGTTCTTGACACTTGCAAGACATTTCTTGCAAATACCCCTTCCAATGTCCATCCTTTCATAAAGAAAGTTTGTTCCTTTGGAGTTATTTGTTTTCTTCATTTAACTTCTCCTTTGACTACAATAGTCATGGTCCCTAAACTCCCACTATCTCTTTTGAAACTTGTTTCAATTGTGTTATTCACATCAAACAATTTGGAGAGTGTGTGGTTATTGTTCACCATATAGTTTACAATAAACTTAGTGAACGATTAGGATAGGGACACAAAGGTGAAGTCCTTATCTAGTTTCCGTCTCGTTAAGTGTTTTAACACTTCAACATACAATGATTCAAAATCATCATAAGTCCATGTTAATGGACTATTTTTGTCAACCAACCATTATGTTCTAAACATAATTACAAACATTCAAGAGTTGTTTAAGGCAACTCTCATTTCTTCATACAACGATTTGTAAGTGAAGAATCATGGCACATTAAGTGTCCATGCCCTTGTGCTTACTTCAAAAGTTCCTTGTTTATGTAACAAAGAAACAAGCACTAATGTTTGCGTTGATTAAGGGTTGTTCAAAGCAACTCTTATTTCTTCATACAACAATTTGTATTTGAAGAATTATGACATTAAAATTGTTGTCCTCTTTATGATAGACTTATCTAACATGTTCTTCCAATGATACATTATCAATAGGAAGATTGTGAGGATGAGACTACTTAGGCACTTTTACAATCCATACAAGACAATCTATGGGATTGTGGTACCAAGTTCGGAAACTAAAGTATTCGGCTTTCTTTGTCAAGTATTGGATAGCGTTTGCAAATATATTGGTAAACAAATACATAACGAATATAAATGATTGATTTTAAGCTATTTGATTCGGGTCTTTAAATCATAATAGCACCACCCACTATTTTTGGCAAATTCCATATCCCTCATCGGAATTCGAGAGTTTTGGAGGAAACTCTTAGTAGGTTATGGGAGACTCACTATTACCAAGTTCACCTCACGATGATACGATGTTGGCTAGCATTAATAATAAAGAGAGAGTACACTTACTCCTTTACATCTAATGTAAGAACCCATTTCATTTGGCCTCTAGAGAATGTAACCTCACAATGATATGATGTTGGCTTCATTGCACTTAGTTAAGTCATTCCCACCATGCGAGTTCAAGTTAGGGGTTCAAGAACAACCTCACGATGATACGATGTTGGCTATTCTCGTTGCCTACCTTTCACAACATCAAGTATGCATATAGAATCCTCCCCGAGTGTAAGCATGCACTTTGAATTCCCCCATGATAGGGTGAAGCCGGTGTACAATTTTACAAACGTTCGGACCTACCACGGTGGAAGGCCACGAAAGAGTGTTCAAAGCACTCTCACGCTTATCAACTTAATATTGGTTTGGTTGAGGGTTTTTAGGTCTCATCACATATAAACATACATTTTAATCCAATTAAAACATTTTTGGTCCTATCACAACTATTGGTCCATATGATTTATTTAGTTGTATATAATACTCCCACTAAGCTTTTAAAACGGTTTTTAAAGCAAGAGTACATGATACTACTAATATAAGGTTTGCATTCATTGATGGACTATATAGTTGCCTTAGGGCCTTAGGATGACTATGAACCTTTTGTTTAGATCCAACACGAGCCTTGTGTTGAATCTCGGACTAGGGATGGTGATTGATTTTAGTTACGCGTTTAATCATATTAAGGCGTGTTGTCTTAGGGGCGTTGGACCCAACTACTTCATTTTCATGCATATCATATAAAGCAAGAAAGAAGTACTTCAAAGTAAAGAAGAGCTTATGCTCTTTTACAACAATTGATCAAATCAAATTACTTTAAATTAAAGAAGAGCTTATGCTCTTTTACAACATTTGATCTAATCAAATTACAACCAAAATCTAATCTACACATTCCCATGGTTCAAACAAATTTGAAACGGCCTTTCACATAGCTCAATTATCGTAGGCTTAGGTTCATAATCACCCTTTAATTAATTAACACTTTAACTAATTAAATTGAATGCAACATTTTTTCATTTGGTTTTTGTATCCATAAAATTTGATTTAAATGGAGCTAACTAAAATGAAAATCCAATTCTCATTTAAAGAGACAAAACAATTTTTGTTCTCTATTTAATTTGGGCCAAAATGTAATGACCTCAACTTATTTGGGCCATTATGCAATTAACCTCAACATTTGGGCTATTTTGCAATTAGCCACAACTTTTGGGCCATAGTGCAATTAACCACAACTTTTGGGCTATTTTGCAAAAACTTAAACTTTTGGGGTCACTTTGTAAAAACACAAAAGTACACTACTTCATGTAATCACAACTAGAACCCAAAATTTTCCACAAATGTAAAAACTTCATTAAAGGAGCAAAACAATTTGTCCTTTAGCGTTTTTGGACCTAAACGTAAAAACGTAAACTTTTGGGCCAAAATGCAAATACACAAAAGTATCAAAACTTTATGTAATTGCATGAAAGCCCCAAAAGTACTCCCACTTGAGGGAGTGGCCGGCCTTGGGACAAGGACTTGGTGTGATGTGTGTGTTGATTTGTAAGTTTAGACATAAAGCATGCATGTGGTGTGTGAAAGGGATTTAATCCTTACACACCCATTATTATCTCTTACACCATTTCAAAACAAATATCTAACATATTTATATATGAAAAAACATAAAACAAAAAAATTATGAAAAAAATCAAAACTTTGAATCAAAACACTAAACCTTTTTGTTCTTGGCTAAAATGTCAAGAACAATGAAGAACACTCATGAAAAACTCAAAATTTTTCCATGATGATTTTTCACCCAAACACATCCCAAAATCATTTATACTTAAGGGAAATTTCATATAACCAAACTAGGGTACTTAGGGGTTCCAAAAGTCACTTGAAAAACATTTTAACAAGACAAACAAGAACCCAAAAATCACCCTTTTAATTTGGCCGAAAATCCCAAAATTCTTGGCACCAAATTTTAGCTTCAATATTCATGCTCATATGAACTACATCTACAACATTTGAGATGCCAAATTTTCAAACAAAATTTACATCCATAAAACAAGAATAAAGCTTGTAACATTTTACAACTTTTAAATCACATATTATGAACTACAAAACCCAAAAGGATTCACCAACTACTAGACCTAGGCTCTGATACCACTTGAAGGATTATTTTGGAGAAACATGTTCATTTAAGCAATATCATTAGCATGCAATTAACAAATTAAAGGCGGAATCATGCTTGCATATACTTAAAAACAAAACATTAAGCATGAATGTTCAAAGCCTAGTAGTTTGGTGAACCTTTAAACAACTCAAATCAAAGTGAGTTGAGATTTATACCTTTGTAGATTCCTCTTTGCTTAAGCAAAGGCTAATCACCCAAAGAGAGGGCCTTCATTCCTTGCATCTTAAATCTATGGATTTATATAGAAAGGATAGGTTCTCTAAGTTCTCAAAATTGAGAACCTCTAAGTTTCTACACCAAGGTTTTGATTAAGAGGAAATGAGTGACCTTGGAGGAGCTAGAGTGCTAGCTAAAACCCTCCAAGGGGGCCGGCCATTCTAGAGAGAAGGGAGAGCATTTCATCTCTCCAATTTCCCCAAAAACAACCCTAAATGAATTTTGGCTATAAAGTCAAATTTATACCTTAATTCATTTGAGTGGCAAACTTGTAAATAAGTCCAAGTTCACTACCCTTACATAGTGGCCGGCCTTAGGGATATTTTTGGAGTATTTTGGGCCTTTGTTAAATCATTATTTATTAAGTTGTCATACAACTTAAGTCAATGGACTTGACGTTCGAAGCCCATTGGGCCTTAAGGTCCAAAACCATCCCGAGGTCTTTAACGAACTTATTCGTTTGATTAATAATCATATTAATTAATCCTTGCCATAAATAATTAAACCATTTAATTATTCTTACTCATTTCCGTTGAATCTTCAATCTCTACCTTACACGGTGTACGATCCATTAGGTTCCTTTTAGCGAGGCAGTGGGCGATTCAAACTCTTTCAAATCGATTGTGAATTTGAAACTAACTTTCAATTCTCCCTTTAGTGTTTACACACGTTTAGGGCTTCCACAAACCATGAGTGACACCTAGCAGCATATCATGGTTACCCAAGCTAATCAGAAGAGGTGGAGAACCTATTCAGTTTAGGATTACAAATGCAATACGGTCCTTCTCTAATACAATACTCTTGACCACATTGTTTGGCTTGATAGTTTATTCATGTCTACTATCCAATGTGAATCTCGCACTTATATGATTACCTTGAATGTGATATGGAACGCATTCCAACATCTCATTCATACTCTGGCCAGAGATTCTAAATCATATCATAGAGTATTCTCCCTCAACAGTTTGAAGGTTAGAGATCCCTTGTTGCGCATTCACTTGTCTCCGTGACTAGATAGCTTGACCCCAACCATGCCGTGGACACTCCAAAGGAATGCCATTTGACACGATCAAAGATCAAGGACCTAACCACAAGACAACTATGATGCCTCAGGTCAAAGGACTAATTTGCATTATCCTAACCATGAGTTCTCACGTGACATGAATATGAGAACTCGTCGTTGATCGTGTTCAGTGAACTCATTCTCTATTGAGCACCTACGTACTTGTCTTGGTGTCACTCACATCAATGACTCGAGACTAGTCACTCTCCCTGAGAGAAGACATAGCACGTACTGATCTTAACGGACTGTCAATGCCCAATTGGCAATCCTATGATCAGGAACGTTTAGGATGTGTCTATGAAAGAATGGTCTCATGAATCTAACTATTTAGATCGCATTCTCCCAATCACATATTCCTTGGACTTTATCGTTCAAGCATATAACATTTATATGAGACCGCTCAAACAATAATCTTTGCCCTTGATATTAAACTAGATTAGTTTAATCATGTGAAATGTCCGTAAAGTATCATCATATGATTGGTTTTAGGGCACATTTCCAACAGGTACAATGTTTATGCGTAGAACGGAACGGGACAATTTTATTTTTTTAACTTGTTCATATTCAATTTAAAGGTATGATTAAATGGTAAAACAAAGTGAATCATCAGTTTTTTGAAATATTTAATAATAAAAAATAATTTTTATTTTTATATAATTAAAACTTAAAAAATAAAAAATAAAAAGAAGAAGATGAACTGTTCATCTTCTTCTTTCCCATTACAGTTTCTCAAAAATCCAAATCCAAGATCATGAGCTGGTGGTGGGCCGGAGCTGTTGGCGCTGCCAAGGCAATCACAACCACAAGTCCTCCTGCATCGATCCCTTCCAACTTTTTATTTATTTTTTCCTAATTAACGTTTTTTATTCGGAATTTTGCAGGAAAAAATTCGATGAAGAGGAACCGCCGCGAACTCCCTAAAGCATGGGTCTGTGGTGGAAGGAGTGTTGAAGTCAAGGAAGATGCAGCTAGGTTTGTGGTGGAGGAGGAGGAGGCTACAGGAGAGAGGGAGGCTACGGGAAAGAGAGGGAGTGTAGAAGAGAGGGATTAATGAAAAACAATAAGGGTATTGTTGTTCAAAAAAATAGTAATTTTGTGTTCCACGGGCGTGGAATGAGTCATTCCAAGGGGAAGGTGGAACGAAAAGGTAACCAAATTTCGTTCCGCGGAACAACGCGTTCCACTTTTTTTAGCGCACCAAACGTGGGATGGAACGCCTCGTCCCACAACGTTTCGTCCCGTCCCATGTACCAAATGGTACCCAAATCCACACTCGAGAGTAGAAGTATACTCCCTTGTACAGCTTCCACCTAAAGTACACAATATATTTTTATGAGACTCGAGACTCTCTCTTTCGTAAGCAAATTTTCAATCTTTTATGCAAAGTCAAACGTTAACTTTAAGATAGGAACACATATAGAAAGGTTTTCTAGAGTAGAAATAATTAAGAATGGTTATATACAACAAAAAGTAACTAAGTTAATATTGTACTTGAAATGTTATACTGAACCTAATCAGTAATGCTCTCCTGAGGTCTCCATTTTGAGGACCTGTGAGGTCCTTTGTCATATAAACTCTTAGATTAATTTGACGATGAATTAATTAATAACCTTATATTGTCCTTGTTACACCTAAACAAACCTCTGGAGAGGTGAATCAGCCGCATTTTCCTCCGATCAACAATCACGTCTTCCTTTAGATGCCTATCTGGGTTTGTTCCTTCCAATTGCTCCACTGCTACCAAGCCAATTCCAATCAAGCTCCTTAGTTGTTCACTTGCACTTAATGGTCTACAAAAGAATTTGGTCCTTGTGTACTAGGCACATAGGCTACTTTGCAAGGTTGGGCTATTCAAATTAGCAAAGGTGGTCAATGTCTTCTTCTAGGGCATGTTGGTTGCAAAGAGTTGGGAACTCAACGAAGGGAGGCTTCTTGGTCTTTGACTTGACATTCCAATTTGGCTTCCTGCTTTTCGATGGCAAGGGCCCAAGTGTTGGGCTTGGCTGAAGAGACATTGTCGCTGCCATGGAGGAGAGGGAGAGATAGGGCATGGAAGGGAAAAAGACTGAGAAGGGAAAAAAACGGCTTGACGGAGGAGGTTTCAAGTGTGAATTCGTTTTTCTGTTTCTTTTTTAGTAGAAATTATTATTTTGTTAGGGTGTAATGGAGATAATATAAGGTTATTAATTAATCAATAGTTAGATTAATCCAAGGATTCATATGAAAGAGGACCTACTAGGTCCTTAAAAAGATGACCTTAGGAGAGCATTATTGTAAACCTAATATATACATATATATGCCAAATACTTCTCACCACTTCTTTAAGTGCTCGCAAAGGAACTTGGAGAGTAAAGAGTAAAGTTAAACAAGTAAAATAGTTTGCCCAACACAAAGGAGCATAACTATAACACGATGTTTGAGAACTGCTAGACCTAATAGCTCAATGTATATCAAGCTGCCCTTCCACATGTGTAGCCCTATCTTGGATGTAGATAGGAGAGAGAGAGAGAGAGAGACATATGGGTGCAACCTGCTAATAGAAAAAACAATTTGTGTGACGAGACTTTATGCGACCCATGCATTTTCGTCGCGCAAAGAAGTTAAAACTAATTTTAGGTTTCAATATATTTCTCTATATACTTCTCTCATAAGAGACAACACACATATATATACATACTCAATCCTTGTACTATAAGGAATGTTAAAGACATAAAAGGAGAGTTATACCCAAACTAGGAAACACAATTACATTCCTTTTTTATTATTGTTGACTCACACCAATACTCACCCTCAACTTGGTGCATAGATACAACCTAAGCCCAACTTGTCGAGTGAGTCTTGAAACATTCTTGCAGAAAACTGCATGAGTTAGAATATCTGCCATTTATTCTTCCGTCTTCACGAACGGAATGTCAACCAACTTAACATCCAAATTTTCTATGATAAAACTTTAATCCACCTTAACTTGTTTAGTCCTATCATGCTGCACCAGATTGTTAGCTATCTCACGTGCTGCTTGATTATCACAGTACAACAGTGTAGAACCTTTTGGTTTAAACCCTATCTCAGTGAGTGGAATTCGAAGCCATAGAAGCTCAAAAATACCATGTGCCATTCCTCTGTACTCAGCCTTGGCCGAAGACCTTGCCACCACATTTTACATTTTACTTCTCCATGTCACAAGATTACCAGCTACAAATGTGAAGTATCTCGAAGTAGACCGTCGATCAGTGATATTTTCAACCTAATCTGCATCGGTATAACCTTTAACCTCCATATGCCCATGCTTTCTATACATCAACCCTTTTCTTGGAGCTCATTTTAAGTAACTCAGAATCCGCATTACTGCTGCCATATGATCCTCACTAGGAGCATTCATAAATTGACTCACCACACTTACTGCGTCAGCAATATCTGGCCTTGTAAGCAACAAATAAATCAACCGCCCTACCAATCTTTGATACCTTTCCCTATTCACTAGAACTTGATTCTGATAAATTGCTAGATGATGATTCTGCACAATAGGTGTATCCACTGGTTTACACCCTCACATACCAGTTTCAGAGAAAAGATCTAATACATGCTTTCTCTTAGATAAGTATATTCCTTCCTTAGACCTAGCCACTTCAATTCCCAAGAATTATTTAAGTTCTCTAAGATCTTTCATCACAAACTCAGAAGACAGATGCCCTTGTAGATGTTCGATTTCCATTGTATCATCAGATATGATAATCATATCATCTACATATATGATAAACAGAGTTACCTTGCTACCCTTGCGTTTGATGAACAACATATGGTCTACGTTTCCTTGTTGATACCCATACTTCTTCATTGCCTGAGTGAACTGCCCAAACCACGCTCTGGGTAACTGTTTAAGGCGATATAGTGCCTTCTGAAGTCTACACACTTTCCCACTAGAGTTTGCAGTGCCATAACTTGGTGGAATATCCATGTACACCTCTTCTTCTAAATCACCGCGAAGATAGTTAGATGCGACGATTCGATAGCCAGAGTAGCCTTCCAAAGAGTACTCTTGGTAGACCATTTGTTGTTTGGAAAGTTAATCCTGAAAGAAGATCTTACTTTAGCAGATTCCTTCACTTTAGCAGAGAAGCAAGCGCTTTGGGATGAGGCTCAATGAGCAGACAAGGCGCTCGAGCAGCCTCGAAATGAAGTAGCAGCTGAGAAAGAGGATGGAAAGCAGCAAAACAACAAAAGCAGGCAAGGGGCCAAGCGTAGAGACCGATCCCCAACTAGAGGAGGCCGGACAACCAAGAACTACTCTAAGTTCTTGATCCCAACCCCATCAAATGCACATTTGGAGTATCTTCAACCAGATTCTTAGGGTACCTAGTAACCTAATGAGGAATCAAAGCACATCCGAAGTAAATTTGAACGATTCTAGAGATGAAATCTTCTACTACCTTGAAAGAGACCCACAACTTAATCGGACGAGCAACCGCCATCAACTGCTTTCTTTCGCGATCCACTAATCGATGCAAGCCTTTTTTTCAAGGCCATTAAGAGGGCATAACGAGACAAATGGGATGAAAAGTGCGAAAACGTTTTCCAAGACCTAAAGAAATATCTCATATCACCTCCCTTATTATCCAAGCTAAAAGCAGTAGAGAACTTATACATCTACTTGACAGTCTCAGAAGTAGCAATAAGCTTTACTATTATACGAGAAGAGATGTGGGGCCCGATTACTTGTATTCCACAGTTCAAAAGCCCTCCTTGATGCTACCAGAAATTCAAAAGCTAACTTTGGCGGTAGTTGTTGCAACCCAGAAGCTCAAGTTTAGCGGATGCAAAGTTTTCTGACGAACGCAACAACTCGGCCCAAAAGGCACGCCAAGGATAAACGAACACTAGAAGAACACACTCGGAAGCAAGTTTTGTCCTCGTCATCCCAACAAATTCTACTTAGGAGTAACAGGTACTGGCAGTTGAACACCACCTCCAAGTACGTGTCACATTGCCCCATCTGACCCTATAGTGGTCTAATACCGGTAGTTGAGCATCTCATGCTATGTGTTATACAGCAAAGCTCCATAGCTCCTTACTGCATATTCACGCCTAGCCTAGGCGACGCAACAGAGCGGCCCAACAAGTCGAGCACGCTCTAGCCGCACCTGCTACACCCGATGAAGACTTCTAGCATTTGTATATCGACGGCACATCAAATTACAAAGGTTCGGAGGTAAGTTTGGTCCTTGTCATCATAGATGGTTCAATGCCTGACCAGTCGATCACTCTAGGCTTCAAAGCATCCAACAACGAAGCAGAGTATGAGGCCCTATTAGTAAGTCTCCTAAAGGCAAAAGACTTGGAAGTGAAGAAGCTCACAATTCATTCAAATTCCTAGCTAATCACCATCTAGAATACCAGGGAGTACATGGCAAAACATCTAAGGATGGTGCAATACCTAGAGAAGGTACGCAAGCAACTTGAGGCATTTTAGACTTACACTCTCACTCAAGTTCTGCGGGCAGACAACTTAAACACTCTATTCCCGTGGAACATCTAAACAAGCCAAGCATAGAGGTAGAGCTAGCAAGTGAGGTATTATAGGTTAGTATAACTCCAAGCTAGCAAAGTTCTATTGTAGACTACTTGGTCAATGACACACTCTCCACGGAAAGATTGGAGTCTAGAAAGCTCCAAATAAAGGCAGCACGCTACTACATGTGGAACGACAATCTTATCCAAAGATCCTACACCGGACCACATCTCTGCTGCCTATCGCCTCCCAATGACTTGAAGGTATTAAACTCAATCTACGAAGGCTCTTAACGTAGACTACTACTGAGCCACCATGCACCAAGGTGCTAAGGAATTAGCTCAAAAAGGCAATCGTTGCCAACGCCTCAAGCTGATACCATCACTGCCTGCTAGCGAACTACACCCACAGATGAGTTCATGGCCATTCATGCAATGAGCAATCTACTTGGTGGGACATATACATCCCGTTACTGAGGACAGAGGCATGATGATTATGGCAACTAAATGGGCAAAGTAGAGACATTTCGCATCCCTCAGTCTATCATCATCGACAACGGCTCGCAATTCGTGGGCAAAGATCTGGCGAAGTTCTTCCAAAAGTATGATATCAAGCAGCACATGTCCACACCGAGATATCTTCAAGACAATAGGTAGGCTAAAACATCCAGCAAGATGATCCTTGACTACCTCAAGAAATCCTTCTTTGACAAGAAGGGAAAATGGCCATATGAACTCTCCAGATGTCTGTGGGCGTATCACACCACCAAACGACGAGTTACCGAACAGTAAGAAGATGGCCACAAGCTTAAATCTGGTAGAGGAGAAGCGCGAGCAGACCATCACCCACATTGCAGCTTACCAACAACAACTCTTCTCTAGCTACAACAAAAGGGCTAAGATACAGTAGTTCCGGTTTAGAGATCTAGTTTTATGGAAAACCTTCATCACTGCCCGAAAAGAAGGCTAAAAAAAGATAAATCACATCTGGGAAGGTTCGTACAAGATCAATGGAAAACCTATAACCTGGGGAAGTGCCATGTGTGACCTCCCACTATATCAAGACCCGAAGACTCAAGTAGCTTAACGGGCACCACCTCGCAAGCCGATGACTATCTAATTGTTATGCAGTGTTTTACAGTTAAGTTATTCATTCGTTTTACTTATGTTTTCAATGAGGAATTTAGAAGTAATTTGCCATTTGGCTCAACTATATGCTTACAACAACTAATCATTCAAAATAAGACCGCACCCTTCTTAGGGACTCATCGCAGGAATTGTACCCCCCGATGGGCCAACCATGCTCTCCAGTGCGAGAGGGTAAACTAATTCCTTGACACCCACAAGGGTCTGCTCTCCAAAGCGGAAGGATAAACTTTACACTTCGAGATTCCTAAAAGTAGCCACAATGGTCTTTTTCAATTTCTAGCTAACTGAAGGATTTTGGGTCTCTTGGCCTAATCCGCAGGGAACCAGGCCCTAAAGACAAAGGGGGCACATTACACAGTACACCCTAGAGACGGCTACCCTGGAACCCTAATGCTGCTATTGAGTGCACCAAGATAACCTACAATTTCCAGAAGACTGCCTACGGTTTGCCCTTTGAGCAGTAAAGGCACGCTAGACTTATATAATCGCACATTTTTATGAAAGGTTAAACAAGCTAGTGTGCATATACGAAGCTTTATTCACCGTCGACATGCTACGTAGTCGATAAGCTTAGCCTCTACTAAGCGCGGAACAATATACACCAATTCCTAAAGTGTTGTGATACTTGCTACGCAACCTACGAAATCAGAGAAAGCCAAGGTTAATAGCCTAGTGGTCATGTGAACTTGCCTGTTTCTATAAGTAAGGCGTCCGGCTGCCGACCCTATGACTAATAACTTTGCAAAGTTCTACACCAACACCTACTGTTGCATCGGCTACTCAGGCATGTCTGCTTATAGAAAAGTAGCATGTTTGCCATTGGTCTATAAAGTCTAAAGGTTAGGGTATGAACAAAAGAAACGAAGATGGAGAAAAGCGAGGAAGCAAGTTTATTAAATTTTTTAGCAAAATTGATAAATAACTAGCAAAAACCTAAGGAGTTCAAGCAAAGCAAAAAGCAACGAGGGAAACAAAGAAAATCCTAAAGACTACCTAGAAGACAACTCTTCAGCAGCTTGGACACTCCACGACTACTCGGTCACCACACCTTTAGTAGCCGCGACATTCTTAGCAGCGGCACCCATTCGGCCCTTCACCCCTGGCTGCTCTAGCCTGGGCACCAAGATCTCCGACTACTTCACCAATAAGGGCCTCAAAAGTAAAGGCAAGCAAGTATTCTGGAAAAATAGAGAAGATTTCGAAGTCTCTCATAGCAAACTCGAACTCAAGCGACTTACCAAAGAGATGATCTACATAACCCAGCTTGTAGAAATCGGCCTGACCTTGGACAAGCAGAGCCTCGAGCTCAACCTTCTTACCTTTCAGCTGCTTGATCTCCTCCAGCTCACCCACTTCTTTCTTCAAACTTTTGTTAATCTTTAGTGCACCTTGGAGTTCCAACACTTAAGGTTCAAGCCTATCAATGACTTTCTTGAAGTGGATCACTTGGTTATAAGCAACAATCAACTCTTCATCCTTTACATAAGCAGCGAAACAAAGCTAAGAAATGACACGCTCAAGATCTTGAGTCTGAGGTATGTGGCATCCTATCTCATTATCTGCACTTTCATACTTAAGTTGGATTGTGTCAAGCCTAGTCTTCAAGTCAACGATATCTTGGCGAGCGATCTCAAGGTGCAGAGAAATGGGGCAGAGATATTAGACCCCTTCAAAACGACGAGCTCAGATTCTAACCTTTTGATCTTATCGACAGAAGAATAAGTTTTGGCTGTCATAGCCCTTGCCACCTCCTTGGTAACCTTGGTATCCTTTTTGTCAAGGAGAACAAACTTAGCTGCCATAATAGTTGTCTTCTGCATCATAGCAAGTAGGAAAGTTTTCCTATACTAGGTCGTATGCTTCGCAAAGGAACTTGGGCAAACAATCCCTTTAATGCCATCGACAAACTTGGCACAAGTATTCATGTCTTCAAGTAGATCTGGTTTTAAAAGTGCACTGATCTCAGTAGCCTCCCCAGAAGCAGGCTTAGTGGATTTCTCATAGCTGCCCATGTGAGCAGTCTCCTTATTCCCAACAGGTGAATCAGTCTCAGCAGCAACAGGAGTGGGCCTTGGCTCCACTTTTGCAGCAAAGTCCACCTTATCACTTTCCATAATCGCAAGCCTCTCCAAAGGTGAACCAGACTTAGATTCCAACGGACATCTTGGTACAAACTTCGGCATTAGAGGCATGACAGAACCTCTACGCTAAGCAATTGTAGTAGCCATTCTCGACATGATAGGCACCACAAGCTTATATCTAGCAGCCTCATTTTTTCTTCCCATTGGAAGAGGTCATGTTAATCACAAGCCTCTTGACAGTAGACCAACCCTTACGAGCAGCGGAGGAATCTCTTGCGCATGTAGGGAATATCTCTTCTTTCCACCATCATTCATAGTAGACTCCACAACAGCGATCAGACAAGCTAATGCATTCGCCAGGATCTTATTCATCTCATTTCTCGGGAGCAGCCCACATTTCTTCTGGCAAAGAGGATTGAGCAGACAACATCATTCACGGTACTCAGCAGGGGAGATCAATCCATGTTGGTTTTTACCTCATTTTTCTTATCGACCAGCAGACAAGAGACCTGCATGCCTAGCATTTCAGCAGCCCACGAGTCTCGTGATCTCTTAATTTCTCTTAATTGCCGACCTGTCCTGTATCAGATCTAAGGGCCCAAAAACATGAGCCGTGTGGCTCGCCTAGCACTGCGCCCCAGTGCCACAATCTGCGACCCCAGCTACACAAACTGCCATTGGCTCTAACTAAGTCAAGCAGCCTAAAGTAGTGGTCCTGCAACAACACCTCATCGGCCTATGCCGAGTCGACTCTTGGCCCCTGCTAGCCGACATGCCACACCACCCTGATGGCTACCCCGCAACAACACTATCCAAGAAGTAGATAGGGAAAATTAATTTTTTCTTACATCGGTGCAGCACAGAGAAAATGAAGAAAGCAACAAAAGACTGTCCTTTGCACGGGCAAGATGTAGAAGATTGCTAGAGGATGGGGAACAAATATCCTCTAAGCTCTCTCTCTTGTAGGGTAGAATAAATCGCTCTCCAAAGTTGATTTAATAACCCACTTAAAGTGGACTTAAATAGGCTTTGAGAGAAATTTATTTCCCTTTCCTAGAAGGATTTAATTTCATCTTAAAGAAGGAATCTACATCAGAATAGGAAGCAATCCTAAGTTTCCTAAAGCAAGAAAATCTCTACACCTGTTGCCCTTTCCTGCGAGTAGCCCAACAGGTGTGGGGGCATTTATGGAGCCAAAAATAATCACAAGGCGACACATGGATTTTTGGGTATAAGAGGACAAAAATACCCTTGGGGCATACCATGATGCCTACGCGCGAGCAGCGGGCAATCATCCCCCCAACCAAGTCAAAAGTGCCCAAAACAGGTAACAATTCAAAAGAGGCTGGTCCTCAGTCACCCAAACAAGACTAGGTGGCCAGTCCCCTCTCACCCAAAGAGGTTGGCCACTCCCCTATAAAAACCCTCTCATCCTCTCCAAAAATTACTTCGAATTCTCTTGCAAAATTCTACAAAATTCTCCAAACACTCTTCCCAAGAAGTAGATAAGGAAAATTAAATTTTTCTTACATTGGTGCGGCACGGAGAAGATGAAGAAAGCAATGAAAGACAGTCCTTTGCACGAGCAAGATGTAGAAGATTGGTAGAGGAGGAGGAACAAATATCCTCTAAGCTCTCTCTCTTGTAGGGTAGAATAAATCGCTTTCCAAAGTTGATTTAATAACCCACTTAAGGTGGACTTAAATAGGCTTTGAGAGAAATTTATTTCCCTTTCCTAGAAGGTTTTAATTTCATATTAAAGAGGGAATCTACATCAAAATAAGAAGCAGTCCTAAGTTTCCTAAAGCAAGAAAATCTCTACACATATTGCCCTTTCCTACGAGTAGCACAACATGTGTGGGGGCATTTGTGGAGCCAAAACTAATCACAAAGTGACACGTGGATTTTTGGGTATAAGAGGACAAAAATACCTTTGAGGCATACCGAGATTCCTACGCGCGAACAGCGGGCAATCATCCCTCAACCAAGTCAAAAGTGCCCAAAATAGGTAAGAATTCAAAAGAGGCCGGTCCTCTCTCACCCAAACAAGACTAGGTAGCCGGTCCTATCTCACCCAAAGAGGCCGACCACTCCCCTATAAAAATCCTCTCATCCTCTCCAAAACTCACTTCGAATTCTCTTGCAAAATTCTACAAACACTTTTCCCTGAAAATTCTAACTTTGGCATCGGAGGTTCTTTGGCCAAAGCCCCCCCCTCCCCCATTCATCGTGGGTGCGTGAGGCCTTTGGCCCTGACATAAGGTGTGATTTGTTTTGTAGGTACAATTTTGTCCAAGATCAAGGAGGAAGAAATTTGCATCCACAGTGGACAATCTCATGGACTAATTCTATTAATTTTTCATGAACCAAAATTATGTGTTATGAAAATCTCAAAAACCATTTTTGTTAAAAAGTCATATATTAAATGATCTAAGGATGATCATTGTCATATTTAAGAATAATAGTTAAATAAAAGGAATATTTATCCTCAATTAGAAAATCATAGTATGAATTAAAATGATTCCACTTTACAGAGCTCCATATCTTTTGAATTCCCTTTTGAATAATTAGTAGGACAAAAGAAAACTTGAGATGTCACCATCTTCTTTATAAGGGTCGGTGTGATAAAAAAGTTGATGCATTTAATATTTCTTCCTACACAATTCTTTTCTTTCTAGGGGTTTGGGTAAACCTTTCTAGTTGGACCTACATGCTATTGCTATTTTTTTTTTTGCAATGCCCCAACCTTCACTCAATCTCACTTTATTCTCAGGAACTAATTTTTTTTTTGACCTTACACGTCATGACTCGAAATTTCCCCCACTTTAACAATATTTCGTCAAATTCATTACATTGGTGTCAACTTTATTGACGTGGTCATTATAGACCCCCTCATTTGTAGATGTGGTAGTCACATTAACTTTTTTTCTTCTTATTATTCTTATCTAGTTATACTATTATTTGTACCATCTTTCTAATAAAGAAGAGATCTACATGCATTAGCAGACTTTACCTTTATTATACAAATAAATGATAAGTATAACATTACTCTTTCTGTTATGCCAAGTGGTGGGACCTTCCAGCACCTCAACCTTCTTTCTTTCTATGTGTCTCTGTTGACCCTTAAAACACCTAGCCTACGTGGCGCGCAGGCCGAGTAATTAATTAGCTAACTATGTCCTTCGGTTGTGTGCAGGGTGTGCCAACTTGTCGGCTGAGCTCGACCGGGGAGTAAAATATGTTGATGTTGCGCTACTGACTTCTTCATTTTGTGATTGCAGCCGAGGAAGGAAAATATCTTGGCCTTTGGATTCTAAAGCCTGAAGACAAGGGTACTATTTCTGCGAAGTTCACAAATTGTCGTCGTCGAATTCAGTCACAGTGATTATATTTGTGAAGGTATAAGCATGCTGAATTGACACTAGAGTATAAGGACACAAATACTCGAAACAAATATATGTCTTGATTGTAAATGTAGTTCAGCTGTCAGAATGCCGAACTCTAAATCCCACTTGCGAGTATCCATTCATAAAACAACTCGGCGTTCAATGTGTTGAGCCCAATAATCAGTAACACCCCACTTCGCCAAGAAGGCTAATGAGATGACCTCTACCAACAAGGATATCCAAACCCTTGTCAACTGAGACTTAAATAGATAACCAATCGGCCTCCACGCAGTGCTGTTTATCCAAACTGAAGGTGCTCCGAGGTCGGTTGATTCTACAGTAATAGTGCTATTTATCCAGACTGAAGGTACCACCAATTGCCTTCACAGTGCTGTTTATCTAAACTGAAGATGTATCGACGAAAAGGAAAATAAAAATCTCAAGGTTCTTGAGAGGTTTCGCATAGAGCAAGAGTTTACGCAGGGCAGATTTGTGTGTTGAATTAGAGGTCCCTTGAACAATGCCCTCACCCTTCTATTTATAGTAGCAAAACCCTCATCTGATCGAATTATAACTTCACTCGGACTAGAACTCCTTACTCTGATCCAATCTTATCTCGGTCAATCCTACCTCCGTTAGGATTTTGAACCTAACCCTTTATGAAGCCACATACGTCTCCATATCTCAGCATCCCCATCTCCCTGAGACTCCTTATTATATTAGGATTTCACTTCCCCAACCATCTGTCTCACAATAAAACTTCACTTGCTTCATCGTAATCTGGAGGACGCCCTTTCCTAATAGGACTCGGCTGTCCCTATCTAAAAGGTGCACGACCCAAGCACCTTACCATAACCTTCAAGCTGGGCTTTCGGGCCGAGAAAAAGTCTACACTCGGCCCAAACCATTATTTTGGGCCCAAACATTGCCCCTTTGCTTCTAAGGTCATCGTCCTATGCTCCTTGGTCGAGCCTCGGCCTTGAAGAAGCGAAACCATCCTCTGGCACGTCTTCTGAACACATTTAATCATCTTGAAAACCTTAATCACACGCACTTATGAAGCATGTTACCCATCTTCCTTCTTCTTAACTTTCTGCCACGTGGCGGCACCCTAGCTCACTTAGTAGCCCTAATGATGTCCCTCGAAACATGCGGCCACTGGAACATCCTTCATCATTATTCGCTGCCACACGCAATCGTGCATCTTCAAAGCATGAGACCCTTGGTATTTTTATCTAGATTTCCTCGAATATCCATAATGATTAGTGACTTTCCGGGTTGATTTTATGCTAATTTTGAAAATCAAATGTCTGATATTCCTACCAAAATGTCTATAAATACTCAGACCTCTTTCATTCACACTCTTTACGCTTCCAGACCTTCTAATTTTTCTCTCGCTTTTACCTCCAAAACCCAGAAATCTTTCAAACTCCTAAACTAGAGATCCTTTAATCTTCTACCCAGAAATCCTTCAAATTCTTACCCAGAAACCTTCAAAACCTCTCCAATGGCCTCTTTCATCTCCAAACTTTCTGATGAGTGCGATAAGTGCAAGAAAATCATCGATCGGTGCTCGATCAAGACTCTGCGCTTTGAGAGCGACATGAGCACCACCCACCAGATCCTTAGGCCACTTTTCAAGGATACAGTGCCACCATCCATCACTAACTTTTTCAAGGCTTATTGCCTAACACCCTTGCTACAAGGGTTTGAATGGTCAAAGTGCGATTCAGCAAAGCCCCAAGGATCCTGGCCTTCAACCACTGCAACCTAGGCAACCTGGGTTGCACGAATGGAGAAGATTTTTGATTAGCAGTGGAAGACTCTTAGCATCTACGATGCCATTAGACTCTACACCAAACCTGGTCACGATGTTTTCTTCTACGAAGTCACAAACTTCTTTAGATGTCAACTTGGCATACAATTTTGCTTCGACCCATTTGGTGAAGTAATCAGTTACAACGACTATCCATGCATGCTTTGCCGATCCGGAAGACGATGTAATTTTGCCGATTATGTCCATGACCCATCCTCTAAATGGCCATGGTTTAGTGATTGAATGTAGTGACTCGGCCCAGACTCTTTGTATTGGACCATGAATCTGGCACGACACACATCTTCGTGCAAACTCGATATAATCTTTTAGTATGATCGGCCAAAAATAACTGTGTCGGCAAAGCAACCATTGCATCTTTCGATCGGACTGATGAGATCCGCATATTCCTTCACGAACCTCGGTAATCGCCTGGGCGGCCTCTTGTGGGTCGAGACATAATAATAATAGGCCATCCTCACATTTCCTGTACAACTCATTTTGGTACACCACATAATTTGTGGCATAGACCCTTGTTCTACGGTCATGTTTGCCATTAGGCTCGTTAAGATGTCGTATGATCAACCTCTTCCGGGCGTCTGGCAATGTCTCGACTGCGCAAACTTCCATAGGATCTTCTTGTTCTAATAACGAAGGTAGAGACATGACTTGCATTCGGATCATATGCTCCTGCTGGAGAACTTGTTTATTAACCAGGGCCGAGTACGATCGTCATATTACAGGTATTATCCGGCCTATTTTGCCCCCATGAGTTGTGCGCCAGAGGCTATTTGAGCCAGTTCGTCGGCATCATTATTTTGTACTCGGGAGATATGTTTGAACGTAATACCGTTAAAGGACTCGGCCAAATAGCTGGCAACCATGTGATAGGGTGCTAGAGTACAACTCATGCAATGAAAGTGCCATTGAGTTGGTTAATCACAAGTTCTGAATCACCGAGGACGAGGGTGCGAGTTGTTTGCAAGTTCTGAAGGACACCGAGGCCGATAACAAGAGCCTCGTATTCGACTTCGTTGTTCAAACAATCAAAGTCAAGCTTGAGAGAAAAGTACCATCGGCGGTGATCTGGGGACTGAATAACTACCCCAACACCAGCCGAAACGGAGGTGCTTAATCCGTCAACATACATTGTCCAGTAATTGTCTCGGGTTGCCACCATGCCAATTTTGACGTCATTGCTCCCAAAGCCATATGGGGACAAATGTTGGGCTAAAAAATCAGCCAGTGTTTAGCCTTTGACAGCTTTCTGGGGGACATATTATAAACTGAACTCAGACAATGCCATTGTCCATTTTCCAATTTGGCCTTGGACAATCGGTCGAGTGAGCATGTAACGAATGACATTGGTTTAGGCGATGACCTGAGTGATGGATGGGAGAATATAATGCATGAGCTTTGATGTGGCAAAAAACAAAGCTAAGCAGAGTTTTTAATGATTGAGTAGTTGATCTCAGGAGCATTGAGGTTACGGGTAAGGTAAAAGATAGCCTGCTCAGGCCTAACGTCATTGTCCTGTGCTAGAAGACAACCGATGGACTATTCGGCCGCAGAAATATACAACTAAAAGAGGCCTGCCTTGGTGAGGTGGGACAAGGACAGGTGGGGTCGAAAGAGCAACCTTGATTTGTGTAAAAGCCTCTTGATGTTCAGGTCCCCACTCGAAAGTGTCAAAGTCCCTGAGTTTCAACAATGTGGAAAAAGCTTGCATCTTTCCTACCGAATTCGCAATGAATTGGCAGACGAAGTTGATCTTGCCAAGCAATGACCGTAATTGTTTTTTAGTCGCAGGGGGTGGACTGTTGATAATTGCTCGAGCCTTTTTTTCGTTGACTTCAATACCTCAATGATGGACAAGGAAACCTAAGAAGTTACCGGCTGATATGTAGAAAGCACACTTAGTAGGGTTCATTTTGAGGTTATGTCGGTGCATACACAAGAAAGCTTGTCGAAGGTCATCTAAATGTGTCTGCCGACATTTTGACTTTAAGACAACATTGTCAATGTAGACTTCGACAGTAGTTCCAATTAAATCGTGGGATATAGTGTTTATCACTCGTTGATATGTGGCGCCGGCATTCTTAAGATCGAAAGGCATAACGACCAATTCGTATGTGCCGAGTGCCCCTGGGCAACGAAAAGCAGTCTTGTGAACATCAGCCTCGGCGATGAAAATCTGGTTGTAACCAGTATGTCTATCCATAAAGGATAGGATTTGTAGCTCACTGTTGCGTCGATTAACAAATCTGAAATCGGCATTGGGTATTCATCTTTGGGAGTTGGGAGTTGCCCTGTTAGCCTCAAACGGTTGGTTGTCAGTCGGATGTACCATGACTAATTTACCGTCCCAGACGACAAGGACTTGGTATAGTGACGAAGGAATACAACCTGTTTGATGAATCCAATTGCGGCCGAGCAGCGCATTGTACTCAGGTTTGGAATCCACTATGAAAAATAAGGTCATGTGATTGCAGTTGGCAACGCTTACCTTTAGACAAAACACTCATTTTGTGTGGGACTTGTCACTCATGAAGCTGCTTATGGCTATTCTTGATGGGATGAGTTTGTCGTTTGATCGTCGTAGAGCTCGCATGATGTACACGGGCATCATGTTGACGGTTGGTCCACAATCGATGAATACCTTGGAGATTGGATATCCTTTGATATGAGCCATAACATACAACGGCTTCAGATGCTATAGATTGGTGGCAGGAGAGCGGGGAAACAACTCGGTGAGAGCTGCTATAAGCTTGTCTTACTTACTTTATGGTCCATTTTCTTCGGCAGTACAAAGTCAACTTGTGTTGTTTCTTCGGCAACCATATCACCGTCCAGGGAATTTGGTTAGGATGTAGTCGACTAAAATTCGGCAGGTATAATGTGAACCATGCTGATCTCTATATGGTCAAGGACTGAAGGGCCTATCGGATTATGGTCGTCTTCGAGTGGGCTATCGGCCGAAGTATCTTGCCCTAGAGCATCCTTAGCTTGAACATCTTTTGTCTTAACGATGGGTTCTGGAACATCCTCTTGTTCTTTGTCATTCTGGGTGTCTCCCCTGAGCTCGCTCGACGTTGGGACTTGTGCCGCTTTGCGGGCTTGCTTTTGATAAACGATTCAAGCGTTTCTTGTGTGGAGGTACGCATTTATTCGTGCCATGTGTACCTTCTCATTAGCCGTAAGGCTGAATAGAGCTATTGTCAAGAAAACCTTGAAACGGTATTGACCTCAAAGTTGAGGACCCGAGCTTTGCGTATGTGTTGGAACCTGGCCTTCATTGCTGGATCAGTGGTCTTTTGGATAATTTCTCGGCGTCAGGGCAAGTTAAGGCCAGGTCGAGGGCTTATTAAGACTCTTTTGGTAGGCCGTACAAATCATTGGCAGGATGTGTCTTGTGAAATTCCCACATTTACTATAAGGCCTCGCCGAGAAAATGAGGGTGGAGATTCCGTCGTATTTTGATTAGTGGCTCTGTCATGGCAACGAAGGGAGCTTGCTTTCTGCTTCTTTTCTGAACTGCTCAAAATGAGCTTTCATTTCCCCGTGTCGAAGAATGAATTTGATTCGCTTCTCAAATTCCTCAATGATGGTTTCAAAATCGCGGTGAATCACCTTTTTTCCCTCGAAGTAATTCGATCATGATTGCCGAGGTTTATCGGTCATCTCCACTCTCCACTGTCTCTTTCGACTGCCATTTGGGAGCTGAAGTAGCTTGTGATGCTTGTCATCGAGCCATGCAATCTATCTGCCGGCGATGACGTTTCTGAGATTTAAATAGTGCAACATACACGTCGGTTGGAGAGTTGTAATTGTACCATTGTTGGTCGCTTAGTTATGGAGGCTTGAATTTCTTTTGGGTTGCTGATGAACTTGGATTGCTGGAATTTTGTGAATAGTAGTCCTAATTGTAAAAGGGTGCGTCGAAGTCAAGTCGTCGCCTGGCTGAGGATGATCCATCAGTTCGTGGTTGGGGGCCGAGCCTATTAAACACGTTTTGGCACTGGCTTGCACCGAGTACCTTTGAAGGTGTTGTCGCGACCATGGGTGGCTGCCGTGGTGTTATCGCGACCGTGGGTGGCTTCTCGATTAGCTCGGTTAAGACCACTTGTGCCTTGCAGCGGCCGCACAAAACCATTAGCCTATCAGTGTCTTCCTCGCTGGAACTTGACATCGCTTCGGCTTTAGCCAGTCCTAACAATTCTGTAGGTGGTTCATTAGAAAATAGGTCGATCTTGAGTCGCGACCGAGAATTTTATTTTACAACATGATGCATTGGAATGAACTCGGCCTTCCCTTTCCCTTTGCTTTTGGGCAAGTGAGCATCTACCGTGCTAACTGTTACCGAGGGCAAGGGATTAGCATTGATGACCATCTATTTGTTAAGAAATTTCAGCTTACCTTTATCGATCCAGGTTTGAATAGCATCACGAAACACAACACAGTTGTTGGTCGTATGTTTATTTGACACTTTGACTGTAGCGTTTTCAGGAGCTGAGCGAGTTTTGACGTCTTTGGGATGAGTTAAATGTTGGAAATGTGCCCTAAAACCAATCATATGATGGTACTTTACAAACATTTGACTTGTTAAAGTAATCTAGTTTAATATAAAGAGCAAAGATTATTGTTTAAAGTTGTCTCATATAAATATTATATGCTTAAATGATAAGTCCAAGGAATATGTAATTGGGAGAATGTGATCTAAAGAAGTTAGATTCATGAAACCATTTTCTTTAGTATACATATAATAAACGTTCTTAATCATAGGATTGCCAATTGGGCATTGACTGTAACATCCCACATCGCCTAGGGAAGAGGATCCTGTAAACCTTATATGTATATTCCCATCTCTACCTAGCACGAGGCATTTTGGGAGCTCACTGGATTCGGAGTTCGTCGGAACTCCGAAGTTAAGCGCGTTTGCGCGAGAGCAATCCCATGATGGGTAACCCACTAGGAAGTTGCTTGTGAGTTCCCAGAAACAAAATCGTGAGGGCGTGGTCGGGGCCCAAAACGGACAATATCGTGCTACGGTGGAGTCAAGCCCAGGATGTGGTGGCGGCCCGGGCCGAGATGTGACATTGACAGCTTGTTAAGATCAGTATGTGCTATGTTTTCTTTCAGGGAGAGTGACTGGTCTTCAGTCATTGGTGTGGTTGACACCAAGACAAGCATGTAGGTGCTCAATAGAGAATGATGCTGACCGTATTGGGTACTTGGTCATGATGATGACCAAATGTCCTTAAAAGTAAGGTCTGAGCTTTCAAGAGGCAACAACTAGCGCTAAAATTAGCTTTTCAATCTTCATGTATTTGGTTTTCGAATCGAGGAGAGCTTTGGATGTGTAGAAAAGAGGCAATTGGGCACCTAGCTCTTCTAGGGTAGAGCTCACCACCACCTATGATATCGCAAGATAGATAAACAGGATATCCATTGCTTCCTTCTCGGATAGTAGTAGAGGTGATGTCAAGTACTACTTTAGGTCCTGAAATGCTTTCTTGCACTCGTTGTCTCATTTATCTTTATGCGCCATTTTAATTGCCTTAAAGAAGGGATTCTATCGATCAGTGGATTGTAAGAGGAAAAGATTGAGTGCAGCTACTCGTTCGGTAAAACTTTGGATCTCCTTCAGAGTTGTGGGAGACTTCATGTCTAGGATTGCTCTGATTTGCCTTCGATAAGACTCAATTCCTCGTTGGGTTACAAGGTACCTTACTTTGAATGGGCATTTGGCTGGGTTGAGCTTCATTTTGTATTCTTGAAGAATGCCAAAAGTCTCTGCCAAGTTGCCAATGTGGTCTGATCACTGTTTTCTTTTCACCATGATATCATTGACGTAAACCTTCATGGTTACTCCGATCTGCTTCTTGAACATCATGTTGATGAGTCATTGGTAGGTAGTTCTTGCGGTCTTGAGGCCAAAGAGCACGACGTTGTAGCAGTATGTGCCTCGCTCGATCACAAATGTCATTTTCTCCTTGTTAGGCTCATGTATACCAATCTGATTGTAGACTAAGTACGTGTCCAAGAAGCTGAGCAGCTTGTTCTCGGATGTTGAGTCAATGAGCATATTGATTTGGGGAATCAGAGAATATCTTTAGGGTATGCCTTGTTAAGGTCAGTGTAATCCACGCATACTTTCTATTTGCCTTTTTTTTTCTTCACTAACACGACGTTGGCCAGCCATACTGGTTGAGCCACTTCCTCAATGAATTCAGCCTCCAGTAGCTTGTCGATCTCCACCTCAATAATCACTACTCGCTCAGGAGCGAAGTGTCCTTTTTCCTAGATCACAGGTTTCGCAGCGGGCTCAACACGCAGTTTATGGCAAGCTATCGCTAGATTAATGTTGGGAATGTCAAAGGGGTAACCATGCAAAAATGTCACGACTTTTCTTAAGAAAAGCCCTGAGTTCCTCATTCTCCGTCGGGCTTAAATGTGAGCTAATCTTAGTTGTCTTTTTCAGCTGGTGGGGGTCAAGAATGATCTACTCTGTGTCTTCTTCAAGTTTTGATCCTGGTTTATCTGCCAGGGTATTGTTGACCTTGATGCCATCTTCTTGACTCGTATGTTGTGATTGATATTTGGTGGAGGTAGAGTCATATTTCTACACTTCAGCTACTACTGCTTGGGGGAAAGATTTCTTCTTCAACTCTTTGAGAACTTGTACAGTACATCATCGAGACATGGCCTAGTCGCCTTTGATCTCTCTGACTGCTACTCCTGGGATGTGAAATTGAATTTTCTGGTACTCCATTGAGGTCACAGCTCCAATCATCACTAACCAAAACCAACCCAAAATCCTGCTATAAGGGTTGGGTCACTGACGATCAAGAAGGTCTGCGATGAGACAATTGGAGAGCTGGTTACGTCGAGCAGGATTGTGCTAATGACAGTTAAGGTAAGTCTAGTGAATCTAATCAGGACCTTCGTTTTGCCTCTGATTTTGTTTTTTTTTAGACCCATTTTTTGGATGACTGACAGTTGTAGAATGTTATCCAAACTGTCATTGTCCACCATGATTCTGCCAACAACGGTGTAGGCCAGTTGAATAGATATCACCAGGACGTCGTCGTGGGGAAAGTCTACTCCCTCAGTGTCCTGCTCAGTGAAGCCGACGATTAGTGAAGGTACAACATCTATGGCTTGAACCTAAAAGACCAATTTCGCTTGTTGGATTTTCCTCTTCTTGGAATTGTTGGTGACCCAAGATGCTCGAATTCAGTGAAGATGCCATTAATTCAGATTATCTTGGCTTAGATTTTCAGATTTGGTATATGCTTCTAGCCTTGGTCAAGCAGCTGTTCTATCAACATATTGGTCACATTTGCTTCTTTCACAAGTTTCTTAATGTACTTCATCTATATGATGCAGTCATTCGTTACGTGCTCTGGACCTTTGTGGCATCTTGAACAATGGCTTGTCCTTAAGGTCGTGAATGATCTAGTTAATCGGGACTGAGAACTTGGTGTACACCTTGGGTGCTAAGCCTTCTTTTGCTGAGGATATGTCCCTGTGTCTGCTTCTTGGCTTGTTTTTATCATTGAGCGGTTTATTGCCCGTCTTCTTTTGAGCTGGCTTTGCGTCTTTGCAGGGCTGCTTAAATGGCTTCTGGGAACGCTTGGCCTCATCCTAGAGTGAGTACTTTTCTGCCAAAGCATAATAATCTGCCAAGGTAAAGTTCTTGTCTAAGATTAGCTCATCAAAATGTGGGTGATCTGCTGGGAGCCCCTTCAAGAAGGTAGAGCTTGCTATGCTATCATCGCATCCGACAATCTTTGCCTTTTCCACATTAAACCTTTTGACGTATGTGCAAAAGGACTCATTCAGGTTCTTTTTCAAGTTGAAAATGTGTTCAGACTTTTTCTTGAACTAGTTGTATGACAAATATTCCTTAGTGAAAACTAAGGAAAGTTCGTTAAAGTTTCGGATCGAGCATGGCGGCAGGGTGTGGAACCAGTCTTGCACTTCACCTTGGACCGTCATTGGTGAAGAATTTACACATGAGAGCGTCGTTGTTGCCATAAAGGGTCATGGCGCTTTATAAGTGCATCAGGTGTCTGTCTGGATCTTCAGTTCCTTTAAACAAGGTGAAATATGGCGGGCGAAACTTCCACTATGGCTCTGTTTACTCATTCTCGTCTTTGAACAGTGACCAGCTTATATTAGCCACGTTTCTTCAAAAAGCATCCTCGGTGGTCTCATTGCGCTGGAAATCACGCAACTGCTCTGCTACGAGCCTTTGTACTTCATCCTGGATTACCCTCTAGTAAGGCAATGGAAGCTTTGGTTGCCCTGATGTTGACCTGCTAGTCCATATTGCTTCTCTTCATGTTTTGCTCGCCAATGTCATGGTCGCGGTGCACGTGGTTCATTCTGAATTGCTCCTCATCGCATTTGGCCGGGGCTACCAGTGGAACTCGAGCTGGACTGCTCTCATGCTTTCCTTGGTCTATTATGTTGCTGCTTACTCTAGTGCCTTGTAGAAGGATCTCCTTATAGGCCTAGCCTTGTGTGGATGCTTTGCCTGGAATGTCGAGAGTGCTCATTGGAGTGTGGACCAAAACTTTGATGTGCACCGACTCGTGAATTGAGTCGAGAATGAAAGCTTCTCCGTGCATTGAGGCATGAGAAGACGTTTTCTCGAGAGCCCAAAAGAGAGTGCACACTACTCGAATGCACGGTTTGTGGCAGGCTGAGTGGTTGTTTGTCGGGAAGTCACTAAAATGAGTCATGTTCATCCATCATTGTCCTACTTAGAGACATCTCATTTGGGGTGCGCTGCGTCTCGATGTACTCGAAGAGCTGGTTTAACAAGGTGGTCTGCTGCGTGAGGGCGCTAGTCAAGTTGGTGACCTGCTGGGGCAGATGATGTTCGCTGTTTGGATGGGAAGAGTTTGGATGATGGACATCTAAATGTGTGGTGGAAGTGTAGTGGATTGCAGGTACAAAGCTTGGGCCAGGAGTGAGCATATCTGTAACAAAGTATGGTGAAAATAACTCTGCGTCAATTGCGAGGCCGGTTGCTGGAATCGGAATCGCCAGAGATGGCCTTGGATTGGATTTGGCCGTGGGGTTGACTAACATGCCTTGGTGATTAGAGCATACATAGTGATAGGCTAGGGTTGCGTGTGGGCTGGCTAGCCCTGGCTAATGCTGAGTGCTGGGCCGCGACTTGCTCCTCACGGGCTTAGACCTAACTGATAACGAAGTGGCCTTAAGCTGTCCTTGCAGTGACCTGGGCCTAGTCCCGAGCTTGGGCCATGGTTGCTTGGGCTGCAGGCTTGGCTCCAACTGCTGTGGCTTGGGCTGCCTGGTTAGCGGCTTGGGCATCTTGGGCTTGGCTTGCAGCTTAGAGGGCCTGGGCGGGATGCCCATAGGTCATGGAATGGATCTTGGCATGAGGCCTAGGGTTTTGAGGATTGGGCCGTTGCAAAGGCACCGGTTCTGCTGCTTGGGTTGTGGCCAGGTTGCCTTGCTGTGGTTGCTGGGTCGCAACATTGGTAATGGTGTGGCTCCTCCTGTAGTTATGTTGAGCCTTGAGGGTTTCCGTCTCGGGCTATGTCCTCGTTTCCACTCTCCAGTCCAAATCCTAGTACGTACAGGGTTCCGTTCATTATGGTTTCCGAATTTCGTACCATTGTATCCTTTCTCCAAAGATTGATCAAGAAACTTTTCTAAGGAAAATTAATTGATATGACATATGAAAAATTTAACGTAATAGAAGATTCAAGAAACCAAATGCAAGAGTTTTCTTCGAGTATTTCAATCAACTCTCAATGAAAGCACCAGTTTGTCGATGTAAATTTTCGCCATCTCTTACTTTGACGAAAGTGCACCTGCAAAACAATCAACACATTTGATCAAGGACCTAAGCCTCACGCGCCCACGAGGTGGGAGGGGGCTTAGGCCAATAGATCTCCGATGACTTTGTTAGTTTCTCTGAAAAAGAGTAAGCGGTTAGAGGTTTTATGAGTAGTAAAAGTTTGCCGAAATTTGGTAGAGATGAAGGTATTTATAGGAAGAGGGGCTAGCCATAGTGTTAGGGTTTTACCCTACACATGGCGGCATCCTATTGGCCAAGGATTATGGAGAGAACATTCTCAAAATATTAAATATGAAATAGTATCTTGAGATAATGGTGTAAATATCTCTAATTGATTTAGATAAAGATTACCTACTTGAATGAAGTCAATCTTTAATTGGGAATGTATTAAAGATATGATTTGGTAATATTAATCCTTATCTTTAATTTTTTAACTTTTTTTTGCCATGGGCATGTCAGCTGCAGGCAGCGCATTCAGTTGCTTTGACCTTCAAGAGTGCTGAGTTGCTCGTGGGAATATCCAAGAAGCCTGCCCATTTAATGAGGATAATCTTGTCTTTCTTAAGCAAAAGTCAACATGTCTGTCTCTTTTAGAATTTTTGAAATTATTTTAAGTTCTACACAAAAAATAAATAAAAATAATAAATAAGGGATTATCTTGTCTGGGAGGTGGTGAAAGGAAAGAGAGGGATAGTGGTTGGGTATTTTGTTTTCATTCCAAGAAAAGGCAGATGTGACTAGAACAAGAGACACAAGAGATTTTTCAGTATGACCGTCACACGGGTGGTATATCATGTCTTGCTATATAAATAATGAGATATGTTTGTTAAAAAGTTAATAACTTAAAAAATAAAATTTTCCATCACTTACATAAAAACACGTAATGTACTACTCGTGTTTTTGTCACAACTAAATTTTTTTTCCACTAGAATAAAGGCATAAAGGTGTGTGGATTTGTCAACTACTTTTTCGGCATAAAGGCATAGAGGTGTGTGGTTTTATCAACTACTTTTCGTGTGTGGTTTTATGATTTATCAACTACTTTTTCTGCATAAAGGCATAAAGGTGTGTGGTTTTATCAACTACTTTTTTTCTGCATGTAGAGACAAAACAACTCCAAGTTTCCAATGGTGATCAAGTAATATTTGATTTGTTCAAAGAGGAGAGGAAGACGATGACCTTATTTTAATTTTCAAACTAGCCCTTTGTTTCCTTGCTCTTGACCGCCATCTTACTTCCAAATTCGCTGGTAATAATACAATAATTTACCACCTTTTATTATTGTTATTATTATTCTAATTAATTTGTTGGTATTTATACTCGTGGTTTAATAAATATGCATGATCTGTTCTTTTTGTATACGAACACATGCCTGCATGCGTGCATGCATGGTTGGCGCCGACCAGACTACATTTATTTGTTTGAACTACGACAGCCGACATGAACCTTTTTGCCACTGCTACATCTGTTATAACTGTAATTAGATTTTAGTCGAATATGAATTATATTGATAACTTTTTAGCTAAAATTAGAAAACTTAAACACCTCATTAAAAACCAATTATGTACATTGTTTTTATTTAATCTATTATCAACGATACTGTGGCAGCCCATTCCTAAAAATTACGATTTTTATGATTTTTGATAAGTGAGTTTACGAAAATATCCTTCGAGGCATATACGTCGATTGTTGTTGACCGCTTTGGTAGTGACACGTAAGGTTCGTTTTTTTGGCATGTCCTTGTGGTACTCGACGACACAGGCTCGTATGCGTAAGCAGAAGAGGATTTAGAGTTACGGTTAAAGTTTTACGGAACTCTAAACCGAGAAGTACTTTTATTTTGATTTCTGGTTATATATTTTTATATGTCTATACTTTATAAACTTTATTATTCTATTAATTGCTATTAGAATGCGAAAAGAGAGAAGAGTTATTCGGGAGGGAAATAGAAGGAAGGTGCTACGGGGGAGGAAGCTCCCATCTGATGGGAGGTAGACGAACCAGAGAAGGAGGAGATGAGTGGACCAATGAGAGGAAGTGAAAGGAAGAAAGGAGAGATGAGTGAGAGGCACGGGATCATGGATCCCCTCCCATTTCCATTGAAACTGAACCCGCGGGTGGGTGATACCCGAAGGGTTTCGACGGTTCCTCCGATCAAATTCCGGCGAATTAAGCCGTGCCACCACCTGAGAAACCTCCCACTACCTCTCATCTTCCATTTCCAATCACATTTCACAAGATTTAACCTTGAATTTGGGTAAAACCGCGACAAAGGGGGCCAGTTCAAATTGGACTTTCTCGAAGGTATGAAAGTTGTTCCACTCATTGAGATATTTAATTCTGTAAATTTTGGTAATTTTTAGTGAAAGTTAAATTTTCCGGCGAGCCGGGGCGGCCAACCCCACCCGCGGTGGCACGTGCGGTGGTGCGTGGCCTAAGGGCTGCCAATGCTGTTTTTAGGTGATATTAAATGCCTTGAGTTTAGTTTTGATAATTAAATGACGTAGATTGAACGTTAGAGCCTAAACTAGTTATGATATGTTAATAGGCGATGATATGAATCGATGATCCGACCGTTGGATCGTTATCAAACTTTGATGTGTTGTAATACATAATATTTGAAGAATCTTGGAACTTACGGATTAGGAATCCGACGTACGGATCTTCCTGAATTGAGATTGTAAGTTAGAAAAAATAAAATGTTAACCACCACTTGGTTTTTGGCAACTGGCAGAGATCCAACCGTTGGATCGTGATGAAACCTTGAGATAATGTCCTAGAGGCAAAATGTTCTTTAGACGTGGTGGATCGGAAATCTGATATACGGATCTCACGGATTTGATAGGAACATATTTATGTGACTTTATTAGTTTGTTTCCTTGCATTTACTTAATTAGTTTCATCTTATTAGAATGTTTTAAGCTATTTTCGTGTGTTTGTAGGTTCTAAATAACAAAGTTAGCAAAGAAGTGCATTTTGGTGCAATTTGGAGCTATTTTGGGGTAAAATGGATTGCTTGCATGGGGAGCATAAAAAATGGATGGTAGTGATTTATTCTCACCAACAAAAATGGATAGTGGTGATTCATTCTCACCAAGAAAATGGATGGTAGTGATTCATTCTCAAAGCCTATAAATAGGCTTCTCCATCAAGGCCAAAGACACCAATTCACATCTACAACACATTCCATAAACAACACAATTTCTGCTGCAAGTTTCCTTCTTCCTCCATCCATTTCCATCCACCTTTTTTCCTATCCATCCCCTACCACCCTTCCATACTCTCTCAACCTATCCAATCTCTGCCACATCCCCTAGACCATCTAAACACCACACCCACCTTGGTGCCGCATGTTTGCAAGAAAAGAGAAGGACTTGGAGCTATGCTAACCATTCAAGACGTTGGATTGTTGGAGCATTCTAGGTGTCTTCTACTTTTGTTTACCATGTTTAAATTCAATTATAGTTGTTTAATTGCAAATATGTGGAACTAAATTCGTTTTGCTAGAGGTTGATTCATAGCCATGAACATATTTGTAATATGAATTGATTACCTTCAGTTGTGATTTCATGAGTTGTGAATTCAATTTGCTTAACTGCTTGATTTATAACTTATTTTTGTATGTCGATTAAGGATGCATACTTAGTTGGCATGCATGAATTTGATGCTAGAATATAAGGGAGTTTCACCTAATCGTTATGAACTTATATTCACAAGTAGTGGAGGTTGCTAGTCACAATCACGTTAAGTGAATTCTTGGCAAGAGTATCATGCTGTTCATAGTTACGAATACCTCGTCAATGCTTATAGTTTTCACAAAGCTTAATGATCTTTGATTGTATCTCTATTGTGTTGTTCACGTAGGGGACTTTTGAAGAATGTTTTGAATTGTTGTATGCGCTTTTCCATCCAATTCAATAACTTAAGGAAAACTTGAAGGTTAAAAAAGTATTGTTCACGGTTAATTTGGGGTGTTGAGATTTATGGTTTATTGAAAGAACAACTGAAAATTGGTTTGTATGCATATGTGTCATGTGTGGAGAAGAACCCTCTAGCTAGTCCATCATCCATTCAATTCGTCAAATCTGTCTTTTGAAACTATTTTTATAAAGTTTGTTTTGTTTTTACTTTAAATTCGTCAAAACCCAATCCCCTCTTATATTTAGTGTCTTTTGGTTCCAATCTGTCCAATTTGGTTTGTTTTCGTTAGTTATTTGAGTCTAGTTGAGTGTTTTTTTTCTTAGTTTTGTGTTTATTTTTTAGTCTTGTTTACTGTTTTAAAGTCAGTTTTGAGTATATTAGCAATCCCTCCTAATCCCCGGCCTAGAACGATCCCTACTTACATCTTTACTACAATTGTCAACAAAAGGGTTTAATTTGTGTGTTGTTTTACATCACACCAGGATCAAATTTCGTAGGAAAGCGTTATACGTAAATTGTATATTTTATCGATTCAAATTCTAAGATTTGATTTAATAATTGTTCTAGGCGCCGATCATTTTGACGGCTCAATGGTTATGCTAGGGAGTTGGCGTGGACTCCAGGTGAGTGGGCAGCTATTTTTCCGTATATACCTATATATTACTATTTTTCCCATAAAATTAAAATGAACGTTTATGTGATTTGAAATGCCATGCAAAGTATTCATTTATTTTAAATGCTGCATTAGTGATTGCATATTGTATGATGGTGTTGCGGACGCACAGGTAAGTGCCAGGTAAGTTTAGATAATGGTTATAATGAGAATGAGAACGAATGATGTGATGTGATGTGATTAGAGCTCATATACCTGCACATTGATATTAGTGCTCACGCCCAGAGATAGGGGCACAGTCTTTCACGTGTTGTTCACCTCCCGCACCGCATGCTCGCCTTGGATCCAAGTTAGGTGCACAGTCCTGTCGTATAGACCACTATAAGTGGGTTCGACTCGTAGGTGACCCGCGAATCCTTCGCACAGTCTTCACGTGATTGTAGCACTAGAGCATACTTGTATATATTCAGTGATAATGAGTAGACCATTAGTGGTGATATTGATATGTGTGGAGGATTGATATACATGATATGATGAGTTGATTATGAGCTTATTATACAGCCGAGGGCTGAGTTGATTGATAGGAGCATATTTATGCTACTTAGTTAGCTTGTTTTCTTGCACGTACGTAGTTAGTTATCGTTTATTATAGTGATTTAAGCTATTTTCGTGTGTTTGTAGGTCCAAATGGCAAGTGAAGTAAGAAAGTGCGTTTTGGTGCATTTTAGAGCTAAATTGAGCTTAAATGGAGTACATACATATGGAGCACCAAGGATGAACGAATTTAGAGGTCAAAGAATGCTAGGAATCAGTTTTAAAGACGATGAAACAAGGTTGAGACAAAGAAGATAAGGAAAGTGCAAGAAAGGTGGAACATTATCCAAAACATTATCCATATCCTTATCTTATCCAACATTATCCAAACATGTTCCATAAAACATGCTACATGTTTTATGTCATGTTTTGTGTCATGTTCCATGTCTTGTTGATAAGCTCATATTTATATATATTTTACATCAAATTCTCTCGTCTTTTCTTAGTTAGTTCCTTATATTTTTGAGCTATTTACTTTGATTTTGTGTTTTATATGATTTGTCAAGCAAATAAAAGAAAAATAGCACAAGTGAGATTTTATGTAACAAATTCGTCAAAACTGCCTGTGCAGATCAGCCCATTTTGGAAGCAATTTGCGAACGGCCCAAAATGAACTAGAGAATGAGCCTTATATGCTTGGAAAGCTACAGATGTCTATTTTCTGGAGCATTTTGCGGATTGTTAAGATCATTTTTCTAGAAGAAGTTATGAGCATTTTAGTAAGGGAAGGTCAAGAGAGCACATGGGTCAAAACTGCCTGTGCGGATCAGCCCATTTTGGAAGCAATTTGTGAACGGCCCAAAATGAACTAGAGAATGAGCCTTATATGCTTGGAAAGCTACAGATGTCTATTTTCTGGAGCATTTTGCGGATTGTTAAGATCATTTTTCTAGAAGAAGTTATGGGCATTTTAGTAAGGGAAGGTCAAGAGAGCACATGGGGAAGGAATAGGCGGACAGCTGCAAGGATGCCCCATGGCATGGATGAATGATTATGTTTTGCAAGTGTGCTAGCTTGTTTAATCATGAAATACAAGTGTGCTAGCTGTTTTGCAAGTGTTCTAGCTTATTCATCAAGAGGAATCCAAGACCAAGAGGAATCCAAGGCATGGACCAAGGAGGATGAATGCAAGTTGTTTCATCATGAAATTTCTGCAATGAAGCATGTGTGCTAGCTGTTTTTGATGATTAATTCTTGCTTTGTATTTGTTTATTAGAATCACTTGAGTGGCTCCTTACCTTTGTGCACCTATAAATAAAGCCTTCTTGCAAGGCTTAGACTCACCAATTCACACAACAATCCCATTTCACACACCCTAAACTATCCTAGCCAAAACCCTTTCTTTCCTCCACAAAATCTGCCCATAAACTATCCTAGCCGTGCCACCCCCCCTTAACCATCCTAAACACCACCATACATCCCCCTATCCACTCCTCCATACAACCAAACCTTCAAACCACATCCACTCCTTGTGCCATATCAAAGGAAGGAAAGGAAAGTGCTTGGACGTGCTTGTCACTCAACGAGGATCATTGGAGCGTTTAGGTGCTTTCTTTCTTTTATGTTCAATGTATAAATCTATTTACCTTTGTTTTATGATTATGAGGAACTAAACCCCCCCTCTTTGCTAGGGGGGGATTCAAAGCCATGATTACATTTGCATTATGAATTAATTACTTTTGGTTGTGATTTAATAATTTGTGATTTCAATTCGCTTAACTATTTGATTGATAACTTATTTATGTATGTTGATTAAGAGTGCACGCTTAGTTTTCATGCATAAGTTTGATGCTAGAATATAAGGAAATTTCACCTAATCGTTATGAACTTATATTCAAGAGTAGTGAAGGTTGTTATCCACAATCGTGTTAAGTGAATTCTTGGCAAGAGTATCATGCTTTTCATAGTTACGAATGCCTCGTCAATACTTATAGTTCTCATGAATCTTAATGATCTTTGATTGTATCTATATTGTGCTTTTCACGTATGGAACTTTTGAAGAATGTTTTGAATTGTTATATGCGCTTTCCCATTCAATTCATTAAACTAAGGAGAACTTGAAGGTTAAAAAAGTGCTATCACGGTTAACCCGGAGTATTGAGTTTCATAAGTTATCGAAAGAACAACTAAAAATTGGTTTATATACAAGTGTATCATGTGTGGAGGAAACCCCTCTAGCTAATCCATCATCCATTCAAACAACCATATTTTGTGCTTAAATCTATCTAGTTTTCAATTTGTTTATTTTCAAGTTATTCTCATCAAGATCAAATCCCCCTTTTTCAATTTTTGTCTTTTGACTTGAATTTACCTTATTTGATTTCTTTTGAGTTCTTTGAGTAATTTAGTTTAGAGTTGGTTAATTTTCATAGCTTGAATCTTTTAAATTCATTCGTGATTTTGTTTTAGTTTATTTATTAATTTTATTTTAAGTTATTCTAGTTTATTTGGAATCATTTGAATCTAGTTAAATGTTCTGATTTTAGATTTGTGTTTTTAAAAGTTTTATTTAGTGCTTCTAAATTCATTTTATATAGATTAGCAATCCCTCCTAATCCCCGGTTTAAGAACGATCCCTACTTGCATATATACTACAATTGTCAACAAGAGGGTTTAATTTGTGTGTTAGTTTATCTTCGCATCAAATTTTGGCGCCGTTGCCGGGGATTAGCAACTTTGCTAATCCCTTATTTCTTTTTTATTTTTTTATTTTTAATGTTTTAATTTAGATAGTAACTTTGCTTTATTCTTCTTGCTTCTTAGGTACTAGTGTATGACTCGAAGTTCTCATCCGATTCAAAAGCATATCTCTGACTTTGACAATGACTTTGAGCGAACTTTGAGAAGGACAAAGAAACAACAAGAAGCTCAACCATCCAATCTTGAACCTGAGCTTGAGGAAAACAAAGTAGAAGAGGAAAAGGAGCCCAAGGCTCAAGGAGTTGAGCAACCACAAATCATGGCGGCAGATAACCGAACAATCAAGGAGCTCTCAGCTTCGGGATTGGACAACACCGCACCCCTATGCATCCAATACCCTAGGGCAGCCCCTGAGAAGACCGATGAATTTGAGTTGAAGTCTAGTTTGCTACATCACATACCCAAGTTCCATGGGTTATCAATGGAGGACCCCAATAAGCACTTGAAGGAGTTCGAAGTGGTGTGTTCAAGCATGACCCCAATCAATGTCGATGGAAACATTTTGAAGATGAAAGCCTTTCCATTCTCTCTTCTAGAGAAAGCTAAGGATTGGTTGTACGAATTAGCCCCTGGAACTGTCACCTCTTGGGAGAGCATGAAGAGGGCATTCTTAGAAAAGTTTTTCCCCACTTCAAGAGTCATTCTCCTGAGGAAGAAGATTAGTGGAATCCAACAAAACCAAGGTGAGTCCTTTCCAACTTATTATGAACGTTTTAAAAGTCTTGTTGCTTCTTGTCCGCAGCACCAAATGAAGGAAGAGCTTCTCCTTCAATACTTCTATGAAGGCCTTCTTCCACTCGAAAGGCAAATGCTTGATGCTTCGGCGGGAGGTGCGTTGGTGGACAAAACACCCATGGCAGCCAAGATACTAATTGCAAACCGTGCATTGAATGCACAACAATATGAAGGAATTGGCCAAAGGGACATGCCACGGCAACAAGTGCATGAGGTAAGCTCTTCATCTGATATTCAATCCCAATTAGCTAATCTCACTTCCATTGTGTCACAGATGGCCGAGGGGATGAAAGTGCAAGGACCTAGTGTTTGTGGCGTGTGTTCCATCACTGCCCAACAAGGTGGATTCCGACAACCCCCGGGTTTCTTTCCAAGGCCAATGGCACCACAACCACCTCCTCAAGCACAATCATCCCAAACCAACTCAGGTATGTCTATGAATGATGATAAAACATATCAGTTATTAACCACAATGGCACAGGGAATGCAGAATCAAGCAAAGGAGGTTAATGAGCTTAAGAAGCAAATGGGCCAAATGGCCGAATTTTTGGGACAATTTCGTGAGAATGGTAAGTTACCAAGCAATACGGTGATCAATCCAAATGGTGGTTTTGAATCTGCAAAAGCAATCACATTAAGAAGTGGCAAGGAGGTTGGATCAGACCCAAAACCATCCAAATCAAGTTCCGAAGAGCATGAAAAGTTATTGATTAAAGAGGCTCCTAATATGTCCAACAAAGGTAAGAACATGTCCAATTCAGTTCATACTAATATTATTCCTCCAAATGTCCCATTCCCTAGCAGATTCATGCAACAAAAGAGGGAGGAGGATGAAAAAGACATTCTAGAAATGTTTCGGAAAATGCAAGTGAACATTCCACTCCTTGATGCAATCAAGCAAATTCCGAAGTGTGCCAAGTTTTTGAAGAAGTTGTGTACAACAAAGAAGAAAATTCGAGAGAAAGAAGTGGTTATGGTAAGTGAAAATGTCTCCGCAATCTTGCAACGTAAAATGCCCCCTAAATGCAAAGATCCGGGCAGTTTTACGATTCCTTGTGTAATTGGAAATACTTGCTTTAAATATGCCATGTTAGATCTAGGTGCATCAATAAATGTCATGCCTTATTCCGTTTATGCATCTATGAACTTGGGGGAATTGAAAAATGATGGTGTGATTATTGAATTAGCTGATCGATCTAATGCATATCCGAAAGGTGTTTTGGAGAATGTTTAGTGCAGGTAGATCACTTGATTTTCCCCGCGGATTTTTATGTGCTTGACATGGAAGAATCACCTCATTCATCCCCATTGCCAATCCTACTTGGGCGACCATTCATGAAAACAGCATCCACCAAGATTGATGTGGCAAATGGAGCATTAACTATGGAATTTGATGGTGATGTGATTCATTTTAAAGTTTCTGAACTTGTTAAGTGTTCTAATGAGGTTCGTTCTTGTTTTGCTATTCATGTGAATGAGAATATAAGGCAGGAACATACATCTAGACCCACCATTGAAGAAGGAATTGGGGTGGAGCACAAAGAGCAAGCCATTACACTCCAAGCACCCAATCTGGCCGAAAGCACCATTTATGGAGTTGTTGAGCAAGCAACGGTTTTTGAGTCTCCATTGCAACATATGGGTAAGTTTCCTCCTCTTAATTCAATTTCTAATTCAATTGATAGGTTGCTACTTCCTTTGGTGCAGGTACCAAATCAAACCCGTGATAGTGGGAGTGTTTTTATTAACTTTGGGAAGTTCAATGCTCCAATTTGGGAGCATCATTATCCATTGCCATACATTGACCCAACGCATGAGAAGTTCGAGGGGCAGGTTGTGGAGGACATTCCTCTCCAACCCGTGGGCTCCAATGGGGAGTGATTGACGTTCTTCGTCCGGCTGCAAGACGTTAAAGCAAGCGCTTCGTGGGAGGCAACCCATGCATTCAACAAAGGAAGACCTAGGAATCACTCCAATTCCAGATTTGCGTTCCTAACTCTTTCTCTTTGTTGTTTATATTCTTCTATGTTTAGTTTGTTTAATTTGGTTTGAGTTTCTATTTAAAACATTGAGGACAATGTTTGATTCAAGTGTGGGGGGGTAAACAATCTGTTTTGCATAATTTTCGTGGGTTTTATTCACCTATCACTTCCAATGTTGTTTCTCACTGTTTTTAAGTGTTTTTAGTGTGTTTTGAAGCATTTTAGTGTGTTGTGGCATAAAAATCCGAAAAACTCATAAAAATTTGAAAATAAGTTTGGGAAATACCAAAAAGAGTTGTTTTTGAGTTGTTTTGGTGTGTTTGTGTCGTAGGTACCTTCCAACACAATGATGAGGATTTGGTTTTGAATTGCATAACTATTAAAAAAAGTTACAAGCATGGATTGAAGTTTGATATGTTCTTGGCTTATGCTTAGTTGTAGTTGATGTTTATGAACTCACATTTGATTATAAAGTGGTTAAAAATCAGTTTTTGTAACATGCTTGAAGGAAAGAACTCAACTAACGCTACATCCTTGTGAGACTTGAGCCTTTACTTCTTTTGGAGAGTTATAATCTGTGATTTCTTGTGTTCTTAAGTCGTTGCATGATCTCATTATTCTTTGCTTGGTTGCTACTTAGAATGCATGCGTATCATGATAGAACTAAATGCTAGAACTTATATCCGTATCATTCAAAGCATGATATTGAATTGCATAACACACGATCAAGATGAAGTTGTGTAGTTGCCACCATAGCCAAATATCCTTACTTCCCTTATGGCTTATGCTTTGTTGTTAACTACATTAACCTCACCTATCCTAGTTTAGGACAGTCCACCCCTTGTTCTTAAAATATAGTGAGCATAACTTAAAATTAATTCCTTTTGAGTTACATTATGCAAGAAAATAAGTGTGGGGGAGGGAATGGTTATTTTTGAGCTCATTTGTACGTTTTGAAAACAAAAAAAAAAAAAAAAAAAAAAAAAAAAGAGAAAAGAAAAGAAGAAAGAATGAGTTTGAAAGTGTTGATTGTTGAAGAAAAGGGTCCAAAAGTTTGAATTTGACCCTAAGTGTTGCATGAATCCCCCCTTGTGTTCAAATTTGAGTTTGCATTCAAAAGTGAATTCTAAGTTGATTTCATTGCTATTGCTCACTATGTTTTTAAGAACCCTTGTTTTCCGTATCTGTTCGCTATAACCTATCACCCTTAGCCCCGTTACAACCCTTACACTTCTATCTTGAGTGTTATGTGTTCAATATGTGGAGTTTGGGATTGGTATGAGCATATGGTGTCACTAGTTCTTGCATCTAAGTAGTAGCATTCCTTTCATGAGATCATATTCATATATTCACTTATAACTCCAGAAAAGAGCTTTCTTTGTTAAAAATATGTGAGTTTTAGTTTTCATGTGTATATCAATCTTCTCACATATACCTAGTGTAGGGAATGAGTTTGAAAATCTGAGTGAAAAATGAGTGCATATCTAGTAAGGAATTGAGGGAATTCTCTAAAGCATGTTATTACATTCAAAATGATGTTTTAAATGATTAAAAGAGAACTAGTAAATGGTGACTGTGGTTAAGTGTATGCTTAAGGATATTGATGACCAAAATCTGTGCAAGTAATGATTTTTAACATGTGCATTAGAAATCCCTGAGGTAACGTTGGAAGGTTTAGATTGTGTTTTGTTTCTTTTTGTTTTCTTTGTTTTGCTCGAGGACTAGCAAAAGCTAAGTGTGGGGGTATTTGATAAGCTCATATTTATATATATTTTACATCAAATTCTCTCATCTTTTCTTAGTTAGTTCCTTATATTTTTGAGCTATTTACTTTGATTTTGTGTTTTATATGATTTGTCAAGCAAATAAAAGAAAAATAGCACAAGTGAGATTTTATGTAACAAATTCGTCAAAACTGCCTGTGCAGATCAGCCCATTTTGGAAGCAATTTGCGAACGGCCCAAAATGAACTAGAGAATGAGCCTTATATGCTTGGAAAGCTACAGATGTCTATTTTCTGGAGCATTTTGCGGATTGTTAAGATCAGTTTTCTAGAAGAAGTTATGAGCATTTTAGTAAGGGAAGGTCAAGAGAGCACATGGGTCAAAACTGCCTGTGCGGATCAGCCCATTTTGGAAGCAATTTGTGAACGGCCCAAAATGAACTAGAGAATGAGCCTTATATGCTTGGAAAGCTACAGATGTCTATTTTCTGGAGCATTTTGCGGATTGTTAAGATCATTTTTCTAGAAGAAGTTATGGGCATTTTAGTAAGGAAGGTCAAGAGAGCACATGGGGAAGGAATAGGCGGACAGCTGCAAGGATGACCCATGGCATGGATGAATGATTATGTTTTGCAAGTGTGCTAGCTTGTTTAATCATGAAATACAAGTGTGCTAGCTGTTTTGCAAGTGTTCTAGCTTATTCATCAAGAGGAATCCAAGACCAAGAGGAATCCAAGGCATGGACCAAGGAGGATGAATGCAAGTTGTTTCATCATGAAATTTCTGCAATGAAGCATGTGTGCTAGCTGTTTTTGATGATTAATTCTTGCTTTGTATTTGTTTATTAGAATCACTTGAGTGGCTCCTTACCTTTGTGCACCTATAAATAAAGCCTTCTTGCAAGGCTTAGACTCACCAATTCACACAACAATCCCATTTCACACACCCTAAACTATCCTAGCCAAAACCCTTTCTTTCCTCCACAAAATCTGCCCATAAACTATCCTAGCCGTGCCACCCCCCCCTTAACCATCCTAAACACCACCATACATCCCCCTATCCACTCCTCCATACAACCAAACCTTCAAACCACATCCACTCCTTGTGCCATATCAAAGGAAGGAAAGGAAAGTGCTTGGACGTGCTTGTCACTCAACGAGGATCATTGGAGCGTTTAGGTGCTTTCTTTCTTTTATGTTCAATGTATAAATCTATTTACCTTTGTTTTAAGATTATGAGGAACTAAACCCCCCCCCTCTTTGCTAGGGGGGATTCAAAGCCATGATTACATTTGCATTATGAATTAATTACTTTTGGTTGTGATTTAATAATTTGTGATTTCAATTCGCTTAACTATTTGATTGATAACTTATTTATGTATGTTGATTAAGAGTGCACGCTTAGTTTTCATGCATAAGTTTGATGCTAGAATATAAGGAAATTTCACCTAATCGTTATGAACTTATATTCAAGAGTAGTGAAGGTTGTTGTCCACAATCGTGTTAAGTGAATTCTTGGCAAGAGTATCATGCTTTTCATAGTTACGAATGCCTCGTCAATACTTATAGTTCTCATGAATCTTAATGATCTTTGATTGTATCTATATTGTGCTTTTCACGTATGGAACTTTTGAAGAATGTTTTGAATTGTTATATGCGCTTTCCCATTCAATTCATTAAACTAAGGAGAACTTGAAGGTTAAAAAAGTGCTATCACGGTTAACCCGGAGTATTGAGTTTCATAAGTTATCGAAAGAACAACTAAAAATTGGTTTATATACAAGTGTATCATGTGTGGAGGAAACCCCTCTAGCTAATCCATCATCCATTCAAACAACCATATTTTGTGCTTAAATCTATCTAGTTTTCAATTTGTTTATTTTCAAGTTATTCTCATCAAGATCAAATCCCCATTTTTCAATTTTTGTCTTTTGACTTGAATTTACCTTATTTGATTTCTTTTGAGTTCTTTGAGTAATTTAGTTTAGAGTTGGTTAATTTTCATAGCTTGAATCTTTTAAATTCATTCGTGATTTTGTTTTAGTTTATTTATTAATTTTATTTTAAGTTATTCTAGTTTATTTGGAATCATTTGAATCTAGTTAAATGTTCTGATTTTAGATTTGTGTTTTTAAAAGTTTTATTTAGTGCTTCTAAATTCATTTTATATAGATTAGCAATCCCTCCTAATCCCCGGTTTAAGAACGATCCCTACTTGCATATATGCGACAATTGTCAACAAGAGGGTTTAATTTGTGTGTTAGTTTATTTTCGCATCACTTGTCTCTTCTAGAAGGCCTTATCCATTCCTAAAGACATGCCTTGTTCTTGCCTAAAAGCATGCTGAAATGTCTTTCTAAAAGCCTAAAACAGATTTCCTACAAAAGTGGCGCCTAGAACCTTTCTAGAAAGTCTTTGCCTTGCCTTGCAATCCATCCCCCTTTCCCTCCAAAACATGCCGCACCTTATTCCCTTGTTTCCCTTGGTTTTCTGACTTCTAGAAGGATTATCCTAAACCCAAAGTGTGTTGCACCTTCTTTCCCTCTTCCCCCTTGGATTTCTGATTTAATTGGCCCTTTTTCTTGTGGATTTGGGTTAATTGGGCCATAAACCTTTTCCCTTGTGGATTAACAAAACCTGCCGCACCTAGGGGCCTTAATCCCTCACTTATGCTAAGTCCAAGCCCTAATTTGATTTACCCTAGGGTTTGAGGTGCCTATATATATCTATTCTATTTTGTGCCGCAGGTTTTATCATTCATTCTCCCTCAATTCAAGTCAGCCGCACCTCTCTATTCAGAAACCCTTCATTCACCACTCATTCATCCATTCATCCACCCTTGCCGCAAGCACCAATACACCACCATACATTCTGCTGCAACCACCATCCTTCACCGTGCACAACCATTCAACCACCATAGTCGTACCACCTTCCCAATTAATTTGGAGCATTGTCATTCATAGTTCGTTGAAAACATAATTGGCAATCAAATTATATACATATGTTCATGTGTGGATAAGGATCCCTCTAACTAGTGTCTCACCATTCAATTTCATCACAATCTGTTTTTGTTCAAAGTTTGATTACAAGTTTCTGTTTTAAATTCAATTTCGTCAAAATAATCCCCCTTGTTCTTAAATTGTGTTTTTAGAGTCTAAATCTGTTTTCCTTGAGTCTTTTGAGTCCATTGAGTTGATTTTCGTCCAAATCACTTGTTAGGTCTAGAATTGAGTCTTTTTGATTGTTTCTTGCTGTTTTGAGTGTTTAAAGTCAGTTTAGAGTCTATAGAGTCTAGTTTAGTGTTTTTGAGTCTTTTTCACATTGATTAGCATCCCTAGTTAATCCCCGATCTAGAACGATCCCTACTTGTGTATATACTACAATTGTCATCAATAGGGTTTAATTTGAGTGTCAAGTTAATTCTCACATCATTGATATTGAGATTGATTATGAGATATATATACGGCCGAGGGCCGAGATGATTACCTGACATTTAATCACATCCACATAGTTTATGATTGAGGTTTTAGTTATGATACTTTGGCATGGCATACATTCATACTTTCCAGCATGATTTCGAGATTTATATATATACGAGTATATACTTTGATTCTGGGAAACTATACAGGTTTTACGGAAAAAGGTTATAACTTTTGAGAAAAGAATGATTTTGAAAAGATTTGTTTTGCTGACCCACTCAACTTTGTTTTTCGCCCCTCCAGGTTTTAGTTACCGAAGTTCTTGTTGACGAGGATTATTGGCAAAACTGAAGATTTGTGGCGATCTCTGAGGGTATAATTCTTACCAACTTTACTGTACTTTACTTATGCTCTGTCATCACGAGTGAGATGGGCTCCCGCTCACCAGTATACTCTGGTAATTAGGCACTTTTAAGTTTAAATTTACTCACATTTCCCACATCACCATACTTTATGGCTTCGTCACCTTCCAAGTGTCGGCCACCATAGCTCTATTCGGCGTCCTAGTGGACATTCCGAGTCAGGGTGTGTCAGTTTGGTATCAGAGCATAAGTTGGACAATATTGCATCCATCGCACGCGTGATGTGAGCATTCTAGGCTCTTGAGCCTAATTTTTTTGAATATTGCCACCTCGTTGAATACGGTACCCTCACGACTTTGTTTTTTAGAACTCACGTGAGAACTTTCTAATGGGTCACCCATCCTGGGATTGCTCTTCCCCGAACTCGCTTAACTTTGGAGTTCGGACGAACTCCGAAGCCAGTTGATAGGAGCATATTTATGCGACTTAGTTAGCTTGTTTTCTTGCATTCACATAGTTAGTTATCGTTTATTATAGTGATTTAAGCTATTTTCGTGTGTTTGTAGGTTCAAATGGCAAGTGAAGCAAGAAAGTGCATTTTGGTGCATTTTAGAGCAAAATTGAGCTCAAATGGAGTACATGCATATGGAGCACCATGGATGGACGAATTTGGAGGTCAAAGAATGCTAGGAATCAATTTTAAAGATGATGAAACAAGTTTGGGACAAAGAAGATAAGGAAAGTGCAAGAAAGGTGGAACATTATCCAAAACATTATCCATATCCTTATCTTATCCAACATCATCCAAACGTGTTCCTAAAAACATGCTACATGTTTCATGTCATGTTTTATGTCATGTTTCATGTCTTGTCTCTTCTAGAAGGCCTTATCCATTCCTAAAGACATGCCTTGTGTTTCATGTCTTGTTCTTTCCTAAAAACATGCTACAATGTTCTTTCTAGAAGCTTAAGACATATCCCTACAAAGGTGGCGCGTAGAACCCTTCTAGAATGCCTTTGCCTTGCCTTGCAAATCAGCCACTTTCCCTCCAAAGCTTGCCGCACCTTAGTCCTTGTTTCCCTTGGTTTTCTGACTTCTAGAAGGCCTATCTTAAGCCCAATGTGTGCCGCACCTTCTTTCCCTTTTCCCTTTTGGATTTCTGATTTATTTGGCCCTTTTCCTTGTGGATTTAGGTTGTGCAAAGCCTTTTCAGAAAATACTTGGGCCATAACCCTTTTCCCTTGTGGATTAACAAAACCAGCCGCACCTAGGGGCCCTAATCCTTCACTTATGCTAAGTCCAAGCCTTAATCTGATTGACCTAGGGTTTGTGGTGCCTATATATACATATTTTACATTGTGCCACAGGTTTTTATGCTTCATTCTCCCTAAAAATCATTCAGCCGCACCCATCTCCTCTTCAATCCTTCATTCATTCCTTCACTCACCCTAAATTCAATTCTGCCGCAACCACCACTCCACCACCATTGATTCACCGTCCACACACCCATACACTCACCATAGCCGCACCACCTTCACACCACCATAGAGACCACCTTGTGCCGCCACCTTTGGAGAAGAGAAGGAGTTGTGCTGTGCAGCCTAAAGGAAGGAGAAGGCCTTGCGCATGCCATCTGCCACTATTGGAGTTTCTAGAGTTCTTTATTCTCTTGTTTCTGTTTTCATGTTTAATTTAAGGTGCTGTTGAATTATGTTAAACATGTGGAACTAATTCCTTTTTAGTTAGAGGCGAATTTGAAGCCATGGACATATGTTTATTATGATTTGATTTACTCCAGTTATGAATTCATGAATTATGGATGTGGTTTACTTTTCTGTTTTGATTAAGAACTTGTTTATGTATATGGGTTGAGGGTCGACACTTAATTTACATGCATAGATTCTATGCTACGATATAAGGGAATTGCACCTAATCGTTATGAACTTATATTCATGAGTAGTAAAGGTCACTAGTCACGATTGTGTTAAGTAAACCCTAGGTTGGATTAACATGCGTATTCCATAGTTATGAATGCCTTGTCGCTGTTCATGATTTCCATTGAACTTATTGATCTTTGTTGAATGTCTCTATCATGCGTATTCCATAGTCAGGGAGTTTGATGAAGAATAATTTGGTTGTAATGCGTTTTCCATTCAATTCAATGAATCTAGGGAAATCTGGGAATTGATTAGTTCAATACAATTAATTCGGAGCATTGTCATTCATAGTTTGTTGAAAGCATAACTGGGAATCAAGTTTTATGCATATGGTCATGTGTGGATAAGGACCCCTCTAACTAGTTTCTCACCATTCAATTTCATCACAATTCGTTTTCTTGGAAGTTTGATTACAAGTTTCTGTTTTAAATTCAATTTCGTCAAAACAACCCCTCTTGTTCTTAAATCGTGTTTTTAGAGTCTAAATCTGTTTTCTTTTAGTCTTTTGAGTCAAGTAAATTGATTTTCGTCCAATTCACTTGTTAGGTCTAGAATTGAGTCTTTTTTATTGTTTCTTGCTGTTTTGAGTGTTTAAAGTCAGTTTTGAGTCTATAGAGTCTAGTTTAGTGTTTTTGAGTCTTATTTACATTGATTAGCATCCCTAGTTAATCCCCAGTCTAGAACGATCCTTACTTGCGTAAATACTACAATTGTCATCCATAGGGTTTAATTTGAGTGTCAAGTTAATTTTCACATCACCAATGAGCGTCGGAACTCCGAAGCTAGTGAGCTTCCAAAAGGCCTCGTGCTATTTGAAGGTGGGAATGTACATATAAGGCTTACATGATCCTCACCCTTGGGCGATGTGAGATCTTATAATCCACCCCCCTTAGGGGCCCGACGTTCTCGTCGGCACACTGCCGGCCATGGAATGGCTCTGATACCAAACTGTCATATCTCGGCCTTGGCTCGACTCCGCCATATCACGATATTGTCTGCTTTGGGCCCTTACCACACCCTCAAGGTTTTGTTTCTGGGAACTCACCCTAGAACTTCCCAGTGGGTCACTCATCCTGAGATTGCTCTCGCCCGAACTCACTTAACTATGGAGTTTCGACGAACTCCCAAGTCAGTGAGCTCCCAAAATGCCTCGTGTTATTTAGAGGTGAGAATGTACCCACGTTTGTTCTATGGTTTTTATTTGTAGTCAGTGTTGAAATTTCGGGGACGAAATTTTCATAAGGGGTAAATTGTAACTACCTGTCTCTAATTTTCTATGTAATTTCTCCCCGAGTATGTGAAATGACGATTATGTCCTTATTCGCAAGTGATGTGGACGTGTTTATATCACTTCTATTTTATTTCCCGTTGTAGTATTTAAATTGTAAACGTCGTTACGAGTGTATACTTGAATTTTTGTTAGTGTAGAAACACTTTTACGAATAGGTTTCGATCTCCTTTTACTATAGAAAATTTGAAACCCTATCCCTAGTTTCCTATTTAGCTACATGTCCCTTTCCCTTTATGTCATGTAGCCAAATCAACTTTTTACAAGCCATCCTCATCTATTCCTTTTCTCGGTTTCCCTCCTCACCACTTAATGGTGTCTTTCTTTTTTTAAAGGTCACCAATCCCATCATTTCCCTCTGCACGACACCCAATCAGTAATCAGAAAAGAAGAAAAACTCTATCTCTCTCGTATACTCTTTCTCTCTCTTTGCAACCACCATGAACGAGCACCAAAGCTCGTAGATTGAGCTTAAAAACTTTACCATTACGTTCATCTCCTATTCATGAGCACAACCATACCAATCAAATTCAGAATGGACGAGTTTTGATTAGCTAACTCGGAAGGTCCGAATTGGCCGAGTCTTAAATCGATGTGTTTTTGACCGAGTTACAAGTTTCTAGGACTTGGGAAGGCTTCTACATAACTTTCTAAGGGTCCTAGACTAGTTTTGGAAGAATGTTGACGTGAAACAACCGAGTTTTGAGGAGCTCAATTTTGGCCGAATCTTTCGAGGCATTTTCAGCTTCAAATTCATATAAAGTAGGTCGCAAATAGTTGAGAAATAAAGAAGTTATGCAAGTTTGAATTTTTTTCTAGAAAATCGTCGAGATTCGAGTCGCAGATGGTGACGACCAGCGAGGCTCGCCGGAGAATGAGATGGAATATTCTGTCAAAGTTGACGAAGTATTCTAACGGTGTCAGGTAAGGATGTCAAACTCCGTTAGTCAAAGTTAATGGAATATTTCGTCAAATTGAAGGAATATTCTTGATGGACGTCAAGCAACTAGCCGCACGTGGGGGGGGGGGGGGCGTATGGCCTTGCCTTGCCTAGTGCATGGGGGCACGTGTAGGGTCCAAAAATAATAATAAAAATTTAGGGATGTTCGTGACGTCGAGTAGGTCACGTTCGTATATTTAAACCCTAGGTTTTAGCAAATTATAGGGGTTTTATTTAGGTTTTTGTACATGTGCTTTAATTAATTCATAAACAGTTATTTCACATATAAGGGAAACTTATCCCGAGGACGTATGAGGCCATGCTAGACTCGGGGGCTACGACTTGATGATGTACTTGTGAGTGGGCAATTTATTTTATAATCTATGCATATTTACAGTTTCCATAAATGAGTGTTTACTTCATTTTATATTGCCAAGTATTTGATAGTGTGATATGAAATGTGATAAATGCTGCTATATGGTTGGGATATTACTGTCATGACATTTATACATATTTGATATGCTCATCTTGCTGCACCCCGATGTTGGTACTCCGCCCTTAGCCAGGGTTAGTCTTTCACGTGTATGTTCACATTTGCATATTTCGCTCACCTTAGATCCAAGTTTAGGTGCTAGTCATGTCGTATGGATTGCATTAAGCAGTTCCGACTCGTATGTGACCATGCTTTGGCACCGGTCTTCACATGATTGCAGTACTAGAGTGCATTATTACACCCAGTCTTGTCGTACAAAATGCATTAGGCAATTCCGACTCGTGTGCTAGCTTAGATGATGAGCAAATTGTTTATATTTGATTACCACATGATTATATTACAGTGGTATTGGTTATATCATGACTTGGCATATTCTCTTCTATTATGGATATAGAATTGTGGATACTTACTTATGTTGTATGTTTTTCTTTAAGGAAACTGTACTTGTTTTATGATGAGGGGTTGGTGTATTAAAAAAATAAAGGTTTTCATATAAGCATTGTTTTATTGACCCACTCAACTTTTTTTTTCACCACTCCAGGACCTAGATAGCTGATTTCTTTGTGGCACTCAAGGAACCTTTGGCAGTTCTGACATTATCTTCAGTTTAGACGTACGAACTTATCACTGCTGTGTAATAACTGTACTTTAGTTGCTTGACTACTCTTTGGTAGTCGTACTGCCTTTTAAGCTCTGAAAAATTGTAGTGGGTTACTCCCACGATTGTGCACTCTTTCACTGTTTAATTTTAATTAGTTCTAGTTTAGTTTTAATTTATTCACTTTTTCACATCACTTACCCCTATGGTTACGTTACCTCACGGTGATGGCCAGCATGCTTCGACCTTCCTAGGTTGGGGTGTGTTAGTTTGGTATCAGAATCTAGGTTTAAGATAGTCTTGCACTTCCTAGTGTATTTGGACTCTTGCTTTCTTATGTCAGAACCATGCCACCTTGTAGAAAGCCACATGTTCCTGCTGAGAATAGTTTTTCGAACTTTGAGCAGTTTGGTCAGGCTATTGTCAGTGCTATTCAGTCTCCACTCTATATTCCCTAGAGGAACACTCTAGATTCTGTGTCTCGCCTGAAAATAGATGACTTCTATGGTAATGAAGGGTATGAGAAATTTGAGATTTGTCTCGATCACGTCGAGAAGACCTTTCAAGTCCTGCATCGACAGGGAAATCTCCTAGTAGAGATATGAATCGAGATAACGACCTGGTTCTTTCACAGAGGAGCGGAATCTTGGTGGGCTCAGGAGAAACACCCATTGTCTGCCGAGGATGTTAGGAATTGGGATATCTTCAAACGCATATTTCAGACTAGATTCATTCCCTAGAGTTTTTAGACCGAAAGAAGCATGAGTTCTTAGACCTAAAGCAGGGTAAGCTATCGGCCACTGAGTATCATTGAAGGTTCACGGATTTATCCCACTACCATCTCGATACTGCTGCTAGTCCCTGGGAGATGTTTCGTTTATTTAAGAGGGGAACTCGTAAGAAATAGCGTTCTATGGCAACCACTACTCCCTGTACTACCTATCAGAAGTTCTTCGAGGTTTTACTTCGGGTTGAAGAATCAGAGAATGCTCTTGATGATGAGGACGAGGATGATGGTAGAAATGCTCAAAGAAACAGTAACAGAAGGACACAAAACTTTAAGAGAAGTGGAAACAGCTCTGGATCATCTAGTGGGGGTTCCAACTCTAGCACACCGCGTAAAGGCGGTAAATTCACTGGCAGTTCTTGCTTTCAGAATCAAGGAAACTCCAGCAATTCAGGTGGTCAGTTTTGTCGCAGGTGTAACACCCGTCACTTTGGCGAGTGTAAGAGAGGAGACAGTGCATGTTATACTTGTAGACAAATGAGACATAGAACCAGGAATTGTCCTCAGAACTAAAGAAACCAGTCTGTTAATCTACCACCTGCAGTCCCCTTACAATAGTTTCCTGCACCTGGTACTCGTCAGCAGACTGGCCATGGTAGAGCTTTCCACTATCAGGGAGACGTAGCCCTGTACTAAGGAGGACCATACCAGTACACACTTGAGGTTCCCTATTATCAGGGAAGCTATCAGCAGATTCAAAGAGGTTACCCATAATACCAGGGAGACTATACGCCATATCAGGGTGGTGGAGCACATATGTATATTGGAGGGCAGTATCAGAACATAGACATAGCGTCTAGTAGTAGAGGTTCAGGCAGGCTGGCAAATCCACCTTATTAAGATCGAGGTAATCAGACTCAAGCAAATAAGGGTCGCGGATGCAGGTAGCAAGTTTAGGGAATAGTTAATGACATCACTTTACAAGATGCTCAGGTTAATCCGGACTTGATTATGGGTAAGTTGAATGTTCTAGGTCACTTTACTAAAGTTTTAATTGATTCTGGTGCTACACATTCAGTTATTTCCCATAAATTTGCTCAAACGACTTAATCATATCCTACTTCACTCGACTACGAGTTGGAATTCTCGACGCCTAGGGGTGAAATCTGTTATGTTAGCTGGGTGTATCAAGGATGTCCTATCTTTATCGAGGATGTAGCTATGCTAGCTAATCTTGTTCCTTTGGATATTGTTGATTTTGACGTTATCTTAGGCATGGATTGGTTGATGTATTATTAAACAGCACTCAAACTTAAACCCTATTTTTGACAATTGTAGTAAAGATGTAAGTGTGGATCGTTCTAGGCCGGGGATTAGTTAGGTATGCTAATCAACATAAATTAAACTTTAAAACACAAAACTGGACTCTAATAACTCAAAACAAACTAGAATGACTCAAAACAGCACAAAACAAGCATATAGACTCAAACTAGACAATAGAGAGTGATTTGGATGAAAATTGAAGTAACTCGACTCAAAAGACTCACTAAGAACAAGTTTGGAGAGATTCTAACTAAACTAACACAACTTAAAAGTGGGGGGGGGGGGGTGAGTTTGTTTTGCACGAAAATTAAAACTAAAACTAAGTAACTTGCTGAATTAAACAAAGACACAAAATTAGAGTAAATCAAGGGATAAAAGGCTAGCTAGAGGGTTCTTCTCCACACATAACACACTTGCATACAAATCAATTTTAAGTTGTTTTTCCAATAAACCATGAACCTCAATGCCCCAAGTTAACCGTGACAACACTTTTTTCACCATCAGATTTTCCTTAAGTCATTGAATTGGATGGAATACGCATCGGCAACCAAATTATTCTTCAAAAGTTCCCTACATGAACAGCATAATAGAGATACGATCAAAGATCATTAAGCTTTGTGAAAATCATAAGCATTGACAAGGCATTCGTAACTATGAACAGCATGATACTCCTGTCAGGAACTCACTTAACGCGATTATGACTAGTAACCTCCACTACTTGTGAATATAAGTTCATAACGATTAGGTGAAACTCCCTTATATAGCATCAAATTCATGCATGCAAACTAAGTATGCATCAGCAATCCAAGAGTACACCTAAAAACGTTATAGCAATCCAACTTGAATGGCAAGCACGTCCAATGGCCTTCCTTCTTCTTCTTTGCTGCGGCACAAGGGTTTGGGTGGAGTGATTGGTGTGGTAGAGGGTGATATAGGTAGATAGATGGATGGAATGGATGGAGAAGGGTTGAGAGGTGTGGAGAATGTGCAAGAAATTGTAGATGGTGTGGCAATATGTATTTATAGAGCTAGGGTGCACGGCAAGGTATAGGAAAGGTTTAGAACTTAGCTACTTTGTCCCACAATGAGTAAATGTTAGAAATTAAAGAGAAATAGGCAAGGGAGGTGTGGCAATATATAGGAAAGGTTTATAAATGTCAGAAATCAAAAGGAAAAGGGAAGGAAGGTGCGGCAAAGACTAGAAAGAAAAGGGAATGTGATTTGATGCAGAAAATAGGAAAGGGATGATCGTCCTTGTGCGGCAAGGAAGAGGAAAGGGCAAGTAGGGTGTGGCATAGGTGTAGGACAAGATTAGGATTTCTAGAACAATGTAATTACATATCCTAATATGTTTAGGACACCCCTTTGTAGCTGGAACTTAAGTGAATTAGGATTAGGAAAGGTTTAAGCCAAATAAGGAAACTTGGTTTACATTCCTCATTCCTTGCTCAGTTCCTTGACTTCATTTGTCTTGAATTCATTTTTTTACTCATTCCTAGCCTCCTTTGGTCTTCAATTTTGTCCATCCACTTGGCTCCAAGCATGTGCTATCTTTTGCAATCCCAAAACTGCTCCAAAATGCACCAAAATGCACTTTCTTGCTACCTTAGCCCTTTAGACCTACAAACACACGAAAATAGCTTAAAATACTAAAATAACTAAGAACTAACAACCTAAATGCAAGAAACCAAGCTAACTAAGTCGCATAAATATGCTCCTATCACTGGTTACACTACAATGTACCAAAATGGATTGTTATCAAAAGGTGGTTACTTTTCACCGACCGGACATACCTATTGTCATGTTTGTTAGTGAACAAAGTGGTCTAAAATGCATAGTTATCACCACCGTGAGGGCGAGGCGACTGTTGAGTAAGGGTTGTCAAGACTACTTGGCTCATGTTGTGCCAACGGAAGAGACTGCTGCATCTGTAGAAGAAGTCAGAGTAGTCAAACACTTTCTGGATGTTTTTCCTGAGATTTACCTGCTTACCACTAGATCGTGAAGTGGAGTTCACCATTGATCTACTTCCAGGTACTAATCCTATTTCTCTTACACCTTACCGTATAGTTTATGTGGAGTTAAGGGAACTTAAGGGAACTTAAGACCCAGTTGCAAGAGCTTGTTGATAAAGGTTTTATTCAGCTAAGCATTTCCCCTTGGGGTGCTCCATTTCTGTTTGTAAGGAAGAAAGACAAAACTTTGAGCTTATGCATCGATTACAGGTAGTTCAATCGGGTAATGATTAAAAACTGTTATCCCAAGATACAACGACCACATGTTTGACACTTTGTCCTTAAGACAAGTGTACGCCTCACTACGATGCTCATGGTTGATCAATGCTTGTCTCCCAAGATATAACGACCACGTCCTTATAATAGTAGCACTCTAAATCACAAGGCATCATGAACCACGATTGTGTTGAAAACTCTCATACAGACTCAGTGAAACTCTAGTATTTAGTGTACTCTATGTATAAATATGTAATAATAAATAAAAAAAAAAGTCTTTTGATTATAGGGGCTTCCGTATTTATAGAATTTGAGATATTTTTTTTGGAAAACATGTGACTATTTATGAAGAGTCAAAAGTTTGCAACTCTTCATTTGAATAGACACATATTTCTACTAAAAGACTCAACTTTTAACTTCCGTTCAATTAATAAATTTAATATATAATTATTATTATTAAATTTTCCAACACATGCATAAGCGAGTCTTGTCTTTTTTTTTTCTTTTCAAAATGTTGGAATTTTATTTAATTTTAAATACGAACGGATTCATTAGCATCTTCCTCTAAAAGATTAAAGAGAAACTCATGTCTTAATTCATCTCAGCTAAAACTCTCGCCATGCTTAATCATGTGCACCACCATTGCTTGAGTTGCACGATTGCATTGCCGAGGGGCAAAACAAAACCTCACCAACTGGAACAAACTCGCCATCCTCCAAATATCTTGTAGATAAATATCAAGTGTCACGTCAGTCTTGATCTCCTTGTTAAGTATCTAGATCAAATCTTTTGAATTCGATTCCACCACCAAACTAACCTCATGCTCCATGCTATCATTATTGAGAATCATCTCCATGCCTAGCCTTATTGCTTCAGCTTTTGCCATTATTGTAGCCGTAAACCGTTGCCCACCCACTCCTCCCGTAAGTTTGGGTATCCCGGCAAAATCTCGAAGAACCCAACCAACACCCCCTACCTTCGTATCCTTCCACCATGTCGCATCGCAATTTAGCTCCAAAAAACCAAAGCTAGGCTTCATCCATTTAGAACCATTTCCCCCGTTCCCCACCAAAGCCGAGGCACCCTCCCCGGGATCTCATCTGTTCTGCCGCTTCACCCCTTCCATTGTCATAGCTTCACTAAACTCACATACTTGCTGCTTCCACAAATCAATTACCGCATGAGGTAAAATTCTAATCCCCTTAAGTATGACTTCATTCCTACTTTTCCATATTCTCCACAAACCAAAGACCACCTGCTGCACCACCCCATCCCCATCCTCCACCTTCTCCATCCTTCTTACCAATTTCTGCCATCCCTCCATAAAATCATGCACCCCCATAGTTGCTATATCAAGTTGCACCAACATCCCAAACTAGAACGCCAGACTAAACTCGCAATAAAAAAATAAGTGAGCCTCAGTCTCATCCAGGGCACTGTTGGTTCACACTTATTCACCGCCCGTATCCTCTGTCGCTCTAAATTGTGCCTCACAGCCAACGCCCTCCTACAAGCCTTCCAAATAAATAACTGAATCTTATTCGGCATCGATAGAGACCAAATTTTCCTCCACATTCCTCCTGTCGAGCCAACCGAGCTTGACATCCCCATATTTTCGTCCAAACTCCCCATTCTGCATCATCTCCATGGCTATATAGTATCCGATCGCACAGAGTGCAACCCGTTCTTTGTATAATGCCAAATTCATTTATCTGGACATGCACTCCTACTAATAAGAATGGTTTGAATCAGTTCAAGGTCCTCAAGGTCCACCATAGTTTCAAGCAACTCTGTCTTCCACCCCTGCCTATCCAAAGTAATTAGATCACACACCTTAAGATTAGAAACCTCATTCTGCATCACCGGTTTAAAAGAATGCGGCTTAGGTATCCATGGATCACTAGCCACCTCGATCATTTCTCCATTCCCCACCCGCCACCAAAACCCACGGTTCAATACCTGTCTCCCCAATAATATACCTTTCCATCTCCACGATGATTTATTCTGTTTATTTGCTTCTAAAAAAAGTAGAGTTAGGGAAATATTTCTCCTACAGTACTGTCCCAAGAACCAAATCAGGGTGATGTAAGAGCCTCCAACTAATCTTGGCAAGCATAGCCAAATTAAAACCAATCAAGTCATGGAACCCCAATCCTCCAACCTTCTTACTCATTGTCGATTTATCCCACGCCACCTAGTGACACCTTTTAGCCTTGGATTGCCCTCTCTACCAGAATTGTGCAATGACTCTCTCCATTTCCATGCAAGTGCCCACCGATAGTTTAAAACATGCCATGGCCATAGTAACTGATTTAATCAACACTTCCTTCCCCACAAGAGATAAAAACTGCTCAGCCCACCCATCAATTCTGCTCTCAATACTGCGACATATCCATTCAAAGACCGCTTTCTTCGAATGCCCAAAATCTGCTGGATTCCCAAATATTTACCGAACCCACCTCGAGCTTGAAAATTCATTTTCATGGCAATTTTCTTTTTTAGCCTCCCTTCCCAAAAAATATAGAACTTTTCTCTACATTAATAATCTATCCCGAAGCATTTCTCGTAGTCATTCAATATTTGAATCACATGTCCTGCCTCCCTTTCATCAGCTTTACAGAAGATCACAGAATCGTTCACAAAGAATAAATAAGAAACTGGCATTGCCCCTACTGCCACCTTCACTCCATTAATTAACCCCTCCCGCTCATGCTTCCAAATATAAGACGATAGAGCTTCTGCACATATGAGAAATAAAAATGGTGACATAGGATCTCCTCGCCACAATCCCCTCTCCGGTCAAAAATAGCCTGGTGCTACTCCATTCACCATAACACTATAAGACATCGTAGATATGCATTCTCGAATCCATGCACAAAACTTGAAGTGAAATCCTAGATTCCCCATAACCTCTAACAGAAAATCCCTTTCCACACGATCATAAGCTTTTCCTATATCTAATTTAATCGCCATACTACCATCCACCCCTTCCACTCCTTGCTTTAGAGAATGCAAAATTTCATTTACAACTAGAATATTATCATGAATTTGCCTTCCTGGTACAAAAGTCGACCGATTTAAGCTAATCACACAATCCATCACCTTTTTTAATCTCCTCGTCAATACCTTAGCAATAATCTTATATATCATATTGCATAGGGAAATAGGTCTCAACTTTGTCATCCTGTATGGGTTCTTCACCTTCGGAATCAATACAATATGTGTGTGGTTAATTTTCTGAAGTAATCGCCCAGAATGATAGAAGGCTTTCACCATTCGGAGAATATCCACCCCCACCACCTTCTAATGATCCTAGAAGAAACCAACCATAAAACCATCTGGTCCAGATGATTTAGTTTCCAAAATTTGAAACACTGATTCCTAAATTTCATCATCCGAGAACTGTCTAATAAGTTCCTCATTATCCCGATCATTCACCTTTATCCCCACACAATTTGCCACTTCTCATCCCTGCCACAAGTCTCCCGACCGGTATAAGTCTGCAAAATAATTAACAACTATTTGTTGCATATTTCCCGGATCATTCTGCCATACTCCATCACCATCTTCCAGCCCATGAAACCGATTACTTCTCCTACGTTGTAATGTTTGAGAGTGAAAGAAGTTGGTATTTTTGTCACCTTCTCTGAGCCATGTATTCCTTGACTTCACCTTCCAATAATGCTCTTCCTCCTTGATAGCCATCATGAGTTCTTGTTCCTTGATCTTTATATGCTCTTGCCGAAAACAAGGGTCCTTAATCCCCTTCCAGATCTCATCCCAAAGCTCATCAATACGCCTCTTACAGTCGTTGCCTGGTACCCTGCAATTTCTCGCTCATAATAAACGCATGTGATCCAACCACCTGTTCATTCTAAGCTTCCACTATGATATTACGATATTCCAGAATTTTCCCCCATCAAGCATCATAAAGAAACCGACGCGGCCCTTTCACAATGGTTCTTTTTGGAGAAAGGACCAACATTAAATGGTCCGAACCCTCTAGTGTCGCATGATTAATTTTCACCCGAGGGAACATCTCCATCCACCCCGAGGTTGCAACCCCTCTATCCAACAGGTGTTGAATCAACCCATAATCTCGTTTATTTCTCCATATGCAAAGATGCCCTTTGAACGGTAATTACCACCTTCCTTATCCGCATCGTCTATTATATCCATAAAGTCGCCAATCACAATACATTTCCCATGTGAGTTACTAAATCTCTTACCAAGTTCAGTCCACTAAGCTCTTCTCCGCTTATCATCCATACTAGCATAAACCGCCCACATCTTCCAATCCGAATAAATCGAATCCCTTCCAAAACCCAGTTCCATGAAAAAGTTCTTCCAAGCAATACTAGAGATAGCCACCACATCTTTCCAAAAAACACATAAACCTCCACTAATACCTTTTGGTTCAACCGGTTGCATATAATCCATCCGTAATAGTTTCAGTAAATACCTGTAGTGATCACTTTTGTTTTTAGTTTCAAGTAAGATCACTATCTCGGGGTTGTGAAGCCTCACTTGCTCCACCAAGGCACCAACTGTCAAGGACTGCCCAATTCCTTGACAGTTTCAGCATAATGTATTCATGGCGACCGTGGAGACCCCTCACGGCTGGTGTCCTCCACCTCAGAAAAAATAAAAGCTCGCTTATTACTCATATTACTCCCCTATCTGCTCACCCCCAACTTGACATCCTGCTCTCTGTCCGTAATTCTTATTTTCCACCTCCTACTCTCCCTACTCACAACAGCAATGATAGGACCTAACTCCGCAATTCTTCTTTTTCTCTAGCCTGTCGAGCCAATTCTTCCGCTTCCCGATGTGCCTTCATCATGTCCTTCCTATTCTTTCTCCCTCGCCACCCTTACGGGCATAATTTTGTTTTTTCATTGGTGACGAGGCAGTGTCCTCCATATCCCACCTGCAGTTTCCGTTCCCGGACTTTCCTGCCCATCCCTACCTCCTCTCTCACTTACTCGTACCCCCTCCCCATTCGATTCCTCCCCACACCACCCAACATCTCTCCGTGACCCTATGGTCTTCCAACTGCCTTTTCCAGTACTTTGGCTCTTCCATCTTCTTGACGGCGATAGCAGTGCATTACCCCTCAAGTCTGTACGAGCCTCCAGTCCCTCATATGGTAATCAGGGTCCCAGTGATTGTTGTCCTTCCTCTTCCTCTATACCGTGCTGCCCATGTTCTTTACACACCCGGCTCACATGTCCTAATTTACCGCAATATAGACACTAGTTTGGCAACCCTTCATATTTAAATGAAACCCACACCCGTCCTTCATCCAAGAATGTAACCATCATACCACGCATCAGAGGTCCCTATAAATTGCAACGAATATAAACTCGCAGAAATCTCCCAATGCATTCTCTGCTCGCCGATTTGTCCACCCTGATTACCAAGCCAATCTTCCCACCAATCACATTTGCAACCGTAGCGGTCATGCTAAGCGGTGGCACTTTATGCATCTTTATCCATAATTCTCCCATCTCCAAGGCATTCCACCTCGCCTCTCTCCAATTTGTGGAATCACCTACCATGAGGAAATCATCATGAAAAGTCCAAGGGAATTTCGAGTCCAAAACCCGCTGCATGTGCCTCTTAGCCACAACATGAACCAAGAACCTGCGATCTCCAATGTCCCTAATCGAAACACCTTCTTTCCCCCGCCATAAGGAGGTGAAACGATCAATGAATGCTTCACCATTCACCACTTTCTCCATGAGCACCTCTGCTAATAACATGTAGTGGAAACCAATCAGCACCTCCTCCACATCCTTCCTATGAATAACTACTCTGCCTTAACTCTTCCATTATCCCCCAAACTCTGCCTTAACTCTTCCATTATCCCATCCGCCCCCATTGAAACCCCTCACTGCTCCCAAAGCCTATATTAGGAATGTATCTCGTGCAGAAAATCAGTCCAAACCGCCTCAGGCACCGACTGCTTAAAGTATCCGTAGTCACAACCTAGGGTTCTGTGTGAAAATCGCCTAAAACTTTTGTTCGACTTTCTCGAACTTAACCTCCTTGCGAGGACTGATGTTTTAAGCCAGTCTTGTATTTGATTCGCTAACTTTTCTCATGTAATAGTTCCTCGGTTAGTTTTTGATAAATGTGAAAATAGGATCTTTAGAGGATTCTTTGTATATATAAGTTTCTTCATATTTCAAAATTAAATTAGGGAAGGATGTTAGGAAGTTTAAATTAGAAGTTCCATGGTGCACTTAATACTTTTAAGGCTTCTTAGTTCTTACTATAAGTTCACTGTATCTACAAGGTAATTTGCATCTCGCCTTTATATACTAGTTATGAGGTGAATTGGATCTAAAAGCAAGCTAGCATAGTTATCTATGAGCCCTAAAGTAATCTTTCATCCTATTCTTTTAAATGGCCATAACTCACTACCCTAAATATCCAGCATAAATAAGCTTTATTTGATTGATTATTGCAATTTAGAACTAAATCCCCGCACGACTGTACACGGCTGAGCTAACCCTTGAAAACCTGTAAAAGAGAACCGGCCAGTAACCCTTTAACAATCAAGTTCGTAACGTATTTTGTTTAGAACTCACTAAGGAATTTATGCTAGTTCTTGGAAAGTCCTTATAAGGATAGCAATCTTCGATTAACCGGGACAGTCCTAGAAGAAATCTAGGAAGTAATTTTCCTTCTCTTTGGTTTTTTATTGCTTGTGACGCACTTCAACGAGATCTGTCTAGTCTACCACTCTGGAGCGAGTGGGACCATGCACCTAGGTCTGGACTACCTGGTTTGGTGAGCCTACTCTAGCTCTAACAACACACTCGGGATTTCAACCACTTTGAATGCCATGCATTTATCGAGTTCAAAAATCATAATCTCATGCATGATACTCAATATTTTTTTTCTTTCTTTTCTTTTTAAGATTGGGAATGCACAAGATTATTGATAGAAAGCATATATAGTACTCGACACACCCAATGGCGAAGCCAGAATTTCTCGGGGGGAGGGGCGAACTTAAAAGAATGCAAAGTTAAAGAAAAATGGCAACAACTAAATCTTTTGATATAGTAATGTCTTTCATAATTAATCAATACAAACAAATTACAATTGTTGCCGGCGAGGTTTCATGTCATGAAAACGTCGCATAATAGGCTCATTATCAATAAAAGCAAATACATCTTTCTCAATGTAAACAAGCATGCTATCACTCAACCATTGATCTCCCATTTTGTTACGCAATGGTGTTTTCACGATAATTAGGTGGATAATCAAGCATTCGACGTCTATGTGCAGGGTCTGCAGGAAGATTAGCCAATATTTCGTCCAACTCAGTGGCCTCACTTTGTTGTGACCTACTTGGAATATTCGAATGAGGACTTCTTTCAATATTTGAAGGAGGAGGACTACTTGGAATATTTGAAGGAGAAGGACTACCCGAAATATTTGAAGGAGGATTTAAGCATTGTTTCTTATAGTATCGTTCCATTAAGTAACTGAAAAATGAAAAGAAAAAAAAATCTTAGACTCTTAATCCTAGAGTAAACTATACTAATATGCATAATAATTAATCCAAATAGCATACCAAATAGCATACAAATTAATCAATACCAAATAGCATACAAATTAATCAATACCAAATAATATACAAATTAATCAATACCAAATAGCATACCAATAATCAACTTAGTGCATTACCATATGAATATGATACAAATTATGTAAGAATTCAAATTTTAATTTTCACCCTAAAAATTAATTTCATATCAATAATCAACAACCAATAACCAACTTAGTGCATTATTACCATATGAATATGATTCTATTTCTATATCAATTAAATTAATTTTGTATTAAATAATTATTTAGGGTTAGGTAGGTTGGGATTTTAAATTTACCTCAGTTTCAAGTTTGAAGGCTGGCTCTGTCTGACTCTGAGGCTCGGCTGTGGGGCTGGAGTGGAGACTGGAGACTGGAGAGACAGTGAGATAGAGGAAACGGCTGGCTTAGAGTTGGCTGGCTCGGTGGGTCACTGGGGTGGCTCCCGTTGCTTCTGCTGCTAGGATTTGGGGGGGGCAGCTTTGCTGCTCCTCTGCCTATAATTGGTGAGGGGGTTGAGAGAGAGAGAGAGAGTAAAGTGAGACTTTGAATGGGGGACACGCGGTCCCCCCCGAACCCTATTTTTTTTTTCAAAATTGATGCACAAAACGACGTTGTATGGCGTCAGGTTTTAATTTTTTTTATACCAGGTCCAAAACGATGTCGTTTTGGCCTGGATTAAAAAATAAAAAAATAAAAAAATTGTTGCATTTCATCTTCTTTCCCAGAAACAAAACAGAGCACAGACAGTCACAGAGCGAGTCGAGCAAGGGGGAAGGGCTGGGTTTCCGGGAGGGGAGGGGCAGAACTTGTCGCTGGGGTTGGGTTTTCCGGCAAGGGGAGTGGCGGCCACCACGGGCCGCCCCTACGTGGCTTCGCCACTGGACACACCCCCTATCTCCTTGTTAAGTTATACAGATTTTTCAGCTGAGCGTCCAACTTGATTACAAAATGGAAAAATTAGTATCCGGTCCCTAGTTATTAATATTCATTGATTGGGACCTCATTAGTTTTTAAATTTTGATTGAAGTCCCTAGCATTAATGTGATAATGAATTTACATGTTTATTACATATTTTTTTAAATAAAAATTAATATTTGATTTAACGTCTTAATACTCATACCTCTATTAAAGACACACCCCGACCGGAGTCGAGGCATGCTGATAGGAACATATTTATGTGATTTTATTAGTTTGTTTCCTTGCATTTACTTAATTAGTTTCATTTTATTAGAATGTTTGAAGCTATTTTCGTGTGTTTGTAGGTTCTAATAACAAAGTTAGCAAAGAAGTGCATTTTGGTGCAATTTGGAGCTGTTTTGGGGTGGAATGGATTGCATGCATAAGGATGAACGTTTTGGTGCATGAAAGGGCTTCAAACATATGCTAAAATATGGACACACTTCACCTACAACATCCACCTACTTCACCTAGAACATCCACCCACTTCACCTACAACATCCACCTACTTCACCTACAATATCCACCCAATTCACCTACAACATCCACCCACTTCACCAAGAAATTTTGTGGTGGTGATTCATTTTCAAAGTCTATAAATAGGCTTGTCCATCACAAGACAAAGGGGGGAATTCACACAACACATTCACAACACAATTTCTGCCACAAGTCTTCTCTTTTCCTCCATCCATTCCATCCACCTCTCTTCCTATCCATCCCCTATCACCCTTCCATATTCTCTAAACCTATTCAACCCCTTTGCCGCACCAGCCATCAACCATCATCACCATCCCTTGTGCCGCAACTTTACAAAGGAAGAAGGAGAGGATTACCTTGGAGCCATGCCTAGCCATTCAAGACGTTGGATTGTTGGAGCGTTTCTAGGTGTAATCTATCTTTGTTTTAAATGTTTAAATTTGATTATCTTTGTTTAATTGCGACTATGAGGAAATAAATTCGCCTTGGGTAGAGGTTGATTCAATACCATGAATATGTTTGCAATATGAATTGATTACCTTCAGTTGTAATTTCATAAATTGTGAATGCAAGTTGCTTAAATGTTTGATTGATAACTTATTCTTGTATGTTGATTAAGGATGCATACTTAGTTTGCATGCATGAATTTGATGCTAGAATATAAGGGAGTTTCACCTAATCGTTATGAACTTATATTCACAAGTAGTAGAGGTTGCTAGTCACAATCGCGTTAAGTGAATTCTTGGCAGGAGTATCATGTTTTTCATAGTTACGAATGCCTCGTCAATGCTTATAGTTTTCACAAAGCTTAATGATCTTTGATTGTATCTCTATTGTGCTGTTCACGTAGGGGACTTTTAAAGAATGTTTTGAATTGTTGTATGCGCTTTCCCGTCCAATTCAATAACTTTAGGAAAACTTGAAGGTTAAAAAAGTGCTATCACAATTAACTAGGGGTGTTGAGTTTCATAGTTTATCGAAAGAACAATTGAAAATTGATTTGTATGCAATTGTGTCATGTGTGGAGAAGAATCCTCTAGCTAGTCCATCTATCCATCAATTCACTTAGTTTTATGTCTTTGTTTAGAATCTGCAAGTTATTTACCTTGTCTTTTAATTTCGTCAAAAACCAATCTCCCATCTTTAAGTTATATTAATTTAGCTAGAATCTGTTTAGATTTTTGTTTAGTTAGTCTTTTGAGTTTATTTTCATCCAAATCAGTCCCTAGTGTCTAATTTGGGTCAATTTGATTGTTTTGTGTTGTTTTGACTATTCTGGTGTGTTTTAAGTTATTATAGTTTAGCTTTCTGTTTTAGAGTTTTGTTTTGTGTTTTTGAGTCTTGTAATATTTTTAAGTCAGTTAGGTGCATTAGCAATCCCTCCTAATCCCCGGTCTAGAACGATACCTTACTTACATCTTTACTACAATTGTCAAAAAAAGGGTTTAATTTGTGTGTTGTTTACAACGCATCACATGCTGGTCGACACCCGAAGGTGATTAAGCCAAAATGAAGGTGATGTATAAGATATGGATAAATTTAAACCAAAGCTAGCATTTATTTAAACTTATAAAGAGAGTGCGCAGTAGTGGGAAGAACATAAGTAGTCAGAGCATAGATGATAATATGATATAAGTAGGGTAATCGAATCTCGTTAAGGTACTTATTACACGATTGGAAGTAAACTCCTACATTTATTTATGAAAATGTCAGAACCGTTAGGGATCCCTCGTACGCCACAGAGAATTCAGCTAGCTAAGTCTTAGAGGGGCAAAAAACAAAAGGTGTGAGTGTACAATTCTACCCTTTGTTAACAGCACTTTAACTAAGCGTAACTTCTTCATTACAAGTCCAATTCGGATCTAACTCGCGCTCACGTATTTGTAACAACGAGTACTATTTAATTACGACAATAAGGAAAAATAAATTAAAAGCCGAATAACTACGTCCACGTCAAGTTCCACTTCGTCATTTTACACATTCAAGAAGGAAATTACATGAAATATTAGGGACGGGTTGTCACAACCTACCCCTTAAAAAAAATTTGACCCCAAAATATCAACACTACTGAAGATCATAGTTAAAGAACAAACGTGGATAAAGGTCTCGCATACGCTCCTCTATCTCCCAAGTAGTTTGCTCCACATAGTGGTTTCTTCATAAAACTTTCACCATACAAACGGTTTTGTTTCTGAGAACCTTCTTCTTTCGGTCAAGATTCATCACGGGAACCTCATCATAAGTCAAATCTAGGTTAATCTCTAACAATTGAGGATGAATCACATGTGACAGATCAGAGACATATCTCCATAGCATGGACAGGTGGAACACATTATGCACTCTTGACAATTCTGGAGGTAGATCAAGTTGGTAGGCAACTTCACCAACTTGCTCAATGATCTGATATGGTCCGATGTAATAAGGACTTAGCTTCACTTTCTTCCCGAAATGTACAACACCCTTCCATGGTGACAGCTTTAAGAATACCAAATTTTCAATTGCATATACCTTGTTTGTCGAATGTCTGTCTATTATACTCTTTTGTTGATCCTCTGCTGCTTTTAGATTGCCCTTTATCACTTAGATATTCTGTGTTGTCTCATCTACAATTTCAGGACCTACCAAAACTCTTTCGCCAACCTTAGACCAACACAATGGTGTGCGACAAGGTTTCCTATACAACACCTCAAATGGTGACATACCAATGCTGGAGTGAAAGCTATTGTTGTAGGCGAATTCAATTAAAGGTAAATGCTTGTGCCATTTGTCCTCGAACTGCTGGACTGAAGATCTTAGCATGTCTTCAGTGTCAAAATAGTTCTTTCTGACTGTCTATCAGTCTGAGGATGATAGGCGGTGTTGTCAAGTAATTTTGAAGCCAAAGCTTCTTGGAAAGCTGTGCAAAATTTCGAAGTAAATCTGGGGTCCCGATAAAAAATAATACTAACCAGAACACCATGATACTTGACAATTTTAGAAATGAAAAGTTTGGCCAACTGACTTACTGGGTAGTTTTCACGAACAGGTAGGAAATGTGTTGACTTGGTAAGCCGATCTACAATTACCCATATACCGTCATAGCCATTACGCTTGCGAGCCAGATTGTACACGAAATCCATTGCAATATCTTTCCATTTCGACTAAGGTATAGGAAGTGGTTGTAGCAACCCAAATGGTTTCTTTGTTTTTGCTTTAACCTGCTGACAGACCGGACAACGACTCACATACTCCGCAATTTCTCTTTTCATTCCCGGCCAATAGTAGAAAGTTTGGATATTATGATACATTTTAGTACTCTAGGGATGCATAGCGTAAAATGAGATATGCGCCTCATTGAGTATTTCTTTCTTCAGTTCTTCCATATTCGATACATACATTTGATCACCTTACATGAACATACCATCGGGCCTTCTAATTCTGAGATCTCCCCTATTGCCGTTCAACAATACTTGCTTTAACTCCTGAGATTCCAAGTTATTCATCTGAGCCTCAAAAACACGACCCAATAAAACTGGTCGGAGTTGAAAGTTGGCTACTATGGCTCTCTAGTGATCCACTCCCAAAACGGCTCCAGTAGATCTTATATTAGTTAGAAGAGGAACACGACATCCATAAAGAGCATTAAGTCAACCGTGAGATTTCTTGCTGAGAGCATCTGCTACAGTTTTCGCACGACCAGGGTGATATTCAATAGTGGAGTCATAATCACTGATCAATTCCATCCATCTACGCTACCGGAGATTAAGTTCTTTCTGAGTAAAGATATACTTGAGGCTTTTGTGGTAAGTGAATATTCGACACATTTCCCCATAAACATAGTGCTGCCAAATTTTTAGAGTGAAAACAATGGCTGCCAATTCAAGATCATGGATAGGGTAGTTCATTTCATGAGGTTTTAATTGTCGTGAAGCATACGTGATCACCTTTCCATGCTACATCAATACATAGCTTAGACCATTCTGACTACCTAAACATCTTCAACAAGCGCATGAGTCTCCTCAGTCATCATTACATGAGCTAAATAGCCTTGACAACCCTTTATCAACATTTGCTTCACCCTCATGGCAGACATCATCTCGTGCTTCAAATGACTACGTTAGAAAAGTTACAATAGGCATGCTTGGTCGATGGAAAGTAACAATTTTCTGGCAACAATTCAACATGGCATAATTGTAATCTAACTAATCTATGCCCAAGATAATGTTGGAAGTCAATGATACCTAAGGGAACAAGATTAGCTGGCATTACTACATCCTTGATAAGAACGGGACATCACTGATACTCCAAGCTAACATAGCAAATTTCACCTTAAGGAATTGAGAACTCCAAATCATAACCAAGGGGAATGGGGTGAGGTTGAGTCTTTTGAGCAAGCATATGGGAAATAACTAAGTGAGTAACACCTGAGTCAATTAAAATTCTAGTAAAGTGGCCTAGAACAGTCAACGTAGCCATGATTAAGTCGAGATTACTCTGAGCATCCTGTATGGTGATGTTGTTGACGTGACCCAACACTTGTTATCTGCCTCCACGACCTCTATTTGTTTGATTCTGATTGACACGTCCTTGATTACCTTGACCCTGGTTGGTTTGGTTTGTTTGCCTGCCTAAACAGACACTACTAGAAGCTACATCGAGATTCTGATACTGTCCTATAATATACCACTATGCTCTGCTACCCTGATATGATGTATAAGCTCCCTGGTACTGCTGATTGCCGTTTTGGTAATATGGAATGTCAGGTGAGTACTGACACACTCATCTGGATACTGGGATATGTCGCCTGGTAGTGGAAAGCACCACCATGACCTGTCTACTGGTGGGTACTAAGTCCAGGAATCTGCTGTAGACGAACTGCAGGTGGTAGTGTAGGAGGCTAATTTTTTTTATTCTAAGGACATTGATTAGACATGTGCCCCATCTGACAGCATGTGTAACATCCACTATTTCGTGTCTTACATTCACCGTAGTGATGGTCATTGCACCTGTGACAGAACTGAGCATCAGAATTGTTGAAGTTCCTATGACTCTGAAAATTTGAACTGCTAGTGGATTTACCGCACATTCGAGGTGTATTGGAATTTAAACCCCCACTAGACGTTCTAGAACTGTTACCACTTTTCTTGAAATTTTGAGTCTTTTGAGGACCAAATGATGATTGCCCCCTGTTATTTTTCTGAGTATTACTATTATCCTTTTCATCATCATTATTATCAGGGCCATTTTTAGAATCTTCAACATGAAGCTAAATCTCAAAGAATTCTTGGTAGGTGGAGCTTAGAGTAGAAGCCACCAAAGAATAAAGTCACTTACGAGTCCCCTTCTTGAACTAATAAAGCATCTATCTGGGATTCTCAGCGATATTAGGATAATAATGAGATAAATTAGTGAATTTCTGGTGATACTCTGTTACCGACATCTTACGCTGCTTCAACTCTGTAAACTCGTCTCTATTTCGATCTTTATATTCAAGAGGTGTGAATCTGGTCTCAAATAAGCGCTTGAAAACATCTTAGCTCATGGCATCCTGTGCAGACAATGGGCATGACTCTTGAGCCCAATATGACTTTGCTCCTTGATGGAAGAACCACGTTGCTGTTTCGACCCATCGTTCCACTGGAAGATTCCCATGTCACTGCATAACGCAGAAAGTCTTTTCAACATGCTCAGTCCGCGACTCGAATGTCTAGGGTCCCTTGTTGCCCAAGAAATTATTTATCTAAAGATAAGATACGGTCTCTAAGGTAGTCATTTAGGGATGACGAATTTTTGTCTGAATGGCGCTGGCGATAGCCTCACCGCGTTGCCCAAATCAGGAAAGTTTGTCTCAGAAGGGACATGTGGTGCTCTACTAGGTGGCATAATTTTGACATAAGAGATAAAAAAAAAAATTATTAGGATACATAACACATATGAAGAATGTAGAACTGCCAAACCTATGCTTTGATACCAAACTAACACACCCCGACCAAAGTCAAGGCATGCTGGCCTACACCCGATGATGATGTAGGCAAAATGAAGGTGATGTATAAGATATGGATGCATTTAAACAAAAGCTAGCATTTATTTAAACTAATAAAGAGAGTGCGTAGTAGTAGGAAGAACCCATAAAACATAAGTAGTCAAAGTGTAGATGACAGTACGATATAAGTAGAGTTGACGAATGTAGTTAAGGTACTTATTACACAATCGTAAGTAAACTCCTACATTTATTTATGGAAATGTCATAACTGCCAGAGATCCCTCGTACCCCACAGAGAATTCAACTAATTAAGTCCTGGAAGGGCGAAAAATAGAAGGTGTGAGTGGGCAAAAACAAAGGTTTATAAAACACATTTATTTTATAAACATACTAGCCCCTCACAGTAAAACATATATACCAGAAAATCATACTACATATAAGCATCGAATTAGATGTAAATTAACAATAATTCCATAAATTCACCAATCTTAATGACTCAATCGTTGCATAAGAAAATCAAGTGCTCATCAATCTATGCTAACACATGAGTTCATGCAGAGGGATTCTGACATGAACATGATTGGGTGTAATCATAATATACGCTCTAGTACTACAATCACGTGAAGACTGGCACTAGGTGCATCACATACGAGTCGTAGTTGCCTATTGTAACATAGGACAAGACTCGCACCTACAGTGGATCCAAGGTGAGTGTGCAGTATGATGTGAAAATACACATGAAGCCTGGCCCTGGCCCGGGGCGAGTACTACACCAGTGCAAGCATGCATGATAGTAATGTTGGAAGTATGCCCACAAAGCCATGGGTTTTATGAATTGTTTTGAATGCATGCCTACTTTAATGAGTTATTAGTTTGCATATGTATTCAAATATTCTTACATGTTCTTAGCTAGGACTAAATTTTTCCTTCAAGTGGTATCAGAGCCTAGGTCTAGTTTATGGTGGATCCTTTTGGGTTTTGTGATTTTTCATATTTTGTGATTTAAGTGTTGTAAATGTTACAAGCTTTGTTCTTGCTTTGAATATAAATTTTGCTTGAAAATTTAGCATCTCAAATGTTGTAGATGTAGTCCATAAAAGCATGAATATTGGAACTAAAATTTGGTGCCAAGTATTTTGGGATTTTCGGCCAAATCCAAAGGGTGATTTTTTGGGTTCTTGTTAGTCTTGTTAAAATGGTTTTAAAGTGCTTTTTGGAACCCCTAAGTACCCTAGGATATTAACCCTCTTTTGAGTTGTGAAATTTTGAGTTTTGGTGAGTGAAAAACATTCATGGAGCTATTATGACTTTTCATGGGTGTTCTTTAATGTTCTTGAAGTTCTTGCCAAGAACAAAAAGTTTTGAAGTTTTGATTCAAAAGTTTTATGTTTTTCATAAAGTTTTGGTTTATTAATAATGGGTGAAGACTTATTGGTGAAGGTTGATAAAAATCTTTAATGTTAGTCAAAACAATTTTAATGTTTGACAAAAATCTCTTACAACCCATCCCCGTCACCTTTAATCTCACCCACCAAAATCCACTTGCAAAAATTTTTTAGAAAATTTTTCACTTGTTTACTCATTTGGTCGGCCACCCCTCAAGTGGGGTATTTTGGGCCTTTTGTGCAATTACATAAAGTTTTGATACTTTTGTGTATTTGTATTTTGGCCCAAAAGTTTACGTGTTTTTACGTTAAGGTCCTAAATCACTAAAGGACAAATTGTTTTGCTCCTTTAATGATGGTTTTGTTATTGTTGAAAATTTTGGGTTCTAGTTGTAATTACATGAAGTTGTGGACTCTTGTGTTTTTACAAAGTGACCCCAAAAGTTTTTTGTTTTAACTAAGTGACCCAATTGTTGTGGTCATTGTTTTTGGCCCAAAACAAAATGAGAACAAAATTGTTTTGTCTCTTTAATGAGAATTGGATTTTCATTATATATAGTTCCATTTAAATCAATTCTACGAATACAAAAACCAATTGTTTAAAGTTGCTTTCTTAGTTAATTTGATTGATTAAGAAAAGGGTGATTATGAACCAAAGGCCTCGATAATTGAGCTATGTGATTGGCCGATTCACATTATGAATGCTTGGGTTTAGTAGTATAGATTTGAATGTAATTTGATTAATTCAAGTTTGTTGTAAAGGGCATAAGTCCTCCAAAGTGTTGTAAAGGGCATAAGTCCTCCATGTTGGAAGTATGCCCTGAAAGTCAATCTTTGGAAGAAATCTTTCAGGACATTGCAATGATGTGTATATATGACTCTTACACATCGGAAGGCAAAGATACTAACTAGGAATATCTCAATAAACGAAATATGTCCTGAATAGTGAATCCATGGACAATGGATAGATGGAAGAAGTAATCTAATGATGTTAGACTACAGAGATCTTCTTCACATAACCATCATGTCCAGAAAGTTCCTGGTCATAAGATTGTCAGAGGGATACTGACAATGCATAGATCAGTACATACTGTGTTCGCTTCAAATGGAAGGATGGAAAGTCTCATCCCATTCGTGTAGTGACACTAAGACAAGTATGTAGGTGCTCATTAAGGGAATGAGTTCACTGAACACAATCGAACGAGAGTACTTGCATGGAGGTCTACTCACATGTCAAGCAAGTAACTCTGATGGTTGGAATAATGTAAGTAATCCTTTGACCTGAGACATCATAGATGTCTAATGGTTAGGTCCTTGATCTTTGATCATGTCAAATGGCATTCCATTTGGAGAGTCCACGGCATTGTTGGGGTCAAGCTATCTAAACATGTAGGCATGTGAATGGTCAACAAGGGATCTCTAATCCTCGTTAAGAGAGGATGAATACTCTAAGATATGATTCGGGAATCTTCGGCCGAAGTATCGAGCGTAGTAAAGGAAAGCGTTCCTATACGACTCAATTGAATCATATAAAGACGTATAATCACATTAGGGGTTTGACATAGTACATCCATACCCTAGTGATGTGATTAAGAGTATTGTATTAGAGAAGGATCGAATTACATTGTAATTCCAACTGAATAGGTTCTCTGAATAACTTCTACATTAGCTTGGGTAGCCATGACATATGTTTAGATGTCACTCATGGCTTGTGAGTTCTTCTAGATGATTAATTGTAATCGTCAAAGGAGAACGTGAGTTAAAAGTAAGTTTTAATTCTTCAAGTGATTGGATTAAATCAATTGGATTGATGCCAATCATCTCACTGCCTTGCTAATTAGAACCTAAAAGATTGTTCACCAATACACTCATGTAGTGAGTAACCAATGGATGATGGAAATAATTAATTGGATTAATTAGGTGTGGCGAATAATTTAGAAAGTCTAAAGAAATCATAAAAGCGATAAAAGATCGTTTTGGGCTTAAAGAAACGTTCGGGTTTAATTGGGCCCATTGGGCCTAAACCCATTGGGCTTTTATTCAAGCATTGGATGACTTAAAATAATAAAAGCCCAAAGCCCAAATATCCACACTAAAGGCCGGCCACTTTGAGGAGGTGGGAAAGTCAATTGTTGACTTGTTTCCTTTTGTCTATAAAAGCAACATTATAGACAAATATCTCTTAGGGTTATTTGTGTGTTCAAAACAATTTAGAGAAAAAGAAAATATCTCTCTAGAACACAAGAAGTGGCCGGCCACCTTAAGGGAGAAAAAGCTAATCATTTTTTTACCCTTTTGGTTATTCCTTAATCCTTCTCACTACACTAGTGGGTGAGGATCTTTAGAGGTTTTCTCTTTGAAAACTCTAAGAGAACCTTGGAGCACTCAAACATACAAAGTGGAGGAGGCAAGGAGGAAAGCTAGGCTCAAGGACTTTGAGGAGCAAAGGTCTTGGAGGTGGTCCATCCTTGGTCTTAAAAGTAGATCAAGAGGTACAAATCTACTCCTTAACTTTGTTCTTCAATAAAATAATTTGTGATGCATCTTACATAAACCTATGCATCTTGAAGGGGATTTAAATAACTAGAGTTTTAATATTAATTGTTAACATGCTTCCGTTGTTTTCGTATATAAATTTTGAATTGTATATGCATGCTAGTCACATGAAATCCCTAATGAATCTCATAAATCCCTTCACTCCAATGTGTTGTAAAAGGGCATAAGCCCTTCTCTTTATTTCATGTATTCCTATTTGTTTATTTGTATGCAAATTGGAATAGTTGGGTCCAACGCCCAATAGGAAATAACGGTTTAATTAGATTAAACGCGTAACTAAAATCAACAAACTATCTACCTTAAACCCAAGGTCCAACACAAGGCTCGTGTTGGATCAAATCAATCGGTTCATAATCATCCTAAAACCTAAAATGACTATATAGTCCATATGAGGATGCAATGCATTCGTTAGTAGTTCCATATAGTCTCGCTTGTTTCAACGAAACAGTGGGAGTATTATATGCTACTAATTCATATTAACTTGGACCAATAGTTGTGATAGGCCCATGTTCTTTTAATATGATTAAAATGTTTTGGTGTAGCCCAAAAATACTCCCTCAACAAAATGAATATTAAGTTGATAAGCGAGAGATGCTTTGAACATCTCTTCGTAGGCCTTCCACCGTGGTGGGCTCCAATAGTTTGTGACTCCTACACCGGCTTCACCTTATCATGGGGAAGTTCAAAGTATGTGCTTACATTCAGGAGGAGTCCATATGTACATACATGATGTGGTGAGGTAGGCAACGAGGATAGCCAACATCGTATCATTGTGAGGTTATTCTTGAACCCCTACACGAACTAAGCATGGTGGCAATAACTTAACTAAGTGCAATGGTGCTGGCATCGTATCATCGTGAGGCAACATTCTCTAGAGGCCAAACAAGATGGGTAATTACAAACGTTGTAAATGAGTAAAGCGTTATTCTCTCATCATTATTTTTGCTAACCGACATCGTATCATCGTGAGGTGGGCTTGATAATGGTGAGTCTCCCATACCCCGCTAAGAGTTCAACTAACTCTCGGATTCTATTGAGGGATGTGGAATTTGCCAAAAATAGTGGGTGATACTATTTGATTCAAGACCCAATCAAGTAGTTTATCAACAATCTAATGCGATTTCTGTTATGTTATGTAGTTAACAACATGCCTAAAATTATACCCACCATTATACTTGACAAAAGGGGCCTTAGGGGCCAACGTTTCCTTGCTTGGTATCCCCACATTGAGAATGTCTCAAAGGTGAAAGACATATTGTATGTGCTTAAGCAATCCCCTCCTCATGTACCTCCTAAGAAACTAGCTTCAAAGGAGGAGTGTCATGATTATGCAAGACACTATGAGGATGACTTACAAGCCAAATGCTTAATCCTCACTTCACTTAGTGAGGAGCTTATGAAGCTACATAAGCACATGGACACTTCATGTGCCATGGTTGAAAGTCTAATGAATGCCAAAATGGCAAAGGGGACATCAGTCCATAAACATGGACAAAAGATGGAAAGGATCTTGAAAGTTTAGGAACTTTCATCGATGGGAAAATGGCCCAAGACTTTTTCCTTGCATCTCTCTCGGATGATTTCACTAAGTTTATTGTAAACTACAATGTGAATAGATTCGATCATACTTTTAGCGAGATGATTGACATGTGCTGTAAATTTGAAAAAGTTTTCAAAAGGGACAGTGGGAGTGAGAATGCAATCACAAGGAAAAGGTCGCATAAGAAGAAGGTAATAAAATCCAAAGGAACATGCTTCCATTGTGGAAAGGATGAACGTTGGAAGAAGAAATACAGGGTGCGCATTACGAGCCTTTTGACACGAACTTTTGAAGATACTATTTCCATCATAGAAAGTGCTTTTACAATGAGCTCTAATTCCTGGATATTTGATTCAGGCGCTAGTCAACATATCTATAATACGATGCAGGGACTAGCAGGGAGCAAGACACTGCGCAATGGGGAGATGGTTATGCGAGTTGGGAATGGCACTAAAATATCTGCAAAAGCAATAGGCACCTACATGCTTAACCTACCTTCTGGGGAAGTCCTGGAACTTAAAAATTGTTTATATTTTCCTTCATGTATAAAGAATTTGATTTCTATCTCTAAGCTTTTACCAGATGGGCACTCAGTATTGTTTGACAAAATGAGTTGCACTTTATACTTGAACGGTCGTATTATCTCTCATGGTAAATTGATAGAAGGACTTTTTCACCTAGAGACGAATAGTGGGATGCACTGTATTGAAAGTGGGAATACCTCAAAACCCAAAAAGGCTAGAGAAGAAGTTAACCAAGAAAGGATGTGGCATCTTAAACTTGGACATATGAACCTTGAAAAGATTCGCAAGATGTCGAAAGACGGATATCTCCACCCATTAGGTAATGACCAGATGGGTACTTGTGAATGTTGCTTGAAAGGGAAGATGACCAAATCTCCATTCACTGGGAAAGGATAGTGTGCCATTGAAATTCTAGGGTTAATCCACACTAACGTATGTGGACCTATGTCTACTACGTTGAGAGGAGGCTTCTCCTACTATATGACATTCACCGACGATCACTCTAGATTTGGCTATGTGTATCTTATGAAGTACAAGTCAGAATCCTTTGAAAGGTTCAAAGAATTCAAGAATGAAGTTGAGAAGCAAACTGGGAAACAGATAAAGATCCTAAGATCAGATCGAGGGGGTGAATATCTGAGTAATGAATTCCTAGATTATCTCAAAGAGTGTGGAATAATATCACAGTGGACTCCGCCGGGAACTCCACAACTTAATGGAGTTTCTGAAAGGAGAAATCGAACCTTGATGAACATGGTTCGTTCTATGATGAGTTTGGCTGATCTACCAGTAACATTCTGGGGATACGCTCTATATACAGCAGCTTACTTGCTTAATAGAGTACCTTCAAAGTCAGTTTCACAAACGCCCTATGAGATATGGCATGGAAGAAAGCCAAGTCTTAAGCACATTAATATTTGGGGTTGTGAAGCATATGTCAAGAAGCTTGAAACTACTGAGCTTGAAGCGAGATCAGTAAAGTGCTATTTTGTGGGATATCCTAGAGAAACTATGGGATATGAGTTCTACCATCCTGACGACCAGAAAGTCTTTGTCGCCAGAACTGCTAAGTTTCTAGAGGACGAATTTGTTCTCAAATGAACTATAAGTAAAACGATGGAAATTAATGAGATTAATGATAAACCACAAACAAGCACACGACATGTTGACAACCCTGTTCCTAAACCCCTAGCTCTACGTAGATCTAAACGGGTTAGTAAGCCACCTAAGAGGTATGGCTTAGACAATGACTTTGAGGAATTGTACCTTTTAGGTGACAATGACACAAAGGAGGACCCTAGGAACTACACTGAAGCAATGTCCAACATTGATTCGAAGAGATGGCAAGAGGCCATGAAATCTGAGATGGATTCCATGTATCAAAATCAGGTCTGGACTCTTGTAGACCCTCCAGAAGGTATAGTACCTGTTGGAAACAAATGGGTCTTCAAGAGGAAGATAGGCGTTGATGGGAACGTGGAGACTTATAAGGCTAGACTAGTAGCCAAGGGTTACAGGCAAAGAGAAGGGATTGACTATGAAGAAACTTTCTCTCCTGTAGCCATGATTAAGTCCATTCAGATTTTGCTTGCTATAGCTGCGTACCACGATTATGAAATCTGGCAAATGGACGTGAAGACGACCTTTCTGAACGACTACCTAGAGGAAGAGCTTTATATGGCTCAACCCGAAGGTTTCGTGTCTAAGTCTGAAAAGACTAAGGTATGCAAGCTTCTGAGGTCCATTTATGGACTTAAGCAAGCCTCTAGGAGCTGGAACATCCGTTTTGATACTGAAATCAAATCGTTTGGTTTTACTCAAAACGAAGACGACAATTATGTTTATCAAAAGGTCGTAGGGTATGCAGTTGTATTCCTAGTGTTATATGTAGATGACATATTACTATTCAGGAATGACACTGCAATACTTTCTTCTGTAAAAGTGTGGCTGTCCAAAACCTTCCACATGAAAGATTTAGGAGATGCATCTTATGTACTTGGGATAAAGCTCTATCGTGATAGATCCAGAAGATTAATTGGATTATCCCAATCTATGTACATTGATAAGGTGCTAAGTAGGTTCCAGATGGAACAATCTAAGAAGGGTTTTCTTCCTGTGAGACATGGAATTCACCTTTCTAAGTCCATGGAACCTAAGACTCCTGAAGAGATACGGCAAATGAATACTATTCCTTATGCTTCCGCCATAGGAAGTCTCATGTATGCCATGATATGCACAAGGCCTGATATCGCATATGCTGTGAGCATTACTAGTCGATATCAATCTAACCCAGGATCAGAACACTGGGCAGCTGTCAAGGCGGTCCTTAAGTACTTAAGAAGAACTAAGGACATGTTCCTCGTTTATGGAGGAGCGACAGAGTTGCGAGTGGAAGGCTATACAGATGCAGATTTCCAATCTGACGTCGATGATAGAAGTTCCAACTCCGGATATGTATTCACTCTGAATGGTGGGGCTGTCAGCTGGAAAAGCAAGAAACAAAGTGTAATTGCTGATTCCACGACAGAGGCTGAATATGTCGCTGCAGCTAAAGCAGGCAAAGAAGTGTTCTGGATGAAGAAGTTCATTACTGAACTTGAAGTGGTTCCAACCATTACATCACCAGTAACTTTGTACTGTGATAATAGTGGGGCGGTAGCTCAAGCCAAGGAACCCAAGGCATATCAAAAGAACAAGCATTTTGACAGGCGCTTTAATATCATTAGAAGATATGCTACCGAGGGGAAAGTCAACATCCTCAAAGTTGCCTCAGCCGATAACGTAGCAGATCCACTGACGAAGCCAATGTCTCAAATCCAACTTGACCGCCATATGGAAAATATGGGTATTAGATACATGGGAGGATGGCTTTGAGTGCAAGTGGGAGATTGTTGGAAGTATGCCCACAAAGCCACTCATTTGATGTAATAGCTTTTGGAATACTTATTGTATTAAACTTTTATATGTTTAATGAAGGGCAAAGCTTATTGTTAATCACTATTTATTGTATCTTGTGTTTAAGCAATAAGGGAATCCAAGGAATGTATTTGATCTAAGAGATAAGTGATTTAAGTAAGTTAGATTAACGAGACCTTTCTCTTATGCTCATTCCTAAAACGTTCCTAGCCATAGGATTGCCAATTGGGCATTGACAATCCACTAAGGTTAGTATGTGTTATGTCGACTCAAGCGCGAGTATGACAAGTCTCAAGTCATTTAGTGTTGGACACTAAGACAAACACATAGGTGCTCGAAAGAGTAATCGAGTACACTGAACAACGATCAAAAGAGAGTTCAAACATACATGTCATGTAAGAACTCGATAGTTACAATATGCAAAGTAGTCATTTGACCTGAGGCATCATAAATGTCTAATGGTTAGGTCCTTGATCTTTGATCATGTCAAATGGCATTCCATTGGAGTGTCCACGGCAAGCATCTAGTCATGTAGGGCATATGAATGCACAACAAGGGATCTCTAACCTTCCATGGTGGAAGGAGAATACTCTAAGATATGATTCGAGAGTCTTTGGCCAAAGCATATGAATATGACTTAGGAAGTTTGTTCCAAATCTTATTCAATTGAATCATATAGGGAAGTATCACATTGGATAGTAGACATGAAACAAACTATCACTTAAACAATGTGATTAAGAGTATTATTTTAGAGAATGACCGTATTGCATTGTAGTTGTAACTGGATAGGTTCTCCAACCACTTCTACTTAGCTTGGGTACCCATGACATGCTACTAGGTGTCACTCATGGTTTGTGGAAGCCCTAAAGATTAGCAAACACTAATTTTAAGGGAGAATTGAAATGTGGTTTCAATTCACAATCGATCGTTAAGAGTAACGATCGCCCACTACCTCGCTAATTGGAACCTAATGGATCGTACACCGAGTAAGGATGAAAGTGAAGTAATTAAATGAAATGGATATGCAATTAAATGGTTTAATTGAAGAATGGTCAAAGTTAATTAATTAGTTAATTAATTATACGAAATTTTCGTATTGGGCTTTTAAGTTGGTTTTGGGTTTCGGGGCCCAAAAGTGTTTTGGACCACAAGGCCCATTATGTTTAAGTTGTATGACAACTAAAACAAAATGGGCAATTAGCCCAATAACAATGTCAAGGCCGGCCATAAGGGTGAGGGGTAGCAAACTTGTATTAATTACAAGTTTGCCACTCACATGAAATGAAGTATAAATTCAACTTTATAGCTTTATTTTCATTTAGGGGTTTTCTTGTAGAAATTGGGTGAAACATTTTCTCTCCTTTTTCTCTAAAGAGGCCTGCCACCTAGGGGAGGGACATCTAGCAATCTCTTCTTCCCTAAGTCATTCATTTCATCTTCACAATTAATCTTTGGTGTGGAGACTTAGAGACACCAAATCTTTGGTGTGTTGGAGATCCTTTCCTCAAATTCTCAAAGAGGTAAAGGAGCACTAAAAGGGAGGAAAACACAAGGAATATTCAAGGAGCAAGGAGGTGACTTGAAGGCCCTCCACTTGGGTGAATCCCTTGTGTAAACAAGGATGAGCTTCAAGGGTAATGAACTCTAAATCCTTCATTCTCTTTAATGTTGTTAAACAGTTTTTTGGTTCACCATATACTAGGCTTTGAAAGTCATGGGTTTTATGAATTGTTTTGAATGCATGCCTACTTTAATGAGTTATTAGTTTGCATATGTATTCAAATATTCTTACATGTTCTTAGCTAGGACTAAATTTTTCCTTCAAGTAAAATCTATATGAACATGCCATGACAATTTATAAATCTCAACAATATAATAGAACTTTCCAAATGAAATAAATCATGGCATGATAACCATGATATCAATCCAAAAGCAATTATGGAAACTAAAAAACTATAATATATATATATATATATATATATATATATCTATAAACAAATGCCCACTCACTAATATGTAGTCGGATCATAGCCTCCAAGCCTTGCTTGTCCTCGTACCTTATCGGGATAATTCTCCCTTCATAGCTTGCTCCAATAAAGGGTTTAAATATACGAAAACATTCTACTTGACGTCACGAACCCATACACATCAACCACACACCACCACGAGGTCTCACACTCTGCAAGTTGTGGCCACAAGTGCACCTATGCACATCCACGCGCTGATAAATCCGGGTTGGAAACTCAAAACTCGATCATTTTTTAATCAGCTCATATAGATGGACTCGTGGGATGATAGGACTACAATAGTTATGATTTGAGGTCCGATCTGTGAGGTTTGATGATGGCTCTTAGTTGTTGTAGAGAGGGGAGAGACACGGCATAAAAGAGAGACAAGGAGAAGAAGTGAGAGAGAGAGAGAGAGAGAGAGAGAGAGCTTCTGATTGGAAAAAAAGGAGAAGGTTTCTGATTGGGTAAAGGAAATGAGGATAAAACCTGATAAGATTTGGTACAATATAAAAATACATAATCTGGCTCACGTTACCAAAAACAGTATTCCCAACCCTAAATAATTAGCACATGCGTGTACAATTCTACCCGTTGTTAACGCACTTTAACTAAGCATAACTTCTTTGTTACAAATCCAATTCCAGTCTAACTTGTGTTCACATATTTGTAACAATGAGTATTATTTAATTACAATAATAGGAAAAATAAATTAAAAGCCGAATAACTATGTCCACGTCAAGCTCCACTTTACCAATAAGGGCATAATTGTCATTTTACACATTCCACAAGGAAATTACATGGAAAATTAGGGACGGGTCGTCACAATTAAACTGCTAATTAATTTTCAATTCAAACATTTCCAAAATAAAAAAAATTAGAATAAGTTTTTACCCAGTAGTTTTTTATAAAAGGGTTCTCAATTTTTTAATCTTAAAAGTATCCATTCATATAATTTTCAATTTTTTTTAATCTTAAATATACCCATTCTTAAATATACCAATTTGTTATATGTAAAATGTACCCCTTTTTAATATAAAATGTACAGACTTTATATAAAAAATGTACCAAATTTTTTAATATAAAATCCATTACATTTTAAATCTATTTTTAAACTTATATGTGTACATTTTTTTTTCATTGATTTCAGAATGTATCTATGTCAAGTTTAATCGAAGAAATTTACTAATGTTATTAAATTATATATACATATATATTGTGTTTTGAAGAATGCATCCTTGTTTTGGTACAATAATATTTTTCTTTGTTAACTTATACACACACACACACACACACACACACACACACACACAAAATATAATAAAGAGTATAATTTATATTTAATTATTTTTAATCCCACAAATTATGGGTTATATTTTAAATCTCATTAATAGAAACAAATACAATTTTTAATTTAAAAAAAAAATATAGTAAGTTACGCTATTACACTAATGTCAGGGACTTTGATCAAAAACTAAAATTAGACAAAGTTTCAGTCAATGAATATTGATAATAGCTAGAGCCCGCATCCAAAGTGTCCCTTACAAAATTGACGATTATCTGTATGTATTTATGAGCAAAAGAAAACTCAAAGGATGCATGATGTAGAATTCTATGATTGGACAAAGAGTAGGGTCAAAGATGTGGGTATTAAATGAGACACACGCATACATGATGTATGGAAGGGTTTGGTTGGGTTTATATGAGCTCATCATCGATCAACTCAATTGTGGATGCAAATTTCCATTGTCTTGTCCTTTGATGGAAATGCACTTGCAAAATAATAACACCTAAGATTAAGGCCAAAAGTTAGAATTCTGAAAAGAATGTGTTTAGGAGTATTTGGGTAGCAAATGGCTTGACTTTTCAGTGGGAGAATAAGGCTATTTATATGAGAGTGGCCGACCCTATTTGGAGAATAGTGGTCGGCCATATATGGTGAAATTGTGTGAATGAAATAATATCTTGCAATTAACATGGCAATTAACCCTAAATTAAATAGGAAAATTGGAAGTTACCTTTCGAATAAGGATTTGATGAGAGGAATTTGAATAAATACCATTTTGATCACCTTTGACTCTTCATTGATTGAGCCGTTATTGTCTGTTGTATGAGCATGGGAATCTCGGCGTGTCTTGAGGGTAATTTTATCCATTTTGCCTAAAAGTCCACATGTCACCTCCATAATTTTCTTGATTATTTTTTACTCCACAAGTGCTGATAGGAGCATATATATGCACCTTAGTTTAGTTTGTTCTTGTGCATTTATAGTGTTTTTCCTTAGTAAAGTAGTCTTTTAAGCTAGTTTGGTGTGTTTTCAGGTTTTAAGGACAAAGTGTGAAAAAGGAAGCATTTTGGAGCCTTTTGGAGCAAATTAGAGCTTGGAATGAAGGTCATATGCTTGGAGCCATGAGGATGGACGAAATAAGACTTGAAGAAGATGATTCCTACTTGAGCAAGGTTTCATAGTTGGGGTAGGAAAAGCCCTAATGGAAGATGGAGTCCTAGCTAAGTTGGGTTTCCTAGTTGAATGAGGTTTCCTAGTTGAATTGGGAAACCTAGAAGACAGTTTCCTACTCAAACAAGGTTTCCTACTTGAAGTATGAAATGTAAACCCCAAATGGCATCAAATTGCAGCTACAAGGAAGTTTTCCAAATCCAAGAAGGAAAGGTTTCCAAAGTGAAGAATGAGAAGTTTCCGAGTTCAAGAAGGAGAGAGACAAGTTTCCTAATGCTAGAAGGACTCCTAAACATAGTTGGAGACAAATTGGAAGATTCTAGAAGTATTCCTCCTCTTTGCCGCAAGTTCTATGCAATTCCCACCAGTTTTCGGCTTTCTAGAAGCCCTATCCCTAATCCCTACATTGGTGCCGCACCTAGCCTTCTAGATGGTCCCTAATTCCTTGCCTTGCAAGGCTTTCTAGAAGCCTTATCTGCCCTAGACCCTTTGCCGCAAGGAATCCTAGTCCTTAGTTGATTTTTAATCCAATTCCTGATGGATTTGGCTTTCTAGAAGGTCTAAACCTGATTTGCCTAGGGTTAGAAGCCTATATAAACCACCTAGGTGCCGCATATCATTCATTCATTCACTCCACAATTCAGAAATTCGCCCAAACCTCTCCTAAGCCTTTGCCGCAGCCACTAAACACCCTTCTCCCTATTTTTAGGTTCTTGCCGCACCATCTACCTCCCATAAACACAACTACATCCATCCATAACCATTCATCCATGCACCTAAACCCTTAGAACCTGATCTAGACCCTTTGCCGCACCAAGGAGGAGGAGAAGGAAGCTTGGAAGTTCATGCAATTCAAGTTCGCGTCGCTGGAATTTCTAGGTGTTTCTTTTCCTTTGATTTCAATGTTTAAATTTAATTCTCTTTGTTTTGTGCGTATGAGGAACTAAACCCCCCCCCCTTGGCTAGGGGGGGATTCGAAATACATGTTTATGCTTGCGATATGATTTGATTACTTCTAATTGCGGTTTCATAAGTTATGAATTCAATTTACTTATCTATGTGAATTACATTGGTTTGTGTGTGTTGGTTGAGAGTGCACGCTTAATTATCATGCATAAATTGAATGCTAGGATATAAGGAAGTTTCACCTAATCGTTATGGACTTATATTCACAAGTAGTAAAGGTTGATGATCTCAATCGAGTTAAGTAAATTCTTGGCATAAGTTTCATGCAATCATAGTAATGAGTGCTTCGTCAATACTTATGGTTTTCATAGAACTTAATGATTCTTGCTTGTATCTCTATTATGCAATCATGTAGGGGACTTGTGGGGAATGCTTTGGGTTGTCGTATGCAATCATCCAATTCAATAACTTTAGGAAAATCTGAAGGTTAATTTAAGTGAACCTAATTAACTTGGGGCGTTGAGAATTCATGGTTTCTTGAAAAGCAATTGGAAATCGTTTTGTATGCAAGTATAACATGTGTGGAGATGAACCCCTTAGCTAGCCTTTCATCCATTGTTTTAAGCCAAATTCGTTTTAAAATCTGTTTTGATTTACAAGTTTATGTTTTGTTTTTAAATTCGTCAAAACCAATCCCCCCTTTTGTTTTCAAGTGTCAAATTAGTTAGAAAGTGTTTTGATTTGTGTTTTTAAGTATTTTGAGTCAAAGTTATAAGTATTTTCGTCCAAAATCTTCTTTAGTGTTCAAAACTGCCCAGAAAGTGGGTTTAAGGCAGTTTTGAGTGTTTTTGTGTTATTTTGAGTCTTTTGGTTTATTTTGGTGTTTCAAGTTCTAGTTTTGCATTGTTTGAGTCTAGTTAGTGTTTTAAACTTTGTTCTTACGTTTTTGAGTCAATTCCAAGTGATTTTGCAATCCCTCCTAATCCCCGGCCTAGAACGATCCCTACTTGCGTATTTGCTACAATTGATAAAAAGAGGGTTTAATTTGTGTGCTTATATATTTTGCATCAAATTTTTGGCTCCTTTGCTAATCCCTTGGATTGTATTTTCGTTTGTTTTTAATTAGGACAGATTTTGACTTTGTTTTGTTTCTTGTTTTAGGTACTAGTTTATGACTCGGAGTTCTCATCCGATTCGCGAACATATTTTGGACTTTGACGACGATTTCGAGCGCGAGTTGAGACGCAAGAGGAAGAACCCAGAACCTAGTGAATCAAGTGCAAGTTCCGAGTCCGTTCCTGAATTTGAAGAAGAAGTTCAAGACATGGCAGTGGACAACCGAACAATCAAGGAGCTTTCCGCTTCGGGATTAGACAATGCCGCACCCCTTTGCATCCAATATCCTAGGGCGGCTCCGGACAAGACTGCCGAGTTCGAATTAAAGTCAAGCTTGTTACATCACATTCCGAAGTACCATGGGCTGTCCATGGAGGATCCAAACAAGCATTTGAAGGAGTTTGAAGTAGTGTGTTCGAGCATGACCCCGGTGAATGTTGATGAGAGCATATTGAAGATGAAGGCCTTTCCCTTTTCTCTCTTAGAAAAGGCGAAAGATTGGTTGTATGAATTGGCTCCCGGAACCGTCACATCTTGGGAAAGCATGAAATGAGCCTTCTTGAAGAAGTTTTTCCCAACTTCTCGAGTCATCCTCTTACGCAAAAGGATAAGTGGCATTCAACAAGATGAAGGTGAATCTTTCCCTACTTATTATGAATGTTTTAAATCACTTGTTGCTTCATGTCCACATCATCAAATGAAGGAGGAACTACTTCTACAATACTTCTACGAGGGACTCCTACCAATTGAACGTCAAATGCTAGATGCCTCAGCGGGAGGAGCTTTGGTGGACAAGACCCCTACGGCTGCAAAGATGTTGATTGCTAACCGAGCGTTCAACGCTCAACAATACGAAGGTGTTGGACAGAGAGGAACCCCACGGCAACATCAAGTCAATGAGGTAAATGCCATAACCGAACTTCAAAATCAAATGGCTAACCTTACTACGTTGCTTTCTCAGGTGGTGGAGAGTCCAAAAGTCAAAACCGTAGCTTCGTGTGGTGTATGCTCCATGCAAGGCCACCATACGGACAAGTGCCCACAATTGATCGAGAATGGAGGGTGGGAGACACTCAATGCCGTGGGATATGGCAACCAATACCAATCACGTGGTGATCCGTTTTTCAATACTTACAATCCCGGTTGGCGTGATCATCCAAATTTCAAATGGCGAGACCCCCAACAAGGCCAACAACAAAGCAGATTTAGGCAACAACCACCGGGTTTCTATCAAAAGCCGTTGGCACCACCACAAGCCCATGCACAACCTGCCCAAAGCAATTCAGGTAATTCAAGTGATAATGATAAGATTTTTCAATTACTTACTACTTTGACACAGGAAGTCCAAACTCAGAACAAAGAGAGGCAAATCCAAGACAAGAGGGTGGACAACTTGGAGAAGCAAGTGGGACAAATTGCCGAGTTCATGGGGCAATTTCGTGAGCAAGGAAGGTTGCCTAGCTCAACGGTGGTCAATCCGAAAAGTGGATTCGAATCTGCAAAAGCTATGCATTTGCGAAGTGGGAAGCAAGTTGGATTTGACCTCAAACCATCCAAATCACGCTCCAACGAGGATGAAGAGTTGAGAATTGAAGAGGAAGAGCAAAGGCCACTCACGGCCAAAGGAGAACCACCATTGCCGCAAATCCCAAGTGATCCCAATTCGTCCAAATTGGCCAATAAAGGTAAAAACGTGTCAAGTTCAGTTCCTACTAATGATTTTCCTTCGAATGTACCTTTTCCTAGTAGGTTTAAGCAAACAAAGAAAGAAGAAGCGGAAAAGGACATTTTGGAGACGTTTCGGAAAGTTCAAGTCAATATCCCCCTTTTGGATGCAATCAAGCAAGTCCCAAGGTACGCCAAGTTCTTGAAGGAACTTTACACCAATAAGAGGAGAATTTCGACCAAGGAGGTGGTCAAAGTGGGTGAAAATGTTTCAGCCATCGTACAAAGCAAACTGCCCCCTAAATGCAAGGATCCGGGTAGTTTTACAATTCCGTGCGTTATTGGTAATTCTAGGTTTGAATCTGCCATGTTAGACTTAGGTGCATCTATAAATGTCATGCCATATTCAATTTATGCATCTATGAACCTAGGAGAGTTGAAAACGATGGTGTGATTATATAATTGGCCGATAGATTTAATGCCTATCCAAAGGGAGTTTTGGAGGATGTTCTAGTGCAGGTTAATCATTTGATCTTTCCGGCGGATTTCTATGTACTTAAGATGGATGAAACAAACCATGCCCCTTCATTGCCCATCCTCCTTGGAAGGCCATTCATGAAAACTGCTCGTACGAAGATTAACGTATACAATGGCACTTTGACGATGGAATTTGATGGGGAAGTTATTAATTTCAATCTTTCTGATTCTATGAAGTACCCTAGTGAGAATCATTCATGTTTTTCTATTGATGTAATTAACTCTTTGGCGCAGGACCATTTGGACAATTTGAAGGACGATGCACTTGAATTGGCCATTGCACAAGGAAGAGACATGCAAAACATTGAAATAAACACCAAGGAACCCCACGGCATGCATGAGGAGTCCTTTGCCGTGCCCCTAGTGAAGATGTCATGGAGATGGTAATTCCCCCACACTTAGCTTTTGCTAGTCCTCGAGCAAAACAAAACGAAACAAAGTAATAAAACAAAGCAAAACGAGTAAAACACAATCTAAACCTTCCAACAATCGCCTCAGGGATTTCCAATGCACATGACATGTTAAAAATCATCATTCCCACAGATTTTAGCCATCTTTACACCTGAGCACATACTTAATCATAGTCACTACTTACTAGTTCACAAATAATCATTTAAAACGATGTTTTGAACGTAGTAACATGCCTTAGAGAATTACCTCAATTCCTTACAAGATATGCACTCTATTTTCACTCAGATTTTCTAACTACACACCCTACACTAGTTATATGTGAGAAGATTGATGTAAATATGAAAACGAATGCTCACATACATGTATAACAAGAAAAGCATTTTCTGGAGTTAAATAACATGTTTAGATACGATCTCATGAATGGAATGCTACTACTTAGATGCGAGAACCAGTGACACCTATATGCTCATACCAAATTCAAACTCCACAAATTGAAACACACAACACTCATGATTAAAGTCAAGGGTTGTAACGGGGCTAGGGGAGTTGGCTAACAATAAAAGGATAGGGAAAAGAAACGTTCTTAAAGCAATAGCCAGCAAAATAATGAAATTGACTTAGAATTCCCATTAGCATGCAAAAATCAACTTTGAAACACAAAGGGGAAAATTTAAGCAACACTTAGGGTCAAATTCAACTTTTTGGACCCTTCCTTCAACAAACAACACTTAAGAACTCTTTTTCATGTCTTTTCAACTTCTTTTTCATTCTTTTCACGACTTTTCTTTTTTTCTTTCTATTTTCCACGAATTTTTCTTTTTTCTTTCTCTACCCGCGCCTCATTCTAGACTTTGGCACACACTCCTATCAAGAATAATTCCCCCACACTTGTTTTCTACAATGCATTGGTTAAAAGGAATTCATATTGAGTCATGCGTTACTATGCTTCAAAAACAAGGGTATGGATAGTCCTAATCTAGGCTCGGTGAGGATAATGTGGGTTAACAAAGAACATAGGCTAAACAAGGCTCAACTGGGTTAAAACCTACAAAACATAATGACATAGGGAGATATGGCCATTTAGCTATGGTGGTCACTATACAACTTTATCTTGAATATGTGTTATGCAAATCAATAACATGCTTTGAATGAATTGGGCATGAGTTCTAGTGTTTGGAACTAAATGATGAAACGCCTTCCAAAATAGCAACCAAGCAAAGAATAATGAGATCATGCAACGACTTTAGAAAACAACAATGCACAGATTATTAAGTCTCCAAATAACATTTAGGCTCAAGTCTCACAAGGTTGTAGCGTTAGTTTGAGTTCCTTCCTTCAAGCATGTTACAAAAACTAATTTTTCTTTTATGATTGCATGTGAATTCATAAGTTATAACCATAACCAAGCATAAACCAAAGAGTAAATCAAAATTTCATCCATGTTTACAACTCTTTTTAACAGTTATGCAATTACAAACCGAATCCTCATCATTGTGTTGGAAGGTACCCTAAGACACAAACAAACACACAAAAACAACTCTTTTTGGGTTTTTTTTAAAACAATTTTTCAAATTTTTATGGGATTTTCGGATTTTGAATCAAAACACACTAAAACAGCTTAAAAACACTTCAAAACACTTAAAAACAACAAGGAACAACATTCTACGTTATGAGTGATAAAACCCTACGAATTTGCATCAAAACACTTTGGTTACCCCCCCACACTTAAATCAAACATTGCCCTCAATGTTTCAAACATAGACTCACACATATAACAACTAATCAAACAAAACAACTACTAAACATCTTAACATGGCAGAAATGAAATAGCAACAAAGAGAAGGGTTTAGGAACGCAAATCTGGAATTGGAATGCTTTCTCGGTCTTCCTTTGTTGAATGCATGGGTTGCCTCCCAAGTAGCGCTTGCTTTAACGTCGTACAGCCGGACGAAGCCCCCAATTACTCCATCTTGGACCCCATGGCCTCCAAGGTAATGTCTTCCACGGGTTGCTCCACAAAGTGCTCATAGTACGGCTTCAAACGATGCCCGTTCACCTTGAATTCTTGTCCCGTTTTCAAGCTTTGGATTTGGACTGCACCATGAACAAAAACATTAGTAATAACAAACGGTCCAATCCACTTAGAACGTAACTTACCGGGAAACAAGCGTAAACAGGAATTGAACAATAGCACTTTCTGCCCAATGGAGAATGATTTCCCACGGATCATGTTGTCATGGAAAGCCTTGGTCTTTTGCTTGTAAATGCTCGCATTCTCGTACGCCTCGTGCCGTATCTCATCAAGCTCATTCAATTGGAATTTCCTATGACTTCCCGCGTCATCGAGGTTTATGTTAAACTTCTTGATGGCCCAAAGCGCTTTGTGCTCCAATTCAACGGGAAGGTGGCACGCCTTGCCATAGACAAGTCGAAAGGGGGACATCCCAATGGGGGTTTTGTACGCCGTACGATAAGCCCAAAGTGCATCATCTAGCCGTAAGCTCCAATCCTTCCTTGTTGGCCCAACGGTCTTCTCAAATATTTGCTTGATCTCTCGGTTGGAAACCTGGGCTTGGCCATTCGTTTGAGGATGATAAGGTGTAGAAACCTTATGGGTGACACTGTATTTCCTCAATAACGCTTCAATGGTCTGATTGCAAAAGTGTGACCCTCCATCACTAATGATCACTCGTGGCATTCCAAACCTTGCAAAAATGTTAGTTCTAATAAAATCTGCAACCACTTTAGAATCATTAGTCCGGGTGGCCTTTGCTTCCACCCATTTCGACACATAATCAACCGCAAGCAAAATATACATGAAACCATACGATGAAGGAAAGGGACCCATAAAATCAATACCCCAAACATCAAAAATTTCAACATTTAGGATAGAAACCTGCGGCATTTGGTCCCTTGCACTAATACCACCCATTCTTTGGCATTTATCACATATTAAACAAAAAGTTCTAGCATCCTTAAAAATACTAGGCCAATAGAATCCACATTGTAACACTTTGAGGGCTGTACGTTGTGTGCCAAAGTGCCCTCCACATGCATATGTATGACAAAAACTCAAAATTGAATGACATTTAGAATCATGCACACAACAACGTACAATCTGATCGGGACAAAATTTCCATAAGTATGGATCATCCCACACATAAAACCATGCATCATGCCTAAGTTTGTCACGTTGGTGCCTAGTGTACTCACTTGGAATTCGTTTTGACACCAAAAAGTTAACAATATCGGCATACCAAGGGGTACTAACCTGAATGGACAACAATTGTTCATCGGGGTGTCTTGAGGGTAATTTTATCCATTTTGCCTAAAAGTCCACATGTCACCTCCATAATTTTCTTGATTATTTTTTACTCCATAAGTGCCCCCACACTTGGGCTGCTCGCAGGAAAGAGCAGCAGGTGTAGAGATTGTCCCTTGATTTAGGAAACAAAAGATTGTTTCCTATTTTGATATAGATTCCCATTTTAATTGGAAATTAGATCTTTCTAAGAAAGGGAAATAAATCACTTCCGAAGTCTATTTAGGTCTACCTTAAGTAGATGATTAAATCAACTTCAGTGAGCAATTTATTCTACCCTACAAGAGAGATAAAGCTAGAGGATATTTGTTCCCTTTCTCCTAGCAATCTTCTTCACTTGCCAATGCAAAAGACCATCTTTTGTTGTTGTTGTTCTTATTTTTTTTCCCTTGCCTTCTCCGTGCCGCACAGAGCTAAGAAAAATTTAATTTTCTTTATCTTCTTCTTAGATAGTGTTGTCGCAAGGTAGCCATCGAGGTCGTATGGCACGTCGGTTGACTTAGCATAGGCTGATGAGGTGTTGTGGTACGACCCACTGCTTAGGCTACTCAGCTTGGCTACAGCCAAAGGCAGTTGTGTAGTTGAGCTCACAAATTAAGATGTTGGGGAGCAATGCTAGGTGAGTCGCATAGTTCATGTCCTTTGGGCTCTTAGACCTGACGTGGGCCAGGCCAGTGATTAAGAGAAATGAAGAGATCACGGGCCTTATGGTCTGGTGGAATGCTGGGCATACAGGCTTCTTGCATCAAGGCGGATGCATTGGCTTGTTTGATCGCTATCGTGGAGCCTATTATGAATGAAGGTGGAAAAAAGAGATCTTATTCGCCTACTCAAGAAATGTCGGTTGAGAAAAAGCTGAAGACTTCCTCTATTGCACGTGAGGGTCCACCTGCTGTCGAGATGCTTGTGATTGACTTGATTTTTTCTAATGGGAAGAAAAGCTAAGCCTGTGACGCCTGCCAAGCTGAAAATAGCAAGTACGATTGCTAATGGGATTGCTCAACATAAAGGTTCTGTCATGCCCTCAGTGCGGAAGTCTGTACCAAGACATCCGTTAGGAGCTAAGTCTGATTCACCTTTAGAGAAGTTTGTTACTATGAAGAGCGATAAGGTGGACTTTGCTGCTAAAGTAACGCCAAGGCCCACTCTTCTTGCTAATAGGATTGATTCACCTGCTAAGAAAGAGGAGATTCAAGAGGTTGGAGTCTGAGCTCGTCGCTTTGAATGGGTATAACATCTCTGTCCTCACTTGTTTGTAGCTTGAGACCGCTTGCAAGGAGATCGTTGACTTGAAGACTAGGCTTGACTCGATCTAAGTTAAGTATGAAAGTGCAGAGAAAGAGATTTGATGCTATATACCTTAGATTCAAGATCTTGACTGTGTCGTTTATAAGCTTTGTTCTGCTGTTTATGTAAATGATGAAGAGTTGATTGCTCTTTATAACCAAATGATCCACTTCAAGAAGGTCGTCGACAGGCTTAAACCCTAAGTGTTGGAACTCCATGGTGCACTGAAGATCAACAAAAATCTAAAGAAGGAAGTGGACAAGCTACAATGCGTTCTTGTTGGTCTGCTCGAGGAGATTGAGCAGTTTAAGGGTAAGAAGGCTAGGCTCGAGGCTTCGCTTGTTTAGAGTTAAGCCGATTTCTACAAGCTGGGTTATGTAGATTATCTATTTGGTAAGCCGTTTGACTTTAAGTTTACTGGGAAAGACTTCGAGACCTTCTCTATTTCTCTGGAAGACTTGCTTGCCTTTACTTTTGAGGCTTCCATTAGTGAAGTAGTTGGAGAAGTTGGTGCCCAGGCTAAGGCAGCCCGGGGTGAAGCGTTGGATGATGCCACTACTGAGAGCGTCACAGCTGCTGAAGGTCTGACGATCGAGTAGTTGTGGGATGGCCAAGCTGCTGAAGGTCTTCTAGGTAGCCTTTAGGATTTTCATTGTTTTTCTTGTTACTTTTTGCTTTGCTTGAACTCATTCGACCTTTGCTATTTGTTTATCAATTTTGCTAGAAAATTTAACAAACTTGCTTCCTTCGCTTTTCTTCATCTTCACTACTTTTGTTTACGCCCAACCTTTGACATTTAGACGAGGGGCACGCGTGCTACTTTTCTATAAGCAGACAGGCCCACGTAGCATGTGCATCTGTAGGTGTTGGTGTAGAACTTTTGTAAAGTTGTTAGCCATAGGGTCGGCAGTCAGACACCTTACTTATAGAAGCATATGAGTTTGCGTGACCACTTGGCTGTTAACCTTGGCTTTCTTCAATCATTTGAGTTGTGTGGCCTGCATCGTAACATACCAAAGATTTTTTAGGTTATGAAATTCGCTAACATTTTGTATCAAAAGTATGCAATTGTACGAAATTTCGTAAGCAAAGGTCCGAGAGAACTTCTTGCTACTTATGTAATCAATTATGTGGGTTATGTAGCAAGTATCACAACACTTTAGGAATTAGTGTAGTTCTAAAAAATCATTCCACGCTTAGAAAAGGTGAAGCTTATTGACTACGTAGCATGTCAGCAGTGGATAGAGCTACGTATATGCCCGTAAACTGCTCGAAGGCTACCTTAGAGCACTTGGTAGCAATTTTAGGGTTCCAGGATTTCCATCCATAGAGCGTACAACGTAATGTGCCTCATCCGTCTCTAAGGCCCAATTCCGCATGGATTAGGCCAAGATACCACAAATCCTTCAGTTAGCTAAGCCTTGAAAAACACCATTGTTGCTACTTCTAGAAATCCCAGCACGAGCAATCGTGCACCTAATTACACCAAGGCAGATCAACTCATCCATGTCAACATATTTGAAGTGCATAGTTTATTCTCACACATCGGGGAGCAAGCCCATATGGGTGTCAGGGAATTAGTTTACACTCTCGCACTGAAGAGCATCGTTGGTTCCTAGGGGGTGCAATTCTGGCATTAAGTCCCTAAGAAGGGCGCCAACTTCTTCTGAAGTGCTGAAGTGATTAGGTGTCGTAAGCATGCAACCAAGCCAAGTTGTAAATGTGTTATTTCTCATTAAAAATGAGTGAAATGAATGAAACCTTATCTATAAGGTAGGAACTGCATAACAACTAGATAGTCCTCGGCTTACGAGGTGGTACCTATCAAGCTGCTGGGGTCTTCGGGCTTTAATATAGCAGGAGGTCACGCATAGTACTTCCTCAGATTATAGGCATTCCACTGTTTTTTGATCTCTTTGTCGTGAAGGAAAATTTGTGAAAAACAAATTTATTTGAGCAACATCAACAACATGCAATTAACAATTAAAGGCGAAAACATGTTATATGCACTCAAAAACAAAACTTAACCCATGAAATTCAAACCTTAGTAGATAGGTGAACCAAGACTCAACTCAAGAACAGAGTTGAGAAATCTTATACCTTTGTTGATTCCTCTTCGCATAAGCAAAGGCTAATCACCCAATGAGAGGGCCTTCATTCCTTGCTTCTTAGCTCCATGGATTTCTTGGAGGAGGATGGTTGAAAAGATTCTCCAAGTTCCCAAAATAGAGAACCTCTAAGTATCCACACCAAGGAGAGCATTGATGAGGAGATGAGTGACCTAGGAAGATTTAGATGCTAGTAAAATCTTCCTAGGGCGATTAGAACTCTTTCAAATCGATTGTGAATTGTAACTTGCTATCAATTCTCCCTTTAGTGATTATAAACCTTTACGGCTTCCACAAACCATGAGTGACACCTAGCAGTATGTCATGGCTACCCAAGCTAATCAGAAGAGGTGGAAAACCTATTCAGTTTAGGATTAGAATGCAATACGGTCTTTCTCTAATACAATACTCTGGACTACATTGTTTGGTTTGATAGTTTATTCATGTCTACTACCCAATGTGATTCATATACTTATATGATTACCTTGAATGTGATTTGGAATGACTTCCTAAATCTCATTCATACTCTGGCCAGAGATTCTTAATCATATCACAGAGTATTCCCCCTCAAACGGTTTGAAGGTTAGAGATCCCTTGTTGCGCATTCACTTGCCTCCATGGCTAAGTGGCTTAACCCCAAATATGTTGTGGACACCCTTTTACAGAGTGGCTTTGACATAGTCAAAGATCAAAGACCTAACCACAAGATAACTATGATGCCTCAGGTCAAAGGACTACTTTGCATTATCCCAACCATGAGTTCTCATGTGACATGAGTATGAGAACTCCTCGTTGATCGTGTTCAGTGAACTCATGCTCTATTAAGCACCTACATGCTTGTCTTGGCGTCAGTCATACCAATGACTCGAGACCAGTCACTCTCCCTGAGAGAAGACATAGCACATACTGATCGTAATGGACTGTTAATGAATAATTGGCAATCCTATGATCAAGAACGTTTATGATATGTATACTAAAGAGAATTGTCTCATGAACCTAACTTCTTTAGATTACATTCTCCAAATTACATATTACTTGAACTTATCGTTTAAACATATAACATTTATATGAGACAGCTTTAAACAATAATCTCTACCCTTTATGTATATTAAATTAGATTAGCTTAATATGTGAAATGTCTGTAAAGTATCATCATATGATTGGCTTTTAGGGTACATTTCCAACAATCTCCCACTTGCACTTGACCCAATCATCTTGGTCATCAATGGTGATACCTCTTCTGAATTCATTTCGAAAATGGCTGAATAGTAGGCCTAGACAATGGTTATCTATATGTTATCCATATAATCAACCTTCAGAATAATGACGTCACCATTATACATGATTCTCAATCATGTGCTCAGTCTCTCAGTTGAGTTCAGATCTTGATGAGACCTTGATTCCCTGGCTTGAGCTATCGCCCCATTAGTGTCGTAGTGTCGGCACACTAAAGACACTTTCTGGTTGGAACTGAATGGAGAGTTCATAAATGAACTTTCCCATCCAAACAACAATGTTGTAAGCTTCTATATGGCGATATATTTTGCATGCATGATGGAACACACTAAAGTCATTACTTTTAACGTTTCCATCCAAATATCTCTTTCGTCATAGTAAAGAGATATCCAATTATCTCTTCATTCATAATGAAGAGACATTCAATGATGGATTAGATTCATAATCTAATACATTTACGCTTCCATTACGTTACTCTAATTCTTCCTCATTCTTGAGGAATTCGTCCTTTAGTATTTCTTAAATACTTAAGGATTCACTTAACAGTTGCCATCGTTTTGATCCTGGGCTTGCATTGATATCGTATTGTACCAATCTTGGTACAACTCATATCAACGTTTTTCATACGATATGAAATACAGAAATCACCTTTCCACATATGCATAAAGGATTCTATTTACGCATTATTTCTTTGGGAGTCAAAAGGGTACATTCCCTTTGTGAAGAGCAACTCCCTAGTCTCACTAGGATTGTCCTTTCTGATTGAAATTTATCATCATATGAGAAACTTCCTAGCATCTTTTGTCTTTCATTAGGGATTGATATAATCCAATTATATCCTAAAATCTATCATTATAGATTTCCATCCCATGTGTATAGACTATGTCTCCTATATACATTCTGTCATTATAGAATGTTTAAAGTCATAACTTTAAGGAAGAAGAATTCCATTCATTTCCAAAATTAATATATATCATATATATGTTCAAATTTAGGAATACGATTAACTCCCACTAATCTTTTGTAAACCTAGTAAACAAAAGATTCATTTACATCTTTATGAGAAATCAAACGATTTGATCCTTTTTCTCATAAGATGCTTACAACTCCTACTAGCTTGCTAAGATTCATGATGGATGGATCTCTACAACTTACATGTCTTGTGATTAGTTTTAGACATATATTATCAAGACTATCTTGATAATGGTTTTAGAAACCCATATAATGTCCAAACATTGAATCATCGTTTAGTTGTAGTAAGCAATCTTCAAATTAACTGAAACCAAGACTATATCAAAGATGGTTTCTTCCAAGTCAACCAATCTCGTTGATTGTAGTCACCTTAAGCTACCAATTAGCTATGAAGGTTTCATTATTTCGAATCAAATGGTTTTAAACCATTTTCTTGAGTATATGTCATACATACACTCAATGTATTCATAAGGATATCCATTCTTATTTTTTTTCAAATGAAGAGATGTAACTCTATGACATAGTCATAAAGTTCAAACCATTCAACTGAGACAGTTTATAGATCCTTCTCGACTACCTTAGAGCTAGTGGTGTAGGAACTAGGTTGTTATATTTGTTGATTATCATCTTGTCTCTCAAAGAACCCATTCTTTGAGTTCTATCTCTCGTTCATATGCTCTTTCTAAGGTAAATCCTATTGTAGGATTATAATGAACTACCTAACAAACAACCCTTGTTAGTTGGTCCATAGATATGATATCCAAGTGTTAATTTAAGGATATCCCACAAGATTATTCTCAAACAAAACCCAAATCTTAACACAATTAAGATTTGTCTTTCTTTCCAACTGCATCCTATGGAGTCATGAAAACTTTGGAAGATCTTCTAATTGACAATCATATTGTCTTAGAAGTATATATATATATATATATATATATATATATATATATATATCTTATATATGGGTTATTTGATAACATCCAACGGACTAAATCTTATTCTTGTTCGTTCTTCTCCCAATGGAGAAGTCTATTATCTTATGATGCTACTTTCCTTGATATCTTTCAAGGAAACGCTTCTAAAGTTTCCTTTTTCCTTGGATCAAATCTAAGGAGGTAAGTTCTTTAGACGTCTTACTCATCAACTTACATTCTTGAATTCTTTGAAACCTTTAGCAAAAGTATTCGGACTCGTGTTTATTCAAAATAAATGATAGTCTAACCGAGAGCGATCTTCGGTGAATGTCTTACAACATGAGTAGTATTATGTTGTGGACAAGTGCCACTAACATCTAAGTGATTTAACCTCAACAACTTTGTGATTTTTTCTTCTTTCCAAAAGAATAAAGATTCGAACATTTCGCCTCTATACAATTTTAACAAGAAGGCATTGGATCTAGATCTAATGATCCAAAGCATCCATCTATGAACAACTCGTAATTTATGTTTTAGAGGTGTCACAACTCAGTAAGATTAGTCACTACCTTGTAACCTTTTGGGTTTTAAGGATCGTCATATTCTAAATAGTTAACACTACCACATTATCTCTACTATAGAGACAATCAATTAGATTACAATAATCCAACCATTCATTAATAAAGAACAATGTTTTGTCAAACAAAGCATTCATCCATCTCTTATGGTGATGGAATTAATGAAGGAAAATTTTTGTCGTAGCTAAGAACATGTGAGAACATTTGAACACATATGCAAACTAATAACACTTTAAAGTAGGCATGCATTCAAAAACAATTCTAAAACCCATGACTTTCAAAGCCTAGAGAATGGTGAACCAGAAAACTCTTTAACAACATTAAAGAGAAGGAAGGATTTGAGATTCATTACCCTTGAAGCTTATCCTTGTTTACACAAGGGATTCACCCATGTGGAGGGCCTTCAAGTCACCTCCTAGCTCCTTGGATCATCCTTTTGATTTTCTTTTTTGTTGATGCTCCTTTGCTCCTTGAGGATATGAGGAAAGGATCTCCAAGAACACCAAAGATTTGGTGTCTCTAAGTCTCCACACCAAGGATGTAGTGTGAAGAGAAGATGGATGACTTAGAGAGTTTTTGATGCTAGTAAAAACCCCCTAAGTGGCTGGCCTCTATGGAGAAAAAGAGAGAAAACGTTTCTCCTCTTTGCCTCTAGAAAACCCTAGCGAGAGAATGTCTATAAAGTTGCTTTTATACCACCTCACATGTGAGTGGCAAACTTGCAATTAACCCAAGTTTGCTACCCCTTCACTCTAGGCCGGTTTTGGCTTTGTTTTTGGGTTAATTTCCATTTAATTTTTAGTTGTCACACAACCTAAACTCAATGGGCCTTGTGGACCAAACACCCTTTTGGGCCCCGAAACCCAAAACCAACTTAAAAGCCCAATACGAACCTTTCGTATAATTAATTAACTAATTAATTAATCTTTACATTCTCAATGAAACCATTTAATTTCTTATCCATCTCTTTTATATCTTCACATTCGTCCTTACTCGGTGTACGATCCATTAGGTTCCATTTAGCGAGGCAGTGGGCGATTGTTACTCTTAACGATCGATTGTGAATTGAAACTACATTTCAATTCTCCCTCTGATAAAGATTAGTGTTTGCTAATCCTCAGGGCTTCAACAAACCATGAGTGACACCTAGTAGTATGTCATGGCTATCCAAGCTAAGTAGAAGTGGTTGGAGAACCTATCCAGTTACAACTACAATGCAATACGGTCCTTCTCTAATACAATACTCTTGATCACATTGTTTAAGTGATAGTTTGTTTCATGTCTACTATCCAATGTGATACTTCTCTATATGATTCAATTGAATATGATTTGGAACAAACTTCCTAAGTCATATTCATATGCTTTGGCCAAAGACTCTCGAATCATATCTCAGAGTATTCTCCTTCCACCATGGAAGGTTAGAGATCCCTTGTTGTGCATTCATATGCCTACATGACTAGATAGCTTGACCCCAACAATGTCCTGGACACTCTCGATGGAATGACTTTGACATGATCAAAGATCAATGACCTAACCATTAGACATCTATGATGCCTCAGGTCAAAGGACTACTTTGCATATTGCAACTTACGAGTTCTCACATGACATGTATGTTCGAACTCTCTTTGGATCGTAGTTCAGTGTACTCAATTACCTTTTGAGCATTTATGTGTTTGTCTCAGTGTCCAACACTAAATGACTTGAGACCAGTCATACTCACGCTTTAGTTAACATAACACATACTAACCTTAGCGGATTGTCAATGCCTAATTGGCAATCCTATGGCTAGGAACGTTTCAGGAATGAACATAAGAGAAAGGTCTCGTTAATCCAACTCACTTAGATCACTTCTCTCCTAGATTAAATACATTCCTTGGATTCCCTTATTACTTAAACACATAATACAACAAATAGTGATTAAAAATAAGCTTTGCCCTCTATTAAACATATTATAGTTTAACACAATAAGTATTCCAAAAGCTATTACATCAAATGAGTGGCTTTGTGGGCATACTTCCAACAATCTCCCACTTGCACTCAAAGCCACCTTCCCATGTATCTAATACCCATCTTTTCCATATGGCGGTCAAGTTGGATTTGAGACATTGGCTTCATCAGTGGATCTGCTACGTTATCGGCTGAGGCAACCTTGAGGATGTTGACTTTCCCCTTGGCAGCATATCTTCTAATTATATTAAAGCGTCTGTCAAAATGCTTGTTCTTTTGATGAGCCCTGGGTTCCTTGGCTTGAGCTATCGCCCCACTATTATCCCATACAAAGTTACTGGTGATGTAATGGTTGGAACCACTCCAAGTTCAGTAATGAACTTCTTCATCCAGAACGCTTCTTTGCAGGCTTCAGCTGCAGCGACATATTCAGCCTCTGTCGTGGAATCAACAATTACATTTTGTTTCATGCTTTTCCAGCTGACAGCCCCACCATTCAGAGTGAACACATATCTGGAGTTGGAACTTCTATCGTCGACGTCAGATTGGAAATCTGTATAGGCTTCCATTTGCAACTCTGTTGCTCCTCTATAAAACATTTCCTTAGTTCTTCTTAAGTACTTAAGGACCGTCTTGACAGCTGCCCAGTCTTCTGGGTTAGATTGATATCGACTAGTAATGCTCACAGTATATGCGATATCAGGCCTTGTGCATATCATGGCATACATGAGACTTCCTATGGCGGAAGCATAAGGAATCCTACTCATCTGCCGAATTTCTTCAGGAATTTTTGGTCTCATGGATTTTGAAAGGTGAATTCCATGTCTCACAAGAAGAAGACCTTTCTTTGATTGTTCCATTTGGAACCTACTTAGCACCTTGTCTATGTACAAAGACTGGGATAATCCAATTAATTTTCTAGATCTATCACGATAGAGCTTTATCCCAAGCATATAAGATGCATCTCCCAAATCTTTCATGTGGAAGGTTTTGGACAACCACACTTTTACAGAAGAAAGTACTACAGTGTCATTCCCGAATAGTAATATGTCATCTACATATAACACTAGGAATACAACTATATCCTCAACGACCTTTTGATAAACACAATTGTCGTTTTCATTTTGAGTAAAACCAAACGTTTTGATTTCAGTGTCAAAACGAATATTCCAGCTCCTAGAGGCTTGCTTAAGTCCATAAATGGACCTCTGAAGCTTGTATACCTTAGTCTTTTCAGACTTGGACACGAAACCTTCGGGTTGAGTCATATAGAGCGCTTCCTCTAGGTAGCCATTCAGAAAGGCCGTCTTCACGTCCATTTGCCATATCTCATAATCATGGTATGCAGCTATAGCAAGCAAAATCCGAATGGACTTAATCATAGCTACAGGTGAAAAGGTTTCTTCATAATCAATCCCTTCTCGTTGCCTGTAACCCTTGGCTACTAGTCTAGCCTTATAAGTCTCCACGTTCCCATCAGCGTCTATCTTCCTCTTGAAGACCCATTTGTTTCCAACAGGTACTATACCTTCTGGAGGGTCTACTAGAGTCCAGACCTGATTTTGATACATGGAATCCATCTCGAATTTCATGGCCTCTTGCCATCTCTTTGAATCAATGTCAGATATTGCTTTAGTGTAGTCTCTAGGGTCATCCTTTGTGTCATTGTCACCTAAGAGGTGCAATTCCCCAAAGTCATTATCCAAGCCATACCTCTTAGGTGGCTTGCTGACCCGTTCAGATCTACGTAGAGCTAGGGGTTCAGGAACAGGGTTGTCAACTTGTCAAGTGCTTGTTTGTGGTTCATCATTAATCTCATTAATTTCCATCGTTTTACTTGTAGTTCCTTTGAGAACAAATTCGTCCTCTAGAAACTTAGCAGTTCTGGCGACAAAGACTTTCTGGTCATCAGGATGGTAGAACTCATATCCCATAGTTTCTCTAGGATATCCCACAAAATAGCACCTAACTGATCTCGCTTCAAGCTTAGTAGCTTCAAGCTTCTTGACATATGCTTCACAACCCCAAATCTTAATACGATTAAGACTTGGCTTTCTTCCATGCCATATCTCATAGGGCGATTGTGAATCGGATTTGGAAGGTACTCTATTAAGCAAGTAAGCTGTTGTACATAGAGCGTATCCCCAGAATGTTACTGGTAGATCGGCGGAACTCATCATAGAACGAACCATGTTCATCAAGGTTCGATTTCTCCTTTCAGAAACTCCATTAAGTTGTGGAGTTCCTGGTGGAGTCCACTGTGATATTATTCCACACTCTTTGAGATAATCTAGGAACTCGTTACTTAGATACTCTCCCCCTCGATCTGATCTTAGGATCTTTTTCTGTTTCCCAGTTTGCTTCTCAACTTCATTCTTGAACTCTTTGAACTTTTCAAAGGATTCTGACTCGTACTTCATAAGATACACGCAGCCAAACCGAGAGTGATCGTTGGTGAATGTGATATAGTAGGAGATTGTTACTCAGTGTACGATCCATTAGGTTCCATTTAGCGAGGCAGTGGGTGATTGTTACTCTTAACGATCGATTGTGAATTGAAACTACATTTCAATTCTCCCTTTGATGAAGATTAGTATTTGCTAATCCTCAGGGCTTCCACAAACCATGAGTGACACCTAGCAGTATGTCATGGCTATCCAAGCTAAGTAGAAGTGGTTGAAGAACCTATCCAGTTACTGAAGGAATTTATGAGATTCATTAGGGATTTCATTAGACTAGCATGCATATATAAATCAAAATATATATACGAAAACAACGGAAGCATGTTAACAATTAAAATTAAAACTCTAGTCATTTAAATCCCCTTCAAGATGCATAGGTTTATGTAAGATGCATCACAAATTATTTTATTGAAGAGCAAAGTTAAGGAGTAGATTAGTACCTCTTGATCTACTCTTAAGACCAAGGATGGACCACCTCCAAGACCTTTGCTCCTCAAAGTCCTTGAGCCTAGCTTTCCTCCTTGCCTCCTCCACTTTGTATGTTTGAGTGCTCCAAGGTTCTCTTAGAGTTTTCAAGAAGAAAACCTCTAAAGATCCTCACCCACTAGTGTAGTGAGAAGGATGAAGGAATAACCTAAGGGGGGATTAGATGATTAGCTAAAAATCCCCAAAGGTGGCCGGCCCTTGTTGGTGTTCTAGAGAGATATTTTCTTTTTCTCTAAATTGTTTTGAACACACAAAAACCCTAAGTGAGATATTTCCTATAATGTTGTATTTATAGACAAAAGGAAACAAGTCAACATTTGACTTCCTCACCTCCTCAAAGTGGCCGGCCTTTAGTGTGGATATTTGGGCTTTGGGCTTTTATCATTTCAAGTCATCCAATGCTTGAATAAAAGCCCAATGGGTTTAGGCCCAATGGGCCCAATTAAACCCGAACGTTTCTTTAAGCCCAAAACGATCTTTTATCGTTTTTATGATTACTTTAGACTTTCTAAATTAATCGCCACACCTCATTAATCCAATTAATTATTTCCATCATCCATTAGTTACTCACTACAAGAGTGTATTGGTGAACAATCTTTTAGGTTCTAATTAGCAAGGCAGTGAGATGATTGGCATCAATCCAATTGATTTAATCCAATCACTTGAAGAATTAAAACTTACTTTTAATTCACATTCTCCTTTTGACAATTACAATTAATCGTCTAGAAGAACTCACAAGCCATGAGTGACATCTAAACATATGTCATGGCTACCCAAGCTAATGTAGAAGTTATTTAGAGAACCTATTCAGTTGGAATTACAATGTAATTCGATCCTTCTCTAATACAATACTCTTAATCACATCACTAGGGTATGGATGTACTATGTCAAACCCCTAATGTGATTATGCATTCATATATGATTCATTTGAGTCGTATAGGAACGCTTTCCTTTTCTACGCTCGATACTTCGGCCGAAGATTCCCGAATCATATCTTAGAGTATTCATCCTCTCTTAACGAGGATTAGAGATTCCTTGTTGACCATTCACATGCCTACATGTTTAGATAGCTTGACCCCAAGAATGCCATGGACTCTCCAAATGGAATGCCATTTGACATGGTCAAAGATCAAGGATCTAACCATTAGACATCAATGATGTCTCAAGTCAAAGGATTATTTACATTATTCCAACTATCAGAGTTACTTGCTTGACATATGAGTAGACCTCCATGCAAGTACTCTCGTTCGATTGTGTTCAGTGAACTCATTCCCTTAATGAGCACCTACATACTTGTCTTAGTGTCACTACACGAATGGGATGAGACATTCCATCCTTCCATTTGAAGCGGACACAGTATGTACTGATTTATGCATTGTCAGTATCCCTCGGACAATCCTATGATCAGGAACTTTCTGGACATGATGGTTATGTGAAGAAGGTCTCTGTAGTCTAACATCATTAGATTACTTCTTCCATCTATCCATTGTCCATGGATTAACTATTTAGGACATATTTCGTTCATTGAGATATTCCTAGTTAGTATCTTCGCCTTCCGATGTATAAGAGTCATATATATACATCAACGCAATGTCCTGAAAGGTTTCTTCCAAAGATTGACTTTCAGGGCATACTTCCAACAGTTACAACTACAATGCAATACGGTCCTTTGAAGGATTATTTTGGAAGATCATGTTCATTTAAGCAATATCATTAGCATGCAATTAACAAATTAAAGGCGGAATCATGCTTGCATATACTTAAAAACAAAACATTAACCATGAATGTTCAAAGCCTAGTAGATTGGTGAACCTTTAAACAACTCAAAACAAAGTGAGTTGAGATTTATACCTTTGTAGATTCCTCTTTGCATAAGCAAAGGCTAATCACCCAAAGAGAGGGCCTTCATTCCTTGCATCTTAAAACTATGGATTTATATAGAAAGGATAGGTTCTCTAAGTTCTCAAAATTGAGAACCTCTAAGTTTCTACACCAAGGTTTTGATTAAGAGGATATGAGTGACCTTGGAGGAGCTAGAGTGCTAGCTAAAACCCTCCAAGGGGGCCGGCCATTTCTAGAGAGAAGGGAGAGCATTTCTTCTCTCCAATTTCCCAAAAACAAACCCTAATGAATTTTGGCTATAAAATCATATTTATACCTTAATTCATTTGAGTGGCAAACTTGTAAATAAGTCCAAGTTTGCTACCCTTACTAAGTGGCCGGCCTTAGGGATATTTTTGGAGCATTTGGGCCTTTGTAAATCATTATTTATTAAGTTGTCATACAACTTAAGTCAATGGACTTGACGTTCGAAGCCCATTGGGCCTTAAGGTCCAAAACCATCCCGAGGTCTTTAACGAACTTATTCGTTTGATTAATAATCATATTAATTAATCCTTGCCACAAATAATTAAACTATTTAATTATTCTTACTCATCTCCGTTGAATCTTCAATCTCTACCTTACACGGTGTACGATCCATTAGGTTCCTTTTAGCGAGGCAGTGGGCGATTCAAACTCTTTCAAATCGATTGTGAATTTGAAACTTACTTTCAATTCTCCCTTTAGTGTTTACACACGTTTAGGGCTTCCACAAACCATGAGTGACACCTAGCAGCATATCATGGTTACCCAAGCTAATCAGAAGAGGTGGAGAACCTATTCAGTTTAGGATTACAAATGCAATACGGTCCTTCTCTAATACCATACTCTTGACCACATTGTTTGGCTTGATAGTTTATTCATGTCTACTATCCAATGTGAATCTCGTGCTTATATGATTACCTTGAATGTGATCTGGAACGCATTCCAACATCTCATTCATACTCTGGCCAGAGATTCTAAATCATATCATAGAGTATTCTCCCTCAACAGTTTGAAGGTTAGAGATCCCTTGTTGCGCATTCACTTGTCTCCATGACTAGATAGCTTGACCCCAACCATGCCGTGGACACTCCAAAGGAATGCCATTTGACACGATCAAAGATCAAGGACCTAACCACAAGACAACTATGATGCCTCAGGTCAAAGGACTAATTTGCATTATCCTAACCATGAGTTCTCACGTGACATGAATATGAGAACTCGTCATTGATCGTGTTCAGTGAACTCATTCTCTATTGAGCACCTACGTACTTGTCTTGGTGTCACTCACACCAATGACTCGAGACTAGTCACTCTCCCTGAGAGAAGACATAGCACGTACTGATCTTAACGGACTGTCAATGCCCAATTGGCAATCCTATGATCAGGAACGTTTAGGATGTGTCTACGAAAGAATGGTCTCATGAATCTAACTATTTAGATCGCATTCTCCCAATCACATATTCCTTGGACTTTATCGTTTAAGCATATAACATTTATATGAGACCGCTCAAACAATAATCTTTGCCCTTGATATTAAACTAGATTAGTTTAATCATGTGAAATGTCCGTAAAGTATCATCATATGATTGGTTTTAGGGCACATTTCCAACAATCTCCCACTTGCACTAGAGCCAATCAGTTTGGTCATCAGTGATGATACCTCTTCTGTAGTCATTTCATAAATGGCTGAATAGTAGGCCTAGACAATGGATATCTATATGTTATCCATAGAAGCAACCTTGAGAATAACGACGTCACCATTATACATGATTCCCAATCATGTGGTTTAGTCTCTCATATGAGTTCGGACCTTGATGAGACCTTGATTCCCTGGCTTGAGCTATCGCCCCATTAGTGTCATACACTTTCTGGTTGGAACCGAATAGAGAGTTCATAAATGAACTTTCCCATCCAAACAACATTGTTGTAAGCTTCTATATGGCAATACATTTTGCATTCATAATGGAACACACTAAAGTCATTACTTTAATGTTTCCATCCAAATATCTCTTTAGTCATAATAAAGAGATATCTGTTTATCTCTTCATTCATAATGAAGAAACATCCAATGATGGATTAGATTCATAATCTAATACATTTACGCTTCCATTACGTTACTTTGATTCTTCCTCAATTATTGAGAAATCTATCCTTTAGTATTTCTTAAATACTTAAGGACTCACTTGACAGTTGCCATGGTTCTGATCCTGGGCTTGCACTGATATCGTTTTGTACCGTTCTAGGTATAACTTATATCAATGTTTTCATACAATATGAAATACATAAATCACCTTTGTGCGTATGCATAAAGGATTCTATTTACGCATTATTTCTTTGGGAGTCAAAGGGTACATTCCCTTTGAAAAGAACAATTTCCTAGTTTCACTAGAATTGTCATTCTAATTGAAGTTTATCATCATATGAGAAACTTCCTAGCATCTCTTGTCTATTATAGACTATATCTCCCATATTTATTCTATCGTTTATAGAATGTTTAAAGTCATTACTTTAACGAAGAAGTATTCATTTCATTTCCAAAATTTAATATATCATATATATATTTAAATTTAGGAATATGATTAACTCCCACTAATCTTTTGTAAACCTAGTAAACAAAAGATTCATTTACATCTTTATGAGAAATCAAACGATTTGATCTTTCTTCATAAGACGCTTGTAGCTCCCACTAGCTTGCTAAGATCCATGATGGATGGATCTCTACAACTTACATGTCTTGTGATTTATAGTTTTAGACATACATTATCAAGACTATCTTAATAATGGTTATGGAAACCCATATTATGTCCAAACATTAAATCATCATTTAGTTGTAGCTAGCAATCCTCGAATTAATTGAAACTAAGACTATATCAAAGATGGTTTCTTCAAAGTCAACCATACTCTTTGAGTGTAGTTACCTTAAGCTACCAATTAGCTTTTAAGGTTTCATTATTTCGAGTCAAATGGTATTTTACCATTTCCTTGAGTATATATCGTATATACACTCAATGTAGTCATAAGGATTTTCATTCTTATTTCTTTCGAATTAAGAGGTGCAACTCTATGACATAGTCATAAAGTTCAAACCATTCAACTAAGACGGTTTATAAATCCTTCTTGACTACCTTGGAGCTTGTGGTATAGGAACTAGGTTGTTACATTTGTTGATTACTATCTTGTCTTAAAGAACCTATTCTTTGAGTTCTATCTCTAGTTCATTTGCGTTTTAGGCAAATCATATTGTAGGATTACAATGAACTACCCAACAAAACAACATTTGTTAGTTGGTTTATAGAAGTGATATCCAAAGGTTAATTTAAGGATATCCCACAAGATTGTTCTCAAACAAATATTGCTTATTAGCACACAACCCCAAATCTTAACATGCTTAAGATTTGTCTTTCTTTCTAACTACATCTTATGAAGTTATGAAAATTTTGGAAGATCTTCTAATTCACAATCACATTGTTTTAGAAGTGTATATATATACTACATATGGGTATTAGATAATAATCAACGAACTAAATCATATTTGAGTACGTTCTTCTCCTAATGGAGAAATTCATTATCTTATGATGCTACCTTCCTTGACATCTTTCAAGGAAATGTATCTAAAGTGTTACTTTTCCTTGGATCAAATCTAAGGAGTTAAATACTTTAGACGTCTTACTCATCAACTTATATTTCTTGAATTCTTTGAAACCTTTTGCAAAGTATTCGGACTTGTATTTATTCAAAGTAAACTATAGTCCAACCGAGAGTGATCTTCGGTGAATGTCATATAACATGAGTAGTATTATGTTGTGGACTAGTGCCACTAACATCTAAGTGAATTAACCTCAACAACTTTGTGATTCTTTCTTCTTTCCAAAAGAATAAAGATTCGAACATTTCGCCTCTATACAATTTTAACAAGAAGGCATTGGATCCGGATCTAACGATCCAAAGCATCCATCCATAACCAACTCGTAATTTATGTTTTAGAGGTATCACAACTTAGTTGGGATTAGTCACTACCTTGCAACCTTTTGGGTTTTAAGCATCGTTATATTCTAAACAATTAACACTACCACATCATCTCTACTATAGAGACAATTAATTAGATTACAATAATCTAATCATTCTTTATTTGGTAGTTCATATGAGGAAGTAAGTACAATCCGCTTTCCCAGAGATCTATATTTTATTCACTTTCCGAATGTGAAGTACTTTCTCTTCTCTCATTAATCTTCTACTTCTTATTAGCCACACTTTTACAACGATTTGTAAAACATAGTTACTAATGCAGAATCAAGCATTCAAGTAGAAGAACCAACTGTTTTGAACTTTTCAAGAACATTCTTCAACACCTTCGAAAGGTGTGTTCTTGACACTTGCAAGACATTTCTTGCAAATACCCCTTCCAATGTCCATCCTTTCATAAAGAAAGTTTGTTCCCTTGGAGTTATTTTGTCTTCTTCATTTAACTTCTCCTTTGACTACAATAGTCATGGTCCCTAAACTCCCACTATCTCTCTTGAAACTTGTTTCAATTGTGTTTATACACATCAAACAATTTGGAGAGCGTGTGGTTATTGTTCACCATATAGTTTACAATAAACTTAGTGAACGATTAGGATAGGGACACAAAGGTGAAGTCATTGTCTAGTTTCCGTCTCGTTAAGTGTTTTAAGACTTCAACATACAATGATTCAAAATCATCATAAGTCCATGTTGATGGACTATTTTTGTCAACCAACCATTATGTTCTAAATATAATTACAAACATTCAAGAGTTGTTTAAGGCAACTCTCATTTCTTCATACAACGATTTGTAAGTGAAGAATCATGGCACATTAAGTGTCCATGCCCTTGTGCTTACTTCAAAAGTTCCTTGTTTATGTAACAAAGAAACAAGCACTAATGTTTGTGTTGATTTAAGGGTTGTTCAAAGCAACTCTTATTTCTTCATACAACAATTTGTATTTGAAGAATTATGACATTAAATTGTTGTCCTCTTTATGATAGACTTATCTATCATGTTCTTCCAATGATACATTATCGATAGGAAGATTGTGAGGATGAGACTACTTAGGCACTTTTACAATCCATTAAAGACAATCTATGGAATTGTAGTACTAAGTCCGGAAACTAAAGTTTTCGGCTTTTCTTTGTCAAGTATTGGATAGCGTTTGCAAATATATTGGTAAACAAATACATAACGAATATAAATAGATTGATTTTAAGCTATTTGATTCGGGTCTTTAAATCATAATAGCACCACCCACTATTTTTGGCAAATTCCATATCCCTCATCGGAATTCGAGAGTTTTGGAGGAAACTCTTAGTAGGTTATGGGAGGCTCACTATTACCAAGTTCACCTCACGATGATACGATGTTGGCTAGCATTAATAATAATGAGAGAGTACACTTACTCCTTTACATCTAATGTAAGAACCCATTTTATTTGGCCTCTAGAGAATGATGCCTCACAATGATATGATGTTGGCTCCATTGCACTTAGTTAAGTCATTCCCACCATGCGAGTTCAAGTTAGGGGTCCAAGAACAACCTCACGATGATACGATGTTGGCTATTCTCGTTGCCTACCTTTCACAACATCAAGTATGCATATAGAATCCTCCCCGAGTGTAAGCATGCACTTTGTACTCCCCCATGATAGGGTGAAGCCGGTGTACATGTCACAAACGTTTGGACCTACGACGGTGGAAGGCCACGAAAGAGTGTTCAAAGCACTCTCACGCTTATCAACTTAATATTGGTTTGGTTGAGGGTTTTTAGGTCTCATCACATATAAACATACATTTTAATCCAATTAAAACATTTTTGGTCCTATCACAACTATTGGTCCATATGATTTATTTAGTTGTATATAATACTCCCACTAAGCTTTTAAAACGGTTTTTAAAGCAAGAGTACATGATACTACTAACATAAGGTTTGCATTCATTAATGGACTATATAGTTGCCTTAGGGCCTTAGGATGACTATGAACCTTTTGTTTAGATCCAACACGAGCATTGTGTTGAATCTCGGACTAGGGATGGTGATTGATTTTAGTTACGCGTTTAATCACATTAAGCCGTGTTGTCTTAGGGGCGTTGGACCCAACTACTTCATTTTCATGCATATCATATAAAGCAAGAAAGAAGTACTTCAAAGTAAAGAAGAGCTTATGCTCTTTTACAACAATTGATCAAATCAAATTACTTTAAATTAAAGAAGAGCTTATGCTCTTTTACAACATTTGATCTAATCAAATTACAACCAAAATCTAATCTACACATTCCCATGGTTCAAACAAATTTGAAACGGCCTTTCACATAGCTCAATTATCGTAGGCTTAGGTTCATAATCACCCTTTAATTAATTAACACTTTAACTAATTAAATTGAATGCAACATTTTTCATTTGGTTTTTGTATCCATAAAATTTGATTTTAAATGGAGCTAACTAAAATGAAAATCCAATTCTCATTTAAAGAGACAAAACAATTTTTGTTCTCTATTTAATTTGGGCCAAAATGTAATGACCTCAACTTATTTGGGCCATTATGAAATTAACCTCAACATCTGGGCTATTTTGCAATTAGCCACAACTTTTGGGCCATAGTGCAATTAACCACAACTTTTGGGCTATTTTGCAAATACTTAAACTTTTGGGGTCACTTTGTAAAAACACAAAAGTACAATACTTTATGTAATCACAACTAGAACCCAAACTTTTCCACAAATGTAAAAACTTCATTAAAGGAGCAAAACAATTTGTCCTTTAGCGTTTTTGGACCTAAACGTAAAAACGTAAACTTTTGGGCCAAAGTGCAAATACACAAAAGTATCAAAACTTTATGTAATTGCATAAAAGCCCCAAAAGTACTCCCACTTGAGGGAGTGGCCGGCTAGGGAGTGCACATGGTGTGATGTGTGTGTTGATTTGTAAGTTGACATAAAGCATGCAAGGTGTGTGTGAATGGGATTTAAACCTTACACACCCATCAATGTCTCTTACACATTTCAAAACAAATATCTAACATATATTCAAAGTTTTTGACTAACATTAAAAATATTAATCATTAATAAATATATGAAAATATCTTATAACAAAACTTTATGAAATAATTCAAAACTTTGAATCAAAACACCAAACTTTTTGTTCTTGGCTAAAATGTCAAGAACAATGAAGAACACTCATGAAAAACTCAAAATTTTTCCATGATGATTTTTCACCCAAAAACATCCCAAAACCATTTATACTTAAGGGAAATTTCATATAACCAAACTAGGGTACTTAGGGGTTCCAAAAGTCACTTGAAAAACATTTTAACAAGACAAACAAGAACCCAAAAAATCACCCTTTTAATTTGGCCGAAAATCCCAAAATTCTTGGCACCAAATTTTAGCTTCAATATTCATGCTCATATGAACTACATCTACAACATTTGAGATGCCAAATTTTCCAACAAAATTTACATTCATAAAACAAGAATAAAGCTTGTAACATTTTACAACTTTTAAATCACATATTATGAACTACAAAACCCAAAAGGATTCACCAACTACTAGACCTAGGCTCTGATACCACTTGAAGGATTATTTTGGAAGATCATGTTCATTTAAGCAATATCATTAGCATGCAATTAACAAATTAAAGGCGGAATCATGCTTGCATATACTTAAAAACAAAACATTAACCATGAATGTTCAAAGCCTAGTAGATTGGTGAACCTTTAAACAACTCAAAACAAAGTGAGTTGAGATTTATACCTTTGTAGATTCCTCTTTGCATAAGCAAAGGCTAATCACCCAAAGAGAGGGCCTTCATTCCTTGCATCTTAAAACTATGGATTTATATAGAAAGGATAGGTTCTCTAAGTTCTCAAAATTGAGAACCTCTAAGTTTCTACACCAAGGTTTTGATTAAGAGGATATGAGTGACCTTGGAGGAGCTAGAGTGCTAGCTAAAACCCTCCAAGGGGGCCGGCCATTTCTAGAGAGAAGGGAGAGCATTTCTTCTCTCCAATTTCCCAAAAACAAACCCTAATGAATTTTGGCTATAAAATCATATTTATACCTTAATTCATTTGAGTGGCAAACTTGTAAATAAGTCCAAGTTTGCTACCCTTACTAAGTGGCCGGCCTTAGGGATATTTTTGGAGCATTTGGGCCTTTGTAAATCATTATTTATTAAGTTGTCATACAACTTAAGTCAATGGACTTGACGTTCGAAGCCCATTGGGCCTTAAGGTCCAAAACCATCCCGAGGTCTTTAACGAACTTATTCGTTTGATTAATAATCATATTAATTAATCCTTGCCACAAATAATTAAACTATTTAATTATTCTTACTCATCTCCGTTGAATCTTCAATCTCTACCTTACACGGTGTACGATCCATTAGGTTCCTTTTAGCGAGGCAGTGGGCGATTCAAACTCTTTCAAATCGATTGTGAATTTGAAACTTACTTTCAATTCTCCCTTTAGTGTTTACACACGTTTAGGGCTTCCACAAACCATGAGTGACACCTAGCAGCATATCATGGTTACCCAAGCTAATCAGAAGAGGTGGAGAACCTATTCAGTTTAGGATTACAAATGCAATACGGTCCTTCTCTAATACCATACTCTTGACCACATTGTTTGGCTTGATAGTTTATTCATGTCTACTATCCAATGTGAATCTCGTGCTTATATGATTACCTTGAATGTGATCTGGAACGCATTCCAACATCTCATTCATACTCTGGCCAGAGATTCTAAATCATATCATAGAGTATTCTCCCTCAACAGTTTGAAGGTTAGAGATCCCTTGTTGCGCATTCACTTGTCTCCATGACTAGATAGCTTGACCCCAACCATGCCGTGGACACTCCAAAGGAATGCCATTTGACACGATCAAAGATCAAGGACCTAACCACAAGACAACTATGATGCCTCAGGTCAAAGGACTAATTTGCATTATCCTAACCATGAGTTCTCACGTGACATGAATATGAGAACTCGTCATTGATCGTGTTCAGTGAACTCATTCTCTATTGAGCACCTACATACTTGTCTTGGTGTCACTCACACCAATGACTCGAGACTAGTCACTCTCCCTGAGAGAAGACATAGCACGTACTGATCTTAACGGACTGTCAATGCCCAATTGGCAATCCTATGATCAGGAACGTTTAGGATGTGTCTACGAAAGAATGGTCTCATGAATCTAACTATTTAGATCGCATTCTCCCAATCACATATTCCTTAGACTTTATCGTTTAAGCATATAACATTTATATGAGACCGCTCAAACAATAATCTTTGCCCTTGATATTAAACTAGATTAGTTTAATCATGTGAAATGTCCGTAAAGTATCATCATATGATTGGTTTTAGGGCACATTTCCAACATCCTTCTCTAATACAATACTCTTGATCACATTGTTTAAGTGATAGTTTGTTTCATGTCTACTATCCAATGTGATACTTCTCTATATGATTCAATTGAATATGATTTGGAACAAACTTCCTAAGTCATATTCGTATGCTTTAGCCAAAGACTCTCGAATCATATCTTAGAGTATTCTCCTTCCACCATGGAAGGTTAGAGATCCCTTGTTGTGCATTCATATGCCTACATGACTAGATAGCTTGACCCCAACAATGTCATGGACACTCTCGATGGAATGCCTTTGACATGATCAAAGATCAAGGACCTAACCATTAGACATCTATGATGCCTCAAGTCAAAGGACTACTTTGCATATTGCAACTTACGAGTTCTCACATGACATGTATGTTCGAACTCTCTTTTGATCGTAGTTCAGTGTACTCAATTACCTTTTGAGCACTTATGTGTTTGTCTCAATGTCCAACACTAAATGACTTGAGACCAGTCATACTCACGCTTGAGTTAACATAACACATACTAACCTTAGCGGATTGTCAATGCTCAATTGGCAATCATATGGCTAGGAACGTTTCAGGAATGAACATAAGAGAAATGTCTCGTTAATGCAACTCACTTAGATCACTTCTCTCTTAGATTAAATACATTCTTGGATTCCCTAATTGCTTAAACACATAATACAATAAATAGTGATTAACAATAAGCTTTGCCCTCTATTAAACATATTATAGTTTAACACAATAAGTATTCCAAAAGCTATTACATCAAATGAGTGGCTTTGTGGGCATACTTCCAACAATTAAGTTCCTAATTTAAATTGGGATGTGAAGACAATCTTTGTTTTTCCAATTTCTTTGGTAGTTCATATGAGGAAGCAAGCACCTTTTGCTTTCGCATAGATCTATATCTTATTCACGTTTCGAATATGAAGTACTTTCTCTTCTCTCATTTATCTTCTACTTCTTATTAGCCACACTTTTACAACGATTGTAAAACATAGTTACTAATACAGAATCATGTATTCAAGTAGAAGAACCAACTATTTTGAATTATTCAAGAACAATTTACAACACCTACGAAACGTGTGTTCTTGACACTTGCAAGACATTTCTTGCAAATACCCCTTCCAATGTCCATGATTTCATAAAGAAAGTTTGTTCCCTTGGAGTAATTTCGCCTTCTTCATTTGACTTCTCCATTGACTACAATAGTCATGGTCCTTAAACTCCCACTATTTCTCTTGAAACTTATTTCAACTGTGCTATACACATCAAATGATTTGGAGAGCGTGTAGTTATTATTCACTATATTGTTTAAAATAAACTTAGTGAACCATTTGAATAGAGACTCAAAGGTGAAGTCCTTGCCTAGTTTCCATCTCTAGAAGTGGTTTAACACTTCTACACTCAATGATTCAAAATCATCATAAGTCCATGTTGATGGACTATTTTTGTCAACCAACCATTATGTTCTAAACATAATTACAAACTTTCAAGAGTTGTTCAAGGCAACTCTCATTTCTTCATGCAACAATATGTAAGTGAAGAATCATGGCACATAAAGTGTCCATGCCTTTGTGCTTTCTTCTCAAGTTCCTTGTTCGTGTAACAAGGAGACAAGCACTAGTGTTTGGGTTAATTAAGAGTTATTCAAAGCAACTCTTATTTCTTCATACAACAATTTGTAATGGAAGAATTATGACACTAAAAGTGTTCATGTCTTTGTGCTAATCTTCTCAAGTTCCTTCGTTCATACAACGAAGGAATAAGCACTAGTTGTTTGTGTTGTCCTCTTTATGATAGACTTATATACCATATTCTTCCATTGACACATTATCAATAGGAATATTGTGAGGATGAGACTACTTAGGTACTTATACAATCCATTCAAGAGAATCTATGGGATTGTGGTACCAAGTCCGGAAACTAAAGTATTCGGCTTTTCTTTGTCAATTTTTGGATAGCGTTTGCAAATATATCGGTAAACAAATACATAACGAATATAAATTGATTGATTTTAAGCTATTTGATCTGGGTCTTTAAATCAAATAGCACCACCCACTATTTTTAACAAATTCTATATCCCTCATTGGAATTCGAGAGTTTTGGAGGAAACTGTTAGTAGGGTATGGGAGACTCACTATTACCAAGCCCACCTCATAATGATATGATGTTGGCTAGAAAAAATAATAATGAGAGAGTACGCTTACTGATTTACATCTAATGTAAGAACCCATCTTATTTGGCCTCTAGAGAATGATGCCTCACAGTGATATGAGGTTGGAACCATTGCACTTAGTTAAGTCATTCCCACCATGCAAGTTCAGGTAAGGTTCAAGAACAACCTCACAATGATATGATGTTGATCATTCTCGTTGCCTACCTTCACAACATCATGTGTGCATATAGAACTCCTCCTGAGTGTAAGCACATACTTTGTACTCCCACATGATAGGGTGAAGTCGGTGTATGAGTCACAAACAATGAGAGCCTACCACGGTGGAAGGCCACGAAAGAGTGTTCAAAGCACTCCCATGTTTGTCAACTTAATAATGGTTTGGTTGAGGCTTTTAGGTCTCATCACATATAAGCATGCTTTCAATCACATTAAAACATTTTGGTCGTATTACAACTATTGGTCCATGTGATTCATTTTAGTAGTATATAATACTCCCACTATGCTTGTAAAATGGTTTTTAAAGCAAGACAATATTGTACTACAAACTAGTGTTGGATCTCAGTCTAGGGATGGTGATTGATTTTAGTTATGTGTTTAATCACATTAAGGCGTGTTTTCTTATTGGGCATTGAACCCAACTGCTCCAATTTCATGCATATCAAATAAAACAAGAAAGGAGTACTTCAAAGTAAAGAAGAGCTTATGCTTTTTTACAACAATTGATCAAATCAAATTACTTTAAACTAAATAAGAGCTTATGCTCTTTTACAACAATTGATCATATCAAATTACAACCAAAATCTAATCTACACATTCCCATGGTTCAAACAATTTGAGAGACGGCCTTTCACATAGCTCAATTATTGTAGGCTTAGCTTCATAATCACCCTTTCTATAATTAATTAACACTTTAACTAATTAAACTCGAATGCAACATTTTCATTTGGTTTTTGTATCCATAGAATTGATTTAAATAGAGCTAAACGAAATGAAAATCCAATTCTTATTTAAAGAGACAAAACTATTTTGTTCTCATCTAATTTGGGCCAAAAAGCAATAACCTCAACCATTGGGCTATATTACAAAACATAAACTTTTGAGGTCACTTTGTAAGAACACAAAAGTCCACTACTTCATGTAATTACAACTAGAACCCAAAATTTCAACAAATGCAAAAACTTCATTGAAGGAGCAAAAAAATTTGTCATTTAGTGATTTTGGGCCTTTACGTAAAAACGTAAACTTTCGGGTCAAAGTGCAAATACACAAAAGTAATAAACCTTTATGTAATTGCATAAAAGCCTCAAAAGTACCCTACTTTAGTAAGGTTGCCGGTTGGTGAGAGAAGTAATGGTGTGTGCGTGTTGATGTGTAGGTTTGAAAATGTGATGGAAATGTGTAAGTGATAGGTATGGTGTGAATAGTAAAATAAGTGTGGGTGTGTAAGAGAAGTATCAATCACTTGTTTGAAAAACAATCATACCATCCATCACTAACAAAAAGAAATAACTACCAAACACCTTTTTGAATCAAAATTCCCAACCTTTTTTTTCTTGCCAAGAACATATCAAGAACTATGAAGAACATCCATGAAAACCCATAAGAGCTTCATGAACATTTTTCACCCAAAAAACACCCCAAAAACTCTCAAACTCAAGGGAAATAACATATTACCATACTAGGGTACTTAGGGGTTCCTAATGTCACTTTAAAACACTTTTAACAAGACAAACATGAACCCAAAAATCCACCCTTTGGATTTGGCCAAATTTTCCCAAAAAACATGGCACTAAATTTTAGCTCCAAAATTCATGCTCATATGAACTACATCTACAACATTTGAGATGGCAAATTTTCTAACAAAATTTACATTCAAAGAAGCAAGAAAAAAGCTTGTAACAATTACAATAATTCAAATCACAAACTATGAACTACAAAACCCAAAAGGATTCACCAACTACTAGACCTAGGCTCTTGATACCACTTGAAGGAAAATTAGTGAAAAACAAGTTGAGCAACATCAACAACATGCAATTAACAATTAAATGCGGAAACATGTTATATGCACTCAAAAACAAAACTTAACCCATGAAATTCAAAGCCTAGTTGATAGGTGAACCAAGACTCAACTCAAGAACAAAGTGAGTTGAGAAATCTTATACCTTTGTTGATTCCTTTTTGCATAAGCAAAGGCTAATGACCCAAGGAGAGGGCCTTCATTCCTTGATTCTTAGCTTCATGGATTTCTTGGAGGAGGATGGTTGAAAAGATTCTCCAAGTTCCCAAAATAGAGAACCTCTAAGTATCCACACCAAGGAGAGCATTGATGAGGAGATAAGTGACCTAGGAAGATTTAGATGCTAGTAAAATCTTCCTAGGGTGGCCGTCCTCTTAGAGAATAAAGAGAACTTTGTGTTCTCATCGTTTCTCCGAAAGAAACCCTAATGATGAAATGTTATAAAGTTGCCTTTATACCACCTCACAATGTAGTGCCAAACTTGCAATTAAAGCAAATTCACTACCCTTTCTCTATATGGCCGGTTTTCCCATGCCTTTGGGCTATTTTGGGCTTCTTGAATTTTGGTTGTTAAGTTGTCATACAACTTAAGCGAATAGGCTTGACGATTCGAAACCCAATTTGGGTTTAAGGCCCAACACTAACTCAAGGTTTAAAACGAACTTGTTCGTTTGATTAATTAACATATTAATTAATCCTAGCCATAAATAATTAAACTATTTAATTATCCTTACTCATCTCCGTTGTTTCTTCAATCTCTACCTTACTCGGTGTACGATCCATTAGGTCCCTTTTAGCGAGGCAGTGGGCGATCAGAACTCTTTCAAATCGATTGTGAATTGAAACTTACTTTCAATTCTCCCTTTATTGATTATAAACCTTTAGGGCTTCCACAAACCATGAGTGACACCTAGCAGTATGTCATGGCTACCTAAGCTAATCAGAAGAGATGGAGAACCTATTCAGTTTAGGATTAGAATGCAATACGGTATTTCTCTAATACAATACTCTTGACCACATTGTTTGGTTTGATAGTTTATTCATGTCTACTATCCAGTGTGATTCATTTACTTATATGAGTACCTTGAATGTGATTTGGGACGACTTCCTAAATCTCATTCATACTTTGGCCAGAGATTCTTAATCATATCATAGAGTATTCTCCCTCAAACGGTTTGAAGGTTAGAGATCCCTTGTTGCGCATTCACTTGCCTCTATGGCTAAGTGGCTTAACCCCAACTATGTTGTGGACACCCTTTTACAAAGTGGCTTTGACATAGTCAAAGATCAAAGACCTAACCACAAGACAACTATGATGCCTCAGGTCAAAGGACTACTTTGCATTATCCCAACCATGAGTTCTCATGTCACAGGTGTACGAGAACTCCTCGTTGATCGTGTTCAGTGAACTCATTTTCTACTGAGCACTTACATGCTTACCTTGGTGTCAGTCACACCAATGAATCGAGACCAGTCACTCTCCCTGGGAGAAAACATAGTACGTACTGATCTTAATAGACTGTTAATGCCCAATTGGCAATCCTATAATCAAGAACATTTAGGATATGTATACGAAAGAGAATGGTCTCATGAACCTAACTTCCTTAGATTACATTCTCCTAATTACATATTCCGTGGACTTATCGTTTAAACATATAAGATTTATATGAGACAGCTTTAAACAATAATCTCCGTCCTTTATGTATATTTAACTAGATTAGCTTAATATGTGAAATGTCCGTAAAGTATCATCATATGATTGGCTTTTAGGGCACATTTCCAACATGTCGTTCATGGTGGTGAGTGTGTAGCAACCCTTACTGCCTACTCTCCTGATCTTGTAAGGACCTTCCTAGATAAGATCCTTCTTTTTGGAGCCTTTTTAGGCCGCCTAGTGTGTCCGCGTAGGCGTTGTCTGCCGGCGAAACTTTAGTAAGGGTGTAAGTCTAAAACGCCTCAAGTTGCTTTTGTACCTTTTCTAGGTATTGCTCCATCTTTGGATGTTTTTCGTTGTACTGCCCAGTAATATGGCTGGTGATTAGCTGGGAATAAGAAAGAATTGCAAGCTTTTTCACCGCCAAGTCTTTCGCCATTCGGAGGCCTACTAGTAGGGCTTCGTACTCTACTTTTTTGTTAAATTCTTTGAAGCCTACAGTGATTGCCTGCTTGAGCATCGAACTGTCTAGGGTGACAATGACCATGCTTGTTCCTGAGACTTTGTAGTTGGATGCGCCGTCGACGTGCAAATGCCAAAAGTGTCCATTGGGTGAAGCAGGCATGACTAGGGCATGCTCAATTACCTCTAGGGCACTGTTAGACTGCTTTGTTGTGTCACCTAGGCTAGGTGTGAATTCTACTATGAAATATGCCAAGGCTTGAGCCTTTATAGCCGTGTGCGGTCAAAAAACTAAACCGCTTTGGCTAAGTTACAACATCTATTTCATTACTTGTTGAGATGCATCTAGACCATGTAGGATTAATCGTAGAGGATACTGAGTCCCAACGATGACTATATGAGATTGAAAATATGGTTTGAGCTTTTGAGTCGCAACAACTAGCGCCAAAATTAATTTCTCAATCTAATTTCTGCATTGAGAAGAGCTTTAGAAATGTAAAACACCAACAATTGGCCCCCCAACTCTTTTTGCATGAGGGCAGAGCTCATTACTACTTCTGAGACTGCCAAGTAGATGTTGTGTTTGGCATCCCCTTTGGGTTTCCATCCTATCTCGGTTGTTGACGCTTTGATTTGGACACCATCTTCTTGATCCATCTGTTGTAATTACCATTTGGTAGCTTCGTCATCCCTTTAGACCTTGGTAGCCTCTATGGGGGTAAAGGTCTTCATTTTTACTCCTTCCTTACTTACATAGTGCATCATCGAGATGTGGCTTGCTTAGACTTGATTTCTCCGACTCCTCATTCCAGGATGCAGAATCTAATTTTTTGATACTTGACGGAGGTTATAGCGCCCATCTTTATCAGCCAAGGTCGCCCTAGAATTCCATTGTAGGTAGACAGGTCTCTTACTATCGTGAACATCTGCTTTGAGACAGCTGGCGGTGTTCTCACGCCAAGTGTAAAGTTGTCGATGGCAGTCGATGTGTGTTTATTGAATCTGGTGAGTACCTTCGCTCAGCGTATAATTGTGCTTTCCAAGCCCATCTTATGAATTACTGAGAGCTAAAGTAGGTTGACTACACTTCCTTTGTCAACCATCATTATGGCGACTATAACATATAGATACCACTAGTGCGTCGTCGTGTGGATAGTCGATGCCTTCAACATTCTGCTTGGTGAAGTAATCAATGGGTCCAAGTTAGGTGTTGACTGCCTAGACTTGAAAGACTAATAGAGCCTGTTGGATCTTCCTCTTCTTAGACTTATTGGTGGCTCCCAAGTGCTTGGATTCGGCGAAGATGCTATTAATCCAGATTATCTTCTTTGGTGGCTCTTCATCGACGTCTGCGTTTCTTCTAGGATGCACAAATAGCTTGTCCAAGTATCTATCGACCTTGCCTTCTTTAACCAGCTTCTTAAGGTAGTTCCTCTAAGTGTAGCAATCATCAGTTGTGTGATTGGGACCTCAATGGAATGCACAGTACTTGGTATGGTCTAACTTAGAGTTATCTGAAGGATTATTTTGGAAGATCATGTTCATTTAAGCAATATCATTAGCATGCAATTAACAAATTAAAGGCGGAATCATGCTTGCATATACTTAAAAACAAAACATTAACCATGAATGTTCAAAGCCTAGTAGATTGGTGAACCTTTAAACAACTCATAACCAAGTGAGTTGAGATCAATACCTTTGTAGATTCCTCTTTGCATAAGCAAAGGCTAATCACCCAAAGAGAGGGCCTTCATTCCTTGCATCTAAGATCTATGGATTTGGTTGGATGAAATGGTTTCTCCAAGTTCCCAAAATTGGGAACCTCTAAGTCTCCACACCAAGGTTAGATGAAGAAGAAATGAGTGACTTTGAGGAAGTTGAATTGCTAGATTATTTCCTCAAAGTGGCCGGCCATTTTAGAGAGAAGGGAGAGCTTTTCTTCTCTCCAATTTCCTAAAAACAACCCTTAATGAATTTTGGCTATAAAGTCAAATTTATACCTTAATTCATTTGAGTGGCAAACTTGTAAATAAGTCCAAGTTTGCTACCCTTACTAAGTGGCCGGCCTTAGGGATATTTTTGGAGTATTTGGGCCTTTGTAAATCATTATTTATTAAGTTGTCATACAACTTAATTCAATGGACTTGACGTTCAAAGCCCATTGGGCCTTAAGGTCCAAAAACCATCCCGAGGTCTTTAACGAACTTATTCGTTTGATTAATAATCATATTAATTAATCCTTGCCATAAATAATTAAACCATTTAATTATTCTTACTCATCTCCGTTGAATCTTCAATCTCTACCTTACTCGGTGTACGATCCATTAGGTTCCTTTTAGCGAGGCAGTGGGCGATTCAAACTCTTTTAAATCGATTGTGAATTTGAAACTAACTTTCAATTCTCCCTTTAGTGTTTAAACACGTTTAGGGCTGCCACACACCATGAGTGACACCTAGCAGCATATCATGGTTACCCAAGCTAATCAGAAGAGGTGGAGAACCTATTCAGTTTAGGATTACAAATGCAATACGGTCCTTCTCTAATCCAATACTCTTGACCACATTGTTTGGCTTGATAGTTTATTCATGTCTACTATCCAATGTGAATCTCGTGCTTATATGATTACCTTGAATGTGATCTGGAACGCATTCCAACATCTCATTCATACTCTGGCCAGAGATTCTAAATCATATCATAGAGTATTCTCCCTCAACAGTTTGAAGGTTAGAGATCCCTTGTTGCGCATTCACTTGTCTCCATGACTAGATAGCTTGACCCCAACCATGCCGTGGACACTCCAAAGGAATGCCATTTGACACGATCAAAGATCAAGGACCTAACCACAAGACAACTATGATGCCTCAGGTCAAAGGACTAATTTGCATTATCCTAACCATGAGTTCTCACGTGACATGAATATGAGAACTCGTCGTTGATCGTTTTCAGTGAACTCATTCTCTATTGAGCACCTACGTACTTGTCTTGGTGTCACTCACATCAATGACTCGAGACTAGTCACTCTCCCTGAGAGAAGACATAGCACGTACTGATCTTAACGGACTGTCAATGCCCAATTGGCAATCCTATGATTAGGAACGTTTAGGATGTGTCTATGAAAGAATGGTCTCATGAATCTAACTATTTAGATCGCATTCTCCCAATCACATATTCCTTGGACTTTATCGTTCAAGCATATAACATTTATATGAGACCGCTCAAACAATAATCTTTGCCCTTGATATTAAACTAGATTAGTTTAATCATGTGAAATGTCCGTAAAGTATCATCATATGATTGGTTTTAGGGCACATTTCCAACATTATCTCGCTTTGATTTCTTTGGCAGCTTGAACTAAGGTTTGTTCTTAATGTCACAGAGGATTTGGTGGATCAAGATCGAGAACTTAAAAGTAGTTTTTCGGTGTTAGACCTCCTTTAGTTGGGGATCGGCCTTTGCGCTTCGCTTCCTGCCTGCTTTTGTTCTTGTACTGCTTCCCGTTCTCCTTCTTTTGAGTTAATGCCTATTCTTTTCGAGGTTGCTCGGGTGCCTTATCTACTCCCTGAGCCTCGTCCCAAAGTGCATGTTTCTCTGCCAGAGCAAAAGAGTCTGCTGGGAGTCATTTTTAGAAGGTTGCACTAGCTATCGAGTCATTGCATCCAATTATCTTTGCCTTCTCTGCTTTGAACCTCTTCACATAATCACGAAGTGACTCCTCGTCTTGATTGAGTGATAGAATGAATACTCCTTGGTGAAAACCATAGAAAGCTCATCGAAACTCCAGATGGATTGTGGCAGCAGGGTGTGGAACCAATCTTACACCTCGCCTTGTAAAGTGGTGGCGAATATTTTGCACATGAGTGCGTCGTTGTGCCGATAGAGAATCATTGCGCTTCGGTAGTGCTTTAGGTGCCTTTCAGGGTCTCCATCTTCTTTGAATGATATGAAATGTGGCATGTTGAATTTACATTGAGGCTCTGCATACTTGATCTTGCCCCCAAAGGGTGATCTACTTATGTTGGTTATGTCCCGTCGTAGAGCTTCGTTAGTGATCTTGTTGTGTTGGAAATCGCACAATCTCTCAGTCATGAGCCTCTCTACTTCTTTCTGAATTTACCCTTGTTGGGATAACGGAGCTCTCGGTTACCTACTGTCATGACCTACTAGTCTAGGCTTCTCTTCCATGTGTTGAGCTCATCTATGTCGCGGCTGCGGTGCATGTGGTATGTTCCTAATAGGTAAGTGAGTTTCTCGTAGGCTCTTGGTTGAACTTGAGCCAAATTGAGTGACTGCTTCTCTATATCTGTCGTCCTACCTACTCCAATTTAAGGTGGATGATGCTTCTCGCGGGCCTCCCCGCGAATGAGCACTTTGTCTGGAAGGTTGCTTATGTTGATTATTGGAGTGTGGCCCTAACCATGAATGTATGCTTGCTCATGGGCCTAACCGAGAATGCACGCTCTTCCGCATGCTAAGATGAGAGTATATGCTATCTTGGGGGCCCAGTCATGAGTGCACACTACCAAAACACTCGGTTTGTGACTAGTCGAGTGGTTGTTTGCTAGGACACTGCTAGAGAGGTTCGTCGTCTGCCCTTGTCTTACTTTGGGATACCTTGCCTGTGGCACGCTGCATCTCAGTACATTGTAAGAACTAATTCACCAAGTTTGTCTACTACATGAGGGCGCTTATCAACTTTATGACCTGTCGAGACAAGTGTTATTCACCATTTGGGTTGGAAGAGCTTAGATGGTATGTGTCTCCTTCAATAGTGGAAGTGTAATGGGCTCTAGGCGCGAGATTTACGTTGGGATATGTCAAATTTGAGAAGAAATGGGGTGAAAATACCCTCGGTTCAATTGTCAATCCAGAAATTTGAAGCAATGACTATTCAAGCAGTCTTGGACAGATTTTAGGCTAGGAGGGCCACGAGATTGGGCTAGACCTCGGATTTGACCTTGGAAGTGAGTCAGGTCATCGACACGGGTCAAACCATAGGTGCCAACTGGGGCGCTGGAGCGCATGGGCGCTAGGCTCCTCTTGGCGCAGCTTTGGCCTACACGGCATCCTGGGCCTGCTGGTTTTGGGCCACGGTCTTGGCAGCTTGGGCATGCTGACACTAGGTTCCCTTGTGGCGTAGACCTGGGCTCGTTGCTACAAGGTGGCATAGGTTTGGGCTTGCGGTTGCAAGGTGATGCCTTCACCATGGGCTTCTCACCGTCAGCTGCCATTGTGGCTACTATCGTTGGCATAGCCCCAGTGGTGCCACTCCACTCGCAGTCGCGTTGAGCCTCGTGGGTGGTCATGGTAGGGCTATGCCTTAATCTCTATCACTTGGCCCAAATCCTTGAACGTAGGAAGTTCCGTGCGTTGTGGTTTCCAAATTTCTAGTCATTGTACTTTTCCTTTATGTTTATTCAAAGAACTTTATAAAATAAAATAAAATCCAGGAGTAAGAACGTGCAAAAAAATCTAAGAATGAACGAGAATAAGAAGCTTTGAATGCGAGAGTCTTCTTCGAGTAGTGAATCAAGTCTCTTAATGAAAGCACCAATTTATGGATGCAAATTTCTGCCGTCTTCTCATTTAACGAAAATTCAGCTGCAAAATAATAACACCTAAGATTAAGGTCAAAAGCCTCACGTGCCCATGATGAATAGGGAGGCTTTGGCCTAAGAATCTCTGATGCCAAAGTTAGAATTCTGAAAAGAATTTGTTTAGGAGTTTATGGGTAGCAAATAGCTTGCCTTTTTAGTGGGAGAATAGGGCTATTTATAGGGAAGTGGCCGGCCATATATGGTGAAATTGTGTGAATAATTACAAGATATTATGTGAAACAATATCTTGCAATTAGCATGGCAATTAATCCTAAAGTAAATAGGAAAATTGAGAGTTACCTTTTGAATAAAGATTTGATAAGAAGTGATGAGAGAGATTTGAATAAATACCATTTTGATCACCTTTGGCTCTTCATCGATTGAGCCATTATTGTTTGTTGCATGTGTCTGGGAATCCCAATGTGTCTCGAAGGTAATTTTGTTATTTTTACCCAAAAGTCCACGTGTCACCTTCATAATTTTCTAGATTATGAAAAAGAGCATGTATTAAAGGGAATGACCTCTGAACCAACCATAGTTTTTTGTTTTTTGTCCGACTAAACGGTTTTTATTTTATTTTATGAAAAAGAGCATGTATTAAAGGGAATGACCTCTGAACCAACCATAATAAAAACGTTTGTTGAGCGCATCGAGCGGTTTGGGAAAGAGATCTATCCCAAATGTAGAGATCATTAAAAAGGAAATCAGTGCGAATAATTGCTTCAGCCAAGTTGGCCTTTCTGAAAACATGATTCCAGGCAATCTCCTCAAAAGATCCCGCCAATCTCTTGATATTGTCAATGACAGTCTTCAATCTCCTGGCGACATAATAGAGCTCACGTATGGTGCCAATCACTAACTTAGAATCAGAGGAGGATTCTCTTCTCATTTTTTTCCATACACTTCTATCTTCCTTCTGTTTGTGTGGTCGCGGTTAAGCCACGTGTTTTTGTCTTATTATCTCTATAAAAAATAATATAAAATGTTAACGTGTCTTAACCGTGAACAGACAAACAGGAGGAGGATGGAAGTGTATGAAAAAAAATGAGAGAATCCTCCTCCCTTGGAATCTCCTTCTACAAGAATGCTCCTGAAACCTCTGCTTCTAGTAATCCAAACCCTAACCCTAGAATTTGCACCCTTTTTTTCTCCCTCTTCCCCTCTTTCCTCTCTCGACCCTCATTTTTGTCCAACTAAAGGTTGCTATAGTGGAAGTTTAATCACAGTGATATATAGAAAACAAACTTGACACGTGATAACATATTGACTAAGACACCACATTAACTGCAAAGTCATTAATTCTGTATATTTTCTTCCCGTTATTGAGCATTTGAAATTAAAAAATAAGAATAAAAAAATAGAAGGGCATTGTCTGCTGGTGGTTTTGATCAATATATATATAATATAAGGAAAAATTAGGTTATCATCCTTCCTTTTGCTACTCTATGATTAAAACCTTATTCATTGTCAATTTTTGATCAAGGTCCTTGGGTATTAATAACATCATTAATTATTTCAAAAATACAAAAAATTTACCTTAAAATATTCGTTTAGTGTTAAAAATGTTACAATTAGTATATTTATATTTATGCCTAAATTTTTATCATATATTTTTATTTTTAGTTTGTACCTATTTTTAATTTTCAAACCTTTTTAATTTGTACCAATTTTCTTTTCAGTTTTAATTTGTACCCATATATTAATTTCTTTTTGTGCCCATATTTGTTAAAGTTTTATTTGTATTTGTACCCATGTGTTTACTATCACGTGACATTGTTTAATTAATCAATGATAGAAAAATTACATATGGTACGTTTATGTTCGATGGCTAAACTTTGTATCATATATTTATATTTTTAGTTTGAACCCACTTTTAATCTAACAGCCCGTTCCTAAAAATTATGATTTTTATAAATTTAATAAGTGAGTTTACGAAAATGCCCTTCGAGGCACATACGTTGATTGATATTGTCTGCCTTGTAGTGACACGTGATGTTTGTTTTCTTGGTGTATCCTTGCAGTTCTCGTCGCTATGGACGCGTGGGCGCAGACATAGCGCAATTTGGAGTTATAACAAAAGAAATATTGACGTTTAAAGTTAGGGACAAAATGGTCAATTGGTCATTTTCTAGAAAACCCTATTTCGATCCCCCATCTACCTATTCCACCCCAAATATCAATGAAATTAGTCTTCAAATTGTGAAACCCACACCGGTGCATGCGAGAGTTCCTTGCCTTTGATCGAACAAATCTGAAACAAATATTTTCAATTCTGTAAAGTTTGAGAATTTTTGGAGATAATTGGATTTTTCGGCGAGTCAGGGCCGTCGACCACCACCCACGGCAGCGCGTGGCCAAAGGGCCGTCAATGCTATTTTTAGGTGTTTTTAAATTTCTTGAGTTCAGTTTTTAGAATGGATGGACGTAAATTGATCGTTAGAACCAAAATTCGCTATGATACGTTAATAGGTCATTGTATGAATCGATGATCTAACTGTTGGATCGTCATCAAACTTTAATAGGTTGTTAATCATAATTTTTTAGGAATGTAGAAATTTACGGATCGGGAATTCGTCGTACAGACCTTCCCGAATTGGAATTGTTGAAGGATTATTTTAGAGAAACATGTTCATTTAAGCAATATCATTAGCATGCAATTAACAAATTAAAGGCGGAATCATGCTTGCATATACTTAAAAACAAAACATTACCATGAATGTTCAAAGTCTAGTAGATTGGTGAACCTTTAAACAACTCAAAACAAAGTGAGTTGAGATTTATACCTTTGTAGATTCCTCTTTGCATAAGCAAAGGCTAATCACCCAAAGAGAGGGTCTTCATTCCTTGCATCTAAAATCTATGGATTTATATAGAAAGGATAGGTTCTCTAAGTTCTCAAAATTGAGAACCTCTAAGTTTCTACACCAAGGTTTTGATTAAGAAGAAATGAGTGACCTTGGAGGAGCTAGAGTGCTAGCTAAACCCTCCAAGGGTGGCCGGCCATTTCTAGAGAGAAGGGAGAGCTTTTCTTCTCTCCAATTTCCCAAAAGAAAGCCCTAAATGAATTTTGGCTATAAAGTCAAATTTATACCTTAATTCATTTGAGTGGCAAACTTGTAAATAAGTCCAAGTTTGCTACCCTTCATAATATGGCCGGCCTTAGGGATTTTATTGGGCAATTTGGCCTTTGTGAATCATTATTCATTAAGTTGTCATACAACTTAACTTAATGGACTTGACGTTCGAAGCCCATTGGGCCTTACGGTCCAAAACTATCCCGAGGTCTTTAACGAACTCATTCGTTTGATTAATTAACATATTAATTAATCCTTGCCATAAATAATTAAACCATTTAATTATTCTTACTCATCTCCGTTGAATCTTCAATCTTTACCTTACACGGTGTACGATCCATTAGGTTCCTTTTAGCGAGGCAGTGGGCGATTCAAACTCTTTTAAATCGATTGTGAATTTGAAACTAACTTTCAATTCTCCCTTTAGTGTTTACACACGTTTAGGGCTTCCACAAACCATGAGTGACACCTAGCAGCATATCATGGTTACCCAAGCTAATCAGAAGAGGTAGAGAACCTATTCAGTTTAGGATTACAAATGCAATACGGTCCTTCTCTAATACAATACTCTTGACCACATTGTTTGGTTTGATAGTTTATTCATGTCTACTATCCAATGTGAATCTCGTGCTTATATGATTCCATTGAATGTGATCTGGAACACATTCCAACATCTCATTCATACTCTGGCCAGAGATTCTAAATCATATCATAGAGTATTCTCCCTCAACAGTTTGAAGGTTAGAGATCCCTTGTTGCGCATTCACTTGTCTCCATGACTAGATAGCTTGACCCCAACCATGCCGTGGACACTCCAAAGGAATGCCATTTGACACGATCAAAGATCAAGGACCTAACCACAAGACAACTATGATGCCTCAGGTCAAAGGACTAATTTGCATTATCCTAACCATGAGTTCTCATGTGACATGAATATGAGAACTCGTCGTTGATCGTGTTCAGTGAACTCATTCTCTATTGAGCACCTACGTACTTGTCTTGGTGTCACTCACACCAATGACTCGAGACTAGTCACTCTCCCTGAGAGAAGACATAGCACGTACTGATCTTAACGGACTGTCAATGCCCAATTGGCAATCCTATGATCAGGAACGTTTAGGATGTGTCTACGAAAGAATGGTCTCATGAATCTAACTTCTTTTAGATTGCATTCTCCCAATCACATATTCCTTGGACTTTATCGTTTAAGCATATAACATTTATATGAGACCGCTCAAACAATAATCTTCGCCCTTGATATTAAACTAGATAAGTTTAATCATGTGAAATGTCCGTAAAGTATCATCATATGATTGGTTTTAGGGCACATTTCCAACAATTGTAAGTTCGTAAATAAAATGTTAACCTCCACTTGGTTTTGGCAATTGGCGTAAATCCAGCCGTTGGATCGTAATGAAACTTTGGGGTATTGTTCTAAAAGCTTAATGTGGATCTCTGGAAGTAACGGATCGAAGATTCGTGATATGGATCTTTGGGATCGAATTACGTAGGGATGTGTTATATGTAAATTACATGTTCACTCAGTAAGGATTCTGAGATGTGATTTGATATTTGTTCTAGGCGACAATCATTCAAGACATCTTGATATTCGTGCTAGGGAGTTATAGCGCAGACTCCAGGTGAATGGGCTTTTGTTTTCAGTATATACGTATATACTTGGTATTTTTCCCAGAAAGTGTGTTTAAATGGTTTTATAGATTAAACAGCCATGTCAAATGATCTCTATGTTTGGTTATGAATTATTATGATTATATATTGTTGGTTAGCGCTATGGACGCTCATGTGAGCTTTAGGTGAGTATATGTTGATGTTAGTGATGGTAATGAGTTTGATTGTGTTGAGATGCATGTATAGCTCATTATCCTGCACCTTGGTGTTAGTGCTCCGCCAGAGGTTAGGGCCTAGCTTTCACGTGATCGTTCACCTCTCGCACCACACAGTCACCTTAGATCCAAGGCAGGTCTAGCCTGTCGTACAGACCACTTTAGGTGGTTCCGACTCGTAGTTGACTTGCGATACTTCGTACAGCCTTCACATGATTGTAGCGCTTGAGCGTACTCATTTACAGCCAACTTGTCGTATAGACCACTTTAGGTGGTTCCGACACGTGTGCAGGAATTGGTTGAGGAGCTATAGACTCAGCAGTACAAGTCACGTTAGGTGACTCCGGCTGACGTATTGCATTTATTGATTTCTCTCACCTAATTGCCCATATTTCAGGACTGGATATTTGACATGGCATACTTGTGGATTTACCATTGTTTTTAGTATGATTCTGATTTATGGTTATGCGTAATATTTTCTAGGAAAGTATACAGGTTTTACGGTGAAGGGTTATTACTTTTCATAAAGAAAAGGTTTTGAAAAGTTCTGTTTTTGCCCACTCACACTTTCTATTTTACGCCCCTCCAGGTTTTAGATGTCGAGGTCCGTATCGACGAGGATTCTTGGCAAATCCCAAAATTGGTGGCTACTTATGAGAGAATAATTCTTAGCCGCTCTACTGTATTTTACTTATGATCTAATGTCATGTGTGAGATGGGTTCACTCCCGCTCACCAGCACACTCTGGTATTTAGACACTTTAGGTTTAAATTTATTCACATTTTCCACATCACTACACTTTATGGCTTCATCACCTTCCAAATATCGGCCAGGACAACTCAACTTCGGAGTCCCAGTGGACATTCTGAGTCGGGATGTGTCATTTAATTTGTAACCTTTTTTTAAATTTGTAGTATTTTATTTTTAGTTTTAATTTGTACCCATGTATTAATTTCTTTTTGCACCCATATTTTTTAAAAATTCATTTGTACTCATAATTTTTTAATCTTTTATTTGTACCCTAATTTATTTAATGTACCCATTCTTCTTTATTAATGTAACACTTTGTTATATGTGAATTGTACCAATTTTTTTAACATTATGGATACATTCTTTTGCCATTTATTATTTCTTATTGTTATATAGTTTTTATCCATTTATTCAATTAAAATGTTTGAATTTTTTATTGTATCCGTTTCTAATAGTATTATAATGATGGATTTTAAATTTGTAGGATTATAAATCTCATAAAATGACACACCCCAACCCGGAATGTCCACTTGGACTCTGAATCAAGTTGTGCTGGCCGACACCTAGAAGGTGACGAAGCCATAAAGCGTAGTGCGGTGGAATGTGTGAATAAATTTAAACCTCAAAGTGCCTAAATATAAGAGTGCGCTATGAGCGGGAATGAATCCATTTCACACATGATGTCAGAGTATAAGTAAAGTACAGTAAGGTAGGATAAGAATCGTACCAAGAATCCTCGTCAATAAGAAAGCTCAGCTATTAAAACCTGGAGGGGCCAAAAAAACAAAAGGGTGTATGGGCACAAAAATGAAGGTTTATACAATCAATTTATTTTCTGAACATACTAACCCTTCACTGTAAAACATGTATAGTTTCCAAAAAACATACTACATATATGTATGAAATTGAATACAAATTAGCAGTCAATCCAGAAGCATGCCATATCACAATATTGCAACAGTAATATGAATAAATCAGGGGCTCATCAACCTAGGCTAGCACACCAGTCGAAGTCACCTAATATGACCTATCCGACTGGACCTATTGCTCATACATCTTTGCTAGCACACGAGTAGGAGTCGCCTAATGCAACTTGTATAATAGGGCTACGTGTAATAATATACGCTTTAGTGCTATGATCACGTGAAGACTAGCGCTATGCGCGATCACTTATGAGTCGGAGTCACCTAGTGTGACCTGTACGACAGGGCTAGCACCTACTTGGATCCAAGGCGAGCGTCCGGTGCGGGAGGTGAACATACACGTGAAGGACTGACCCTGGCCTAGGGTGGGAGCACTAACACCGGGGTGCCGCAATGATGAGTACTACATGAATATATGCATGCCAATATGATTCAATAATTGCAATCAACATAATAAACTTACATGAACTTACCTGTGCATCCCGTAGGATTATTTTAGCATCTCATAATAGTGCAACATTTATGAGGAGGTAAAATGTATGTGAATATGCCATGACAATATATAAATCTCAACCACATAACATAATTTTAAAATTAAATCATGGCATAAAATGCATAAATCAATTTAAAAGCATTTGTGGAAACTATAAAGTTTATAAATATATAAAAAAATAAAATGCCCACCCACAGATCATGTCGTCGAGTCGAACCCACCTTGCGGGCTTCGAAGATCCATGCAATGCATTTCACATAGAAACGAACTCATTTATGTAAATACATAACGTCTTAATATATAAATGTGTTTTCATACAAAGTACGGCTAATAGAGAAACTATTTTAAGACAGTCCAATTTTGAAAAGCAGAGGGCAGATTCGGGTCTGGCACTTCAAGAAACCTAAGAAGAGATCTCAGGTTCTTCCCAGCACTACCGCACGTGCCACCACATACTGCCACAAGGTGGCTGCACTGGCCGCCATGCACTGCACACGCAGACACCCAATGCGCCTCACACGCCCCGAGTACATCAGTACTCGCCTTTCTCACGAAGGTCAGAATTTTGCTGGTTTTCTTCCTAACTTCCAAGGCAGATTTCTAACTCAATACTTAACCAAATTCAATAATTCAAAAGCCATCTAGAAGCTAGGAATGTGGGGAAAAGGTTTATATCAGTTTGAAGTCGATTAGTAGGCAAAGTTGGCCAGGGAAATGATTTGAAAGTGGCCAAATGGCCACGGGTCCAAGTTTGATGATTCATCCCAACTTTCAGAGCTAATTTCTAGCTTAATTCTCAACCAAATTTGATGATTCAAGCGCCATATTAAAGCTAGAAATGTAGAGAACAAGCCCATACCTAATTAGAGCTGAGTTTATGTCTGTGTTGGCCAAAAAAAATGGCCTAAAGATGGTCAAATGGTCACGCCCAAATTTTTTAGAAATCTGGAAATTTCTTCCCAACATTCATAACTAATTTCTAGTTCGATACTTAACCAAACTTGATTATTCAAAAATTAATTTGAAGCCCCAATGTAGAGAAGAGATTGATACTCTTAGGAGGCTTAGTGGAGATCAGAGTTGCCTGAAAAAAAATGGTTGGAAATTTCCAAACGACCCCGGATTGGAAATTTCTAGAATGAACAGTGACTTTCTTTTGTGTTTTCCAAGCTCCTAACCACCAAAACCACCCAAAAACTTACCAATCATGCACCTAGACATTATCTTCAATGATAACAACCAATTTCAAGGCTTACCTAGGCCGAAAATGGTCATAATTCACCGGAGAAGAGTGATGCACAATGATGGTATTGTGCAGTGCAGGGAGGTATTTCAACGTGTTTTTCTCCTATTTCTAGGCCCAATGGCTCACAAGGATTACAAGGGATGATGGTGAGGGTGTTTCCTTGCTATGGTTGTAGGTGTAGAGGTGTGGGTATGTGTGTTTCTCAGCAAAAGAGGAGGAAAATGAGTAAAGGTGAGTGAGAGTGAAATAAGAAGAAGAAAATAGAGAGAGTAGGAGAGAGAGATCACAAAACATAAAAGGACCCTTTCCCAAGAAAAATGGGGAATCTTTGCCATGTGTCAGCGCAAGTGTGGTCCAAAAATGTATAAATATCTCAAATGCAAAAATTACCCAAAATGCCCCTATCTTTCCGAGTCCCGTAAAATCTTCGTTTTAGCTTAAAATTCAAATCTGCTTGTACACATGCATTTTTATTGTTGAGTACTACGCAAATATGCTAAAAGAATGAGTCTTACGTCTCTCTAACCAGCGGTCAACGAAAACTTAGGGACGGGTTGTCACATAAAACATCAAACAATTAATGTAAAAACTATAAAAAGATAAATATTAATAGTAATATAATCAGGTGTACAAAGTCAAGGGACTTTGATCAAACTTTGAATATCATTAAGGTTTTAGTCAAAGAGTGTTAGAGACTAGGGACCACATTCAAAGTATCCCATAATATAAACATGGTCCTGGTCACCTTGTTTATGCCGACTAGCTTATAAGCCTACTTAGTGCATGTCATGTCATTGTTTGTGTATACTTTGGGTTAATTACACTAACAACCCCTTGAGGTTTATTGGTTTTTTTATAAAACCCCCTCACATTTGAAACATAACACTAACACCCCTAGAGGTTCTAATTCACTTTCACATAACCCCTTCAGGGCAGACATCGCCTTAAAAGAATTTCTTAAAGAAAAATTTGCTCCACTATTAATTACTTTAAAAAATAAATAAATAAATCTTTTTAAAAATAAATATAATAATAACCAATATAAAGAAAATAAATACCATAAATTTTTTTTTAAATTGAAAAATAGAAAGCCACCTATGCATCTTCAGATCTTTCTCTCAATTTTTTTTCATGTTCTTGTCCTTAAATCGCCACCTCCATCTCTTTGTCAACTTCCTTCACTCCTTGTTCACCCAAAATGAAACCAATTTCGACGATAAAGCAATTTGGAAGAAAGCCCTGATTTCAAACATTGAGAAGATCGTAATTGATTTGGCCTGTATACATTACAAGCATGTAAGACAATGCCAATTCAATAATTTTATAAAGTGGATAAATGGACACCATATATGTATAATGTTGAATTGTTGAGTACATCTATCCATTCTATTAATAGTCCATCATCTTGTAAATGGTAAATTGTCTTATTGATTAAGATTTTTTTTACTTATTGTATCTTGGGTTAAACTTTCTCTCTTTGTCTTTGATGTAGATTAATATAGAGCAGGGTTTTATCCTAAATGATCCTTAAAATTTCCCATCTCCATCTTCCACTTCAACTACGAGGACAACGATGCGGTGCTTAGTGACGTGGAGGGTGACTATCTAGTGCCGATAGCATTAAAGACTCCATCGCCATATGAGATTTCCCTGGAGCAGTTTTGCGAGCTGCATTTCTAGTGATAAGCTCGCAAGGAAGTGGAGAATTCGATGTTGGATTTGTAGAATCAGTTCAATCGGCTCAAGGCTTTGCCGCACCAGAAGATAAAGAAGTGGGATGAGTAGAGGAGGCAAAGGGGTAAGGCACTGCGTGAAAATGAAGAAGGTCTCGACATAGTTGGCAGAGTCAAATAGGGTTAAATAGGAGGCAGTGCAACAGATGGAGGAGATTGCAAACCAGATGCACCACAAATCCCAATTCTGGGTTGTCTTTATTTCTAAAAATTTGCATATAATCCTGTTTGGGCCCAAAATATTAATTTGAGCTGAGCTTGGAGATGTTCTCGGCCCAGTATTTTGTTTCTACGATCATCGTGTGTCGTCTGGTTATTATGGACCGTCCAGTTAAGAATGGTCGAATCCTACTGTGAGGCGGATTGCTGAAGAAGGTCAAGTCCTAGTACAATAGAGAGTCTCAATAGAATGAGGATGTTAAGATTCGAGAAGTGAATGTGGCCTGATAAAGAAGCTGGTTCAAAGTCCTAATGGAGGTAGGATTGGCTGAGACCTAGTTAGATTAGGTTAAAGAGTCCTAATCCAAGTGTAGTTCCAGTTCAGGCATGAGGAGATTTGCTACTATAAATAGAGAAAGGGGTGCATCACTAAACCCCCTCCAATTCAACACACAACCTACTCTGCACATACCCTCGCTCTACGTGAAACCTCTCAACAACCTTGAGATTTTTTTTTTCCGCCAACACATCTTCAATTTGGATAAATAGCATTGTGTAGGCAACCGGTGACATCTTCAGTTTGGACAAACAACATTATTGCCGTAAAATCAGCCGACCTCAGAGCCCCTTCAGTTTGGATAAATAGCACTGCGTCGAGGCCGACTGGTTATTTATCCATGTCTCAGTCAAGAAGGATTTTTGAGTCTTTATTGGCATAGATTATCTCACTAGCCTTCTTGACGAAGTGAGGTGTTACAGATCACTAGGCTCGGCACATTGAACGCCGAGTTATTTTATGATTGGATATTCACAAGTAAGTTTTAGAGTTCGGCATTCCGACAGCCAAACCACATTTACAATCAAGACATATATCTGTTTTGAGTACTTGTGTCCATATAGTTTAGTGTCAATTTGGCGTGCTTATACTCTTACAAATATAATCACTGTGAACGAATCCAGCGCCGACGATTTGTGAACTTCGCAGAACTAGCAGCCTTGTCTTCATGCTCTAGAACTCGAAGGCTGAGCCGCGTTCCTTCCTCAGCCGCAGTTGTATGATTGAGAAGTCAGCAGTGCGTTTAACGCCACGCAATACATTTTACTCCTCGGCTGAGCTCAGTTGGCGAGTTGGCAACCCTCGCACACAACTGAAGGATTTAGTTAGCTCATTAGTTACTCAGCAGTGCGCCATGTAGGCTTGGTAGTTTTTAAGGTCAATATTTTGGCATGCCCGGTGGGACTTAGTGCTAAACATATGAAGTTCATGACCATTGAAACACGATGTGTGAAAAAGAAAAAAGGAATAGGTAAATTAGTAACTAACCTTCCTTCTATAGTCCAAAGCCCAGATCATGATGGCTTGCCATGTGCACAGAATATTCATGCTGCCATCACAACCGAAGCCACAAATGCAACACGCTAAGAAAAGGAAGTCATTCTTGGCGGACAAGCTCGTGATGCAGATGAAGGAAAATTTGTGAAAAACAAGTTCATTTGAGCAATATCAACAACATGCAATTAACATTTAAAGGCGGAATCATGTTTATATGCACTCAAAAACAAAACTTAACCCATGAAATTCAAAGCCTAGTAGATAGGTGAACCAAGACTCAACTCAAAATAAAGTGAGTTGAGAAATCTTATACCTTTGTTGATTCCTCTTTGCATAAGCAAAGGCTAATCACCCAAGGAGAGGGCCTTCATTCCTTGCTTCTTGGCTCCATGGATTTCTTGGAGGATGATGGTAGAATGGATTCTCCAAGTTCCCAAGAAAGGGAACCACTAAGTCTCCACACCAAAGAGAGCATTTAGAAGAGATGAGTAACCTTGGAGGAGGATTAGATGCTAGTTAATCCCCTCCAAAGGGGGCCGGCCACTTAGAGAGAAAAGGGAGAGAAGTGTTCTCATCCTTTCTCCAAAAGAAACCCTTAATGACTTTTGGCTATAAAGTCCTTTATATAGTCACTTCAATTAAGTGACAAAAAGAACAAAAACCCTATCACCACAATGTGGCCGGCCTTGTCAACCTTTTGGGCTGTTTGGGCCCTTTAGATTCTTTAGTCATTTAAGTTGTCATACAACTTAAGCTAATGGGCTTGACGTTCGAAGCCCATTGGGCCTTGAGGCCCAAAACTAACCCACGGTCTAAACGAACTTATTCGTTTGATTAATTAACATATTAATTAATCCTAGTCATAAATAATTAAACCATTTAATTATTCTTACTCATCACTGTTATTTCTTCAATCTCTACCTTACACGGTGTATGATCCATTAGGTTCCTTTTAGCGAGGCAGTGGGCGATTAGAACTCTTTCAAATCGATTGTGAATTGAAACTTACTTTCAATTCTCCCTTTAGTGATTACTCACTATTAGAGCTTCCACAAACCATGAGTGACACCTAGCAGTATGTCATGGCTACCCAAGCTAATCAGAAGAGGTGGAGAACCTATTCACTTTAAGATTACAATGCAATACGGTCTTTCTCTAATACAACACTCTTGACCACATTGTTTGCTTTGATACTTTATTCATGTCTACTATCCAATGTGATTCATTTACTTATATGATTACCTTGAATGTGATTTGGAATGACTTTCCAAATCTCATTCATACTCTGGCCAGAGATTCTTAATCATATCATAGAGTATTCTCCCTCAAGCAGTTTGAAGGTTAGAGATCCCTTGTTGCGCATTCAGTTGCCTCTATGGCTAAGTGGCTTAACCACAACTACGCCGTGGACACCCTTTGATAGAGTGACGTTGACACAGTCAAAGATCAAGGACCTAACCACGAGACAACTATGATGCCTCAGGTCCAATGACTACTTTGCATTATCCTAACCATGAGTTCTCATGTGACATGAGTATGAGAACTCCTCGTTGATCGTGTTCAGTGGACTCATTCTCTATTGAGCACCTACATGCTTGTCTTGGTGTCAATCATACCAATGACTCGAGAACAATCACTCTCCCTAAGAGAAGACATAACACATACTGATCTTAACGGACTGTCAATGCCCAATTGGCAGTCCTATGATCAGGAACGTTTAAGATATGTATATGAAAGAGAATGGTCTCATGAATCTAACTTCTTTAGATCACATTCTCCCAATTGCATATTCCTTGGACTTATTGTTCAAGCATATAACATTTATATGAGACAGCTTAAAACAATAATCTTTGCCCTTTATATTAAACCAGATTAGTTTAACACGTGAAATGTCCGTAAAGTATCATCATATGATTGGTTTTAGGGCACATTTCCAACAATCTCCCACTTGCACTAGAGCCAATTAGCTTGGTCATCAGTGATGATACCTCTTCTGTAGTCATTTCAAAAATGGCTGAGCAATAGGCCTAGGCAATGGATATATATATGTTATCCATAGAAGCAACCTTGAGAATAACGACGTCACCATTATACATGATTCTTTAATCATGTGGTTCAGTCTCTCATTTGAGTACGGATCTTGATGAGACCTTGATTCCTTGGCTTGAGCTATCGCCCCATTAGTGTCATAGTGTCAACACACTAAAGACACTTTCTGGTTGGAACCGAATAGAGAGTTCATAAATGAACTTTCCCATCCAAACAACAATGCTGTAAGCTTCTATATGGCAATATATTTTGCATAAATGATGGAACACATTAAAGTCATTACTTTTAACGTTTCCACCCAAATATCTCTTTAGTCATAATAGAGAGATATCCCATTATCACTTCATTCATAATGAAGGGACATTCAATGATGGATTAGATTCATAATCTAATACATTTACGGTTCCATTACGTTACTCTAATTCTTCCCCATTCTTGAGGAATCTATCCTTAGTATTTCTTAAATACCTAAGGATTCACTTGACAGTTGCCATGGTTCTGATCCTGGGCTTGCAATGATATCGTCTTGTACTGATCTTAGTACAACTCATATCAACGTTTTTCATACAATATGAAATACGTAAATTACCTTTCCGCATATGCATAAAGGATTCCTTTTACGCATTATTTCTTTGGGAGTCAAAAGGGTACGTTCCCTTTGTGAAGTGCAACTTCCTAGTCTCACTAGGATTGTCCCTTTTATTGAAGTTTATCATCACATGAGAAACTTCCTAGCATCTTTTGTCTATCAATAGGGATTGATATAATCCAATTATATCCTGAAATCTATCATTATAGATTTCCATCCCATGTATATAGACTATGTCTCCCATATACATTCTATCATTATAGAATGTTTAAAGTCATAACTTTAACGAAGAAGAATTCCTTTCATTTCCAAAATTAATATATATCGTGTATATATGTTCAAATTTAGGAATATGAGTAACTCCCACTAATCTTTTGTAAACCTAGTAAACAAAAGATTCATTTACATCTTTATGAGAAATCAAACGATTTGATCCTTTTCTCATAAGATGTTTATAGCTCCCACTAGCTTGCTGAGATTCATGATGGATGGATCTCTACAACTTATACGTCTTGTAATTCCTAGTTTTAGACATATATTATCAAGACTATCTTGATAATGGTTTTGGAAACCCACATTATGTCCAAACATTGAATCACCCTTTAGTTGTAGCAAGCAATCTTTGAATTAATAGAAACCAAGCCTATATCAAAGATGGTTTCTTCCAAGTCAACCAATCTCGTTGATTGTAGTCACCTTAAGCTACCAATTAGCTTTGAAGGTTTCATTATTTCGAATCAAATGGTTTTATACCATTTTCTTGAGTATATGTCATACATACACTCAATGTAGTCATAATGATATCCATTCTTATTTCTTTCGAATTAAGAGATATAACTCTATGACATAGTCATAAAGCTCAAACCATTCAACTGACACGGTTTATAGATCCTTATTAACTACCTTGGAGCTAGTGGTGTAGGAACTAGGTTGTTATATTTGTTGATTATCATCTTGTCTCTCAAAGAACCCATTCTTTGAGTTCTATCTCTCGTTCATTTGCTCTATTTTAGGCAAATCCGATTGTAGGATTATAATGAACGACCAAACAAACAACCTTTGTTAGTTGGTCCACAGATATGATATCCGAATGTTAATTTAAGGATATCCCACAAGATTATTCTCAAACAAATATTGCTTATTAGCACAAAACCCAACTCTTAACACAATTAAGATTTGTCTTTCTTTCCAACTACATCCTATGGAGTCATGAAAATTTTGGAAGATATTCTAATTGACAATCATATTGTCTTAGAAGTATATATATCCTATATATGGGTTATTTGATAATATCCAACGAACTAAATCATATTCTTGTTCGTTCTTCTCCCAATGGAGAAGTCCATTATCTTATGATGATACTTTCCTTGATATCTTTCAAGGAAACTCTTCTAAAGTGTCCTTTTTCCTTGGATCAAATCTAAGGAGGTAAATACTTTAGACGTCTTACTCTTCAACTTACATTCTTGAATTCTTTGAAACCTTTTGCAAAGTATTCGGACTCGTGTTTATTCAAAATAAACGATGGTCCAACCGAGAGCGATCTTCAGTGAATGTCTTACAACATGAGTAGTATTATGTTGTGGACAAGTGCCACTTAACATCTAAGTGATTTTAACCTCAACATTTTTGTGATTCTTTCTTCTTTCCAAAAGAATAAAGATTCGAACATTTCGCCTCTATACAATTTTAACAAGAAGGCATTGGATCCGGATCTAACAATCCAAAGCATCCATTTATGACCAACTCGTAATTTATGTTTTAGAAGTGTCACAACTCAATGGGATTAGTCACTACCTTGTAACCTTTTGGGTTTTAAGCATCGTTATAGTCTAAACAGTTAACACTACCACATTATCTCTACTATAGAGACAATCAATTAGATTACAATAATCCAACCATTCATAAAGAACAATGTTTTGTCAAACAAAGCATTCATCCATTTCTCATAGTGATGGAATTAAGTTCCTTACATTAAATTGGAATGTAAAGACAATCTTTGTTTTTCCAATTTCATTGGTAGTTCATATGAGGAAGCAAGTACTATTTGCTTTCGCAAAGATCTATATCTTATTCACGTTCCGAATGTGAAGTACTTTCTCTTCTCTCATTTATCTTCTACTTCTTATTAGCCACACTTTTACAACAATTGTAAAACATAGTTGCTAATACAGAATCATGTATTCAAGTAAAAGAACCAACTATTTTGAATTATTCAAGAACAATTTACAACACCTTCGAAAGGTGTGTTCTTGACACTTGCAAGACATTTCTTGCAAATACCCCTTCCAATGTCCATCCTTTCATAAAGAAAGTTTGTTCCCTTGGGGTTATTTTGCCTTCTTCATTTGACTTCTCCATTAACTACAATAGTCATGGTCCCTAATCTCCCACTATCTCTCTTGAACCTTATTTCAATTGTGTTATACACATCAAACGATTTGGAGAGCGTGCGGTTATTGTTCACTATATAGTTTACAATAAACTTAGTGAACCATTTGGATAGGGACTCAAATGTGAAGTCCTTGCTTAGTTTCCGTCTCTAGAAGTGGTTTAACACTTCTACACTCAATGATTCAAAATCATCATAAGTCCATGTTGATGGACTATTTTTGTCAACCAACCATTATGTTCTAAACATAATTACAAACTTTCAAGAGTTGTTCAAGGCAACTCTCCTTTCTTCATACAACAATTTGTAAGTGAAGAATCATGGCACATAAAGTGTCCATGCCCTTGTGCTTTCTTCTCAAGTTCCTTGTTCGTGTAACAAAGAGACAAGCACTAGTGTTTGCGTTGTCCTCTTTATGATAGACTTATCTAACATGTTCTTCCATTGATACATTATCAATAGGAAGATTGTGAGGATGAGACTACTTAGGCACTTTTACAATCCATTCAAGGCAAGCTATGGGATTGTGGTACCAAGTTCGGAAAACTAAAGCGTTCGTCTTTTCTTTGTCAAGTTTTGGATAGCGTTTGCAAATATATTGATAAACAAATACATAACGAATATAAATTGATTGATTTTAAGCTATTTGATCCTAGTCTTTAAATCAAATAGCACCACCCACTATTTTTAACAAATTCCATATCCCTCGTTGGAATTCTAGAGTTTTGAAGGAAACTCTTAGTAGGGTATGGGAGACTCACTATTACCAAACCCACCTCACAATGATATGATGTTGGCTAGCAAAAATAATAATGAGAGAGTACGCTTACTCATTTACATCTAATATAAGAACCCATCTTATTTGGCCTCTAGAGAATGATGCCTCACAATGATATGATGTTGGCACCATTGCACTTAGTTAAGTCATTCCCACCATGCAAGTTCAGGTAGGGGTTCAAGAACAACCTCACAATGATATGATGTTGATCATTCTCGTTGCCTACCTTCACAACATCATGTATGCATATAGAACTCCTCCTGAGTGTAAGCACATACTTTGTACTCCCCCATGATAGGGTGAAGTCGGTGTATGAGTCACAAACGATTGGAGACTACCACGGTGGAAGGCCACGAAAGAGTGTTCAAAGCACTCGTACGCTTGTCAACTTAATATTGGTTTGGTTGAGGGTTTTAGGTCTCATCACATATAAGCATGCTTTCAATCACATTAAAACATTTTGGTCCTATTACAACTATTGGTCCATGTGATTGATTTAGTAGTATATAATACTCCCACTATGCTTGTAAAACGGTTTTTAAAGCAAGACTATATGGTACTACTAACATTAGATTTGCATTCATTTGATGGACTATATAGTTGAAGGATTATTTTAGAGAAACATGTTCATTTAAGCAATATCATTAGCATGCAATTAACAAATTAAAGGCGGAATCATGCTTGCATATACTTAAAAACAAAACATTACCCATGAATGTTCAAAGCCTAGTAGATTGGTGAACCTTTAAACAACTCAAAACAAAGTGAGTTGAGATTTATACCTTTGTAGATTCCTCTTTGCTTAAGCAAAGGCTAATCACCCAAAGAGAGGGCCTTCATTCCTTGCATCTTAAATCTATGGATTTGGATGGATGAAGAGGTTTCTCCAAGTTCCCAAAATTGGGAACCTCTAAGATTCTACACCAAGGTTAGATTGGAGAAGATATGAGTGACCTTGGAGGAGTAGGATTGCTAGCTAATCCCTCCAAGGGGGCCGGCCTTTTAGAGAGAAAAATAGAGATTGTGTTTCACCAATTTCCCCCAAAAAGAACCCTAAATGAATTTTGTCTATAAAGTCATATTTATAGCTTAATTCATTTGAGTGGCAAACTTGTAAATAAGTCCAAGTTTGCTACCCTTACATTGTGGCCGGCCTTAGGGATTAATTTGGGCAATTTGGTCTTTGTGAATCATTATTCACTAAGTTGTCATACAACTTAAGTTAATGGACTCGACGTTCGAAGCCCATTGGGCCTTAAGGTCCAAAACTATCCCGAGGTCTTTAACGGACTTGTTCGTTTGATTAATTAACATATTAATTAATCCTTGCCATAAATAATTAAACCATTTAATTATTCTTACTCATTACGTTGAATCTTCAATCTTTACCTTACACGGTGTACGATCCATTAGGTTCCTTTTAGCGAGGCAGTGGGCGATTCAAACTCTTTTAAATCGATTGTGAATTTGAAACTAACTTTCAATTCTCCCTTTAGTGTTTACACACGTTTAGGGCTTCCACAAACCATGAGTGACACCTAGCAGCATATCATGGTTACCCAAGCTAATCAGAAGAGGTAGAGAACCTATTCAGTTTAGGATTACAAATGCAATACGGTCCTTCTCTAATACAATACTCTTGACCACATTGTTTGGCTTGATAGTTTATTCATGTCTACTATCCAATGTGAATCTCGTGCTTATATGATTCCATTGAATGTGATCTGGAACACATTCCAACATCTCATTCATACTCTGGCCAGAGATTCTAAATCATATCATAGAGTATTCTCCCTCAACGGTTTGAAGGTTAGAGATCCCTTGTTGCACATTCACTTGTCTCCATGACTAGATAGCTTGACCCCAACCATGCCGTGGACACTCCGAAGGAATGCCATTTGACACGATCAAAGATCAAGGACCTAACCACAAGACAACTATGATGCCTCAGGTCAAAGGACTAATTTGCATTATCCTAACCATGAGTTCTCACGTGACATGAATATGAGAACTCGTCGTTGATCTTGTTCAGTGAACTCATTCTCTATTGAGCACCTACGTACTTGTCTTGGTGTCACTCACACCAATGACTCGAGACTAGTCACTCTCCCTGAGAGAAGACATAGCACGTACTGATCTTAACGGACTGTCAATGCCCAATTGGCAATCCTATGATCAGGAACGTTTAGGATGTGTCTACGAAAGAATGGTCTCATGAATCTAACTTCTTTTAGATTGCATTCTCCCAATCACATATTCCTTGGACTTTATCGTTTAAGCATATAACATTTATATGAGACCGCTCAAACAATAATCTTTGCCTTTGATATTAAACTAGATTAGTTTAACATGTGAAATGTCCATAAAGTATCATCATATGATTGGTTTTAGGGCACATTTCCAACAATAGTTGCCTTAGGGCCTTAGGATGACTATGAACCTTTGATTTGATCCAACACGAGCCTAGTGTTGGATCTCGGTCTCGGGATGGTGATTGATTTTAGTTACGCGTTTAATCACATTAAGGAGTGTTTTCTTATTGGGCGTTGGACCCAACTACTCCAATTTCATGCATATCGAATAAAACAAGAAAGGAGTACTTCAAAGTAAAGAAGAGCTTATGCTCTTTTACAACAATTGATCAAATCAAATTACTTTAAAGTAAATAAGAGCTTATGCTCTTTTACAACAATTGATCATATCAAATTACAACCAAAATTTATTCTACACATTCCCAAGGTTCAAACAAATTTGAGAGACGGCCTTTCACATAGCTCAATTATTATAGGCTTAGGTTCATAATCACCATTTCTTTAATTAATTAACGCTTTAACTAATTAAACTCGAATGCAACATTTTCATTTGGTTTTTGTATCCATAGAATTGATTTTAAATAGAGCTAAATGAAATGAAAATCCAATTCTCATTCAAAGAGACAAAACTATTTTGTTCTCATCTAATTTGGGCCAAAAAGCAATAACCTCAACCATTGGGCTATATTGCAAAACATAAACTTTTGGGGTCACTTTGTAAGAACACAAAAGTTCACTACTTCATGTAATTACAACTAGAACCCAAAAATTTCAACAAATGCAAAAACTTCATTAAAGGAGCAAAACATTTTGTCCTTTAGTGATTTTGGGCCTTTACGTAAAAACGTAAACTTTTGGGTCAAAGTGCAAATACACAAAAGTATCAAAACTTTATGTAATTGCATAAAAGCCCCAAAAGTACCCTACTTTAGTAGGGTGGCCGGTTGGTGAGAGAAGTAATGGTGTGTGTTAAGCCTGGCAATTTCTGACACGACCCGATAACACGACACGAAATTAACAGGTGTTCGGGTCGACACGATAACGAATCGGGTCGTTATCGGGTAACCCGATAGTACCTGTTAAGATAACGGGTAAATTCGGGTATACACGTGGGTAACACGATACACGATAAGCAGAATATTAATTTCATAATTTTATAACCCAAAAAAAAATACTAGTATAATTATATATATTAATTTAACAATTTTAAACCCCTAAAAACTATAATAAATAAATATATATATATATATATATTAAATTTAGTTAATTAACTATAATAAATAAATCAAAAAAATTTAACTATAATAATTATAATTATAATAATTATATATACTATAATAATTATACCCCAAAATATTAATCATCTATAATAATTATATATATATATATATATTAAATTTTATAAAACTATAATAATTATTAATTAATAATATGCATGAATCGATGAGCAATGCATGATGCATCCAATATTCCAATCCAAGTCCAACCATCGGACAGACAATCCATTCATTTTGATTCCATTTAAACTTTAAAGTGCCGCCTTTTTTGAAGAAAAAGGTTTTTGAAGAAAAATGGAGGGAAAATGAAAATGATAAAACAAGTTGAAAATGAAATAAAAAGGAGAGGGAATTATGAAAAGATGGGTAGGCTACCAGAGGGAAAAGTGAAAATTATAAGAAAAGTTGAAAAGAAAACAAAAAAGAGAGGGAAAAATGAAAATTAATAAAAGTGGTGAGAATTTTTTTTTTTAAGTTATTAACTTTTTATCACACATATATCATATCCCACTATTTTTATAATGATTAACACGTGTTAATTTAATTATACGTACAAAATAAATGGATTTAAATCTACTTAATAAATAAATATATATATATACACACACACATACATCACTAACACATAATACACACTATTGATTCATTGAAACTTGATGGGATACGAATTCTCCAAAACTAATTTCAACAATCGCAACCGTCAAACTTGTATGTATATGCTTCGAGATCACAACAGAAAAAAATCACAAAAAACAAACATTCAGAGATCAAGTAACGGGACAAAGCTTTTCGACGGTTATAAACGAAAAATCACGATTTAACGGTTATTTTAACTCTGATTTTGATGATTTTTTACAGATACACTCCTTGATCCTATATGAATACAATGAATGAATTCGATCTTCAATTTAAAATATTTATACAAGTGGATACCCCAAAATCTTATGTTATACTTAATGAAAGTATAAATAAACTCTAAGTGTTAGTGAATCTATCGTTTTAATGGGATACGAATTCTCCAAAACTAATTTCAACGATCGCAAACGTCAAACTTGTATGTATATGCTTCGAGATCACATCAGCAAAAAATCACAAAAATCAAACATTCAGAAATCAAGTAACGGGCCAAAGTTTTTCGACGGTTATAAACTAAAAATCACGATTTAACGATTATTTTAACTCTGATTTTGATGATTTTTTACAGATACACTCCTTGATCCTATATGAATACAATGAATGAATTCAATCTTCAATTTAAAATATTTATACAAGTGGATACCACAAAATCTTATGTTATACTTAATGAAAGTATAAATAAACTCTAAGTGTTAGTGAATCTATCGTTTTAATGGGATACGAATTCTCCAAAACTAATTTCAACGATCGCAACCGTCAAAATTGTATGTATATGCTTCGAGATCACATCACCAAAATATCACAAAAACCAAACATTCAGAAATCAAGTAACGGGCCAAAGTTTTTCGACGGTTATAAACTAAAAATCACGATTTAACGGTTATTTTAACTCTGATTTTGATGATATTTTTACAGATACACTCTTTGATCCTATATGAATACAATGAATGAATTCGATCTTCAATTTAAAATATTTATACAAGTGGATACCACAAAATCTTATGTTATACTTAATGAAAGTATAAATAAACTCTAAGTGTTAGTGAATCTATCGTTTTAATGGGATACGAATTCTCCAAAACTAATTTCAACGATCGCAACCGTCAAACTTGTATGTATATGCTTCGAGATCACATCAGCAAAAAATCACAAAAGCAAACATTCAGAGATCAAGTAACGGGCCAAAGTTTTTCGACGGTTATAAACTAAAAATCACGATTTAACGGTTATTTTAACTCTAATTTTGATGATTTTTTACAGATACACTCCTTGATCCTATATGAATACAATGAATGAATTCGATCTTCAATTTAAAATATTTATACAAGTGGATACCACAAAATCTTATGTTATACTTAATGAAAGTATAAATAAACTCTAAGTGTTAGTGAATCTATCGTTTTAATGGGATACAAATTCTCCAAAACTAATTTCAACGATCGCAACCGTCAAACTTGTATGTATATGCTTCGAGATCACATCACCAAAAAATCACAAAAAACAAACATTCAGAGATCAAGTAACGGGCAAAAGTTTTTCGACGGTTATAAACTAAAAATCACGATTTAACGGTTATTTTAACTCTGATTTTGATGATTTTTTAGAGATACACTCCTTGATCCTATATGAATATAATGAATGAATTCGATCTTCAATTTAAAATATTTATACAAGTGGATACCACAAAATCTTATGTTATACTTAATGAAAGTATAAATAAACTCTAAGTGTTAGTGAATCTATCGTTTTAATGGGATACGAATTCTACAAAACTAATTTCAACGATCGCAACCGTCAAACTTGTATGTATATGCTTCGAGATCACATCAGCAAAAAATCACAAAAAAAACAAACATTCAGAGATCAAGTAACGAGCCAAAGTTTTTCGACGGTTATAAACTAAAAATCACGATTTAACGGTTATTTTAACTCTGATTTTGATGATTTTTTACAGATACACTCCTTGATCCTATATGAATACCATGAATGAATTCGATCTTCAATTTAAAATATTTATACAAGTGGATACCACAAAATCTTATGTTATACTTAATGAAAGTATAAATAAACTCTAAGTGTTAGTGAATCTATCGTTTTAATGGGATACGAATTCTCCAAAACTAATTTCAACGATCGCAACCGTCAAACTTGTATGTATATGCTTCGAGATCACATCAGCAAAAAATCACAAAAAACAAACATTCAGAGATCAAGTAACGGGCCAAAGTTTTTTGACGGTTATAAACTAAAAATCACGATTTAACGGTTATTTTAAATCCGATTTTGATGATTTTTTACAGCTACACTCCTTGACTCTATATGAATACAATGAATGAATTTGATCTTCAATTTAAAATATTTATACTAGTGGATGTGGATAGTGGATATCACAAAATCTTATGTTATATACTTAATAAAAGTATGAATCAACTATAATAATTATATATATTAATTTAACTCTAAAAAAACTATAATAATTATATATATTAAATTAAATTTTAAAAATTGATGACCATTGGATCGGCTGAGATTTAATCTCAGCCATCCATTTCATAATTATATATATATGTTTATTAAATTTAAAAAATTGATAACCTTTGGATTGGCTGAGATTTAATCTCAGCCGTGTATTATTCCTCTTCTCTCTCATAATCTCATTTACTTTCAGACAAGTCAGAGACTCAGATAGACTCACTCTCTCTCTCTCTCGAATCTCGATCGACTTCTTCGTCGTCACTCACCCAAAAATAAATATTTTATATATATATATATATATATTTTTAATTATAAGAGAATTATTTCAACCATTGATTGTTTTAGATTTAATCTGTGCCGTTCATTTATTTTTAGGTTAGATGAGAATGAGATCCCATTTCGTTCACTTCCGTTCCCATTTCATTTTCATTTTCACTTCCCCTTCCATTTCGTTCATTGAGGTTTAAACTTTTGAGAAAGACTTAGAATTAGAACCTTGAAAACAAAAACTCTTTCATTTTGCATATGCTTGCACATTTAATATTTGTAATAAATTAGTAGTGTATGTATTATTTTTTTATTAGGTTCTTATTTTCGAGTGTAGATATAGTACTTAAATGACAAATGTTTTAATGTTTTGAAGTAATATATAATAATATATGTGGTATGTGCAAATTTAAAAAAAAATATATATTTTTCTTAACGGGTCATAACGGGTCATAACGGGTCGGGTCACTTTACCCGTTGGGTAAAGTGACACGACCTGTTAAGGACCCGTTAAGATAACGGGTGTGACACGACACGACCCGTTAAGATAACAGGTGTTACACGAAAACGACACGAACACGACAGACACGACACGTTTGCCAGGCCTAGTGTGTGTGTGTTGATGTGTAGGTTTGAAAAGGTGATGGAAATTGTGTAAGTGATAGGTATGGTGTGAAAAGTAAAATAGGTATAAGTGTGTAAGAGAAGTACCAATCATGTACAAAATTTTCAAACACCCTTTCAACATGTCAATCAATTATTTGAAAAACAATCATACCATCCATCACTAACAAAATTAAATAATAACCAAACACCCTTTTTGAATCAAAATTCCCAAACTTTTTGATCTTGCCAAAAACATATCAAGAACTATGAAGAACACCATGAAAACCCATAAGAGCTCCATGAACATTTTTCATCCAAAACCACCCCAAAAACTCTCAAACTTAAGGGAAATAACATATTACCAAACTAGGGTACTTAGGGGTTCCAAAAGTCACTTTAAAACACTTTTAACAAGACAAACATGAACCCAAAAATCCACCATTTGGATTTGGCCGAATTTCCCCAAAAACATGGCACCAAATTTTAGCTCCAAAATTCATGCTCATATGAACTACATCTACAACATTTGAGATGGCAAATTTTCTAACAAAATTTACATTCAAAGAAGCAAGAATAAAGCTTGTAACGATTACAACATTCAAATCACAAACTATGAACTACAAAACCCAAAAGGATTCACCAACTATTAGACCTAGGCTCTTGATACCACTTGAAGGAAAATTTGTGAAAAACAAGTTCATTTGAGCAACATCAACAACATGCAATTAACATTTAAAGTCGGAATCATGTTTATATGCACTCAAAAATAAAACTTAACCCATGAAATTCAAAGCCTAGTAGATAGGTGAACCAAGACTCAACTCAAAATAAAGTGAGTTGAGAAATCTTATACCTTTGTTGATTCCCTTTTGCATAAGCAAACATTAATCACCCAAGGAGAGGGCCTTCATTCCTTGCTTCTTGGCTCCATGGATTTCTTGGAGGAGGATGGTAGAATGGATTTTCCAAGTTCCCAAGAAAGGGAACCTCTAAGTCTCCACACCAAGGAGAGCATTTAGAAGAGATGAGTAACCTTGGAGGAGGATTAGATGCTAGTTAATCCCCTCCAAAGGGGGCCGACCACTTAGAGAGAAAAGGGAGAGAAGTGTTCTCATCTTTTCTCCAAAATAAACCCTTAATGACTTTTGGCTATAAAGTCCTTTATATAGTCACTTCAATTAAGTGACAAAAAGAACAAAAACCCTATCACCACAATGTGGCCGGCCTTGTCAACCTTTTGGGTGGGCCCTTTAGATTCTTTAGTCATTTAAGTTGTCATACAACTTAAGCTAATGGGCTTGACGTTCGAAGCCCATTGGGCCTTGAGGCCCAAAACTAACCCAAGGTCTAAACGAACTTATTCGTTTGATTAATTAACATATTAATTAATCCTAGTCATAAATAATTAAACCATTTAATTATTCTTACTCATCTTTGTTATTTCTTCAATCTCTACCTTACACGGTGTACGATCCATTAGGTTCCTTTTAGCGAGGCAGTGGGCGATTAGAACTCTTTCAAATCAATTGTGAATTGAAACTTACTTTCAATTCTCCCTTTAGTGATTACTCACTATTAGAGCTTCCACAAACCATAAGTGACACCTAGCAGTATGTCATGGCTACCCAAGCTAATCAGAAGAGGTGGAGAACCTATTCAGTTTAGGATTACAATGCAATACGGTCTTTCTCTAATACAACACTCTTGACCACATTGTTTGGTTTGATACTTTATTCATGTCTACTATCCAATGTGATTCATTTACTTATATGATTACCTTGAATGTGATTCGGAACGACTTTCCAAATCTCATTCATACTCTGGCCAGAGATTCTTAATGATATCATAGAGTATTCTCCCTCAAATAGTTTGAAGGTTAGAGATCCCTTGTTGCGCATTCAGTTGCCTCTATGGCTAAGTGGCTTAACCCCAACTACGCCGTGGACACCCTCTAATAGAGTGACATTGACACAGTCAAAGATCAAGGACCTAACCACTAGACAACTATGATGCCTCAGGTCCAAGGACTACTTTGCATTATCCCAACCATGAGTTCTCATGTGACATGAGTATGAGAACTCCTCGTTGATCGTGTTCAGTGGACTCATTCTCTATTGAGCACCTACATGCTTGTCTTGGTGTCAATCATACCAATGACTCGAGACCAATCATTCTCCCTAATAGAAGACATAACACATACTGATCTTGACGGACTGTCAATGCCCAATTGGCAGTCCTATGATCAGGAACGTTTAGGATATGTATATGAAAGAGAATGGTCTCATGAATCTAACTTCTTTAGATCACATTCTCCCAATTGCATATTCCTTGGACTTATTGTTCAAGCATATAACATTTATATGAGACAGCTTAAAACAATAATCTTTGCCCTTTATATTAAACCAGATTAGTTTAACACGTGAAATGTCCGTAAAGTATCATCATATGATTGGTTTTAGGGCAAATTTCCAACAGCAGAGATCACCACTAAAAGGACAAAAGGAATTCTAGTCAAAGGAATAGCAGAGGATTGTGACGAGGACGGTGGCGAAGTCTCTGATGCACTAACTAGGTCATTTCTCTGAAGACGACTTCAGGAACAATGTCGGCAGTTTGAGCAAACGTTTAGCTGTGAAATAAAAGGGATATTCAAGGAAGTGCGTGGTTATAACGCCGTGTATACTAGATTGCTCGAGGTCTTGGTTATCAATACCTAGAATATTAGACATGTAGATTGATCCTGACAGTCTATTCTAAAGAACAATCTAATACCAGCATCACCGGCCAACACAGGATCTACTCGGCATAAAATGATTGATTTGGAAAAAGGGGTGAATCAAATAGCAAGGCGGACGAATTTGACCAAGCAGTGGAAACAACATCCGTCGATTTGGTTGAAGTCCAAAGAATGATCAATTCGGCCTTGAAAAAGAGGCTGAAATTCCCAAAATTCATCCATTCCTACCCAACATGACACGCCCCGACCCCGATGTCCTGTAGACATCGGGGTGGTCACGTGCTGGCCGACACCCGAAGGGTGACGAAAGCCATTTAGAAGGTATAAAAACGAGAATTAAGAATTTAAATTACACATTTAATAGATATTTCAGGAACGTGTTCAGAACATACATCTAATTTGAATTAATACAAGAAAGAACATAAAGTCGAATACACAGAAAAGTAGGTCCTACACCGAGAGGACTCGAAGATGCCAGTGCGGAAGCGCCTCGACGCCGGGATTGTATGCCTCGAATCTAGGCCCTGAAGGGGGCGCAAAACAAAGGTGAGTGGACCAATTTGATATACATATAAGAAAATAGTTATCAAGATACTAACCCCCAAGTTAGAAAACCAAAACGTGATATATAGGTAAGTTCTCCTAAACCTACCATACAGCACAGTATCACAATCACAACTCATAACCATACTCATATCTTATCGTACAATATCTCGATTCAGTCCAACACGTGAGGTAATACACACATAACAGCTCATAAGTATAGAGTCATAAACATATCAGAATAATCGCTAGTGCATGTCCAATATAACACTTCAGGCCCCATGCCAGCTCCCCGTCCCTGAGCATACAGTCAGAGGAAACCACACTTCAGGCCCAATGCCAGCTTCCCGTCCCTGTACTCGAAAGTCAGAGGTAACACACTCCAGGCCCTATGCCAGCACCATAACCGTCGCCCGGGATGGACCAGAACCCTATCCCTACATCCCGTAGCGGAAATGGACCACTAGGTAATATCAGATCAATGCCACATATATTTATTTAATCTCAGCACTATATCACAGTATTCAATACTCAAACATCATATCACAATATTCTATACTCAAGCTCAGCAATCATGTACTTTCTTTAAATAAAATAGGTATTTTAGAAGGGGTCCACTCACAGTACTCAGCCGTCCAACGCTGCGCTGCTAGCGAATCTAGAACAATCCCAAAAGTTGCCCCTAAGCACATAAAGGGTACAACTCAGTCAAACTCTATTTTAACGATTTAATTTGGGAAAACGGACCTCAAAAACGGGTCCAGGACGTCGAAATTAGCCTAGGAGGGGTCCCGGACGGAACCCGAAAAAGTCAACCCAAAAAGTCAACGTTGACCGTTGACTGGTCAAAGTCAAAGTCAATGGTCAACGGTCAAGGTCAACGTTGACCGTTGACCGGGTCAACGGTCAACGGGTCAAGTCAACGGGTCGGGTCAACGGGTCAAGTCAACGGGTCGGGTCAACGGGGTCGGGTCAGGGTCAGGTCAACCGGGTCGGGTCAGGGTCCACGGGTTGGGCCCGGACTTGGGTTAGGGTTTGGGTTTGGTGGGTCTGACCCATTAGGGTCTTGGGCTTGGGTAACTGACCCAAAAGGGTCTTGGGTTTTAGGGTTAGCCCATAAGGGCTTTAGGGTTTAAGGGATACGGGCCTGGGCCCTGATTGCAATAAACCCAAAAGGGTTTGGGTTACATGGGACTGGGCTTAAAGCCCTTAATCAAACCGGCCCAAGGGCCCAAATGGAAGGAACCCAAGGGTTCCTTGGATCTCAGTTACACGGGCCAAAGGCCCAGATCCTCTTCGGCCCAAGGCCTTTTTAATTTAAATAAAACCCAATTTAAAAACGGAACGGGCTGGGTTTTGGGCTTGCAGGCCTAAGGCCCGAGGAGTTTCAGAACCGGCCCGAAGGCCTGGGTGCGCCGGGGAAGAACACCAGAGCTCCTAGAGCTCCGGCCGACGGAAAACGGTGGTTCCAGCCCCCGATCTATCTACCAAAATGACGAGTGAGACGAGAGGGATAGATTGGTACCTTCCAATCGGCGAGGGATGGCCGGAGTTGCTCGGGGAAGTCCTCGGAGCTCACGGGGTTCGCCGGAAAAACTGGTGTGTGCACCCGTGCGTCGATCGCCACCAAAACCTTCGAAAAACATCAGCAATTACTTCTAATTTCTCGTCTAAATGCAGAATGGTGCAAGAGGAGGACGATTGGGGCTTACCTCGTCGGAAAATGTAGAGAACTCGCCGGGGGAATTTCTCTGGGTTTTTCCGTTCGTCGCGAAGTCACAGGGAGAGAGAGGGAGAGACACGAGAGTGACGAGGGTGAGTCGAGAGGGATGGTGAGGGTGTGTGTGACAAGGTCGAGCGAGAGAGAGAGATCGGGAGAGTGAGGGTTACGGGAGAGAAGAGAGGGCTCGAGAGGGTTGAGAGACTGAGGGAGACAGCGAGGGAGAGAGAACAGAGAGACAGAAGAGTGAGAGAGAGAGAGCTCGGGGGAACCAAACCGGGTGGGCCCAGTGGGCTCACCATTTAAGAACAAAAATAATTTTTAAACTAAAAAGGGGTTTTGGGCTAAATTGAAAGATCAGAAAACCTTTAGGGATTAAAATGAGAAATTGAAAATGTTTTGGGGTCTAAATTACTAGGATTTAAATATAATTAAGGGGCGGGCGTGTCAATTCTACCCTCCTTACAAAAAAATTTCGACCCCGAAATTTAAAATCACTAGTAAATTAAAATACTTGAAAATAGTAGGAAGAATATAGGTATATAATGAGAAACCAAATTAGAGGGGGTGCATCAAAGAGAATATGTCACACCGTCGCGAGCGGTTCACAAAATCCTCTATCATGCCTCCAGTCTCTTACTTTCTTCCCCATCAGTGAAAAATAAAGACATAATTTATAAAGATATAAAATTTATACATATATTAACATAGGGTCAAAAGTAAATACGTAAAACACGTTAAGGCTAAAATAGATACGTACTAACATATAGGTCGAAAACTTCAAGCTGAAATTAAAACCGAAAACGAAAATACTTTCCCCCAAAACATTTGTAACATAAAAATAATTACTAAAATAAAGGGAGTAAAAATACTTGCATTGAAAATTCAGAACTGAAAACGAAAATGGGTCTTGTCCAAGCGTACGTAACGACACGTACCTCGGGAATAGATTTATTTTTGAGTCAAGTCCTAGCGAATAGCGGAATCTATAACGGCTACTATAAACGAGTCTATCTACTCACTTGCTTAACAACCCAACGAACAAGTTATCGATACAACAGTCGGCCGCCCGTGATATCAACCACTCATCCGTTGTCTTGATAAGTAAGCAATAATTTTCGATGGTGCACGATTGCACACGTGGCGAATTCGTTCCTCTAACTACTAGTTCGCAATACTACTCTGCCAACCTACGTTGCCTGTAGCAACTCTCATAACGTAACGCAAATAGTGTCGTATTCGACTGAACCGAACAGAAACCGTCGTCGTAAAACTTTATCCCGAACCAAGCGCTCTATCCTTATTAGCTCTTCCAAATGTGACCAACTACTCCAGTGTTTTGCCAACTATGAATCCATTTGAAAGAGTAACTTGGGATTCAAGAGAAGTGGCCACCATGTTGACAGTGAAGTCAAAAACTCTGGCTAAGCAAACGGCAAAAGAGAAGTCTCATTCTCACGCTAATCACGGTCTGATAGTTGCTGTAATTCCCAATCCTTTTCTCAAAGCTAAATACTTCCATTTGACTGATTTAGTGATTCTCTTCCTCTTCTTTTACTTTCTCAGCATCGTTTTGTCTTGTCACCATGTTAGTAATAGATCCAAAAGCTCGAATCAAGCAAGCAGAAAACGAGCGTTCATTTTTTTTTTTTTTTTTTTCCCACAAGCAGTATCTCTTGGGAGTTGTTGCAGTGCTCAATTCACCTCTCCATTTTTGCTTAGTTGCAGATTTATAGTCAAACAAGATTAATGTTGGTGGAAAGAAGAAGACCTGCCAGATCAACCTGAAAGCACCATGAAAGCACACGCCTTTCGAGAGAAGCAAAAAGATCTTCAGATTCCCTTCTTGATCACGCCGGGATGCCACATCAGAGTGTACGAAATAGATTTGCTAAGGATATTTGGATGTCAACGCACCTACCATCCACAAGATCTTGAAGAGAGATAGTGGGAGGGTACGTTGGAACACACATCATTGGAGAAGGAAACGATGTGATGCCTATAAATTATAGTAAGATGGTGACACAATCCGCCGATCATCTGTACTATAATCCTCATCCAACTCGTATTCAAGGCAGCTGAAATCTCACAGCCGCGTGGAACTCTTTCTGGTAAACTTTTGGAAAGGTTATGCTTCTAATGTTCCTGACCAAAACGATATGAACTAGGCGTATACTTCCGCTGAATCGATCGATCGTCAATTTCTCACTGATTGAGCGAGAAACCATGTCGAGAAGGCTAAAAGAACACTCAAGAATTTGAGGGTCAAAACGAGTCCATCAAATCTCGTGTACAAGATATTTGGATTTGAATAACCACTCTGATGCTCGAGTTCACGGCCTAATTTGATCGTTAAGGACTAATAATAATTCAAGATCTGATGTCACACACCTGATAACATCATCGGTCATCAACTTCGTCCGACAACTCGTGAAATGATCTGACGTTTTGAATCTCCTGACAAGCTTATATGATTTCGGTATATTTAACTTTTCAGCTTTTCTATCCCGAAACGATCTCGCTGTAGTTGTCCGATTAGGGTCAGATGCTCAAAATGAGATTTGGGTGTGAGTCCACCCACTGAGGAGTTCCGCAATTACGCTTGCAAAAATCGGGGTAGTACACGATAGTGCAACCGCAGACATTTATGCACTTAGGTAACTAGGGTGCAACATTTCTCACTGTAGAGAGAACATCGCCACATTTTCAACCAGGTAGGTCGTTACCATTTCTAGCTCCAAGATAAGACAATTCACATCGTGCAATTCCAATCGTTAGGAGGCACACACGTGACTCAATCCTATTGCATCGACGTGCAGTCAAACATTTAATTAATACACCACCGCAGAATTTGGAAAGTGTAAGAACTATGATCAGATGAGACAACACGTCGTTATCAGAATTTTCTTTTCACTGTCAGTGTCGTACCAAAACTGACTAGCTTCTTAGACCAAAAGAAACATGAGTCTAAGCTCAAGGTTAGTTAAGAACTGTGCATGAAGTTTAACGAGGCCAAAGACGTTTCAAAATTCACCAAACCTTGGGAGAACTATCACAAAGTTCAAAAATTAAACATAATACCTCTGAATTAACAGAATGATAAAGAAGGATACAAAGCAGTCTGGGTATGCATGCAGTGACACGATTGGCTACCTTAAAGTGATGCTCTTGAGCAAACCAAGGCTCAAGGAGTCCGGAGGAGTTCAAAGCAAAGCTCGATCTTCGTACAAGGATGAATATGCTGAAGTCTTAAACCATTACACTGAAAATTACAAGGCTGAACGGTAGGCGGGTAAGAGCACTGGTCGGTTAGGCTACAATCAGGAGGCTAAGTTCACCCCTACCGAAAAGTATGTGGATAAGGAGCTAGGGTTTACTACCAAGTACTAAACCCAAGCGAAATTCAAGGAGTCTGTTTATCCAAACAAGTCTGGATCTCCATCATCCAAGTTCACTACAACACCAGTAAGAATCACAACTCCGCTTGGAAACTGGTGAGATTATTGACTGCTGCTAAGGAGTTTTCCAAGAAAAGCATTTAATGTCAACAAAGTCAACGGCCGAAGGATTCGGTGTAAAGCTGATGGTCAAAGGTTAAGGGACTTGATTTCATCGCTAGAGGGTGCGAGAAGTTATCGATAGAACAATCACTGGTGACTTGTTCCAATATTCACACTAGTTTGCTTCAGTGGTAGTGAGTCCAAGAACGTTGGTTTGTCCCCACCAACTACCACCGACTAACCGTCACCTCAACTAGTACTTGCTCGCGTTCTCCCACGAACACTAAGAAAGTTTCAGGTGACTATCACTAAGGCATGACTCTGTTCACCAATCCCGGGGGAACACATGTCGCAGAATGATATCACCGTTTCAGATTCCTAGTTGGTCTGAACCAACTCATATCGCCACGATGTCCGTTTCCCAAGATTTTCAATGTAGAGCCGACTCTGCCCGCAATTCCTAGGGAACGCATGTTGCAGAGTGGCATTGCCATTACAGATCTACAATTGGTCTGGACCAGATTTCCACAAGCTGAGATTTCTAGGGCACGTCGCTTTCAAGAAATACCGACTCCACTTGCCATTCCCTTGGAAGGCACGCCGCAAAGTATCGTCATATGCTGAAATCCGTCCACCCACCAAACACGTCATCAATGAGGCCTAATCCCGACACGAGTTTTAGTATTTCATCCCGAAGATGATAATTCAAACAGAGAAATTTGCACAACTGTGCCAAATGGCGCCAATTTCAGAAGTTACGACATCCAAATGACGTCATAACTGACACACTACTATGGTGACAGAAGATCCTACGTATGTTCTGAACAAACCATGCTCTGATACCAATCTGACACGCCCCGACCCCGATGTCCTGTAGACATCGGGGTGGTCACGTGCTGGCCGACACCCGAAGGGTGACGAAAGCCATTTAGAAGGTATAAAAACGAGAATTAAGAATTTAAATTACACATTTAATAGATATTTCAGGAACGTGTTCAGAACATACATCTAATTTGAATTAATACAAGAAAGAACATAAAGTCGAATACACAGAAAAGTAGGTCCTACACCGAGAGGACTCGAAGATGCCAGTGCGGAAGCGCCTCGACGCCGGGATTGTATGCCTCGAATCTAGGCCCTGAAGGGGGCGCAAAACAAAGGTGAGTGGACCAATTTGATATACATATAAGAAAATAGTTATCAAGATACTAACCCCCAAGTTAGAAAACCAAAACGTGATATATAGGTAAGTTCTCCTAAACCTACCATACAGCACAGTATCACAATCACAACTCATAACCATACTCATATCTTATCGTACAATATCTCGATTCAGTCCAACACGTGAGGTAATACACACATAACAGCTCATAAGTATAGAGTCATAAACATATCAGAATAATCGCTAGTGCATGTCCAATATAACACTTCAGGCCCCATGCCAGCTCCCCGTCCCTGAGCATACAGTCAGAGGAAACCACACTTCAGGCCCAATGCCAGCTTCCCGTCCCTGTACTCGAAAGTCAGAGGTAACACACTCCAGGCCCTATGCCAGCACCATAACCGTCGCCCGGGATGGACCAGAACCCTATCCCTACATCCCGTAGCGGAAATGGACCACTAGGTAATATCAGATCAATGCCACATATATTTATTTAATCTCAGCACTATATCACAGTATTCAATACTCAAACATCATATCACAATATTCTATACTCAAGCTCAGCAATCATGTACTTTCTTTAAATAAAATAGGTATTTTAGAAGGGGTCCACTCACAGTACTCAGCCGTCCAACGCTGCGCTGCTAGCGAATCTAGAACAATCCCAAAAGTTGCCCCTAAGCACATAAAGGGTACAACTCAGTCAAACTCTATTTTAACGATTTAATTTGGGAAAACGGACCTCAAAAACGGGTCCAGGACGTCGAAATTAGCCTAGGAGGGGTCCCGGACGGAACCCGAAAAAGTCAACCCAAAAAGGCAACGTTGACCGTTGACTGGTCAAAGTCAAAGTCAACGGTCAACGGTCAAGGTCAACGTTGACCGTTGACCGGGTCAACGGTCAACGGGTCAAGTCAACGGGTCGGGTCAACGGGTCAAGTCAACGGGTCGGGTCAACGGGGTCGGGTCAGGGTCAGGTCAACCGGGTCGGGTCAGGGTCCACGGGTTGGGCCCGGACTTGGGTTAGGGTTTGGGTTTGGTGGGTCTGACCCATTAGGGTCTTGGGCTTGGGTAACTGACCCAAAAGGGTCTTGGGTTTTAGGGTTAGCCCATAAGGGCTTTAGGGTTTAAGGGATACGGGCCTGGGCCCTGATTGCAATAAACCCAAAAGGGTTTGGGTTACATGGGACTGGGCTTAAAGCCCTTAATCAAACCGGCCCAAGGGCCCAAATGGAAGGAACCCAAGGGTTCCTTGGATCTCAGTTACACGGGCCAAAGGCCCAGATCCTCTTCGGCCCAAGGCCTTTTTAATTTAAATAAAACCCAATTTAAAAACGGAACGGGCTGGGTTTTGGGCTTGCAGGCCTAAGGCCCGAGGAGTTTCAGAACCGGCCCGAAGGCCTGGGTGCGCCGGGGAAGAACACCAGAGCTCCTAGAGCTCCGGCCGACGGAAAACGGTGGTTCCAGCCCCCGATCTATCTACCAAAATGACGAGTGAGACGAGAGGGATAGATTGGTACCTTCCAATCGGCGAGGGATGGCCGGAGTTGCTCGGGGAAGTCCTCGGAGCTCACGGGGTTCGCCGGAAAAACTGGTGTGTGCACCCGTGCGTCGATCGCCACCAAAACCTTCGAAAAACATCAGCAATTACTTCTAATTTCTCGTCTAAATGCAGAATGGTGCAAGAGGAGGACGATTGGGGCTTACCTCGTCGGAAAATGTAGAGAACTCGCCGGGGGAATTTCTCTGGGTTTTTCCGTTCGTCGCGAAGTCACAGGGAGAGAGAGGGAGAGACACGAGAGTGACGAGGGTGAGTCGAGAGGGATGGTGAGGGTGTGTGTGACAAGGTCGAGCGAGAGAGAGAGATCGGGAGAGTGAGGGTTACGGGAGAGAAGAGAGGGCTCGAGAGGGTTGAGAGACTGAGGGAGACAGCGAGGGAGAGAGAACAGAGAGACAGAAGAGTGAGAGAGAGAGAGCTCGGGGGAACCAAACCGGGTGGGCCCAGTGGGCTCACCATTTAAGAACAAAAATAATTTTTAAACTAAAAAGGGGTTTTGGGCTAAATTGAAAGATCAGAAAACCTTTAGGGATTAAAATGAGAAATTGAAAATGTTTTGGGGTCTAAATTACTAGGATTTAAATATAATTAAGGGGCGGGCGTGTCACAACATATGTAGAGAAGTTTGAATATCCTAAAGGCTTTAAAATTTCAGACTTCAGCCTTTTTGCTGAAGAATCATCCATGTCCTCGTTAGAACATGTGGCTTGGTTCACTGCGCAATGCGGAAATGTTAATAGTGACTTACATAAACTACGGCTATTCAACTTTTCACTAACGAGCTCAACATTCGGGTGGTACATCAACTTCCTACCTAATTCCATCCAAAGTTGGGAAGAACTAGTCAAAAAAGTCCATGAGCAATTCTAACGGCCGGAAATGGAAATGTCAGTTTCGTCATTGGCCAGAATGGCTCAAGCATCCAATGAGTCACCAATGGAATATCTAACGAGGTTCAAGTCAGCCAGAAATTGGTGCCGAGTACCTTTCCCTAAAATCTAGTTCGTTAAAATGGCTTTGAACAGCTTGGATGTGGAATACAAAAAGAAATTCTTGGGGGCAAACTTCTGAGATTTGTACAAATTGGCCGAACATGTCAAGCAATACAATTATCTACTTCAAGAAGAAAAGGTCTTAAAGTCCCCACCTCGAGGAAGGATTTACAAGACTCCCACGGTCAGTTATGCATTGGTCGAAGGCGATGATTCCCAAAACTCTACAAGGCATTGGCTCGTATAAACTCCAAGGATACCAAAACTCACTCGGCCTTTGAAGAAATAATTAAAACATCAAAAGTTTATACTTTTGATATCACTAAGGCCGATGCAATTTTTGGCCAGTTGTTGCTAGCGAAGATTATCAAATTTCGGCCAGGGAATAATATTCTCAAGGCTGAAAAGCTGAAAGGTAAACCATATTGCAAGTACCATAACTTGAATAAGCATACAACAAACAACTGTGTTGTGTTCCGTGATGCCATTCAAAGCTTTATTGATAAGGGTCAGCTAAAATTTCCTAAGAAACAAATGGTTGTTGATGTCGAAGATCTTGATCCTTACAAAGGCCGAAGTAGCTTATTGAGGAGGAATGTCGAGATCTTGATCCTGCAGATGAACCAGTGTCTTTTCCGTCGCTTCAGGTTCAACAAAGGGCCCATTTCCATGTTCCACGTTTTTCTCGGTCGTAGGGGGATCAATTGGGCCAGCCACCTCAACCACTGGTTGAGGATGGGTAGATGGAAGTTTAATTGGTCGAAAACTCCTCACCAGCAGAGGTCCCTCACTCTTGTCCTCTTAGGAAAAAAAATATTGTTAGTTAGTCGTAAGGTGTGATCTAAACAAAAGACAAAAGTAGAATGGTCAGATTTCTTCTTCCAGGATAGCAATCATTGGAGCTTTCTTTGGATTTTTGGTAGGGGTCTTATCAGCCGTGATAGCCATTCTCTCCAAGGCGGCAGGTGCTGGGCCGACTCCAGTAGCAACGACCGACCCCGAAACCACAAGACCCTCAGTTAGAGTTACAATGACTGGTTCGGGAACGGCTTTCGCTGGATGAACTTTAGTCTTCTAAACCAGAGTATTTTGTTGTGTTTCCGTTGAAGCCTGGATGACAGAAGAAGGGAGAGGAACGCTAGAGGGTGGCTCCCTTAGTCTAACTTGATATAACGAGAATTTCCCGTTCTCCCTTCTTTCCTTATTTCTTAAGGCATTTTTTAGGCTGGGCAACGTTGCCTGTCATCTTGACCTCCAGGCAAGGCCGTTTGCTTAGCGTAACTCATACGACAGAAGCTGCTGGTGTAGGATCGACTGAATAATGGGCAATGGGCGCAATTTTCTTAGGATGAGCAAGTTTTTTTTTTTTTGGCCATGACCATTGCTATCACATCAGCCCGTTTGATGGTGTGACCACTTGGGAAAACTGAATCTTAGTCAGGACGAAGTTTTGGACCAAGTAGATAGAACAGAGAGATTGAAAGATAATTATGTTGTTCTGCTTCTTTGGATTTTGGAGCGAGAGTTTTTTTCGGTCGATCACCGAAGAGCTTCTTGGAGATTCCTCGACCTAAGTATCGAAGAAACCTTTGACATAGGCATCCCACCAGTCGCCGAAAGTGCTAGTACAATTGGTTTCTGGGGTGTGCGATCAAAGGTGGAATTTGGACCACCGCTCTTGGAATTCTTTCTCCACTTCATCACATTCTCTCTCAACGCAAAAGTGAGCAAGAAGTGAGAAGTGGAAGAGAACAATCTTGAAGGTAGCCTAGTTGACGAGCTGTGAAATGGGGGTGGTAAACTTCCCAATAAGCCCGTCGAGCATCACAATCGAAGGGGAGGTTGCGAGCTAGGAAAAATGACCCCCAAGATTGACGAAGATCGGCGTCTTCAGCTTCCCCCCATGCCATTATAGGAAGGCTGATAGAGGATGGATACTTCTGGCGGTGACAAACCAGAAAGTTCGTCGAGGCCGAAGAGATGTTTAAATATGTCTTCAGTCGAATAAGCAGGAAGTGGCTGCGAGGCCAGTTGGAGTCCATTTGCTTCAGAAGAGTTGAAGCTTGGGATCTCTGGTCTTAGCGTACATAAATAGACTTATAGCCAGAGTTGGAAGAACCAGAGCGGGCTGTTTTGATAAGGGTCAATTTTCCCAGCAGAAGCTTCACCCACTGGCATATTTTCAGCCAAGCACTTATTCGACTTAGTACAAAAGATGAACTTAATGTACCAGTAGAACAAGAAGGCCTCGTGTTCTCTAGTTCTTTAGGACATTTCTTTATGAGTCACCGAAGTAGTTGATCAAGGTGTTGTAGTTGAAGAGATTTTTATGTAACTTTTGCACCTAATCTTTCTTTGATAACACCTCGACAGCACGTTCATTGAAAACTATTTTCAAGCTCAGATCGATATCATATCGAGATAGTGCGGTGTCAATTGGAAGACCAAAAAGGGAAGTGCCGAGTATGGCTATAATGTCGAGCACGGTAGGGCAAATAGGGTCAAAGGAAAGGACCATGCTATTCGTGGCCGACCACCAAAAGCTCAGAGCAGTTATCAGGAGTTCCCAATCCATGATGATTTCATGCGTTGAAATCATGATAGCGTCAAAGATACCAAGGTCTTTCCATTTGCAGCCGAAGTGGGGTTCTAGACAAGTAACCCAGGCTGCCCAAGCAGCGGTGGTCGAGGGCCAGGCTCCGTGGGGTTTGGTTGGCTCCCATTTAGACTAGTCATACCTTTAGAAAAGGGGTTTGAGGCGATGGGATTTCAGTAGGTTGGTAAGGGTTTCTAGGACTTCGTCTTTGAAGAGCGATCCCAGAGTTTAATGAGAGGCAGCCGAGTCACCTTCATGACAAAGAAATTTGATGGTGTTCTGATCGATAAAATCTCAGCATTTATCACACTCCTTGGCAAGGATAGTGATGAAAGTGTTGGCAGCCATGGTTGAAGGCTTGGAAAGTTTCTAGGTAGAGAGTTATTTTTTGGGTTAGGAACAGACAGCATGGAGGTCTAGGAATGATAAGAAGTTTAGGAGATTGGAAGTGTAAAAATATAAATGAAGGATAGTTGGGTATTTATAGGTGTCTTGGTATGAAAGCAAACCATTTGGTTTGAAAAGAGGTAAAATCGGCTGGAGGATTTTGTAATCGTGATGGATATCTAGAGAATCCAAATGAAGAGATTGAAAAACTCGCAGATTGAGGATGCATGTTTAGGTGTGAAGGTGGATTTAATGGAGAATACACGTTTCGGCGATCACACGTTTCGAGGGTCATTATTTAAGGTTGATAGATGAACTGAGGAGGCGCCACATGGCAGGGCATTTAGAAGAGTCGGGAACGTGTGATCGTGTTTCATAAGTGCGCATGGTTAGGATATTCGAGGCTTTTCAATGCCTCTCAGAGGTATGCTAGGGGTCACTTTCGCATTTTCAAGGCTGAGGCTCGGCCTAGGATTGAAGGCCGATGGCCTCAAAAATGAGAAGGCAATGTTTGGGCCAAAATATTAATTTGGGCTCAGCTTGGAGATGTTCTCGGCCCAATAGTTTGTTTGTAGGATCATCGTGGATCATCTGGTTATTATAGGACGTCCAGTTAAGAATAGCCGAATCCTAGCGTGAGACGGATTAATGGGGAATGTCAAGTCCTAGTACAATAGGGAGTCTCAATAGGATGAGGATGCTGAGATTCGAGAAGTGAATGTGGCTAGATAAAGAAGCTGGTTCAAAGTCCTAATGGACGTAGGATTAGCCGAGACCTAGTTAGATTAGGTTAAAAAGTCCTAATCCGAGTGTAGTTCTAGTTCAGCCATGAGGAGATTTGCTACTATAAATAGAGAAGGGGTGCATCATTCTAAACCCCTTCCAATTCAACACACAAATTGCTCTGTGCAAACTCTTGCTCTACGCGAAACCTCTCAACAACCTTGAGATTTTTATTTTCTTTTTCCGCCAACACATCTTCAATTTGGATAAACAGCATTGTGTAGGCAACTAGTGACATCTTCAGTTTGGATAAACAACAATGTTGCTGTAGAATCAGTCAACCTCGGAGCACCTTCAGTTTGGATAAATAGCACTGCGTCAAGGCCGACTGGTTATCTATCCAAGTCTCGGTCAAGAAAGATTTTCGAGTCTTTATTGGCAAAGGTCATCTCACTAGCCTTCTCGGCGAAGTGAGGTGCTACAGATTACTAAACTCAGCACATTGAACGCTGAGTTATTTTATGATTGGATACTCACAAGTAAGTTTTAGAGTTCGACATTCCGACGGTCGAACAACATTTACAATCAAGACATATATCTGTTTTTGGAACTTGTGTCCATATAGCATGGTGTTGATTTGGCAAGCTTATACTCTTACGAATATAATCACTGTGACCAAATCTGACGCCGACGATTTGTGAACTTCGCAGAACTAGCAGCCTTGTCTTCAGGCTCTAGAACCCGAAGGCCGAGACGTGTTCCTTCCTCGGCCCCAATTGCACGATCGAGAAGTCAACAGCGTGCTTAAAGCCACGCAATACATTTTACTCCTCGGCCAAGCTTGGCCGACGAGTTAGCATGCCCCGCACACAACTAAAGAACATAGTTAGCTCATTAGTTGGCCGACGAGTTGGCATGCCCCGCACGAGTTGGCATGCTCACAAGTTGGCCGATGAGTTGGCATGCCCCGCCACGTAGGCTTGGTAGTTTTTAGGGTTAACAAATCCCATCTAGGTTTTGTTCAAATTGATCAAAAGAAACCAACTTTAGTAAAAGTTTTGCTGTTTGAATTTTTGGGTTTCTTTAAAAAAATGTTGACCGTAAATTTGGGAAGAAAGAGTCAAATTCAAGAACTAACAAAATCTAATAAAATAGAGACATCATGAGGAAAAAGAAAACAGAGAGGAATGCCTCATCTTATTATTCAATTTTCATGTAATTAATAAAATTATGATTATAAAATACTATAAACTTTAGGGGCTGAAAACATGAGAAAATAACAAACAAAAGGAAGCGAAAAAGAGAAAAGGTTGCGTCAATCTATCCAAAGTTTTCCCTCCCCTAACGCTTTTATCTTTACCCGCCGCACCGTTGACCATATATACAATGTCTAAAATACCAACTCTATCCCTCCCCCCTCCCCCCACCCCCACACTCGCATCATTGTTGTCTCAACTCATCAGGCACCACAATCAGGCACCACAACCACATTGATGCTACTGGGCAGCCTATCTCCCGTGCTCTGGCATTCCGAAGCACCATCGGATTCAAGTCTAACAACCATTGACTCGTCGGCTATCACACCGGCGCTGCCACCAAGGCTGGACTTAAGCTGCTGGATGCTCGGAGCAAGAACTTTTTCTGCCCATTCCTCTAATCCAGTCCGGCCTAGCCATATTCCAGTCAAGATTTTTTCAACAGCATCCTCTGGCAATTCAAATGAAATCCCCTCACCCATTATCTTTGAGAATCTTTTTGTGATGGTGTTTGTGATGTTTTGCTGAATGGGATTGAAATCTATTGGCTTGAACACAATGGCATCATCAACAGTATCCAGCAATTCCCGGGGTACTGACGGGGTTGTGACTTTGAGTAAGGCTCTGTTATTGAGACGATTGTCATCTTCATGATCAACCGTCAGATCACTTGAATTAAGCGAGCCATCTGTCCTGTCATCTTCAGCATTGGCAGCTTCATTCAGATCGAATCCTAATGCTGAACCCGCATCTGTCCTAGGCTTTGTGGCCCTGTCTTCATCTGTTAACCAATTGGCTCGGCGTTTTGCAGCCCTTGCACAAACTGATAGCTTTAACTGCCAACCACCCCTCGCTATACCAGCAAGCTTTTCTTCAAGTGAATTGTTGTTTGATAAGGGTCTGAGATTTTCTGGCAACCAATTTGCTGTAAGGATGAAAACAACATTTCCAAGACTGATTTCACGGCCATAAGAGTCAGCAAGACGACCTCTCTCAATTGCCCGTTTTATGCTACCACGAACTATCATATCAGCTTTATTAATGTCCTCAAGCACTACTACTGAAAAAGGGTTTCTCTTAACTGTCTCTGCTATTCGATCCACCACTGTTTTACCACGGAAACTCATATCTGATTGCAAATTATCACGTTGGGAGCTAAGACTTATCATCACTGGGTTGGACCCAGATACCAGTTCTGAAAGAGCTGTTGCCATCTTCTTCTTGCCAACACTGTCCGGGCCCATAAACAGCAGCCACATGTCTCCCCTTGATCCGGCACCACGTCTCTTTCCATTACCCAACTTGCATTTTGTCACAGTTTCAGCCACAGCGGTTGCTGCTTCTTGCTGCCACCACACCTCCATTAAAGCTTTGTAAAGCTTTTTGAATGATTCAGTATCTATTTGACACAATTGTTTATCCTCCGTTTGCATTCCTTGTAATCTGTTCTGCAGTTCAGAAGGCATGCAGCCCATAAAGTCTCTGATGCGCTCTTTATGCGCTTGCTCAGGGGTGGTTTCAGTGACTTCTGTTTGGCCAAGAACCAGCTCTGTCCTTACAGGGCTTTCTGGTTGGGAAATTGCCCGTTCAGATGGTTGGCTGGTCAGCAGATTTGTGTTCGATTGCAGAGTCCCAAGATTCTTATTCAGATGTGATTTGGGTTGGAATGGTTGGCGACCAAGCAAGTTTGGATTGTACAAGCCCGTCATTGAGAGGGTTGGAATAATTCTCTCTGAGCTGAAACTAGGCTGATGAAAATTAGGATGAAGACGCAAACATGTATCTGCCCATTCCTTCTGTAATTCTTGAGTCTTCTGCTTCAGGATCAAATTTTGATCTTTAGTCTATAAGTGACAAAAATGAAAATATCCATTAATCATAAGATCTTAAAAGTCTATATGAGAGAAAGAAATAATAGCAGAACAAGACCTTTTTAGATCAATTTGGGCTAAACTCACCTGCGTCTGATCTAATGTACTGGAATTAACATCACGGGCTTTAGCATGTTGCAACCACTGTGGTAGCAATGGTTGAGCTGCCTCCGTTTCAGAAGATGATGTCTCAGATTCCTTGGCAACCAGTTTTGTAACTTCTTGCTCATACCTATGTGTACATTGAGGGCAACATGGTGCTCTTCGAGCAGGATCCAAGTTCTCTGACAAAAGTCTTGGTTGATCAATTGATGCCGGTGGAAAACCTTTCATTGGTGACAATGATCCAACTGAGGTACTAAGGATCCCGTTAGTCGCTCCCATCCTAAAAAAAGAATATATGTCAGCAAAAACATAGACAACCCAACGAAGAGGGTACACAAGCCTAATATGCCCACATTACTATTCATTGAACTTCATTATATATCAGGTGGAAGAGCATCCAAAATGCTATCCAAGTCTGATTCAAACAAACTTCAAATTTAAATTCTTATCCAAAGGGCAAGTCTCTGAGGCATACACAAAAATTAAAACTACTCAAGATTCCAAAAGCAGCAATTCTTCATAGCATCCATCGAACATGAAAGACGTAATCAACCGAAACCTTTCTATTTAATAGTGTAGCGTGTGCAAAATTAAACCAGACAATACAAAAATGCAGAGACAAGTTGCATGGTAAGAGAGTTTAGTTTGTAATTCAAATAAGAACACCAAGCATACCTCGGAAACAATCCTGAAAGCGGTGTTCTGCCAGTAATTGGCACTACCTGTAGATCCCAATCAGTTTCCATTGAAGGGTGATAGACTTGGCACCTCAAATATGTCTCACAAGTAGCAGTCCCAATTAACCAAAGCCGGCTGCCATTAGCACTACCGTCTCCAAACCTCGCCAACAGCTTCCCCATTTCCGCCACTGCTGCCCGCCCTGTCTCCGAAACCACCTGCTGCTGGACAGGAGGCGAACCTAGACCCGGAGCTGCAACTCCGAAGCTCGCATTCTGCTCCACAAGCCATTTCAAGTCACCCAAATCAAGAATGACCCCTCCCCCATTCGAATTCAACATCCGAGTCTCAATCAAACTCCCTAATTCCTTCATTTTTGACAATATCTGATTCCTATCCAAAGAAACCTCCTCCTCCAAATGAAGGACCTCAACATTCTTCAGCGGCCCCTCGCCCAATTCCTTGCTCTGAATCCTCCTCGAGAGCTCTTTGGTCACCGCCTCAGGCTCCAAATCGCCAACCAAAACTGGGTTCCTCTTCTTCGTTCTCAATAAAATATCACCAACCCTCTTGACCTCCTCCCCTCTACGTTGTCCCGATTGTGCTGCAGCTCCCCGCGGCTGCTGCAGCCTCGGATTCAAATACAAATTCCGGCTCGCGGGTGGCACAGTGGGGCCAGCGGGGCGGAACTGCAATCCAATAGGGGAAGAATTGACGGCGGCGGAGGCAGCGGCAGAGGCGGCAAAAGAGTTGAGTGTTTGTTCAATGGTGGCTTTGACTGCAGGACTAGAGAAACTAGCCTCCCGCATGACCCGACTAACACTCGGGTCATCGAGAATTGAGATGATGAGCTGCTCGAGCTCAACTTTGACTGCTAAGAGAGGTTGCTGCTGCTGTTCGGGGCAGCCCCGGCGCTGGTGAGCCTGAGCTCGCTTCAAGGCAGCCATGAGAGCATTGGAGATGGGGGGCTCCATGCCGGGGCTCATGTTTTGGGCGGTGGGCAACCGCTCCAGCGCCACACTGAAGCAGAGCTCCAGAGCACGGCACTGCAGAGGGTGGGAGGAATTGGGGTGAGATTTGATACATGCTTGGCGGAGGAAGCCGGTGGGGGAGGACAAAAGGGTTGCCGCCACATGTAGCGGCGTCGTCTGGCCGTGGTTCCGTCGACCCGCTTCGGCGATCGAGTGATTCAAGACGCTTGCCGCCTCTGGGGTTAAAGTTTGCTGGATCGTACTTAGCCCCGCTCTCATTTCTTGGAATTCAAATAACCAAAAACACCAAAATCCAAAGGCAAAGCAGCAACTGAAATCAAAGTGGTGGTTGTCTACAGGGAGAGTTCTGGTCAGGTATGGATGCTGCCTTCAAATTCGACAAATTAGCTTTTTTACAGACAAACCCAAAAACCAAAACCAAAAACATATCAAGGACAGAAACCAATAGCTCTCTCTCTCTCTCTCTCTCTCTCTCTCTCTCTCTATATATATATATGTTCTTCTTCTTTCTTTGTTTTTGGTTTTCCTCTCTCACCGAGTGTGTGTATATGTGTGCGTCACACAAAAAAGCTATGTGAGAATTCAACGCGAAAAGGAAACATGAGATCCCCTCCTTCACAAGAACCTCCTCTCTTCCTCTTCCTTTCCCACCCTCTCTCTTACTTTCTCTGTCTCTCTCCCCCCCTCCCCTTTTTCTGTTTCTATCTCGATCTATTTGAATCAGTAAAATTTATAAAAAAGATTAAAAAAAATGGAATAAAACAGAGGCCAGTAAAAAGGAACCCAACTTTTTCAAATATTACAAGCATGCATGACAAACTAACACAACTAGAGGAAGTTAAATTGCTTCTGGTCTCTGGAACTGTGGGTGGGAAAGAATTTGGGGGAAAAAATACAGAGTTGGGAACTTAGGAGTAGGAATGAGCGCGGTGTGGTTTGGTGCGGTTTTAAATGGTTTCGGTTCGATTTTTGAGAAAAAAATGTACAATTTAAAATATACACTTATTTATGCATAAGACAGTCTTATTTTCCTCATATATTAGCAACCCAAGTTATTCATTGAGTAATCCAAATAAAACTTCTAGAACTGACATCTTCAATAACCAATCTCACTCCAGTTTCAACAATATAAACTAAGTCGGGATTTTGAGCAGCAATAAGCTTTCTCATACCATCAGCTGAGGGTAGAAATAGGACCCCTAACGTTCCAACAAGCAAACTGGACTATAGAAAAGGGAGATGGGACTTGGACCTGACCAACGAATAACATTTTGGATGTCCTTACCAACTGGAATTCCAAAAAACACAAATGATATTATTAGATATCTTTTGAGAGAGAGATGACGATGATTTTTTTAGAGAGAGTGAGAGATGTATGGACTCGAACAGTGGTGCAAAATTGAACATGACTAGTGTAGTTGAAGTAATTAAAACATAACATTCAATATGGTGTGGTTTCGGTTTTGGTGAGGTTTTGAAAACCCCAAACCAAAACCAAACCGTTTTCTTTGCCGCAATTCAGTTTCGAAACCGCAACCGTTTCTGAACTACAAAACCAAGCCGTTCGGTGCGGTCTGATTCGATTCGTGTTTCAGTCTCGATTTTCGATTCCAAGTGCCCACCTACTTGGGAGTTCCAAAAGTTTTCAAGGATTTCTGGAAAACGCTATGTGATCACAGCATCCTATTCTCATTTTATTATGTCATTTTCTGTCTATTGAGAAATTTTTTTGGTGTGACCGGCACACGAAGTGGTATATCATGTGTCACTATAAATTGTGGAATATGTGTGTTAAAAAGTTAATAACTTAAAAAATAAAATTTCCCACCACTTACATAAAAACACGTAATGTACCATCCGTATTCTCGCCACAGTTAAAAACTTCTCTCATCTATTTTTCAATTATTTTTATTTAGATTTTTGTTTCTTGCTTCTTTTCTAGTTCATTTTCTTGTCATTCTAACCGTTTTTGTTTATGACTAGTTTTTTTTTTTTCAAATAAATTATTTGTTGTAAGCCTATTTTGCTGAAGAATTGTAGGGACATCAATTGTAACCGTGGCAAGAGAGAGGTGAGAATTTGGTGATTATGCGGTGTGCAATTCCTTACCTTACTATGCCTTTATTTATAATAGTAAGGAAGGGAGAATCCTTGTCTTTCAACTAAAAAACTATATAAAAGATACAATATAATTTTACACAATCACACTCCTAGTTAATTTAGGATTCCAACATTCCCTCCTGATCATGTAATGCTTAAACAAATGTTGTATTAGGTCTTCAGCGATGAAGTAAGAATAGTTGATGAAGTCGTCAACCTAATGAGCAAATTCGAGTCTTAAAACAAATGGAAGAATGTTTAAGGAGTAGAACTCACAAAATCTCACTATAGTAAAAATCAAGGTAGGATAAAAACCCATAGTCTAAGGAAAAAAATAAGCACTTGTTGATGATGTGAAAAGAAAAATTTCAACGAAATACTATCTCCTTTTATGTATCACTTTTTTATTTGGTCGATACATGCGGTGTTGTCTCCATAACTAGTTATAGAGGCGTCAAGGACATAGAAAAGTCTGCTAGTGCTTCGAGTATGCTCCATAACGACTCTTAGCCAAAAGCATCCACACATAGCTTCATGTACATAGGGTGAGAATTTTAGCATGGTTCAAAGAAGTTGCAACTAAGATCTACTTGGTTGACCTCCAATATATTGCAGTGTCTCCAACGGTAAAGTCATAACCAGTTTGAGAACGTGCCTTATGAAGGTTAGATAAATAACTTGCATCAACATAACCAAGAACACGAGAATCAACTCAAAGGCCAGGGGGCAGCGACTCCACTTGAGAATGCACAAGGATATAACAAGCCCAAATCCTTAATACTTTTGAGGCAATGAAAGATGTCTTTAACACCAATATAGTGTCATGTATGAGCGCATTGTTATATCTTGCCAAAATATTAACAAAGTAGGAAATGTCTCATCTATTGCATTGAGCAAAGTACAATAAAGTGCTTGCACTCAGATATGGACTTAAGGCTCCGAAACCTCTTCCTCTCATCTCTATGATGGAAAAGATCTCATTTTGCATCTAGCGTCTGAACCACGACTCGAAAGTTTCGCATTCTCATTGAAGTGTCTCAACATCTTCTTAGTTTGATTGATGAACTAGAATACCGTTTGAACAATGCTTAAGCTCCAGGCCTAGGAGAAATCAAGTTCTTCCAAGATCTTTCTGTAAACACAAAAAATTCCTGAAGACACAAGAACACGTGTTCAAAATGTATTTGTATTTGATGAATTTTGGGTTACAATCTCTTTTTTAATTTATCCTCTGATTCTATCTTCGTAAGATATGGATTTGTTGATGGGTTGTTGATCCAAAGGGCCGTTGGGCTTGATCCTTGGATGAACAGTGATGTGGATTTGTTGATGTTGTGTTGATCCGAAGAGGCTGTTTGGAGCTTGATTCTTGGGATGAACAGTGATGATCTTCAGAGATTTGATGATGAACGTTGATGTTGTGTTAATACGAAGGGTTGTTGGGGCTTGATTCTTGGGATGAACGAGGATGATCTTCAAGGATTTGATGAAGAACGTTGATGTCGTGTTGATTCAAAGGGGCTTTGGTGGCTTGATCTTAGGATGAATGAGCGTTTCTTAGGGGCCGTTGGGGCTTGATCCTTGGATGAACAGTGATGTGGATTTGTTGATGTTGTGTTGATCCGAAGGGTTATTGGGGCTTGATTCTTGGGATGAACGAGGATGATCTTCAAGGATTTGATGAAGAACGTTGATGTCGTGTTGATCCGAAGGGCCTTTGGTGGCTTGATCTTAGAATGGATGAGCGTTTCTTCGGGGGCCGTTGGGGCTTGATCCTTGGATGAACAGTGATGTGGATTTGTTGATGTTGTGTTGATCTGAAGGGTTGTTGGGGCTTGATTCTTGGGATGAACGAGGATGATCTTCAAGGGTTTGATGAAGAACGTTGATGTTGTGTTGATCCGAAGGGCCTTTGGTGGCTTGATCTTAGGATGGATGAGCGTTTCTTCAGGGGCCATTGGGGCTTGAATCTTGAAGAACGATGAACGAACTTCAAGAGAATTCTCTTCCAATTTGGGAGTAGAGAAATGTATTTGTGAATTGGTGGTTTGGTTATGAATTGGTGTAGCCTATTTATAGGCCTTGAGAATGAATCACTACCATTCATTTTGTTGGTGAGGATGAATCACCACCATCCATTTTTGTTGGTGAGAATGAATCACTACCATCCATTTTGTTGGTGAGAATGAATCACCACCATCCATTTTTGTTGGTGAGAATGAATCACTACCATCCATTTTTTTTGTTTGTGAAGTAAGTGGATGATGTAGATGAAATGAATGGAGGTTGTAATTTTGATGCTTTGATCAACATTTATTTCACCAAAATTTTGATGTTTACAGTTGTAGTCTTTAATGCATTGATCAACATTTATTTCACCAAAAGTTCGATGTCTACACTTTCATCTTAAATTGCAAGTTCAGCTGCGCGGTAATTTTCTCAAGCTCTTCAAGAGTCACAATGAGATTCATTTCATCAACATAAGATGCAACTATGAAAAATTCAGAATGTGACTTCTTAATAAACATGCATGGGCATAATTCATTATTCATGTATCCTTGACTAAACAAATACTCACTCAAATAGTTATATCACACTCGTCAGGATTGTTTCAATCCATAGAGTGTACGCCTCAATCTAATTGAGAGTGCGTTCCGTGGTTTAGGACTATTTGATCCAGTCAACGTAAGTCATTCGAGAATATTCATATAGATTCCATGTCAATATTCCTATAAAGATACATGGTTACCAGGTCCATAAGCTGCATATTCAGTTTTTTGGAAACTATCAAACTAATAAGGTAGCAGAACCTTATAATGTCCATTACAGGGAAATACGTCTCCAAATAATCAATCCTAGGGCGTTGAGAGAAACCTTGCGCTATGAGGTGTTCCTTATTTCAATCTATTTTATCAGTCTCATTATGCTTCCTTATGAAAACATACTTGTAGCAAATGGGCTTCACATGTGTAGGTGTAGGAACTATAGGCCCAAACATTTTATGTTTCGCAAGAATCAAATTCGACTTGGATTACTTGTTTCCAGTTTGACCAATCTGTTCTACGTTGACATTCATCAACAAAACGTGGTTTAATGTCACCGTTCAGTGTGATATTAGTAGTTACTAGTTATTGTGTATGCAAGTTGCAATAAAATTAAAGGTGTAACCATTGCAATGTGGAGGTTAACAGGTGTGTAAAAATTGAAATGTTCAAAGTACCCTTGAATTGAACTTTTCTTAATGGAATGGGATGAAGTGAGACCAAAAGAGTTGAAAATGACAGTTTCAGGGGCAAATTGAGACAAAATCAATTTCTAGGGGGGTGTAAAATTGAGACTTGATCACATTTTCAGTGGGCGGTTAAATTAATAAGCCTATTTTTGTAGTATGATGGTGCACTATCTAGTGTAATAAGTGATTGATACATATCAGGTCAATTACTGATCCTGTAATTTCTTTAATATAACTTATTAATGTATACTCTTGAACCTATTTTGATTTAATTAAAAAAAACAAGAAATAGAGTAAGTGCATGTTGAAAGAAATAGAGGTGTGAATTAATTTTCTATATTTATTGTGACAACCCATCCCAAATTAATTTTATCGACGGTGTGAATTGACGTTTTTACCATTGTTCGTGCGTGAACGTGTGTGATTGGGCCATGTTTTGGACCCATTAGTTTTCCCATATTTTTGGACCCAATAAGACCTTGGGTTTGGTTTTGTTTTGGTTGGTTGAAAGTTACACACACACACACACACACACACTCACATGCACACGTGCACACTCCATCTTCTCAATTTTCTGTCAACTTTCTCTCTTTCTCTCCAACTCTCTACCTCTTTTCACCATTTTTGTACGGACAACCCTACACCTCGCTATCTTGGCACAGACCGAGGTTACTAATACCATATTCATACTCCTTGTAACCTTGTGAGACCAATGGTACCTTTGTTTTAGCCTGGAACCCTCGAAAACTCATGGAACCCGAGAGCACCATGGATGACACTGTTCATGTACTCGTAAACTAGAGGGTTTTAGATGATTCTAAGATCACAGAGAGTCTTAGAACCTTCTCATGAAGCTTGGAGAGCAAACGTGGTGGTTTTTGGATGTCGAGATTGGGAGTTCGAAGTTTGGCCGAGTTCCATGGTTTTTCTCCGGCAAGATTCTGACATCATTTAGGCTTAAAAGTGGTAAAGATGTGTTCTACTCATCCTAAGCTTTGTTTTGGTTTAAATTTCATAAATTTTGGTTGAAAAATGAGTGAGAAAATCGAGTTTAAAAATTTCCCAGTTTCGGGCGATAACAGCGGTCGCTAGGGCCAAACTCCAACGATTGGAAGTAGGAGACGACGAATATTCCGTCAAGTTTGATGAAATATTCTAACGGCGTTAGGTTAGTTTTAACAGAATCCGTTACCTTTAACGGAATATTCCTAACTGTCGTTAACTGCTCCGTTCAGGTTGGCCGCGCGTGGGGGCATGTCTGGTTGTGCCTTTGCAGGCACATGGTAGTGCGTGGGACATCAAAAAAAATTCTAAAAATATGGGGGTGTTCGTGGGATTGGTTATGTGCGTATAATTGACGGTTTTGTAGTTGTTTCACATATAGGTGAGACCTATCCAGAGGACAAGCGCAGCCACACCAGGCTTGGAGGTTACGACCCTTCTACTTATCAGTGAGTGGGCTTTTGTTTTCAGTATATATATATATATATATATATATATATATATATGATTGATGTTTTTCCCAAAAATTACATTTTAAAATGGTTTTAGAATTTAAATGGTTTCATAATTGAAATACCATGTTGAATACCATTATTATTGCTATTATGATTGTGCTGGTTATACTTTGGCACCGTGGACGCTTAGGTAAGTCAAGTGAGTATATTTGTTAGTGAATGTTGTATTGATGATGAGATTGAGATATAGCTCATATTCCTGTACCCCGGTGTTTGTGCTCCGCCAAAATAAGGCCTAGCCTTCACATGATCGTTCACCTCCCGCACCGTACGCTCACCTTGGATCCAAGGCAGGTGCTAGCCTGTCGTACAGACCACTATGGGTGGTTCCGACTCGTAGGTGACTTGCGATTCATCGTACGGCCTTCACGTGATCATAGCACTGAGCGTAATATTATAAACCCAGCCTATTGTACAAACCACTAGAGGTGGTTCCGACTCGTGTGCAGAATTTGGTTGAAGAGCTATAGATTCAGTCGTACAGGTCACGTTAGGTGACTCTGGTTGACGTATTTGAGATGGCTGGCATATTGTGATTTGATTTATCTCACCTGCTTAATACTTATTCTGTTTGATTTGGATACTTCGACATGGCGTATTCTGACTTGGCATAACTGAGATTTATCGCATTCGGCATGATTTTGGTATACGATTACGTATGATATTTTCTGGAAAAATATACTTGTTTTACGGTGAGGGGTTACTACTTTGATATGGAAACGGATTTGGAAAAGTTTTGTTTTTGCCCACTCACGTTTTCTGTTTTGCGCCTCTCCAGGTTTTAGGTAGCGGTGACGTTGGTGGCGAGTGAGGTATCAAGGTAGTTCTGATAGAGCGTCATCCATGTAGGATTTCTTTGTTATCGTTTCAATGCTTGTTTATTTTGAACTGCACCTAGGATTCTTGCACTCTGATGTTGTGTTGTTATGCTTATGTTTCATCACTCACTCTCACTTATCTCTAATTGTAAATTATTTTTGTTTGGTTTTTATTTCCTCACATTTTCATCCTAGCACCTTCACACAGCGTACAAGTAATATGTGGTGTACACAGAAAACTAGTAATGCAGACATTGCATACCACGCGGATATGGTAAAGTAGTCGGTGTTGGTACTCAGCCTTTGAACCAATTTTCCACTTTTCACACGCAAACTGCTCCAAAGCCGTGCGACGGCTTTAACCTTTTCATACTTTACTCTTTCTCTCTCAACCTTTATGCAATCACTCTTCTCTCTTATTTTAAGCATCTACCACTTCTAACTACTTTTTGCTGTTCAGTTTAAAAAGAAAAGAAATAAACTATTCTCTGAATTTTCTTTTCTTCTTGGCTTTACCTTTGCCACAAATGATAACAAGGAAAACAATTGTAAAAGGAAACGGTATCTACTATCTCCATCTCGAACACATAAGTAACTGCACTTCGAATTGAGTTCTTTGTTTGCGGGTGAGGTCTCTCTCAATTTCTCATGTAGTCGTGTCCCATTTTTAAAGCATCTTCAAATAAGTTAGCAACTTTTTTTAAAGTGTTATTTGGTAATTTATTTGACAATTTTATGTTACTTTAAAAATCTGTCATTCTAACTCACTCTTCAACAAACTCTTCAAGTTTTATCTGTCACTTTGAAATATTAATATCCCAACTTTATCTTGTCACGTGAAGCTCCAGTTTTATTTTCAAACCCTTTACCCAATAACACTTTTGAATAACGGTGGGACCCAATTTGCTAACTTGAATTGCTACCTCTATTGGAGATATACTTTTCTTACCTCGCATAATAAATCTAACGATGACGATATTATACTATATATTTTATCGTATTCATAGTTATAATTTATTGGTTATTTTGGTTGAATTTTGATACTTTGTTTTATATTCTAATTGTACGACATGCAGATCTACTTTGAGTAAACCGTGATCAAATGAAAGAATTTTGGAGTAATTCCAATTGGAGTGAGTTTGTGAGTCTTTCAAGATGATTGTATCAAAATTTCAGAATTTAATTCCAAACCGTTTGACCATGGCAAGAAAAAGAAGGTCCACCTCGCAGTTTTTCTAGATGGACGTTTTTGGATATTTGGGTCATTTTCAAGGTCAAGATGGCATAATTTGAGTAAGTTTTTCCTTGAGGATTTGTTGGGGACATCTTAAGCTTAAAAAAAAAAAAAAAACACACACACACACACACACAAATAATAACCTTTTGGGACCAAATTGGAGTTGATTTGGTTGGTCAAAAGTCTACTTCTCTCTACAATCTGAATTTGACTTTAAATAGGAAAACTGTTCATTTATATTTTATTATTTTCCTTATATTTCTAGATTTATTAGAAAGCCTTGTTTAGCTAGGATAAGGAATACAACATTATAAATATAGTGAATCATGTATTATGGTTTTCAGTGCACTATTTTGGACAATTCGGCTCAGAGAACTTTTATGATTCAACTTTGTTTTACAAGGTGTTTTCTATCCATGCTTGTAATAATATTTTGCATTTTAATTATAATTTTGTGTAACTAATTCCTTTTGTTTGGGTTAGGATACAAGCCTTAGTATGAATATGTAGTTTCTCATCAATTTGCTCATGAAATTATGCATGATTGGTTGGCCACCATTAGGATGTTTAAACAAACAATTGGATGTAATTTGGTCGAAAAACCACCAAAGGATTGGATTGAGCTTCTTGTGATTGATAATTGTAATTCACTTGAGGCAAATATCATGCTATTAAGGTTGCATGCTTTTTCAAAAGCTTTTCACAAAGCATAATAAGTCTTGCATGTTCATATTTGATCTGAATGTCACAGATGGATTGCACATTAGATATACGTTATTGCTTGAATATCATGAGAAGAATATGCACAAGGAAAACCTAACCTCAAGGTTGCATGTGTAAAACTATATCAGATTGTTAATGACTATGGCTAAACCCTAGGACTTTTTACCTTTGATTTTTCCCAAAACTTTTTTTAATTTATATCTTGCATGAGGATTCTTATTACAATTATCTTGTACTCTAACTTTGCTACAATTGCTATCTCCTTGAAGATGTTCTTAGGTAACGGCATTGGTCAAGTTGACCCTATATTTTGAGTTGAGTCACGTCGGTTCGAAGATTCTCTGAATTTGATTCACCTAAAATAAAGTGTTTATCGTAAGCTAATGTATGAAGAACCAAGTTGATGATCTTCAAACAATGCTTAAAAATTAATGTGGATGCAAATTTCCGCCGCTTTCTTCTTGGACAAAATTGCACCTACAAAACAATTAACACCTTTGGTCAAGGCCAAGAGCCTCACTCGCCCACGATGGGGGGGGGGGCTTTGGCTGAAGAACCTCCAATGCCAAAGTTAGAATTTAGAGAGAAAAAGTATTTAGGAAATTTTTGGGAGTTTTGCAAGAGTCTGGACTTAGCTTTTTGGAGAAAATGGGGTGATATATATAGGGAATGGAGGTGGCCGGCCCTTTGAGGTTTTTTTGTGTGAAAATGGGTGATTTAATTGGTGATTAATGGATTAATTAGGAATTAATCCATTAATTAGCCAATTAATCTTCATTTATATGGAATAATTTGAAGGTTATGAAGTAATTACCTAAGATGAGGATGGATAAAATAATTTGGAATTGATTACCACTTTTGGTTCGATCGTGGGTCCTGAAACTTGGAGTTGGGACAATTGTGCTAGTTTTGAGCCAACTTGGGCTGCTTGGGAAACCAGGGGAGTAGGCTGGGCTGCGAGAGTAGGTTGGGCCGTATAAGCAGGCTGGTCAGGAGCAAACTGGGCGGCAGGAGCAAGCTGGGCTGCGAGAGCAGGCTGGGCCACGAGAGTAGGCTGCTCGGCGAGAACAAGTTGCTTAGTGCGTGATGCATGCAAGTGAGAGGCTTGGGCTTGGGCCCGTGCAAGCTTGAATGGCACGGCTTGGGCCACGGTGGTGGTGTCATAGATCTCTCCACGGGTGGTTGCCATGGTGGAAGCTCGTGGTGATGCCACTCCACCTATGACCACATTTAGCCTCGTGGATCACCACGACCCCATTTCTTGAATATTGAAAATTTCACTTGTGGAATTTTCTAAATTTCTAACCATTGTATTTCTCTTTTACGTTTTATCAAAGAATCTTTGCAAATAAAAAATTCTAATAATAAGAACGTATGAAAAATACAAGTGGACTAGAAAATAGAGAAAAAAAACTTTTTTATGCGAGAGTCTTCTACGAGTGTGGAACTCAACTCTCAATGAAAGCACCAATTTGTGGATGCAAATTTCTGCCGCTTTCTTCTTGGACAAAATTGCACCTACAAAACAATTAACACATTTGGTCAAGGCCAAGAGCCTCACACGCCCACGATGAATTGGGGGGGAGGGGGCGCTTTGGCCAAAGAACCTTAGATGCCAAAGTTAGAATTTAGGGAGAAAAAAGTGTTTAAGAAATTTTTGGGAGTTTTGCAAGAGTGTGGACTTAACTTTTTGGAGAAAATGGGGTCATATATATAGGGAATGGTGGTGGCCGGCCCTTTGAGGTTTTTTGTGTGAAAATGGGTGATTTAATTGGTGATTAATGGATTAATTAAAAATTAATCCATTAATTAGCCAATTAATCTCCATTTATATGGAATAATTTGTAGGTTATGAAGTAATTACCTAAGATGAGGATGGATGAAATAATTTGGAATTGGTTACCTTTTTTAGACACTTTTGGCATGATTGAAAGATGATTGTCCACTGCTCGCGCGTAAGAAATCTGGTGTGCTTCGAGGGTATTTTTGTCCTCTTTTATTCAAAAATCCACGTGTCGCTTTGTGAATATTTTTGGCTCCACAATTAACTGTGTAGATCACGAATCACATTGTATGCCTGGTAAGAGAATAATCTGTGTATATAATTAATTAGTTAAGTAGTTGTGTGTTTATAATATGAAATGTCTAATATATGCATGTGCGTGTAGATAGAGACTTCAAAAGAGCATCATGCATGGATTGCGAGATCTTATCAATATGATAATATGTTTTATCAGAATATTTAGGTACATTTTTTTATTTAGAGGGCCTCTTGAATACAAACTACAACCATCACACGATCGACGCAGCAAATCTCGCACCTTCACGAGCAATCTAATTACAAGTTCAGGAGACATAAGAAATTGAAGCCTCACGAAACTGCGCACTAAGCTTCTAATATCTGTTGCACTCCCTCAATCATTCCCTCTATAGGAGGGGTCTCCATTTGTGAAAAAAAAAAGGGGATTAGTTATGGGATCTACTTTGCATCGAATTTCAACGATCTAGACTGTCTATACTGTAAATCTCGACTCATATGTCATCATTGCAAAAATTCAATTCAATCCGAAACAATGTGCTCATTCTATTGTCACACTGAAATTTCAATGTTTTTAGATCATAGTGTTCATCAATTTCTATGAGACCAGTTAGATACCTCAAGTATTTCTAATTTGGCTAATATTGTGTAAAGATAATATATGAGTTGCAACTTGAAAAATAAACAATTTAAATCGTTGAAGTTCGATATCATTTGGACCGAACAACTAATCCCTGTTAAAAAAAAAAAAAAAAAAAATCCCTTCATTTAAAAGCTCCGCTCCGTCAATCATAAACCAAATAAATTGAATATTGGGTTACCTCAAAATTGAGACGTCAAGGGATGAATATTAATTACTAATTTTTACCAAAAAAAATATTAATTATTAATTATGCATTGTAGAAGTCAATACATTAACTTTAATTAAATTAATACAAAATCATATAATTGTTATAATTGGTCCCATAGAAAAAAGAAAAGATAAACCAAACGAGTTGGGTTGATGCATGCTTTTGCTACAAATGCAAATTACAATGATGGTGATTTGGCAAAGTTTTCAAACTAGTGTGCCTCAAGCTAAACCACAATAATCAAGTTAATTGCTTTATCCTAATTAACTTCCTAACCTAACTACCAAATTACATATACGACAATTATTTATTTTTTGAGCTGAAAAGTTCAATCTTTCATGCTTGCACACTTGGATTATGATTTTTTTTATCACCGATTAAAATATTGACGTGTCTTAATCGATATTGTTTAAATATGAGGAGAGAAAAGAAGAGGAAAAAAAAAAGAGACAATCTTACTCCTTAAAAGAGGCGGTGTTGGGGATGTACAATAAGGGCAGTGGCACAGGGCCCCAAATTTCGAAGGTCCTAAATTTTTCATTAAAGTGCAGAGGCACAGGACCTTGAATTTCGGATGCCCTAAATGACACACCCTGACCCGAAAGTGGGGCGTGCTGGCCGTCACGTGAGTGTGACGTAGCCAAGTGCACAGTGCGGAAGCAAGAATCAATAATAGAATACGAACTAATTTAAGCCAATCCACTTGCAGCCTAGATAAGATAGTGTGCTAGAGTGATAATATAGGACTTATACAGAACCAGAGCGTACTAAGTCAAAGTGCAGTCAAGCATGAATAATTAAATTTGAATAACACCAACGGGTGTCCTACATAATAATGAGTCTGTCAGAATTGCCGAAAGGTCCTCGCTAGCCACCAAGGATACTCGAGCTATCTAGAACCTGGAGGGGTGAAAAACAAAATTGAGTGGGTCAGCAAAACAAATCTTTTCAAAATCATTCTTTTCTCAAAGTATAGCCCCTCACCGTAAAACCTGTATAGTTTTCCAGAAAATAATACGTACATATATATCACAAACTTTCTCAGCATAAAACATTATCAAACGTATCTCATAATATGCCATGCAATGCGTTTCAATGCCAATCTGAATCTCATAAACCATGCGATGCGATGCATTTCAATAACCATATCGCTACTAGATATCAATTCAGCCCTCGGCTGTACATATAGCTCATAACATCTCAATCTCATCATATATATACTCTGCACATACATCATATCCTCATGAGGTCATTATCACATCACCGTATCAATATAAAAATGCTCTATTGCTACAATCACGTGAAGACTGTGCGAATGAACGCGAGTCACCTACGAGTCGAACCCACTCAAAGGTGGTCTATACGACAAGACTGTGCACCCAACTTGGATCCAAGGCGAGCATGCAGCGTGGGAGGTGAACAACACGTGAAAGACTGTGCCCCTATCTCTGGGCGTGAGCACTAACAATATGTGCAGGTATATGAGCTAACATATCACATCATATCTCATCATATATCATCTGTTCTTTCTCAACAATGCATGTACCTACCTGGTACTTACCTGGCGTCCTCGGCACCAACATATGCATGAAATGTATATATGAATACTCATGCAGCAATATTAAGTTATATGCATGGCGATAAAAGCGTACTTTTCATTTAAAAGCTGATTCTGGGAAAATCTATATATATATATATATGTATATATATATATATATATATATAGGTTTATATGAAAAATATCTGCCCACTCACTGATAGGTCACCAGGTCGCAGCCCCCACGTCTAGCCTGGCTACGCTCGTCCTCGGAATAAGTCTCACCTATATGAGAAATTACTAAAAATACGATATTTAAGCACATCTACGCAAATATGGTATTAACTTCTCATACATAGCTCAATTTTGGTATACGAATATACTAATGCGATCTACTCGACGTCACGACGTCGGCATATTTTTAGAAAAAAATTATAGATATTCCATGCGCCGTGGGTGGCACGGGTCCACTCGTCCCCTACCTCGGGTCGTCGGAGCTCTCGCTGGAGCTTCGTCGGAAACCTGCAACTTGGGTTTTCTCGGTCATTTTTGCACCATCTTGTCCCATTTTTCTTCCTACATGCTCTAAATTAAGAGTAAAACAAGTCTATACCTTCAAAAACCTTCAAAAACGACTGGATTCTCGTCGGGAAATTCTCCAAAAATCGGCCACCTTCGTTCTACTCGATCCCGATGTCAAAACTTAGCAAACAATGGTCTCTAAGACTCCTAGGAACCTTCTAAGGTTCGTGGTGAGTTTGGTTTTGCCTAAAACACAACCCATGAAAAGTTGATGAACAGTGACAAACTCAGGGAGTGAGTTTTCAACGTGAAATCGGTAGGTTTCTTACCTGAAATGGGTGTCACTGCACTCGTCTGGTCTCAAGGAATACGAATATGGTCTTGGTTTCTTTGATCCGTAAAAATTTGCAATGGTTTGTGGGTGTGCCGTACGTAAATGGGTAGAGAGAGAGAGAGTGAAGAGAGTGAAGAGAGGGAGAGAGAGAATGGGTCAGTGCATGTGTGGTCAAAAGTCCCCAATCAGATATGAAGGACCCAAAATCAGGTTGGCCCCAGTAATTGAAGGCATGCATTAATTGGTCCATTTCACACACACACACAACCCCGAAGGGGTAATTTCGTCAATTCACGACTTAAATAATATGTACATCGGGATGGGTTATCACAGCATTATAGATAGCTTTAATTATTGGCTGATATATATTGAATTGTTAACAATAAAAGAAAAGTTAAATTAAAAAACACGGAGAGATTACAATTATTTTAAGTGCAAAAGATTTGATTTGCAAAATTCAAAACACAAAAGACAGCTATATATTTGCCTTTACTAACGCATAACAAGTAAAAGAAGTGAGTCTCACTTTAAATTAGATATGGTATACTTAAACTCAACAGGATCCTCTCCGGATTCTTTTTTGTGAGAATCCAGGGATTCTGTAAATCGTGTACGTTCATCGTACATCGTGCAGTCAGTTTTTGTCAGGTATTGTTTGTTTGTAATTTTAAATAAAAATATTTAAAATGATTTTTGAGCGCATGATGTACGATGAATCGACACGATTTACAAATTCCTGAAATTCTCACAAAGAGGATCCGACGAAGATCTGAATTCTACTTAAACAACCAAGCATGGAATTACGTACTAAAAATTGTTGTCTTCAACGTACCTCACATACTTCAATACTGAAGTATTGCGCTTATTCATGACTTATCTTATCCTAAAAATTTTAAAATACCCTATAAAAAAAGTTATTACTACGTTCATTACTAGTTCTCTTACCAAAGATGGGGTATTAATTGTTGGAGCAGTTATCTTTTTATTTAAATATTCATATATATATATATATATATATATATATATATATATATATATATTTATGTTTTTTTTTGTTATTAATATTAAGCATATGATTATTAATTGCTATTAAACTTATCAGTTAGTAAGGAGTAATTGGCACCACATAAATATGTTTTGAGATTCCTTCTCTGTATAGAGAAGAACAGGTCTTAATCCGTAATCCTTCCATAATCATTGCGTATTGACTTCTTTTTTTGTTTTGGATCTCGTCCGTTTTAATTTTTTCTTATGATTTCCAACGGTTTTGAACCCCAAATAACTCCTACAAGTTTGCACACCAGATAACTCCTACAGTTTTGATTCCTTACAGTTTTGTAATCCCAACGTATCTTTATATAATATATATAAGTCATGCGAATTGCAAAAAGGTTTAGTAAAAAATACATAAGTTTTACATATATTGGTTTGATAGCAACATATCGAAAATGTGTAAGTTCGAAGGTTTTTTCGGTATGCAAGGAAAACCTCATCAGAAGAAGAAGGTTTTAGGTTGTTTTATCCTGAGAACGACGGGGTATTTGTGAACTACTTGCACACTTTGGATAGAGCCGCGAAACGTCTTAAAGAGAGCGACTTAGTCTGCAACTCATCCCAAGAATCATTCACCACTCAAGGTTTCTACATTTTTCCAGTAACTTCGTTTGTTTCTATTTCAGTTTACAACAATTTTAAGACGAATTCAATCTGCCATGCATTATAAGGAAAACTCCACTTCTCAGGTAAATCTTATTGAAGAGCAACTAAATGCAATGATATCAGAAATCAACTTTGTTGATGGATTCGAGAGGTGGTGGGTGGACACTGGCGCTTCTCACCATGTTTGCTACGATCGTTCTCTTTTCAAGACCTATTCTATGGCTCAGGGAAGAAAGGTGTTGTTGGGTGATTCGCACTCAACTGATGTTGCTGGTATTGGAGAGGTGGAGTTGAATTTCACCTCTGGAAAGACCATGACACTGAAAGATGTGATGCACGCTCCAGCGATAAGGAAAAATTTGGTCTCGAGTTTTCTTCTCAACAAGGTTGGGTTCACTCAAACCATTAGAGTAGATACGTATACTCTTACTAAAAATGGGGGTTTTTTTTTTAGGGAAAGGGATATGCTACTAATGGAATGTTTAAATTGAATGTTGATAAAATGTCTACTTCTACTTACATGTTGTCTTCTTTTAATACTTGGCATGCTAGACTTTGTCACGTTAACAAATGCTTGGTTAAGAACATGAGTAACTTAGGCTTTTTACCTAACTTATCATTGAATGATTTTGAAAAATGTGAATTTTGTAGTAAAAAATCACTAGAACTTTGCATAAATCTATCAATAGAGAATTTGAACCACTTGACTTAATTCATTCCGATATATGTGAATTTGATAGAGTGTTAACTAAAAATGGAAAACGTTATTTTATTACCTTTATTGATGGTTGTTCAAATTACTGTTTTGTCTATCTTATGAAAAATAAAAGTGAAGCTATTGACATGTTCAAAACTTTCTTGACTGAAGTTCAATACTTGGGGTTGTTTAGCTTATGTTCGTAAACCTGATCCAAAAAGCTCGAAATTGGCTAGTAGAGCATATGAATGTGTTTTTATTGGTTATGCATGTAATAGCAAAACATATAGATTTTATGATTTGAAAAACCATGTCATAATTGAGTCACTTGATGTTGATTTTTTTATGAGAATAAATTTCCTTTTAATCTTCGAAATAGTGGGGGTTCTAATTCTTCTAAAATTTATGAACCTACTGTTGTAGAACATAGTCAATTTGCATTAGAACCTAGGAAAAGTAAACGAGCTCGAATAGCTAAAGATTTTTGGTCTGATTTTTGGTCTGATTTTCATGTATATAACTTACAAGAAGATCTTAATACAATTCAAGAAGCTTTAACTTCTTTAGATGCAGATTTGTGGCAAGAAGCTATAAATGATGAAATGGACTCCTTGGAGTCAAATCAAACTTGGCACTTGGTGGATCTTCCACCTGGTTGCAAAACAATAGGTTGCAAATGGATTCTTAAAAGAAAATTAAAACCTGACAATTCAGTTCAAAATTTTAAAGCCCGACTTGTTGCCAAAGGCTATCGACAAAGAGAAAATATTGATTCCTTTGATACTTATTCACCTGTGACTAGAATAACATCTATTCGTATATTGCTTCTATTCATGATCTTGTTGTGCACCAAATAGATGTTAAAACAACTTTCTTAAATAGTGAATTAGAAGAAGATATATATATGGATCAATCAGCGGGTTTTATTATTTTGGGACATGAAAATAAAGTTTGCAAGTTAGAGAAGTCACTTTATGGATTGAAACAGCCTCCTTAACAATGGCATGCAAAATTTGATAGTTTGGTTACTTCGAATGGTTTTAAAATAAATGAAAGTGACAAATGCATCTATAATAAGTCTGAAAGTAATATATGCACTAGAATATGCCTATATTTGGATGATTTGCTTATTTTTTGTTCGAATATTCATGTTGTGAATAATGTTAAATCTTTGTTACTAATTTTGATATGAAAGACTTGGGTGAAGCTAGTGTAATACTTAGTTTGAAAATAACTAGGTCCGAACATGGGTTTTCTTTAGATCAATCTCACTACATAGAAAAAAGTATAATTATTTTGATTGTAAACCAGTATGTACTCCTTATGATCCTAGTGTAAAACTGTTCAAGAACACTGGTGGCAGTGTTAAACAATTTGAGTATGCGAGTATTATTGGTAGCCTTCGTTATGCTATTGATTGCACTAGGCCTGATATATCTTATGTCGTAGGAGTTTTATGCAGGTTTACTAGAAAACCAGTTTGGAGCATTGACATGCTATAGAGAGGCTTAAGAGATACCTTAAAAGGACGATGAATTTCAGATTACACTATGAGAAGTTTCCCGCTGTCCTAGAAGGCTATAGCGACGCTGATTAGAATACCCTTTCAGATGACTCTAAAGCCACTAGTGGATATATTTTTAGTATTGGTGGTGGGACTGTGTCATGGAAGTCTAAGAAACAAACTATCTTAGCTCAGTCTATTATGGAGTCAGAATTAATAGCACTAGCTACGGCAAGCGAAGAAGCTGGATGGTTGAGAAACCTACTGTTAGATAACCCTTTATGGAAGAAACCGATTCCCTTAGCTTTGATCCATTGTGATAGCACAACAATAATAGCTAAAGTGCAAAACCATTATTATAACGGGAAAATATGACAAATACGTCGTAAGCATAGCACTGTAAGAAATTATCTCTCTAATTGAGTTGTAATAGTGGATCATATACAGTCTGAAGAAAATTTGGCTGATCCTTTTACGAAAGGACTAGCATGAGAAAAGGTTTGTAAATTACACCATACCCCCTCATGTTTGAGGTCTATTACAACCACATACAACAACTTTAAAACATTTCACTTTCATACCTCAAGTACTATTTTATTTCAATTTCATACCTCCGTTACATTTTCCATCCATTGAACTATTAAGTACTGACGTGGCTGCCAAATGTGTGCCACGTGACAAAATTTTTTTTTAATTTTTTTAAAAAAAACCTGAATTTTTACAAAAAAAAAAAAAAAAAAAAAAACTCGAGAGCTGGGTCTCCAAGGGGGGGGGGGGGACAGGAGGAGGGTTGTGGGCAGGGGGAGTGGGGGGGGGGGGGGTTGGTTGGTTTTTTCTTTCTTTCTTTTCTTCCTCCCTCTTCTTCTTCTTCTTCTGGTAGGCTTCTTTCTTTTTTTTTCTTTCTTTCTTCTTCGCTGGGTGGGGGGGGGGGGGATTTTTTCTTCCCCCTTCTTCTTCTTCTTCTTCTTCTTCTTCTTCTTCCCTTCTTCTTCTGGTCGTTGGGCTTCTTTCTTTTTTTCTTCTTTCTTTCTTCTTTGCTTGGGGGGGGGGATTTTTTTCTTCCTCCTTCTTCTAGTCGCTGGGACTTCTTTTTCATTTATTTTTTATTTTTTATTTTCTTTCTTCTTTGCTGGGAGAGGATTTTCTTCCTCTTCCCTTCTTCTTCTTCTTCTTCTTCTTCTTCTTCTTCTGGTCGCTGGGGCTTTCTTCTTCATCTTTTTTTTTGTTTGTAAAAATTCAGGTTTAAAAAAAATTATTTTTTTTGCCACGTGGACACACATTTGGCAGCCACGTCAGCACTTAACGGTTCAATGGATGGAAAATGTAACGGAGGTATGAAATTGAAATAAAATAGTACTTGAGGTATGAAAGTGAAATGTTTTAAAACTGTTGTATGGGGTTGTAATAGACCTCAAACTTGAGGGGGTATGGTGTAATTTACCCCAAACAATATTATCTACACTAAGGGTGTAACGTTTGTTTTATTAAAATATATTGTCATATGCAGAAAGATTTGTTTTTGTTTTTGAACAAACAATATTATCTACACTAAAGGGAAGAGACGGGCTTAACCTCACAATGAGCTAATAATAAAGTGGTTCAAATTCGTTTTTGGCGAGAATCGAACCTAAGACCTCTCACTTACAAGTAAAGAGAAATACCACTAGACCATAGTACTAAGTGGATATGCAAAAAGATTTATTAACAATGCATTATTCATTTGAAATGTCATGTGCCATTAAACTCCGTTTCATATAAATCGTTCTCAAATTGAACTAACTTCACCAAATTAAATGTCAGATTTTATTGGGCGGTTGTGAGACTTGTGAATTATAAGATGTTGGTAGGAATAAGATTGTACCAATTAAATATCAATTGCCTTGAATTTGAAATGAACATTTTTTCTATCAAATGGCCCTACAGATTTCATGCTTATCTCCATTGAATTGATGCGGCACATGGCAATTGAAGGACCTAATCCAAAAGGCAAACGTTTCTGACATTTTGGCGGCCTGTGCAAATTTAATAAAAACACTCTCTTTATTTAAGAAATTGAACAATATATTCATACAAAATTCAAAATTCAATATTCAAACTTAATTGCAAACAATATCTCAGTCTTACTAATTGAACAATCTTCAATTGCCATAAAATTATCATTTAGGGTTCACCCATGTAAAAATGGAGCACGATCGAAAGTGAAACAGAAATATGCTTGTATTTGTGGAATAAAGTAATCTAGGAGTTAGTTTTTTTATTGCTAGAGAAAAGTGGAAGAAAGTAATACACAAGTTTTTTTTATTGCTAAAGAAAAGTGGAATATTAAAATATGGACTCTAATTAACCAATTGTAATATAGATATGATGAGATTTTTCTTTTCAGTCAAAAACTTTTTTATTAGGAAATTTATACTCATATGTAATATATAAGAGAATGAAAAGTTTAGTGTGACAACCCCTCCCGATGTACATATTATTTAGTCGTGAATTGACGAAATTACCCATTCGGGGTTGTGTGTGTGCGGATGTGTGTGTGTGTGAAATGGACCAATTAATGCATGCCCTCAATTATTGGGGCCAATCAGATTTTGGGTCCTTGATATCTGATTGGGGACTTTTGACCACACATGCACTAGCCCATTCTCTCTCTCTCTCTTCACTCTCGAAACTCTCTCGCTACCCATTTACGTACGGCACACCCACAAACCATTGCAAATTTTCACGGATCGAAGAAACCAAGACCATATTCGTGTTCCTTAAGACCAGATGAGTGCAGTGACACCCAATTCAGGTAAGAAACCTATCGATTTCACGTTGAAAACTCACTCCCCGAGTTTGTCACTGTTCATCAACTTTTCAGGGGTTGTGTTTTAGGCAAAACCAAGCTCACCACGAGCCTTAGAAGGTTCACTGGAGTCTCGGAGACCATCGTTTGCTAAGTTTTGACGTTGGGATCGAGTAGAACGAAGGTGGCCGATTTTTGGAGAATTTCCCGACGAGATTCCAGTCGTTTTTCGAGGTTTTTGAAGGTATAGACTTGTTCTACTCTTAATTTAGAGCATGTAGGAAGAAAAATGGGACAAAATGGTGCAAGATGATCAAGAAAACCCAAGTTGCAGGTTTCCGGCGAAGCTCCGGCGAGAGCTGCGGCGACCCGAGGTAGGGGACGCGCGTGGGGGTGCGTGGACCCGTGCCACCCATGGCGCGTGGAACATCCATAATTTTTTCTAAAAATATGCCGACGTCCGTGACGTCGAGTAGGTCGCGTTAGTATATTCGTATACCAAAATTGAGCTATGTATGAAAAGTTATTACTGTATTTCCGTAGATGTGCTTAAATAACGTATTTTTAGTAATTTCTCATATAGGTGAGACTTATTCCGAGGACGAGCGTAGCCAGGCTAGATGTGAGGGCTACGACCCGGCGACCTATCAGTGAGTGGGCAGCTATTTTCCGTATGATTTTCCCAGAATCAGCTTTTAAATGAAAAGTACGTTTTTATTGCCATGCATATAACTTAATATTGATGCATGAGTATTCATATATACATTTCATGCATATGTTGGTGCCGAGGACGCCAGGTACGTACCAGGTAGGTACATGCATTGTTGAGAAAGAACATACGATATATGATGAGATATGATGTGATATGTTAGCTCATATACCTGCACATATTGTTAGTGCTCACGCCCAGAGATAGGGGCACAGTCTTTCACGTGTTGTTCACCACCTGCACCGCATGCTCGCCTTGGATCCAAGTTAGGTGCACAGTCTTGTCGTATAGACCACCTTTGAGTGGGTTCGACTCGTAGGTGACTCGCATTCGTTCGCACAGTCTTCACGTGATTATAGCACTAGAGTATTTTTATATTGATATAGTGATGTGATAATGACCTCATGAGGATGTGATAATGACCTCATGAGGATATGATGTATGTGCAGAGTATATATATGATAAGATTGAGATGTTATGAGCTATATGTACAGCCGAGGGCTGAGTTGATATCTAGTAGCGATATGGTTATTGAAATGCATCGCATGGCATGGTTTATGAGATTCAGATTGGCATTGAAACGCATTGCATGGCATATTATGAGATACGTTTGATAATGTTTTATGCTGAGAAAGTTTGTGATATATATGTACGTATTATTTTCTGGGAAACTATACAGGTTTTACGGTTAGGGGCTATACTTTGAGAAAAGAATGATTTTGAAAAGACTTGTTTTGCTGACCCACTCAATTTTGTTTTTCGCCCCTCTAGGTTCTAGATAGCTCGAGTATCCTTGGTGGCTAGCGAGGACCTTTCGGCAGTTCTGACAGACTCATTATTATGTAGGACACTCGTTGGTGTTATTCGAAATTAATTATTCATGCTTGACTGCAGTTTGACTTAGTACACCCTGGTTCTGTATAAGTCCTATATTATCACTCTAGCAGACTATCTTATCTAGGCTGCTAGTGGATTGGCTTAAATCAGTTCATATTGTGTTATTGATTCTTGCTTCCGCATTGTGCACTTTGCTACGTCACACTCACGTGACGGCCAGCACGTCCCACTTTCAGGTCGGGGTGTGTCAGATTTCAACGTGAAATCGATAGGTTTCTTACCTAAAAAGGGTGTCACTGCACTCGTCTGGTCTCAAGGAACACGAATATGGTCTTGGTTTCTTCGATCCGTGAAGATTTGCAATGGTTTGTGGGTGTGCCGTACGTAAATGGGTAGAGAGAGAGTTTCGAGAGTGAAGAGAGAGAGAGAGGCTACGGATGGGAGAGAGAAAGAATGGGTCAGTGCATGTGTGGTCAAAAGTCCCCAATCAGATATCAAGGACCCAAAATCTAATTGGCCACAATAATTGAGGGCATGCATTAATTGGTCCATTTCACACACACACAACCCTAAAGGGGTAATTTCGTCAATTCACAACTTAAATAATATGTACATCGGAACGGATTGTCACAAATGCACACTATTTTAACGCAGAATATTTATTCTTGAATTTCTGGCGTAAGCTTTTGAAAAAAAAAAAAAAGAAGCCGAAATGTCTTAATAGGAAACCACGCAATGAGTAATGATGATTACTATGTGCATTAAACAAATGCAAGTGGAAATGGGGAACATTAGGCTGAATACAACTTTTTGGGGATTCCTAACTTTATACTTTATTACTTTATGTGAAAGGAGAAAAGTGTGTCTTGCAGAAACAAAAGTCATGATCACATTCCCTTTTTGTAACGCACGCCCTCTCCCTTGCCTTTTACGCCTTTTTTTCGAAACCTCAACCACTACCAACTTTTTTGCCTTTTTACTTTTTACAAACTCACTCACTCCTTGTCTGTTTTCCAAGTTTTTATTTTTATTTATTTTTTATTTTTTATCTAGTACTACCCACCAAAGTTAAAAAGAAATTGTCTATTAGAAACTGAATTTGAAAACTTCTAGTAAAGTTCACCGCAATTTTAGATAATTATCTTTCTATTCATTTTGGAAGTCGTATTCGTTTTAGGATGTAACTCCCCAATAACGGAAGACAAATATAATGGTTGGCCAAAATTTAACGATTACTCATAAAAGTTATTTTGCTCACTTTATTGTTACATCTAACCTTCTTATTAGACTACTTACATATCCTCAAACAGGATCAAGTTATTCGTAATTCACCGTCACATTTAAACCTTTTACTAACCAATATTCAAGTGGCAGATATGTTCAATACTAGATTCAAACAATCGAACCACATCAAACGAATAACAAATAAGTATTCAGAATATCAAATTTAACTTTAAAAAGGCAAAGTCGGCCCACTGGCCAAGAGCCGCCAAACGGAAACCAAATTTTCCGACTAACTCCAAAAATACTAAATTTCACAGGATTGTAGAACACACCACGAGAAAGAAGTTTCATACCTAGGCCAAAGTCCTATTCGGTCGGGAAATACCTGAAATTGCCTTTGATCCGTTGGAAACCCTAAAGTAGGTGTTCCTCAATTTGTCGAATCCGCTGCTCTGCCGCCCCAAACTTGTTTAGGCTTTGTTCTCGGCCTCAAGAAGAAGCTAAAAGTGGTGGGGGATGAAGGCAACACTTTCAGAAATGGCAGATCGCTGCCATGGAACCCTCAGAGTCACCAACTCCTTTCTTCGCGAAATGGAAGCCAAACCTCGTCGGGTTTGGGTGGAAATGGAAGATGGGGGGTCATGGAGTTTGTTCCAGGTGGTGGTTTGACGAAATTCGCAGAAAAAACTAACGAAAATCATCGAAAAAATGTGAAGAAAATCGGGTCGGGTCACTCGAGTCAAGGAGGATGTCGTGCTTCTCTTATCTCTTCATTCTCTCATTTCTTTTCCTCTCCTAATTGGGCAGCCCACTATCTTTTTCCCTCCTTTCTCCTCTCCTCTCTCCATCATAGCCACACACGTGGCGCCCCTGGTGGCTGCTCCAGTAAAGCTGGAGCCTTCTAGATTAATGGTTAAATGACCATTTTGCCCTTACCTTTGCTTGCTTATATCACCTTTGTTATAACTCCGTTTGGCGAACGGTTTTCGCCTGAGCGCTCATTGTATCGGCCTCTATCTAGATATGCCAAGAGATATAGAAAAACATATAAGGATAAAATACGTATTCAAACATGAAGTACAACTCCTTTTGTTTTCTATTTAAGCACAAGCAAATGTGGGGTTATTTATGGAGACATAAATCAACCACATCTAATAGGGGAAGTACTTGTGAACAATATGCTCAAAATGACATATTTACCCTAAGGGATAAGACGTAGTCTAGCCTAAGGTAATTGGCCCCTCACAGACCATGGGTTCTCCAAGTCGTGGTATGGGTCATGGGCTCTTAGGGCTACCCATGACATACATTATGGGCTTTTCGGGCCACCCATAACGAAGGAAATTTTTTGTCCTCACTAAGAATATAGGGTAAATAACATTTTACCCCCTCAAGTTTGGGATCGATTTCAATTCCTTACAACATCTTTAAAACATTTCAATTTCATATATTTACTTATCATTTTATTTCAATTTCATACATCCGTTAGAAAATCCATTAAGTAAACTGTTAAATGATGACATGGCTGCCAAATTTGTGCCACGTGGCAAAAAATAATAATTTTTATGCATTTAAAATAATTTAATAAAATATACCCGTCTTCTTCACCAAGCACACCCATCCCACCCCACCCCACTTGCAACCCCTCCCCCGCAACCCCCCACCCCACCCAAAACCCACCCTTAGGCACTGGATATCCAGAAAGGAAGGGAAAACTGGCTCAACATTTTAGTTTCACCTCTTTGGAAAGGTTTCAATTCTCTCAAATTTGCTCATTCGAAGTTCTAGGGTTTCGAGCACCATGTCCTGGGATGACGAAATCGTTATGCGCGATGTCACCCATGCAGGCCTCATCGTCATCGATCGCATTAACCATGAAGTCGCGTTGAGCTCGATCTTGAAGAAGCCCTAGAAGCTTCCCGATACCCTAGTGTGCATGTGTTTGTGGGTGGGGTGGGAGATAGGTTTTTGGATGGTTTGTGGGGTGTTTGGAAGGGGGATGAGGGGTTACAGGTGAGGTGGGGTGTGCTCAGGGAAGAAGATGGTTACTTATTTTTTTTCTTCCCTTTTTTTTAATTTTATTTTAATAGGATAAATTATTATAATATTTTAAATGCATAAATTTTTTTTTCTGCCACATGGCACAAATTTGGTAGCCACGTCATCACCAAGTCATCACTTAACGGTTTGCTTAACGATTTTTTTAATAGATGTATGAAATTGAAATAAAATTGATAAGTAAATGTATGAAATCGACCCCAAACTTGAGGAGGTAAAATGTAATTTACCCAAGAATATATGAGAATATTTGAGTATACAAGCATATATAATAACTCTTAAAGTAAGGAAGCACTAAAAAATAATTCTATAACCCATGACTTTCAAAGCTTAATGCATATAACCCATGACTTTCATAGCCTAGTGAAAAGTGAACCATGAATCTTTACAAATTAAAAAGAGAAGAGAGATAACACTTTGATACTCTTGAAGCTCATCCTTGGTTAAACAAGGGATTCGCCCAAGTGGAGGGCCTTCAAGTTCACTTCAAGCTCCTTGAATGCTTCCTTGTGTTCGTGATCTTCTCTCCTTGGATGGTTGTTTCTTTGCTTCCCTTGTGCTCCTTGAGGATTTGAGAAAAGGAACTCCAAGCACCAAAGGTTTGGTGCCTGAAAGTCTCCACATCAAGGATGAGGTGTGAAAGGAGGGTGGATGGCCTAGAAGAAGTGAGATTGATAGCTATTTTCTTCTAGGATGGCCGGCCACTTAGAGAGAAACCCTAGAAATAAATTTGATTATTTATGTTAATTTGATTCATTATAAAAGTTGGTTGATGAAAATAGTTGAAAATGAATTCATGGTTGATGAAATGAGTTGAAATTGGTGGATGTTCGGCTAATTTTTGTGAAATTTTGGTGGTAAATGGGTTTATGAAATGTTGTTGACAGGTTGTATATAAGGGATATGTCATTTAGTTTCATTTTTTGGAAGTTATATTATTGAGTTGGGAATGATTTGTGCTGATGAAATCATTGTTAATCTTATGAATTAAGTTGATATTACTTAAGTCATGAAGGTTTGTTCATTGTCGATGTAGTGTTATAAAAACTTGTTGATGACAGGTTGTGTATAAGGGATAGGTCGTTCAGTTTTATTTTGTTGAAGTTATATTGTTGAGTTAGAAATGATTTGTGTTAATGAAATCATTGTTAATCTTGTTTTGTTGAGTTAGAAATTATTTGTGTTGATAAAATCATTGTTAATATTATGAGTTATGTTTTGAATAAGGATGGCCTTCCTTGCCCTCATTAATTTTGCTTGGGAGATGTTTGGGGTGGCGCTTTGGTTTGAGCGTCTTTTCTATGTATCCCCTTCCATCTCTGTTGTTGCTGTCTGTTTGTGTTGTTGTTGCCTCCTGGTAGGCTTTGTGATTCGATTGGTTCTGTCAAAAAAAAAAAAAAAAAAGACCCATTGAACCAAAAAAAAAAAAAAAATTTTAAGGTACAAGATTACAGGGTCACAGTCCCAACGCAGCTTCAATCTAACTAAAATTGGTTCCACACCCCACCTCCCTCTCTCAGCCTCTCTTTCCGTCTTCAACGCACCAATATTACCTTAGTTGCCTGCCTCCCCCTTTCTTTCCAACAATAAGATACCCAGTGAAGAAAACAAATTTAAAGGTATAAGATGATTGGCTCACAATCGCAATTCAGCTTCAATCCACCTCTGATCCAATCCTCACCCCAGCTCACTCTCTCTGCATCTCTTTCCCTCTTGAACATGTGAACTCTTAGCCCCATTTCTCTCCGAATAAAAGATACCGACTAAGAAAAAAATTAATTTTTTTTAAATCCACTGGGTCACACCAACTTGATTCTATCGTGAGCTCAACAAATTAGGACATTCCGATTCCCGTCCGCACATAAGGTCTAAGGTCCACACCTTAGAAACGCCCATATGTTGAAAGGGTGGCTGGGTTGTCAGCCAAAATTCATTTGTTTTACTTCACAAGTGACCCAACCCAACTCATTTCGGTTGATTTGTTCAGGTTGGGTGGTTGACCCGTGAACATGCTCACCCCTAGGTAGTATATTCAAAATAGCATATTAATATCTTCCACTTTGAAAAAGCATTAGATGAACCTCGTCACACTCTGAAAGCTTTTCCCACAACTTTTTAGAACATATACATCTCCCTCAACTTGGATGATGACTTTCAGTCCTACTTCTTCTCTCATCAGTTTTAATTAAAACTTGCTTTCCCCACCTTTTTAGAAAGTCTTTGGCTCACCATCATTATAAAAAGGTCTTGCTTTGCATTCGGTTCCTTCGCAGGGAAAAGTTCTTTTTTCCCACTACAACCCAATGCCTTTTCAAGCCCTCACACCTTAGCAATAATAGAGGAACCATAATGCTAATGAAACTTTCTTTTGTTTTTTCTTCTTCCCTCCAATTAAGGATTGATAGATCCACCAATAACCCTAGTTCCAAGGATTTTCCAAGTTGGCTCTCATTTAATTGATTTTTAATAGAAAAGGGCTCTCTAACTAAACTGTGGTATGTAATGTTACGTTGTTAAACTCGTCTTAATTACTAATCAGATAAAATTTAGTTAGACTTTTTGTTTATTTTCCTCATTTAATTTGAATAATTAAATATGAAGATTCAACCATTTTTCTAAAAAATAGTTAAAAAAAATATGTATGCCATCATATATCATACCTACACCCTAGGTTGACAAAATTTAACAGGTGATTAAGGTAGAAAATACGAAAATAAATAAAACTTAATCTAGCTATCGAGAATAGTTCAAAGAAATTTCATCTTCATACATTTATAGATCCATACTATTATGTATATGCTCATAAATATAGTAGCTACAAAATAAATTATTAGTTAACACAATTAACATGTGATAAAGGTAGAAAAAGAAACTAAGATAGGATCTAGAGCAAGAAGAAGAAGAAACAACCCTAAATTCTTATATTTAATCTGAAGTTAAGGATAATCCCATAAATAAGCTATAACATTGATTACAATTTAATAAAAAGAGATAATAAAAATAAGTTGATGTGTATAATTGGTGAGTGGACATAATCCAACAAAGTGAATTAAACCTAATAGTAACTTACAAAAGTAGACTTATTGTTGTAGAGGAAAATAATTTGAGAGAAAATGAGAGAATGAGAGAATTCTAAAACAGAATTGTAAACACGAAAATTCCCGGAGGACACAAGAACACGTGTACAAAATATATTTGTATTTGATTGATTTTGGGTTACAATCTTTATTTGTTCCTCTGATTCAATCTCCGTAAGATATGGATTTGTTGATGAATCATTGATCCAAAGGGCCGTTGGGGGCTTGATTCTTGGGATAAACTGTTCTTCAAGGGGCCGTTGGGCTTGATCTTGAAGTTTGGCGGATGAACGCTTCATCAGGTGCCTTTTGGGCTTGATTCTTGAGGTTGGATGAACGTTGAATGACGGACGGATCTTCAGGAGCTGTTGGGGCTTGATTCTGAAGTTGGATGAACGTTGGATGATAAACGGATCTTCAGGAGGCTTTTGGGCTTGTTCTTGAAGATGGATGAATGACGAACGAAGAACGATGAACGATTAATGATGGATGAACTTCAAGGGGGCTTTTGGGCTTGATTCTTGAAGATGGATGAACGGATGAACGATGGATGAATCTTCAAGGGCTTTGGGCTTGATTTTGAAGAACAATTGCGTTGATCCAAGGGCCACTGGGGCTTGATCTTAGGATGGATGAGCGTTTCTTCAAGGGCCGTTAGGGCTTGATCTCGAAGAACGATGAATGAAGAATGAAGAACGAAGAACGAACTTCAAGAGAATTCTCTTCCAAATTGGGAGTAGAGAAATGTATTTGTGAATTGGTCCTTGAATTGGTGTGGAATGATCTCTATTTATAGAAATCCAAAACTTGATTTTTGGATTTAAATAATCAGATGAAATAAGTCGTTTCTGCCAGGTGTTGACACGTGTCCTGTTTGATGGCTTTTCTAACTCTTTTCGAATTTTCGTCGAATCACACACTATGTGTACAATTTATGTAATACATGAGCGTTAACATTTTGACAATCGGTCAACATTTTATTTACCGAAATTTCACTGTCTACAAATGCCCCCACTTCAATGCGTGTCGTATACATGTGCTTGTCACATGTAGAAGATGCGTTTTGAAGTCTCCTCAATGTAGACGTCAATCCCAGGGCCGTCGAGGCTTGATCTTGGATTGGGCTGAGACTATATTCAACTTTACTGGGGTGAATCGGCACGTGTATTTGTTGTGCTTGTTGATTTTCCACAGACTTCGTCTTGAACTGGTTTTGATTCAAGGGTGATGAACACCTGATCTTGAATCGGACTTGTAACTTCTTCAAGGGCCGTCGCGGCTTGGTCTTGAAGGTTGATTCAAGGGTGATGGACACTTGATCTTGAATCGAATTTTGTGATTTCTCCAAGGGCTGTTGCGGCTTGCTCTTAGAAGTTGTTGGACCACGAGCGGCTTCATATGGCAAACGATCTTCGGTTTAGTTGAGGATGAATCAACATGTGCGGTTGTATGGCCCATGCTGCATTATTCTCTGCTTTATTTTTTTTGCATGGCAGGCAGGCACGAGGTAGAGGTGTTGGTCTGTTTCTCTGTTCAATCTTTCCGAGTGCCCACTGATTGCTTTCTTTCTCCTTTGTTCTGCAGGCAAGAGCAAGGGTAAAGGAAAATCTTGCCATAAGATACCTTTGCCTTCGACCCTGCTGATATGAGGTACTTTGGCTTTTGAAGAAGTATCTTTCCACAAGTTGATTCTTGAACTGGGTTGGGGAGATTTTTTACTTGCAAGTGATCCTCAGCTTAGTTGAGGATGAATCAGCACGTTGTCTCCACATGCTTCAAGTAATCAGGTCTCTATGCAGGCGTGGCGTCTTTTTGAGTTCTCGGATCAACTCGGACTCATCATGCTCTTCGATGCGACTCAGACTCCTGCTGTTTCGTCTGTGAGATACTTTTTCTTTTGAAAAAGTATCTCTCCACAGGTTTATTCTTGAGCTGGGCTGGGAGAGCTCGAAGATGAGTACTCGAGAGCAAGACTAGGTAAGCAATCAGGATCTCTCTTTCTCCCTGTTCTTCAGATGAAGGTGAGGAGAAAGCATGATATGAGATACTTTTGCTTTTAAACTTCATGATATGAAATACTTTTGCTCTTGATGATTTGTTTTCTGAGGTGCTCCAAGGGAAAAAGAACACTAAGTAACTCGAGAGGTTTATTTGGGAATGCATTCTTGGAGATGAAAAAGTGTTGAGTGAGTCTGCCTTTGCTATGGAGGGCGAAGGTAGACACTTATAGGAATTTCTTACAACCGGTACTATTCTCTTACTCTTGTTGGCAGCCGGTGGATTATTGAGCAGTAAGATTGACACGCTTTCTGACAAAGTTGCCCGTAATTTCTGCAAAGTTGAGGTTGCGTGTGAATGGTGCTGACACGTCCGGAAAATTCGATCTCTTTAAATTCAGGGATCGGCTCGTGGTCTCTGAGCAAGTCCGGCTTTTGAGAAAGGAGTCCGGCTTTTGAGAAAGGAGTGTCTCTTCTATTTTTGAGTAGACGCCTCTTCGATCTCTGAGTAGCGCCTCTTTGATTTCTGAGTAGTGCCTCTTTTTTTTCTTTTTTTTATAGAGGCACTAATTTGGTTCCATAGCACACCTGAATTGCCGTAAACACTCTCTTCTTGCACTTCTGAACTCTTAATCTTTCCGATCTCTTTTTTTCTCAACATTTTCAGAAAAATGTCTTACCCTTCTGACCGTTGCCTTAACTTGAATGTCAGAGAAGATGATGACTTGTCTTCTCCAAACAATATTTGGCATCCGTCCTTCATATCCCCCAATGTTCTTCTTACAGTTGGGGACTCTATGATGAGAAACGACACAACCGCTACGGTGGTTGCTAGAAATCTCCTTACTCCAAGACTGTAAGATACTATCCAAGCGGTCAGACGAGCTGGCTGTTCAGGACTCTCTGGCTCTCAGCGTCCAGTGTGCAGGCTCAGTTTCAAACATGGGCCAACGCCTTCTTGCACGATCTCGTCAGGTTGAGTATCTGATGGCTGAGGTGGCTAGTCTTCGGCAAGAGGTCAGAGGACTCAGGCACGAGAATAAGGAGTTGCACATGCTCGCAACTAGTTACTCAATAAGTATGAAGAGGAAGCTGGACCAACTGCAGGAGTCTAAAGTTCGGATTCAGAGTGATCATCAAAGGTTTATGGCGTTACTCCCGAGGTTTCTGTTGCCTTCGTCATCTAGAGTCGCACTAAGTGTCGAGGCTCCGGAGAATCAAACTCTGGCGCTTCGTCTTTCTGGAGCTCCATCGACTGTTGAGGAACCACCTGATCGTCTTTGAAGAGTCCCTCCTATTTGCACAATTTTTTTTTTTTTTTTGGTGTGACATGTAGAATGCCAACTTATGTAATCTTTCAGAGAAATAAATAAAAAATGAATTTTATCGCCATTCTCTTTTTGCTATATACATATTATATATGTAATACGTATATATATATATATATTATAGGCATACATATGCATTTTTTTTTCGCTGGGTATGATATTGGAGATGCACATGGTGATAACAGTACGTATACCAGCAAAAAAAAATAAAAAATAAAAATAAAATAATGTCTGTGGTGCCCGCGTGTGCATGCATCCCCACTTTCTTCGCTTTGCTCTTCTTTTGGTGTGTTTTCTGCTAGAGAATTGGCGGGTGGTTGGCTTCCACAACAATTATCAATAAAGCGTTGAAAGCATTTAATCATTGTAGTTCCCCACTGGTTTTACTTTTAACGTTGAATCATACTGGCGATGAGGAGGGGTGACAAACTGTAAGTTGTCAAAGCTATCATGGCCTACTCATTCGCTGATTATTCCTTCTCCATCTTTTTTTTTTGCTTTTGACAATGTTTTCCACTCAACCATTTCAGTGTTGTAAAGGATTGGGTTTAACAATTCGACAAGGCAGCAACAACAGCACCACATCTCAATCGTTACCGTCATAATTATATTATGTGGCTCACCGTTAGCAGCACCAGTAAACCTCTGCCTTACTGGGTGGCTGACCGTCAACGAAGATGGTTTCAGTAGTGATTTTCAGGTTTGTCAAAAGTGCTCATTGATGCAAACTCCCCCGAGATCCGACCACGCCAGATGGATCCCGTAGTGGTTCAGCAATGTCTATAGTGCCACTTTCATCGTTCGACCTACCCTGAGATCCAACCGCCTAACCAAGCATTCCGTTGTTCTCACTGCTCGTCGAGATTGGCATGGGCTACTAAAGGCTTCATCGGAGTATAACAGTAAGCCCCATGATAAAGATGGTGGGTCAGTCGTACGGGAATATCGGCAAGTCAATAATAATGATGCTTCTCAATGATGACGCTGAGGAGATAACGCACAGGAGGGACCAGGTGGTAGCTTTTAAAAAAGAAAATATGGCATCCAATATTCCAATTAGATATTCCCACTGCCATACCGGTCGTGAAGGTGCTGTCTGGCTGAATAGTCTTTCTGTGTGCGTATAAATAAGCTCTCTCGTTAAGGGTTCTTCGAAAGCTTTCTGCAAATCGATAGCTCCAAGGCCCTGTCTCTGTGCCATCGAGCCTTTCTCAATGTCATGCATGCCCTTCCCCCGTTAGCCCATTAATGCTCACCGAGCTTGTCTTGATACCGTCACAGAAGCTGGTGACCTGCTGTACTGTAGTGGCTGAATCGCATTTGCTTGCTTTGCAGGAACCATTTGCTTACTCACGCTGGCTTGTTGTTTCGTTCAGGTAGCTATTTGTCGTTTCATTCACATAGCAACTTATGTCTGCTTCGTGTTTTATTTTATTAAGCATATCCCTTTTTTTTTTTTTGCAGGTTGCTTTCAAGACCCTTTTTAGGTCTTCTACCTGTGCCTTTGCCACTCTCGAGCTCGGCTAGGTTGCACAACTGGTCATACGTGTTGAGACGCAGGTCTGAGAGCGAGATTCAGAGAGAGAGAGCGTCGGTGTAGCTGGGGTTGTTGTAGGTGGTTAGTCACGTAGCAACTTCATATTTGCTTCATATTTTGCTTACTTCTTAGGAGACTTACGTATGCATATATTTACACACACACATGCACGCATGCAGCTTCATTTTTTTTGGCTTCATTCATCTTTTCTCTGTCATTGGGCTGTTCGAGCTGGAGTTTGAGAAGTGGGTCGGTGGGGTAAGCAATGGAGGAAGTACGAAGGTGCTGGTACCTGGGTGAGGTGCCTTGGCTTGGCTTTGGAATTGCATGAACAAAGTCACCTTTATCATCATCATCCACATATCCTATCGTGAAGCCAGCCCTCCGTGTTTATGGTGGTTGCCGTAGAAAACGACGGCGCTTCGATGATTCTCGGAGACTCTTCCAGAGGCTGTGGACAGACAAGGGCGAGGTCGAGCTTTTACAGGAGGAGGAGATAATGATGATGGAGCAAGGGAGACCATGCGCGGAGCAAGGAGAAGAGGAGGTTGAGCTGGCACGGAGTCCTTGCTGCTTGAAGATGGTGAGGACTTGGGAGAATACTGGTGCATCAGTGACTGCCCAGACGGTGATGCAGCTCTCACAGACCGAAGTTGCTGCTGTTTCTCTAAAGCTCCCGCAGGCTCTGATGCTGTACCAAACCCGAGACTCGATGCTCCGATGCGAGAAGATGCTATTTGTGCTCTATTTCCCATCCTTAAGCTCCTGCGCCTCTGTCAAGGTCGACGTTGCAAGAATAGGTGGGGAAGAGGACTCCACGGTGTTGCTGTGGCTGCTGTTAGGACCTGGCGCAAGTAAAAGCTCTCAAGATGCTGCCTCTGGTTCGCCTGAGACTGCTTGGTCGCTGCCATGAGCGAGTTCGAGGCCGATCCGATCTTGAAGAAGAGCCGCCACCAGGATGGGCAAGCTTTCAGAGAGAGAGCAAGATTGAGGGTGAACTGGCAGCGAGAAGAGGAAGATGTAAGCCGCCATTGGCCCCATGTAGAGGAACAAGTTCATGGAGTGGAGCTTCTCAGAATCCGAGGTGAGTAAAATCCCCTACACCACCAATTTCAACGCCCGGTCGGCGGTGGAATCCACGCAGACCAACAAACCGAACAGATGAAACAGCGGCTCGCTGTTGCCAGCTCAAAAAAACGGGGAGGATGGCACCGTAGAGTGGGACTGCGCATCATCCTTGAGTTCCTGGCCTGCATCATATTCTCTTTCTTCTTCATCGGAGTCGTTTGTGGCTCATTTCCCATAAAAATTCACAGAACCAAACTCTCCGATTCCCGGAATACTTAAACTTTGATGATCTAGCAAGACAATTTCAGCTTCGATTTCACAGAGAGTGAGAATATTCTGGTGGATATCACCGTGGGGAGGTTCTCGCAGTACAGATGCGGCTTGAAGTGGGTGTCTTGAGAATTTTCGCAAGATGGGCCGAGAATGGCTAGGATTTCTCCCTGGGCTCTCTTGGCTTCTTAGGCTCTTTGTTTGGCCCTTTTGTTTGCTTTGTTTTGCCTCTCAGAGAGTGGGGGATGCTGATGGAATAAGCGTAGGCCTTCACCTTAAACAAACTTATCAGCCCACTATTTTGGGCGTGCCGATATCATTTTCATTTATTTATTTATTTTTTGTTTTTCATTTTTTTTGTTTTTTTTTTGTTTTTTTGTTTTTTTTAACTGCATGTATGTATGTGTGTACACATATGTATATATATATAGGAGTTGATCGCCACATTATTGCATACGTACATGCATATATAACATAATGTGTGTATCCTTGTTGACGAATTTCTTTGTTGTGATGCCAGGAATTACGTAAACAATTTCACAAAGGCAGAGCATGATGATGAGACGCTCATGAAGCTTCTGGAAGTGTAGTGGAGTGAACAGGACGATAGTGTACTTGTGCTCTTTGCCGCCAGGTGCTTGCGCAAGAGACTGCGCCGGGGTTCCATCGTGTAGTGCCTTTTGATCACAGTTTTCCCTCGGTTGGTGCGCTGCCGTGTAGTGCTGTACAAAAGGCTGCACCGGAGCTTCGTTGTGTATTGTCTGTTGGTCGCATTTTACCCTTGGTGGTGACGTTGCCGTGCGGTGCAAGAAACTGCTTGCGTAGTCGCTGCGGAGTTGCGTAGTGCGACTGCGTGGGATTTTGGTTTTTTTGCTACCGAAACATGCCTTGAAAGACCGTCTTGTAGCTACCTTTTCTACCGTGCCTGCTGCACCGTCGTCGCTGCATTATTTGTTGCACGCCATTGTACTGTCCGCCATCCTTGTTGCACTATCCATTACCCTGCTGAAGTCTTGTGGCTGACTCTTCGTTGCGGTCATGGTATTTTTCAAGTGCTTTAAGGGCAGCACCATCACCGTTCTTGCAAAGGGAGGCGATTCGCAAGATAGTGGAACGACGTTGAAGCTTTATGCGCCGCTGACTGGCCCTAAAGCGCTTGTTCTTTCTGCAAAGTCATGGTCTTCTGAAGTATCTTGGGAGGTGGTAAACTCTATTTGATCAAATGCAAAGAAGAGGGCGTGTTCGTCGAGGATTCTTATCTTAGACTCTTCGCACCATGTTCATGACAACCCTCCGGTTTTGTTCGAGCTTCTCGGCGATCGTATCCGTAACGGAGCCGTGGCTTGGAGTGGTACCCTGTCGACTACTGGAAGAGCCTCATTTGTTGAGTTTTATTGGGAATGGCTTGAAGATTTCTTGAGCCGTTGTAAGAATGTGCTTACCAAAACGGGCCTTTATCATGCTGTATACGCATCTTTGTTTAGTTATGATCGCCATCCCTCCGTCATTCGTGCATTTTTTTAGCATTGGTGTTCAGCAACCAACACACTTCACACAGCTCGAGGGGAGATGTTGCTCTTAGTTAGGGATCTTCATAAGATAGCAGGCTTGCCGATCTAGGGAAAATTTTATGATGAAGTTGTCCCTAGCGTGGAGGAGTTTTCTTCTCGCAACAGTCGAGGATTGCCTGCGAGTTATCGCCATTTGTTTTAGGCATATCACAAGCTTTCCTAAGAGGCTCCGGGTAGGTCAAGTGTGAAGATTTCTTCATGGATCCGATTTTGGTATTGGGATGCCATGAAGTATAAGAGGCCTTCGAAGAAAAGCGGTCGCAACAAGACAACTAGGCCTAATGGAGACTCGGATCTATCAAGCATCATTGGTCCAGTTGGGCGCCATACCCCTACTGAGTTGAGGGCGTTTGAGGACCCTGGTGTGTCGTCAGAGCACTTTGAAGAATCTTACTTAGCCGCTTTTTTAGCTTGTTGGCTTTGTAAGTTTGTTTTCCCCAAAGATGATGTCAACTTCGTCCGTCCCGGAGTCTTCAAGGTTGCCAGTAAGATGGCTGCAGGCGAATCTTTTAGCCTTGCCATTCCGGTCTTAGCCAATATTTATAACGGTTTGAGTGTTGTGTCGAACTTGGCAAGCATTGAAAACCGTGCTGCGGTACTTCCCTACCACTATGTGTATGGCTGGTTGGGTGAATACTTTGACACTCATTTTTCTTCATCGACTTTAAACAAATCAGGGCCTTTAATGACGAAGTATTCTGGTGTGCTTTCTGCAAAAGGTCTTAATGATTCGCAGGAGCAAGCACTGTTTGAAAGTTGTGAAGGCTTGAGGATTGATCGTTTGGCAAGAGTCGGCTTGACGCGGCAAGTCATCGTGGATGATTCGCACATTCGCTCCTCAGACTTGTCTTATTTTATAAGCCTTCGCTCGATGTATGTTTCTTTGCGGCAAGAAGATCGATGCATCATTCAACCGTATAATCCCCACCGTTTTAGCAGGCAATTTGGTTTTGACCAAACTGTTCCGGGTAAGCTGAAGGAGAAAGACCAATCACAATCCTTGCAAGCTATGTATATGCATTGGGAGTCCTGTACCCGTGCATGCACAGATGCTTCTATCACCCTTCCAACCAAAGACGAGTTCAAGAATAATCCTGTGACCCGTGCTTATGTAAATTGGTGGTTAAGAGTACACTATGAGAATTTGGGGATGGCAAGTGACACTAATTATTCCCTTTCTCACCATAAGGCATCGAAATAGGGTTGTTCTTTAGTCCCTACGTAGCCGGTACCTTTTGATTGTGCGAGTGTCACTCCCTTGCAAGATAGCCATGTGGTCTTAGCCCACCAATGCTCGTGCTTGCCTTCTTCTTATTTGGACGTTTCTGAAGAGGCGGGTGACGAAGTCGGTTCGCACGGAGATAGACTTGTTTTGCGGTTGCGTCAACAAGCTTTAAATAAGCGACCACTTGAGGTTTCTCGGGTTGACAGCGATGTTAATTTTCGTCATAAGAAGAAAGAAGTGTTTAGGCTTCCTCAATCTGATGGCCGAATGTCATTTGAGAGAGACGTATGTACTTTTTTCCTCTTTTATGATTTCTTTTTCTTTATTTTATCTTTCACTTCTAACATTTTTTGTTTGTCTTCCTTAGGTTGGGCCTTCTATGCTACTTAACGACAATCTACCTACAGACGAGGAGATCAGGGATCTGTCCGGTGTAGAGTTTATCCAAAATCCGTCGAGCCTCCCAAGCTTGCCATGTGTTGGTGAATGTGTACAAGAGTCTGCCATGCGTCCAATACCTTTGCCGGCTAACTCTGAGATTTCTTTGAGAGGGCCGAACCTTAGCGGTACTGAGCAGCTTATTCATCGTATTAGCCTCCGTGCAGCCATGGACATCAAGAGCCATATTGAGAGTAGGATTTCAAAGTGCCCGTTGGAAGACCTTGCATTACTCCGTGAGGATTTGTCGAAGCTTGTCTCTGTAATTGACAACCTTAATGTTGATTCTTCGTCCTTAAAGATCAAGATTGCTGAACTTATGGCCGCCTCGACTGAGTATTCTTCTTTGCGTGCCACTTCTTTGGAGAAATTGAATCCGGCTGTTAGGGCTCAGCAACTTGCAACAATAGACTCCTCGCTAGCCCGAGTCCGATCTTCTCAGCAAACCGCTTTGGGAGATTATCAAACTGCAAAGATTTCTTTAGCTTCTGTCCGAGTACGTCTCGATGCATTACTGTGAGAGCGAGAGCGGTTGGAGACCGAATCGTCTCATCTTAAAAGAGCGCTCGCGGAGTAGAAAACTACTCTTTCTCAGTACCAAGAAGAGATTTCTTACTTAGAGCAGGAGAAGGGCATGGCTATGGAATCACCTATTTTGTCTCATACTGAGGTCGAGGCTTTGAAGACTTTGGAAGGCTTACTTGAGGATCGCCTTCGTAGTTTTAGAAGCATAACTTTTGAGTAGTGTCTTTCCTTTCCTTTTTTTTTTGTAACAAGGCTTTAGAGCCGACATCTTCCTTTAAAGAATTAAAGTATTTTCGTTCTTGAATTTGCCCTTTATTCTTCAAAGTGTTTGTGTTTTTGTTGATGATGTGACTGTACTTGAAGTTTTGAAGTTTCAAGTTGCCTACGTACCCTCGGTTTAAGGAGGGATCAAGTCATCACATAGTTCAAATGAATGATGGATTTTTTTTATTTTTTTATTTTAAGTTTGCCATACACAGTTTATGCTCTTGTGGGCTAGGAGCATGGTTTATTCTCACGCGTAGTACCGCTTCAAGAACTTGCCGTTGATAGGGCTAATCCTCAAGCCATCTTCTTCCGCGATCGTGTAAGCACCATTTGTGTAGACTTCTTGTACTACGTAAGGTCCATCCCACTTTGAGGTGAATTTGCTTTTTGTCTTATGCATCGTGATGATAGGCCTACGTAATGCAAGGACGAGGTCCCTTACTTGAAATGATCTTGGGTGAACTTTCTTGTTGAAGGCATTGGATAATCATGCTTGGTAACACTGCAAGTGCTGCTGAGCCTCGAGCCTCTTATCATCTAGAGCTTCCAACTCTTGAAGACGTAACTTTGGATTTTCTTCGTTGGTGAGTCCTTCTTGTATAGCCATCCTTAGCGAGGGAATTTGGCTTTCTAGTGGCAAAACTGCCTCTACGCCATACACGAGCGAATATGGTGTAGTTTGAGTAGGCGTCCGGTGCGTAGTCCTGTATGCCCAAAGCACTTCGCTTATTCTCTCGTGCCAGTCTTTCTTGCTTCCACCAACTACCTTTCTCAAAAGGTTGCATAGAGTTTTGTTGAATGCTTCTGCGAGACCATTAGCTGGGGCATGATACATGGAAGACTTATGCTGTTTGAATTTGTATTTCTCACAAAGTTCGTCCATGAGTCGGTTGGAGAACTGCTTTCCATTGTCCGTAATAATATAGCGAGGCACACCATATCGGTGGATGATATGCTCCTTAATAAAACGGACGACAGTTTCTTTCTTGACTTCCCTCAGGGGTATGGCTTCAGCCCACTTAGAGAAGTAGTCTGTTGCAGCTAGGATGTAAGCTTCTCCCGCAGATGACTTTGGTGCGATCGGTTCCACGACATCCAACCCCCATGCATCGAACGGCCATGAAGCAACTGCAGGGTGCAATGGTTCAGGCGGTTGATGTATGAAGTTGGCATGGAATTGGCAGGCCTGGCACTTTTTGGCGTATTCCATGCAATTCCTCACTATGCTTGGCCAGTAATAACTCATTCTTTTAAGCTGGAAATGTAGTTTTGGCCCTGACTGATGTGCCCTACATATACCTGAATGTGTTTCTTCCATGGCTTGACTGGCTTCTTCTTTACCTAGGCATCTCAGAAGTACTCATTCGAAAAAGCGTCGATAAAGTGTTCCCTTATAGTAGAAGAAGCGATGTGCTCGTCGACGTATTTCAGAGCGGTGTCTGGGGTTGTCTGGAAGCCTTCCTTGTTCCAAGTAGTCGATCAACGGCTGTCTCCATTCTTCAGTGTCGACTAGGAGTACTGAGATGACGTTTGTGTCATTTAGCAGTATTTCAGCGACAAGTGGAATTACCCATCTTTGGCAAACTGGCACGTTTGCGACTTCTCCTTCTCCTAGTGTTATGCTAGAGGCTAGGTTGGCGAGAGCATCTGCCATTTGATTTTCTTTTCTTGGCACATGTTCTAGTGTCACCATCTCGAACTTTTGTAGCAGCTGAGTTGCCAGTCGGAAGTAGGGAACAAGATCATCTTTCCTCACCTCATACTTGGTCAAGAGTTGATTGATTATGAGCTTGGAGTCGCCATATACCTCAAGGGCTGTGATTCCTATATTGGTTGCCATTTGGAGGCCGAGGATCAATGCTTGGTACTCAGCGACGTTGTTAGAGCATAGTTCGCTTAGTTGGAAGGAATAAGGCAGTATTTTCCTTTGTGGTGATATGAATATCACTCCTGCCCCCGCTTCATCAGTTCGTGCGGATCCGTCGAAGAACATCGTTCATGTTGGGAAGATGTCGATGTGAAACACCTCATCGTCAGGCAAGTCGTCTGAGATTTCCCAATCGGCCGGGATCGGGTGATCGGCGAGGAAGTCTGCCAGTGCTTGTCCTTTAACGGCTTTAGCTGGAACGTAGATGATCTCGTGTTTATTGAGAAGCAATGCCCATTTAGCTAGTCGCCCTGTCAGAACTAGCTTGGACATGACGTATTTAACCGGATCAGCTCTAGCAACCAAGTGGATGGTGTAAGCCTGCATGTAATGCCTGAGCTTCTGGATGGCGAACACCAAAGCGAGGCACATCTTTTCTATCGGGGAATAGTTTAACTCAGCACCGGTGAGAGTTCGACTAAGGTAGTAGAGCGCTTTTTCTTTCTGGATTCATTTTCTTGTGCCAAGAGTGCCCCAACTGAACTTTCCTGAGCGGCGATGTATAATATGAGCGGCTTTCCAGGTGTGGGTGCCCCCAGGACAAGTGGACTTGACAAATATTTTTTTATGCTTTCAAAAGCATTGCGGCATGCTTTATCCCATACAAATGGAACATCCTTCTTCATGAGTCGACTGAATGGTTGACAGCGCTCTGCGAGGTTAGAGATGAAACGCCTAATGAAGGCTAGCCGTCCTTGTAGACTTTTCAGCTCGTGCAGGTTTCTTGGCTCAGGCATGCTTTGGATGGCCTTGATTTTTGGTTGATCCACTTCAATGCCGCGGTGTTTGACAATGAAACCGAGGAACTTTCCAGATGTGACGCCAAATGCACATTTTAACGGGTTCATCTTGAGGTTGTATTTTCGCAGCCTTTCGAACACTGATCGCAAATCTTTCAAGTGATCTGATCTCCTTTTTGTCTTGACCACCACATCGTCTACGTAACATTCTATGTTTTTATATAGCATGTCATTGAAGATTTTCTACATTGCGCGCTGATACGTAGCTCCGGCGTTCTTCAGACCAAACGGCATTACCTTGTAGCAGTAGATACCTTTTGGAGTGCGGAAGGCTGTTAGTTCCTCATCTTCGAGAGCCATGCGGATTTGATTGTATCCTGAAGAGCCGTCCATGAATGATAGTGCTTCGTGGCCAGTGGTTGCGTCCACCATGATTTCAATGATCGGCAAGAGGAAGTCGTCCTTTGGGCAAGCATCATTGAGGTCTCGGAAGTCTACACAAACACGTATTTGTCCAGATTTCTTAAGGACAATGACGATGTTGGAGATCCACTTAGGGTATTGCACCTCTCGAATGAAGCCTGCTTCGATTAGCTTGTCAACCTCGATCTCAATTTATGGGATGACCTCAGATCGATAACGTCTTGGAGTTTGCTTTATTGGTCGCGTTCCAGGCTTGACCGCAAGGTGATGCATAGCGATGGTAGGGTCAAGGCCGGGCATTTCTTTGTATGTCCAAGAGAAGACGTCTTTATACTCTAACAGCAGTTGATAAAAATGCACCTATGAAGCCTTGTGGTTGGGAGAAAGCTTGGTTCTATTTCTTTTGGCAGAGCTCTTATGAAGCCTTGTGGTGATCTTGCAATCTTAGTCTCACCTAGATGTGTTAGAGGTAAAAATGCATTTGTCTTGAGCAATTCTACATCACCTTTGTGCTGCTGCATGTTAGCTTTGCTTGTCCTTGTTTCGAATGGGGATTGACCATTTTTTCTTTTCGACATGGGAATGTATCGAAAAACTGGTGTATTCGGTCCTTTTGAGGGCGTCCCGCTCCCTTTGGTTATTGCAGGTTTAGCAGTCTCATCATCGTTTTTGCTTGAAGATAATGCAACTTCTTTTTCCTGCTTCTTGGGCACGGCTTACCATTCCTGTCTCTTGGGTGTTCCTTTACCCGTAGACTTGATTTCTTTTGGGAGAGCTTCGAGCACCATGTCTTTCTCCATGTAGAACTTGGCGTCTGCAAAGTGTGATTCAGCTTCGGTGAATGGCTTGGTATCTCCTTGGATCACCTTTACTCTTTCTCGGTAGAATTTTACACATTGGTGGAGGGTGGACGGTACTACTCCATTCTCATGGATCCAAGGTCTTCCTAAGAGCAGGTTGTATGAAGTTCTTGCCTCAATCACATGGAATATGGTGCTTGAGTTGAGTTCACCAATGGTCATCTCCACCCTGATCATGCCTATTGCCCTTTGTCCTCCTTGGTTAAAACCCTGGATTAGCAAACGGCTTATGGACAGCTCATCCACCTTGATGCCGATTGTGGTCATTGTTGACTTTGGCATGATATTTATGGCCGATCCACTGTCCACAAGCATGTGGCTGACTTTGTGCTTCCTTACATACCCTGATACGAAGAGAGGACGGTTGTGAGGCTTGGATCCTAGTAGCAAGTCTTCGTCATTGAAGTGGATTGTATCACAGGCGACACAACACGTGGTATATTCGTGTGGCCGAAGTACTAAGCCTTCATCTTTGCTTTTTTGCGCCTTCTGGTCGTTGGGACTTATCAAGGTCGCGGCTAGTTCTTTCTTCATCTCTTTGGGCGATCGTAGTGCCTCCATGATGTTAGAGTGTGCCAGCAAGCTTTCCTTGGGTATGAGGGTACTGTCTTCCTCGGTGGTGATAGCTTTGCCCTTGGAGGATTTTTCCCCCTCTATTTCGACCATGTGACATGCAGCGATAGTGCACTGTTGGAAGAAGTCATTTGGGAAGTACTCGTGCAAGGAGATAGGAATGCGTGGTTCCTGCTCCAGAGGCTCCCCAGCGTATGTTGGTTTAGCGGTGATCGCGCTTCTTTTGGGTTTCCTATTATTGCGGCGATGATGCCTTCTCCCTTCCTTCACTTTTGGCCTTATGCCTTGTGATTTTGGCTTCCTCATCTTTTTGTAGGTTACCAATGTCCACCCTCCTTTATCGTCGGTAAGCGCATTTAGGTCATCTACTCCCAGCGATGGTTGGGCGGACGGGGCTGTGTGATTGGAGCCTTGATGGGTATGTTGGAAATGTGCCCTAAAACCAATCATATGATGATACTTTACGGACATTTCACATGATTAAACTAATCTAGTTTAATATCAAGGGCGAAGATTATTGTTTGAGCGGTCTCATATAAATGTTATATGCTTAAACGATAAAGTCCAAGGAATATGTGATTGGGAGAATGCAATCTAAAAGAAGTTAGATTCATGAGACCATTCTTTCGTAGACACATCCTAAACGTTCCTGATCATAGGTTTGCCAATTGGGCATTGACAGTCCGTTAAGATCAGTACGTGCTATGTCTTCTCTCAGGGAGAGTGACTAGTCTCGAGTCATTGGTGTGAGTGACACCAAGACAAGTACATAGGTGCTTAATAGAGAATGAGTTCACTGAACACGATCAACGACGAGTTCTCATATTCATGTCACGTGAGAACTCATGGTTAGGATAATGCAAATTAGTCCTTTGACCTGAGGCATCATAGTTGTCTTGTGGTTAGGTCCTTGATCTTTGATCGTGTCAAATGGCATTCCTTTGGAGTGTCCACGGCATGGTTGGGGTCAAGCCATCTAGCCATGGAGACAAGTGAATGCGCAACAAGGGATCTCTAACCTTCAAACCGTTGAGGGAGAATACTCTATGATATGATTTAGAATCTCTGGCCAGACTATGAATGAGATGTTGGAATGTGTTCCAGATCACATTCAATGGAATCATATAAACACGAGATTCACATTGGATAGTAGACATGGATAAACTATCAAGCCAAACAATGTGGTCAAGAGTATTGTATTAGAGAAGGACCGTATTGCATTTGTAATCCTAAACTGAATAGGTTCTCCACCTCTTCTGATTAGCTTGGGTAACCATGATATGCTGCTAGGTGTCACTCATGGTTTGTGGAAGCCCTAAACGTGTGTAAACACTAAAGGGAGAATTCAAAATAAGTTTCAAATTCACAATCGATTTGAAAGAGTTTGAATCGCCCACTGCCTCGCTAAAAGGAACCTAATGGATCGTACACCGTGTAAGGTAGAGATTGAAGATTCAACGGAGATGAGTAAGAATAATTAAATAGTTTAATTATTTATGGCAAGGATTAATTAATATGATTATTAATCAAACGAATAAGTTCGTTAAAGACCTCGGGATGGTTTTGGACCTTAAGGCCCAATGGGCTTCGAACGTCAAGTCCATTGACTTAAGTTGTATGACAACTTAATAAATAATGATTTACAAAGGCCCAAAATACTCCAAAAATATCCTAAGGCCGGCCATATTGTGAAGGGTAGCAAACTTGGACTTATTTACAAGTTTGCCACTCAAATGAATTAAGGTATAAATATGATTTTATAGCCAAAATTCATTAGGGTTTGTTTTTGGGAAATTGGAGAGAAGAAAAGCTCTCCCTTCTCTCTAGAAATGGCCGGCCCCCTTGGAGGGTTTTAGCTAGCACTCTAGCTCCTCCAAGGTCACTCATTTCCTCTTAATCAAAACCTTGGTGTAGAAACTTAGAGGTTCTCAATTTTGAGAACTTAGAGAACCTATCCTTTCTATATAAATCCATAGTTTTAAGATGCAAGGAATGAAGGCCCTCTCTTTGGGTGATTAGCCTTTGCTTATGCAAAGAGGAATCTACACAGGTATTAATTTCAACTCACTTGTTTTGAGTTGTTTAAAGGTTCACCAAACTACTAGGCTTTGAACATTCGTGGTTGATGTTTTGTTTTTAAGTATATGCAAGCATGATTCCGCCTTTAATTTGTTAATTGCATGCTAATGATATTGCTTAAATGAACATGTTTCTCTAAAATAATCCTTCAGGGTATGGTCATGTTTTACCCGAAGAGGAACAGGATCGAAGGAGCCAAACACGATCGTAGTGGTATGCGTTGCGGCCGTGTTTTCTAGGTCGAGTTCAATTCGACCTTGTTGCGCTAGCTTCATGATAAGCTCCTTAAGGATGAAGCATTTGCCGACTGGATAACTTACGATACGGTGGTACTTGCAGTACCTGGGATCGTTAACTCGAATCATTTATTCGGGGCGTTTGCATTCCGGCAACTCGATCACCTTATTTTCTAGCAAGTCATCTAACATTACATCCATGTCCGAGTCAGAGAAAGGATACGTCTTTTGCTCCAACTCCCTTATGGTGTTTTTATACCTGTCTTGGGTGTGCGGAGGCTCATTTTTCTTCACCTCATTCCCTTTGTTCTTGGAAGAAATTTTGATAGGGGCGGATGAGGTCTTACTGTGAGTAGTGTTGACAGTAAATGCTTCCTTAGCGGGCCTCTTCCCGGCTTTGTCTATATTTGGGGCAAACACTTTATCCTTTTTAAAGTCGGTGATCAGCTCATTCTTCCCGTGATTGGCGATACTCAGTTCTATGTCGTGGGAACGAGTTGCCAGCTCCTCAAATGTTCTAGGTTTTATGCCTTGGAGAATGTAATGTAACCCCCAGTGCATGCCTTGAACACACATCTCAATGGCGGAGGTTTCAGAAAGCCGATCGTTGCAATCCAGACTTAATGAACGCCATCTATTGATGTAGTCGACAACCGGTTCGTCTTTCCATTGCTTTGTACTTGCTAGCTCTAGCATGCTAACGGTGCGGCGCGTGCTGTAGAAGCGGTTGAGAAAATCCCTTTCTAGCTGATCCTAGCTGTTGATAGAATCAGGCTCGAGGTCGGTGTACCAGTCAAAGGCGTTCCCCTTCGACGAGCGCAAGAATTGTTTAACAAGGTAGTTTCCTTCTGTTCCAGCATTGTTGCAAGTTTCAATGAAGTGGGCGACATGTTGCTTTGGGTTTCCCTTTCCATCGAATTGCATGAATTTCGGCAGCTGATATCCTCTCGGCATCTTCAAAGCGTCAATATTCCTGGAGTAGGGCTTTGAGTATAATGCAGAGTCATGTGAGCTTCCTTCATATTCCGCCTTTATGGTGTTGGTGATCATCTCCTGCAATTTTTGGATAGAGAAAAATCCTATGAGCGTCGCCGCTTCATCCGGCTTCCGCCTTTCTTCAGCCTTCTACACTGGAGGCTCCTCTCCTTCATCAGTTTCTCTTGTTGGGCCAACTTTTAGGTTGACTTTCACGTCTTGTGCCTCCAGTTGCCTGGCGAGTGCGGCGATTTGCAAATCTTTTTCTTCCACAGTTCGTGAGAGTTTCGCGATCGCTACATTCATTTGAGCCAGCTGCTCTTCAATCGAAGTCGCTCTTGTGGTCATGACTTGCATGGCTGTGGTACTTGGAGAATGTGCCTGGATTATAGGGGTCTCAATTTGATAATTGTTAAAGAAAAATTTCCAATTCCACTCATTCATGAATTACTGGATGAGTTATATAGAGCTTAATATTTTTCAAAGTTGGATTTGAGAGCAGGGTATCATCAAATAAAGATACACCCAGATGATATAGAAAAAAGCATTTAGGACTTATGATGGTCATTATGAATTTCTAGTTATGCCACTCGGATTGATAAATGCCCTTGCAACATATCAATGCTTAATGAATGAGATATTTTAACCATATTTGAGGAAGTTCGTATTGGTCTTCTTTGATGACATTTTAGTCTACAGAGCATCATGGGAATCTCATTTGCAGCATCTCAAGACAGTTTTTGATACATTACAAAGTCATTCCCTGTTTGTTAAGAAGTCGAAATGTGCTTTTGGACAAGATAAAGTATAGTATTTAGGTCACATTGTGTCACAAGAAGAAGTGGCTGCTGATTCTTCCAAATTAGACTCTATTGCAAAATGGCGTCTTCCTGCTTCTGTCAAAGTCTTGAGATTTTGGGGTTGACTGGTTATTACAGAAAATTCATTCCCCACTTTGGAAGAATTATGGGTCCATTGATTGCCTTAACTAAAAAGGTCAGTTTCTGTTGGACTGAAGAGGCTACATCAGCTTTCAATACTCTTAAGACTACTCTGCTATCACCACAGGTCCTTGCCTTACCTAACTTCAACAAACCATTTGTAATCAAAATTGATGCTTCACGTTTTGGGATTGGAGCAATTCTACAACAGAAAGGTAGACCTATAGCTTTCACTAGCAAAGCTTTGTGTACAAGGAACCAACAATTGTCTGCATATGAAAGGGAACTGTTAGCCATTGTTCATGCCATCACCAAATGGCAATCATACTTGGTTGGTAACCATTTCATTATTCAAACTGACCACCATAGTTTGAAATATTTCCTTCAAGGGAGAAAAATTACCCCATTCCAGAAAAAATGGGTGTCCAAGCTTATGGGGTTTGACTACAAGATTCACTATAGGCAAGGTAGTGATAATCTAGCAGTTGATGCAATGTCAATGAGTCAATAGGGTACTGAATTAGCTGCATTAGAATTGTTGGACCCTATTAAATGTCTGGCAATTTCTTATCACTATTCTCAGTGGATGGATGAATTGAGAAGACATGTTGAGAATGATCATTGGATATTGCACAAAATCCAGCAAGTTTTCACCAATCCTGCAGATAAGGAAATTGCGGGAAATATCAGATACCAACTGGATAATGGGTTTTTGAAGTTTAAGCATAGAATTGTTATAAGTCCTCAAAGCTGTTGGAGAGAAAAACAATTTGCAGAACATCACTCGAGTTCTATTGCTGGCCATGAAGGATTCCTCAAAACATATAAGAGGATTTCTAGATCTTTTTACTGGGAAGGTATGAAGAAATACATGAAAGAAATGGTGGCTAGCTACTCCATTTGCCAACAGAACAAGTATGAGACATTATCACCTCATGTATTACTCCAACCACTTCATATTCTTAATAAAATTTGGGTCGACGTCTCTTTGGATTTCATTGTGGGATTGCCTCCTTCTTAAGGGAAGACTGTAATATGGGTGGTGGTTGATCGATTATCTAAGTATACTCACTTCTTAGGAATTGCTCATCCTTATTCCGCCACTATGATTACTCAACTATTTGTGGATCACTAATTCCATTATTAGTGATTGAGATCTGGTCTTCATAAGCAAGTTTTGGAGGAAGTTCTTAACTATTCAAGGCTTTAAATTGTGCTTCAGTTTTGGTTACCATCCTCAAACTGATGGACAAACTAAGGTTCTTAATAGATGTCTTGAGACATATTTGAGTTGTTTCTGCAGTCTACAACCAAGAAGATGGGCTATGTGGTTGTCTTGGGCGGAATAGAGTTATAACATAGGATACCACACTGCTACAAAAATGACTCCATATGAAATCGTCTATGGCCAGCCACCTCCACTTGTTTCATTTTATGATAGTGGGACCACTAAGGTTGCTTTAGTTGATCAGACCTTACAGGAACGAAATCGAATATTGGCAATGTTGAAGTCTAATTTGCAGCCTGCACAAAATCGAATGAAGGTTCAAAGTGATAAAAAGAAAATCAAGAAGGTATTCAAGGTGGGAGATTTGGTGTACCTCAGACTTGTCCTTTATCAGTTCATGTCATTATCTTCTCACTCAGTTCACAAACTGCAACCCTAATTCTATGGGCCCTTTGAAATCTTGGTGAAGGTGGGAACAGTGGCATATAAGTTGAAGTTACTTGAAACTTCCAAACTTCATCCCATTTTTCATGTTTCTTGTCTGAAGAAGCATCTGGGTGATCAAGTGCTACCCTTTATGCAATTACCAGTTATTACTGAATATGGCATATTACAGGATGTACCAATGGCTATTTTGGATAGGAGAATGGTGAAGAAGGGACAAAAGTACTAGTACAGTGGCAGAATCACACCACAGATGATGCTACATGGGAGAATTACCATGAACTCAAATCTAAATTTCCAGATGTTATAAATTTGTGAAGATCTGTGTAATGATTTCTAGTAGTGCAAGCACTGTGATACAATTTTAGGATCAGTTTGAATGGGGTATTGTTAGGATGCTAAGTGGCACCATCTAGGTTGTCCAAGTGTATGGCCAAGATGCCTAGCTAGCTGATAAGGTTGTTAGAATTGTGTAGAAGTGCAATTGGTTAGATAGTTACAGAGGGCTTGTAAAGCAAGTCACAAGTTAGTATATAGGGAGCTGTACGATGAAAGGTGTAATGTTTTTGTTGTAATAAAATACCAATTTCCTTGTATGCAATCCATGAAGATGTCGAGCTAGGGTCTAACATATGCGTGTTTGATAGGTACCCAACATTGGCAAATCCAACAAGCAGTGTTTGAACTTCTAGGATGCGTGGGTATAGAACAAGTCCATATCTGTAGTACCTTAAGGTATCAAAATATATCTTTGACGACATTCCAATTGAGGAGTGTTGGCTCAAAAATGTAACTAGCCAGGAAATTCATAGCAAATGAGATGTGGACGAGCAGTAATGAAAGTAGTGTGCTGAACATAACGAGTCATTTGGGCAACAAGAGTTTGTTGTCCTTCAAAAGCAAGTAGACGAGTCCTCGGGTCCGAAATGGAAGGAATGGCGGAAATTTTAGAAGTGTAGTCACAATCATCTAGTAATCAAGTCCCAAGCCACGAAACACTTCAGTAACCAAGTCAGAATTGGAGATAAGTTTGTGGATCGTTGCTAGTTCATAGGCCATCCTTTTGGCTGTAGCCAGGTATTAAAAAATGGACTGGGATCCTTTGGTAAAAGAGGAGAGGCAAAAGTTTAGTCCTTCATGCGATGTTTAAACATATAATTACAAGTTTGGCATAAAATTGAAACCATGAAATTGTTGTAAATATGGATGTCCATTAAGTGAGTGTGGTTGGTATAGTAGGTAAAGGCTTAATGTATGTAATAGGTGAAAGCATTAAGTGAGTGTGGTAGGTTTTGATTTAACATCTTGTCTATTCATTTGCCTATATAAGGAAGGCCAAAGAATAAGAAGATGTTACACACATACACACACACAAGTAATACGGGAGAAAGGGAAGAAAGGAAGAGGAAGAGGAAGAAAAGAAAGGAAGAGGAAGGAGGAGAATAAGAGAGAGTTATCTTTGTACTCCTATTATTCCAAAATATAATGAAAGCACTACTGCTGCCCCGAGGATGTACTCCAGTCACACTGACTGTAGAGGAACCTCGTAAATTTTGCGTCTTGCTTATTTATTCCACTGCGCACATCGTCAATTTTACAACACGTTATCAGCACGAGAAGCTCTCGTGTCAGTGGAAAGCACAACGCCACAAATCATGTTCACCTCTGTCGCCTGGAATCTCACAGATAAGAAAATCTTTTCATTTCATCTTTAAATCTTAGTACAATTGATTTTCTTGAAGCAACTTTATATATATTGTTGGATGAATGCATATCATTTTTTGTAGAAACTAAATGGTACGAACTCAAAATCCGTAGAAAATCTAATAGCCATGGAAACAGCCTCAGAACTCCAACTTGCAGACCTCGGATTGAAAAAATTTCTTCTTGAAAGTTGTCCGTCCGCTCAGTACCTACAACATATCAAAATTTCAGAATTTTTCAACGGTTCGATCGTCGCAGATGTCGGAAATACCAAACCAGTTTCCAATTTCCGCAGAAAACTGGACAGCCATCTTATGAGTACCAAAACGCCATTTTCAATAGCTCAGATTGAAACTGTTTCTTCACGAACGTTGTTTGGTATCCTCTTATCCATATCATACTAAACTTTGAGCTAAATCTAACGGTTTGATCTTCTTATAAGTGGCAGACAAAGAAAAGGTTTTGGAATGGTGAGTTGCACCATTTGAAAAAAGAAAAAAAAATTGATGGAAACTTAATCATCACCCTTTTCTATTATTTCTTTATTTATGTGAATGGTGTTGGTTTAAAATCCATTCACAAGTTTTATTTACTTTAAAGCAATTTACTTACCATGGACGGTTTTACCGCCTACTGCTTTAAGTTTTGATTTATGTGAATGGTGTTGGTTTAAAATCCATTCACAAGTTTTATTTACTTTAAAGCAATTTACTTACCATGGACGGTTTTACCGCCTACTGCTTTAAGTTTTGATTTATGTGAATGGTGCTGAATCAAAGCCCTTATCACAAGCTTTATTTACTTAAAAGCAATTTATTTACCATAGTTGGAATTACCGCTTATTGCTTTAATTTATTTATTGTACTTCTTTTGTTACGATGAGCATAACAAGGACCCGAAGTTCCTTGATCAGATTAGAACCTGCAGTTTCTTGATCCTCATCATATAAAAATGATTGGACCAGAAGTTCCATCATGCAAAAAGATTGGGCATGAAGACCCTTGATCCTCAGAGATCAGACATGAAGTTCCTTGATGAGTACTTTAAGTTTGAAGAGCCAAAGTGCCACAACTTAATTGTAATAAGAGCCATGAGAGTACCATTCTATAGGCAATTAAATAAGGACTAGAAGTTCCTTGATGTATGTAAATGATAATATAATACATGTTTGCTGGAGAGCTTACATCTCGAAGTTTTGATGATTATTGCATGACATTGGGCATTGATGTTGAACACCATGTTCCTCATGTCCGTACTCCAAATGGTTTAGCAGAAGCATTTATTAAACGGATGCAATTGATTACCCGTACTCTACTCATGAAAATGAAATTGCCAAGTTTTCTACATGGAGACATGCCATGTTACATGATACATTATTAGCTTGGTTGAGACATGTTGCCAACCACTAATACTTCTCAGTATAACTCGTGTTTGGGCACTAATTAAACATTACACGTTTACGAGTTTTTGGTTATGTTATCTATGTGCCTATTGCAATGCCACAAACGTATTAAAATGAGGCATCATTGCAAATTGATAATTTATGTTGGATTTGATTTATCATCCATCATTCAATATTTTGAACCCTTGACTAGAGATATATTTACCGCATGATTTGCGGACTACGATTTTAATAAGACAGTTTTCCCACCATTAGGGGGAGAAAATAACATCGTTCCAGAAGAATGATGAGAAAATATCATTCTAGAAGAATGATGAGAAAAGACCGTTCCAGAAGAACGAAGAGAATTTGTCTTATTTTGATTCTAGAAGAATGATGAGAAAAGACCGTTCTAGAATAACGAAGAGAATTTGTCTTATTTTGATTCACGAAGAAATCAATGAGAAAATGAAGTAAGAATAATTGAATGATGTAACGAAAGTGATGAAATCACATATATTTGCTGCAAATGTGCCTACAAGAATTGATGTCCCTATTGGACAAAATAATGTGGCAGCAAATGATTTATTTGTTGCACGCCTGAAGCGCGGCAGACCCTCAGACTCAAAAGGTTCAGTCCTTCGAAAGAAGAAGAATATGGCACTACTGAACTATTGTATTCCCGAAGCATAACTGTTGCATGCCGGAAGCATGACAGTTGTCGCATGGATACACGTCTCAGAAAGGACAATCCGCGGACATGGGAATTTTGATGTCTCATGCATGAAGCATGATAGACGTATAGGTTCCAATGACTCAACTCCCGAAGTGGAAATTAAAATCCAAGCTTTATAACGCTCAAGAAGAGGTTATGATCCGCATTCTCTAAATTATGGCTATCCTGGAAGAGATAGTGTAATGCCCTTGAATAGGCAATGGATATCCAAAGAAATGAAAAGTTTTTTATGCATGCGCATGCACATGAGAATATGGGATTACGAATTGATGATAACCAATGGTAAATTTGGTTTTTATAAGTAGCTACTAAATTTCATCAATAAGTTGTGTTGATAATGAGTCACGTTCTTTTGTTCGTCGATGAAAGGAAAAATTATTGGCAAAAATGGAGAAAGGCAATTCCATTACAATTTTGTAAGAACGTGGAAACATGGATCTATATATATTTGAATATAATACAAATAACCAAAAGATGTTGAACCAAAGAGGTTACATATGGGCATTTGTAATACAGTGAAATACACTCACATGATATGACACAAGGTTGTAAACGAGTTCATATGAATGGAGAATTATATACGAAGGGTTGTGAGTCGCCCACATCATATCTCTATAAGTAAATCCCTCAAGTATACATAGGAGCAAATTGCTCTGTATAAATTCCGAAAGAAAATGTGTCATGAAGTGTAGAAAATCTCTGAAGGATTCAGATTGCTTGAAGTAAGTCCTAGAAGGATAAAGCATAAATTATGTACTCAATACCAATGGATGGTATAAATTGCCTTAGTGAGTACTATCATTATGATATTGTTGCAACATACTAAAATCTCTTGCAAGAGTCGATGACATTAAATTAGAACTCCTGAAGAGTTGATGATATTAAATTGGGACTCCTGAAGAGTTAAGAAAGATTATAAAGTGTTGAGAGAAATATTGTCTTAAACTGCAGAATCGAACAATATGCCAACACGAATCTTATCCATGATATTTATGATATTAAAGAAGCATATGGATTGAAGATTATGAGTTAATTACTCAAATGATTTAGACACTAAGGATGATCATTTATCTTCGAGAGGGTAAAGATAAATTGATATTTGGTCTAGAAGTACCACATCTTAGTGAAGAATATGCTTTATTGTATTTGGCACAATACACTGAATGAAATAAAGCTTATCTATTGATATTTCAAAGAAATTACAGATATGTGCATACACATGAGCTACAATTATGAAAAAAAATATATATATACAAAGTGCAGATAAACATGAGGGAGCCTTCATTGCTCATGTGGAGCCTCAGCAGTCGATGGAGCTCTTGAAAGACGAAGAGCCAAAGTTGGATTCTCCGGAGCCTCAACACTTGGTGCAACTCCAGATGACGAAGGTAACATAAACCTCGGGAGTAACGCCATAAACCTTTGATGATCACTCTGGATCCGACCTTCAGACTCCTGCAGCTGGTCCAGCTTCCTCTTCATGCTGGTGGAGTAACTAGTTGCGAGCATGTGCAACTCCTTATTCTCGAGCCTGAGTCCTCTGACCTCTTGCCGAAGACTAACCACTTCAGCCATCAGAGACTCGACCTGACGAGATCGAGCAAGAAGACGTTGGCCCATATTTGATACAGAGCCTGTACACTGAATGCTGAAGGCTAAAGAATCCTGAACAGCCAACTCGTCGGACCACTTGGAAAGAATCCTGCTATCCTTGGGGGTGAGAAGATTCTTCGCTACCACCGTAGCGGTTATGTCATTCTTCATCACAAAATCCCCAATTGTAAGAGGACCGTTAGGGGATAAGAAGGATGGGTGCCATATGTTGTCTGGAGAAGACATGTCAGCGTCTTCCCCGACATTCAAGTTAAGGCAATGGTCAGAAGGGCAAGACATTTTTCGAAGGTGTTGAAAAAAAAAGAGATCGGAGAGATGAAGATTTCACAAGTGCAAGAAGAGAGTGTTTTGGCAATTCAGGGTGCTGTGGAACCAAATGAGTGCCTCTATAAAAATAAAAAAAAATAAAAAATCAATGAGGCATCACTCAGTAATCGAAGAGGCAAATCTCACAAATCGAAGAGCCGGGTTCCTTTCTCAAAAGCTGGACTCCGTTCTCAAAAGTCGGACACCTCTCTCAAAAGCCGGGTCTGCTCAGAAATCACGAGGTCAGCTTTTCCAGAATTGTTGTCACTCGTCACATGCACTGTCAGCTTTGCGGAAATTACGGACAGCTTTGTCAGAAAGCGCGTAACTTGTATTGTTCATCCATCCACCGGCTGCCGACAAGGGTAAGGGAATAGTTTCGGTTGTGAAGAATTATTCCTATAAACGTCTACCTTCGCCTTCCATTAGCAAAGGCAAACTCCCTCAGCACTTCTTCATTTCCGAAAATGTATTCCCAAAGAAAACTCTCGAGTTACTCAGTGTTCTTCATCCCCTGGAGTACCTCTACAAACTTAGTCATCCAGAGTAAGAGTATCTCATATCATCAGGGTCGAAAGTAAGAGTATCTCATATCATGCTTTCTCCATGTCCTTTTCTTTGTCTTTGTTATCACTTGCAAGACAAGGAGAAAGAGAGCGATCAGTCGCCACTTGGAGTCAAGCTTCCGATCTGGGACTGATTGTCTGGAACCCTTCCCTGATTGCTTACCTAGCATTGCTCTCGAGCAGTCATCTTCAACTAATGTTGGAAGCTGGAAAACATGATGAGTCGCTGAGAAGTGATGTTCTGATGCTTTCATGGGAATTTTTGCAGCATAGCTAATCTCCACATTGAATGTTTTGGAGCGGCATCTCCAATTGCTTTCATGGGAATTTTTGCATTAGAGGAAAAAGAGACAACGTGCTGATTCATCCTCAACTAAGCTGAGGATCGCTTGTAAGTAAAAAGGCCATCCAGCCCAGTTCAAGAATAAGCCTGTGGAAAGTTAACTACCAGTAAAGCACATCTGTTGGCAACTCTTCTCGCTAAGAGATCGAAACAGAATGATCAACGATCAGCCTAAATGATTTGAAATCAGGGGGAGATACTCATCAGGGGGAGCATCCAAAACAGATTAAGATTTTAACGAGTCAATCGAAGACTTATGGCCATCCAAGGGGGAGTGTTGTAAATATGGATGTAATTATGGATGTCCATTAAGTGAGTGTGGTTGGTATAGTAGGTAAAGGCTTAATGTATGTAATAGGTGAAAGCATTAAGTGAGTGTGGTAGGTTTTGATTTAACATCTTGTCTATTCATTTGCCTATATAAGGAAGGCCAAAGAATAAGAAGATGTTACACACATACACACACACAAGTAATACGGGAGAGAGGGAAGAAAGGAAGAGGAAGAGGAAGAAAAGAAAGGAAGAGGAAGGAGAGAATAAGAGAGAGTTATCTTTGTACTCCTATTATTCCAAAATATAATGAAAGCACTACTGCTGCCCTGAGGATGTACTCCAGTCACACTGACTGTAGAGGAACCTCGTAAATTTTGCGTCTTGCTTATTTATTCCACTGCGCACATCGTCAATTTTACAACAGAAATGAAATACTTACTTCAAAACGCAAAAATGATCGTACTTTCAAAATTCAGAGAAACTGAAATTTTGTTGCCAAAAGGTGAGACCAAATTGTAGGTTCTAATTTCGTTAAGAGCAAATGTGCTGACAACATGTTATAAAGAAAAATAATTTGAGATAGAATGAGAGAATCAATTAGAGAATTTTTAGTGTGGTACAACCACTTTTATATAGTGGCGTGGCTATTCTGGTAAAATTACACAAATGCCCTTAATTCAATAAAGAAAATCAATTGTCTAATCAATTGGTGAATGAATGGCCTATTTATTTGAAAAATCAATGACCTAACTGTTACAACAGTTAAGGGCTTAAAGACATATATGTCGTGCAACATTTATGTCAAATTTACTCTAAAAAAATATCTGAAAAGTCTAATTGACAGAGTATCATGAGACAAAAGGGTCCATAACTCTTTTCACGAGTGCAGGGGAAAACCCCAACTTGCTCTTCTTTTCTTTTGTTCTTATTTTAAAAAATACGAATATATAGATGGGACAATCATGTCACAAAGGTCAAACTTTAAGCATTAAATAGCTACAAATCATTCACAGCTGGGAAGAATTGTGAATTGAGAGTCGTCCCCTCGAAAAGGTTTTTGGTAGCTTCTTGCTCTCAAAGCAACCAAGACTTTGAAGCCCCCCTCCTTTTTCCACCCCTCCTTTTTAGATTAGAATAAAGAGAAAGTGGCCTTGCTTTTTCATGAATCATGAGAAATGAATTCGATCGGCAAGAGGAGCACCAATCAAGCAAAAGATGACCATTGGTTCCCCCATTCACCAGTGTACTGTCATCTAGGTTTTATTTTTCTTTTTTGGTTTTGGTTGTATCATCTAATTTTATTACAAAGAAACTACGGGAAAAAGTTTAAGATGTGATATCAAAAAAATTTTTTAGGAAGAGAGAAGATTAAAATTAAAGAGAAACCTCAGTGACACTCGGGGCCTCGTGAATCAGACAAGAGAACGTTTTTTGCTTGGGGAGGAACACACTAATCCAAAACATATAAATTAGTAAAGTTATGCCCAAGGTAAGTGATAGCATCCGCTGTGAAGCTCACTTCCCTGTAAACATGATTCCATTCTACCAGCTCGAAAGATGAGGCAAGCCATTTAATATCTCTAACAATGGTCCGAACTCTCCACGAAACAGCACACTTTTCTGAAACTGCATCATTGACAATCTTCGGGTCTCCTTCCACCACAATTTTTCTGATTTGGCGATGTTTGGCCAAAGCCAGAGCATCCCGAAGAGCCGAAGCTTCCGCCATGGTTATAGTGTTTGACCCACGATGACGAGCACCCACCAATGAGGGCTGTCCCCGACGATTTCTGATGAAAAAACTCGTAGCAGCAGACGTGTTCTCCACCGACACATCAAAATTGAGCTTATAAAAGCCTTCTGCAGGTGCTTTCCAACTAATGGTGTTGCCTGAGCTCTTAATCTTTCTTGGTTTATGTTTCAAATTATCCTTCAAGAAATCTTTATTAATTGTAGTCGCATGCCATCAGACAGCTAGTTGGATGAGGTTTAATCCGTTTAAAAACAAAATTATTTCTATTATTCAACATATGCCAACAAAGAATTAGGATTTTACTAGGATCAAAAAGATCATCTTAATCTAAAGCTGACATCCTTATCAACCAATCATTCATATTGGTAATAGAGGGGGGTAGAGACAGGTTATTACAAAATTTCCAAACTTCATGAGCATGAGTACAGTTAACAAAACGGTGTAGTTGATCCTCCTCTGCAATATTATGTAAAGGACAAAGAGTTTGACCATTAAGGTGATACTTAATCTCTTGTAGGTAGACAATCTATTTCTTATAAGTAACCAAGCAAGAATCTTAACTTTATGCGGTATATTAAGTTTCCACACTTTCTTTAGTAAATCTAAATGTGATGTCAAATGCTGAACCGACCTGTTTTCCTTTTCCTTTCAAAACTTTCTCTAAAAGAGAAAATGGAGAGATTATTAAACCATTTACATTAGAACTGGGTATGGATTATATTGGTTTTGTATAAACCGTGCACCAAACCGCACACAACGGTTTGTCTAATAAATTCAAACCACAACCGAACTACAATGTCTTAAAATCGAACTAATTAGTTCACCAGTGTTGCGATTTGGTTTGGTTCGGCTTCCTGTTTAACCTACACGTATTACCATGTGAAAATTTCACAGCTAGGGACAAATAAGTTAGGAAAAATTCATAAACATATCAATTTATAATACATTTATGGAAAAATTAGGTTCTCATTCATATTTTTCCTACTACATTAATTAAAACCTTATTCCTTTTCAATTTTTGATCAAGGTCCTTAGGTTTTAATAAACGCCATTAATTATTTCAATAATAAAATATTTTTTATTTATAAATATATTCATTTAGTTTTAGAAAAGTTACATTTGGTATTTTTATATTTATGGCTAAATTTTTTATTATATATTTTTATTTTTGTTGTAGACCTATTTGATTGAGCGATCTATAGTTTAGAGAGAGAGGGGGCCGGCCACTTTAGAGAGAAGAGAGATTGATTTAATTGTGAAATGTGTTTGATTCACCTCATTGTGCCTTTATTTATAGTAGTAGGAAGAGCAAAAACCTTTCCCTTTAGGATTACAACATTTAATAGGTAATCTACTCCTAATAGGAATATAAGATACATTCCCATATCTACTGGGATTTACACAATCACATTCCTATTCTAAATATGACTACAACACTCCCTCTTGAGTGTGTAAATACTTAATGCACCATTGCATCAGATCATCAGCAGATAAGGTAGAATAGTTGATGAAGTCATCGGCACAACGGGTGATCGCGAGTCTCAAATTTATGTGAAGTATGCATTTGTAGTAAAACTCACAAAACTCGCTATGGTAAAACCCAAGGCATGGGGAAAAACCCATAGACTAAGGAGAAAAGTGAGAAATATGCATAATGTCTAAAGCAAACGTCAAACAGGACGAAAATAGTGAACTCAATGGAGTATGATCATCCCAGGATGGGTGCCTCATCAAAACCTCGTTAGGTAGCAAAAATCTAGTGGAAAAAATGCTCATAATCATAGGAAAAATAGTACATTAAGATCATGTGAGTATGCTTCTGGATACTCCCCCTGAGTTAGACATAACTTCTAAATAAGAGAACTACAAGCGATTCAACTCAAATAATTTATGCATACCGATTCCTTGGACGAGCTTCTGAAAATTAGACTTGGGCAATGACTTGGTGAAGAGATTGGCCAGGTTGTCCTGGAAACAGATTGACTTGACTTCAATGTTCTGATGTTACTGCTGCTAGTGTGAGTAAAAGAACTTAGGCACTATGTGCTTGGTGTTGTCTCCCTTTATGTGTCCTTTCTTTAACTGCTCGATACATGCTGCATTGTCTTCAAAGATTGTCATACGAAGGTCAACGACTGATGTAAGACCACTAGTACTTCGAATATGCTCCATAAATTCTATCAGCCAAAAGCATTCACGCGTTGCTTCATGTATGGCAAGAATCTCAGCATGGTTCGATGAAGTAGCAATTAGTGTTTGCTTGGTAGACCTCCAAGATATAGCGGTGTCTGTAATGGTAAAGACATGGCCCATTTGAGAATGTGCTCTATGTGAATCAGACAGATATCCAACATTTGCTTAAACAACAAGGCGAGAATCAACTAAAGGACCATAAGGGGCGGCAACTCTTGGAGATTTGCAGGTATAGAACAAGCCCAAATCCGTTGTACCCTTGAGGTAGTGAAAAATGTCTTTAACACCATTCTAGTGCATGCGTGTGGGCGCATTATTGTATCTTGCCAAAAGATCAACAACGAAGGAGATGTCGAGTCTAGTACATTGAGCCAAGTACAATAAAGCCCCAATTGCACTCAAGTAAGGAACTTCGGGTTCCAAAATCTCTTCCTCATCCTCATTTGGATAGAAACGATATCGTTTAGCATCTAGAGTCCGAACGACCATGGGTGTACTCGAAGGCTTCGCTTTATCCTCATTAAAATGACACAACCCCTTTTGGGTGTAGTTCGATTTATGTACTAGGATTCCATTCGAACAATGCTCGATCTCCAGGCAAGACAGTATCAAGTTTTTCCATGATCCTTTATCTCCAATTCTAATTTTAAGTGTGCAGCAATTTCCTCAAGCTCTGTGGGAGTCCCGATGAGGTTCATGTTGTCGACATAAATTGCAACGATTGCAAATCCAGAATGTAACTTCTTTATGAACACACATGGGCATAGTTCGTTGTTCACATAACCCTGACTTGTCAAATATTCACTTAGACGATTATACAACTGAAGGATTATTTTGAGAATACATGTTCATTTAAGCAACATCATTAGCATGCAATTAACAAATTAAAGGCGGAATCATGCTTGCATGTACTTAAAAACAAAACATTACCCATGAATGTTCAAAGCCTAGTAGTTTGGTGAACCAATACACAACTCAAAACAAAGTGAGTTGAAATTATACCTTTGTAGATTCCTCTTTGCATAAGCAAAGGCTAATCACCCAAAGAGAGGGCCTTCATTCCTTGCATATTAAATCTATGGATTTGGATGGAAGAATAGGTTCTCTAAGTTCCCAAAATTGAGAACCTCTAAGTTTCTACACCAAGGTTAGATTTAAGAAGAAATGAGTGACCTTGGAGGAGTAGGATTGCTAGATAATCCCTCCAAGGTGGCCGGCCATTTCTAGAGAGAAAGGAGTTTGTGTTTTCTCCAATTTCCCAAAAGAAAGCCCTTAATGAATTTTGGCTATAAAGTCATATTTATACCTTAATTCATTTGAGTGGCAAACTTGTAAATAAGTCCAAGTTTGCTACCCTCTCTAACATGGCCGGCCTTGGGGATTAATTGGGCTATTTGGGCCTTTGTGAATCATTATTCATTAAGTTGTCATACAACTTAAGTTAATGGACTTGACGTTCGAAGCCCATTGGCCCTTAAGGTCAAAAACTATCCCGAGGTCTTTAACGAACTTATTCGTTTGATTAATTAACATATTAATTAATCCTTGCCATAAATAATTAAACCATTTAATTATTCTTACTCATCTCCGTTGAATCTTCAATCTTTACCTTACACGGTGTACGATCCATTAGGTTCCTTTTAGCGAGGCAGTGGGCGATTAAAACTCTTTTCAATCGATTGTGAATTTGAAACTTACTTTCAATTCTCCCTTTAGTGATTACACATGTCTAGGGCTTCCACAAACCATGAGTGACACCTAGCAACATATCATGGTTACCCAAGCTAATCAGAAGAGGTGGAGAACCTATTCAGTTTAGGATTACAAATGCAATACGGTCCTTGACGGGTATTTTAAACCGCACAAATTTAACCCTCTTTTTGACAGTTGTAGTATGGATGTAAGTAGGGTATCGTTCTAGGCCGGGGATTAGGAGGGATTGCTAATCACTCTAAAATTAACTTAAAAACGTAAAAACAAAGTTTAAAACACTAAACTAAAATAAAAACACTTAACTAAAATAACTCAAAATAAAACTAACAAATAAACTAAAATAAATCAAAAGACTCAAAACAACTCAAGACTCTAGAAAATACAAACTAAGCTAAAAACTTGAAACACACTAAAAATGACTCAAAATAATGAAAACAATTTAAAATATAAACTAGGAAATTAATTAGACGGAAATTAAATTAAAAGATAAAAAATAATAAAAATTAACTAAATAATAATATTATAATAATGGGGGGTTTGGTTTTGATGAAACGTAAATTAAACTTAAATAAATTACAAAATTGACAAAAACATAAAATTAAAAGTGAACGGATAGGCGACGGATTGGCTAGAGGGTTTTTCTCCACACAAGACACATATGCAATCTAAATTGACCTTCAGTTGTTCTTTCAATAAATTGTAAATTTCAACACCCCAAATTAATTAGGTACGCTTAAATTAACCTTCAGATTTTCCTTATGTTATTGAATTGGATGAACAGCATACAACAACTCAAATTATTCTCTAAAAGTTCCCTACGTGAAAAGCACAATAGAGATACAATTAAAGATCATTATGTTCTATGAAAATCATAAGTGTTGACAAAGCATTCGTAACTATGAACAACATGATACGTTTGCCAGGAATTTACTTAACGCGATTGTGACTAGCAACCTTCACTACTCATGAATATAAGTTCATAACGATTAGGTGAAATTCACTTATATTCTAGCATCAAATTCATGCATGTAAATTAAGTATGCATTCTTAATCGACATACACAAATAAGTTATTAATCAAGCAGTTAAGCAAATTAAATCACAACTCAGAAATCACAACTGAAGTTACCAATTCAAATTACAAATATATCCATGGCTTTGAATTAACCTCTAGCCAAACACAAATTAATTACACATTATTTATAAATTAAAAACAGAAATTAAAAACATAAGTTTGGAGAAGATAAACCGAAATGGGGAGTTTCTGTGCCACTCGGCAGCTTGAGAAGCTGCCTCTGTTTCTTGTACCGTTGGTCTCTGTCCACTGGTCTCTGCTGACTGCGTGCTGACTTTCTCTCGCAAGCTGCCAAGAGGCAGCTTATGCCTAATCCCTGTGCTCGCTGACCTCCGTAACTGGCCTCCCTCCAATTGCCTTAGCTTCTGCTGCTTTTCAAGACCCGAGGCCTTGCGTCTAGCTCCTGACCCGAAGACTTTTCTTCTCGGTTTTTCTCCCCTTGAGAGTCCAAGCCCCCGAGGCTCTCTTCGGTTCTTTTTAATTGGTTTTCTTTTTCTGGCTGCTTGCGCAGCTCCCCGTTTCAACCCCCAAAGCTGACTTCAAATAGGCTGCCTTCTCTTCACTGCCCCTTCAAGGCAGCTTTCGTCTGTCTCCTTTGATTGGCTGCCAAATGATGGCAGCTCCCCTCGGGTCCGCTATTTCTTCCTTATTTTATTTTTTTCTTTTTCTGAATGATGCTCTCCCAGCTGCCAAAGGCAGCTCCCATTATTCTCTTTTGACTAAACTTTTCCACCGAATGCATCTTCCCACATGCTGCTTTACACACACACACAAAAATATATTTAAATATAAATAAATATATATATATATATAAATATATATATATATATATATATATATTATTTTCCAAATGATAAGTATAATTCAACAGACAAGATAGTTTAGATGAAATTAATACTTAACACTTCACTTAATCTATTTTTATTTTCTTTTCTTGAAAAACTTATAAAACATAAAAATAACGTAAATAGCTCAAAATATAACGAACTAACTAAGAAAAGACGAGAGAATTTGATATAAAAATATGTATAAATATCATCCGATCAAATACCCCCACACTTAGCTTTTGCTAGTCCTCGAGCAAAACAAAGAAAACAGAAAAGGAAATAACATGAAAAACATTAGCTTCCCCTTATTTGACCCTCATAGAATCTCATTCGAGAACATGAATCAGCAAGAACCATAGTTAGCACCAAACAAACTAATTCAAGCTCATCTTCCTTATTCAAATATTAGCAGTAATCTTTAAATCATCCTTGAAGTGTAGTGTGTGAGATAGCCATGCCAATGTAATTTCAAGTTTTTATTTTTAAAATCATCATATGCAAACTAGCGACCTTCTCACGGGATATGCACTCAATCACACATGTGTTTAGTTTTAATGTGTTTCGCTCAAAGAAACAAATGTGAAAGTTCTACCATAAGCTTGCATAAAAATCACTTCTCCACAATCATAATTGCAAAACTTAAATCAAGAGGACTTTTATTGGACGTAACGGGGCTTAGGTATAGGGTTATTGAAATGAAAGAATAGGAAAACACAAGTTCCAAGCTACATTGCAAGCAATTCTTTTGTTGAGATTTATAAGAACTCAAGTTCTCCAACGATTCTTCTAACACCTCCCATCACATCCTTAAACTGAAACATTGAAAACTTTTTATGTGCTTCGTATGCTATCTTTCTTTTTCTTTTTCTTTTCTTCTATTTCATTTTTTTTTCTTTTCAATTATAGCACATAACTAAATACAAACATGAAATACCCCCACACTTATTCTTTTACCAAACCTTCCAAGTACTTTCATTTTTTTTTTCTTTTCAATTATAGCACATAACTAAATACAAACATGAAATACCCCCACACTTATTCTTTTACCAAACCTTCCAAGTACTTCACAAATATTTCTCATAAGACAATCTCAAATTGCTCGCTTGGAAAGGGTAAGGAAACATGTTTTGAGGTATAAGGGTAGACATATCTGGTGATAAGAAATAAAAAGGCTCAACAAAACGGCTCAAATTGGCAATCTAATGATATCATTTTTTTCTTTGGGAAAACATGCTTATTTGGGCCATGGTGGTAAACCTAATGCCTCTATCATTTTCAAGTTCATGCAATCAATGACAAATATTTCGAAAGATCGTTACGCAAGTTCTAGAGATGCATCTCACATAAGTTCATCACACATAAAAGAATGGGAGTGTATGAAAAATGCACACACTTTCAATAGGCTCAAAACCTCACATAGGATGTATACGGTCACTAAATTCACTTATGAAGCTTTAATTCATGCTTTAGTTTCACATCAACAAGGCTATGTGCATTTGGTTTTTCAAAGATGATCAAACATGTACAATACTAACAAGAGAATAAGGAATTTCGTACAACACATGTTAACTAAGTTCTTGATAATCATGGTTCAAATTCGATCCAGTTATATCATTGGGTCGGGAAACTAATAAAAATCTAAATTAAAACAATAAGGAAAACAAGACAATATTTTTGGATTTTTTAAATTTTTCGAGAAAAATTAAATAAAACACAAAACTCCGAAAAAAATTAAGTAAAACACAAAGCTAATTAAGAAAACAAAAAGCAATAACATGGAAACAAATGAAACCAGTTCAAAGTCGAAGGTACAAAAATTTTCAATTTGGTCAATTTTTTATACTTGATACCCCCACACTTAAACTAGACATTGTCCCCAATGTCAGAAAACATTAATACGCAAATAAAAATAAAATAAATAAATAATACGAAACAAAATAAAGTAAAGGACTGAAAACTTCTCTAATTTGCAGAAAACCAAGCGATGACCCCCGAGCGTAACTTTTGCAATCAACTTCAAGGGAGGAAATAACCAAACGTTCCTGCAAAGAAAAGAAATAAACAGTTAAGCACGCAAGAAAATATAGAAAAATGCAAACGAAAAATAAAAATTGAAAATAAAAGACAACGAAAAGAACTAATAGGTGATCATTGGTCGTCCTTGTTGATTTTCCACAGCTTTCATCTTGAACTGGATGGGCCTCCTTCTTGCAAGTGATCATCGGCTTAGTTGAGGATGAATCAGCACGTTGTCTCCACATGCTTCAAGTAGTCCGGTCTCCACGCAGGTGTGGCATCTTCTTGAACTCTTGGATCAACCCAGACTCATCTGCTCTTGGGTGCACCTCAGACTCCTCCTGCTTCGTCTGTGAGGTACTTTTGTTTTTGAAGAAGTACCTCAACACAGGTTTATTTTTGAAGTGGGTTGGGAGGGGTCTGAGATGAGTACTCGAGAGCAAGACTAGGTAAGCAATCAGGATCTCACTTTCTCCATGTTCTTCAGATGAAAGTGAGGAGAAAGCGTAATATGAGATACTTTTGCTTTTAACCTTTTTAATATGAAATACTTTTGCTCTGGAAGGTTTGTTTTCTGGGGTGATCCAAGGGATGAAGAACACTGAGTGACTCGAAAGCTTTCTTTGGGAAGACATTATCGGAGATGAAGAGAGGTTGAGAGGTTGAGAGGTTGGGAGGGTGTGAAGGTGTGCCTTTGATGTGGAAGGCGAAGGTCGACTTTATAGAAATTTTCCTTCACAACCGGAACTGTTCCCTCACTATTTGTCGGCAGCCGGTGGATGGATGAACAGTGCCCGTTACGCGCTTTCTGACAAAGCTTCCGTAATTTCTGCGAAGCTGACTGCGCATGCGACGAGTGACGACAAATTGGAATGATGATCTTTTGAAAACCGGGGTTCAAAACCGGGTGCGGCTCATGGTTTTCGCAACGCTCCACGCTGCACGTGATGAGTCACGACACATCCGGACAAACCGACCCACGTGATTGCTGAGTCAAGCCCAGCTTTTGAGAAAGGAAACGGCTCTTTTGAGAAATGAGCGTCGAGATTTTCCGAATTGCGTGAGGACGCGTCTTCACCTCTGAGGAGCGGGCGCTTCTTCATTTTCTTCTTTTTATAGAGTCGCTAATTCTGCTTCACATCACACTTGAACTCCCTCAAACACTTCCTTCTGAAAATACTCCCTTCTGCACTTCTTAATCTTACTCATTCTGCTCTCATCCTGCACTTCTGCATTTTTAATCTTTCCGATCTCTTCTTCCGCTTCAGCAATCTTAATTTTTCCGAACTCTTTTCTTCCTCAACCGCCTCTAAAAATGTCTTGCCCTTCCGACCGTCGCCTAAACTTGAATGTCGGGGAAGACGATGACTCGTCTTCTCCGAACAACATTTGGAATCCATCCTTCATATCCCCCAATGGTCCTCTTACAGTCGGGGACACAATGATGAGGAACGATATAACCGCAACGGTGCTTGCAAGAAACCTTCTTACTCCCAGAGACACTAGGTTGCTGTCTATGCGGTCAGACGAGCTGGCTGTTCAGGACTCACTGGCTCTCAGTGTCCAGTGTGCAGGCTCAGTTTCAAACATGGGTCAGCGCCTGCTTGCAAGATCTCGTCAGGTGGAGTCGCTAATGGCAGAGGTGGTCAGTCTTCGGCAAGAAGTCAGAGGACTCAGGCACGAGAACAAGGAGTTGCACATGCTCGCAACTAGCTACTCGACCAGCATGAAGAGGAAGCTGGACCAGCTGCAGGAGTCGGACGGTCGAATCCAGAGTGATCATGAGCGGTTCATGGCGTTACTCCCGCGGTTTATGTTGCCTTCGTCCTCTAGAGCAGCACCAAGCGTTCCGGCTCCGGAGATTCCAACTCTGGCTCTTCGTCTTCCCGGAGCTCCGTCAACCTCTGAGGCGCCACCTAACCAAAACCAATGATTGCTATTAGTTTTTCGTATTATTGTAATAATTTTTTTTATGCTTTTAATGTTTATTTAACTAAATATATATATATATATATATATATATATATATATATATATTACTAATATTATTTTTATTATTATTAAAATTTTTTTTTTTCAGGGTTATTTTAAGCAAATTAAAATATGTAAATCAAAATATGTAAATTAATGCAAAAAGACTTTGTTTATCCGCACTAAAAATAAACATTGCCCTTAATTTATTTAAACTCAAACTAAATAAAAATCAACCAAATACAACTAACTAAACAAAATAAAATGAAAGCAGTAAATAGAAGGGTTTAGGAATGCAAATCTGATTGTGGGTGATTCCTAGGCTTCCCTTCTTTATTCAAGTGCATGGCTTTATCCTTGAACGGACAGTGGTACTTGAAATGATCCGGCAATGGTTTGAATTCACGAGTGGGTGCCTGAATCATTAAAATTAGAAATATGTTAGTATAAAATAAAAATAAAATTGGAATTGGAGAAAATGGCTTATTATATTTTTCCGAAACAAACTCAATAACAAAAACTACTCCCTTGAACGTTTCGGGGACTTTGCACTTGGCCAGATTGACGATGATGGTTGTGGCCTGTGCCGTGTCATCAATCTCAATTTCATGGGCCTTTGTTGCCTCATGCACAACCGCTTGGATGTATTCTTGATATGCCCCAGCCACTTCGATATCTTCAACCATCTTTCTTGGTGCACAAGGTTCTGGAACAGCTTCAGCAAAATCTGGAACTTGATTTATTGCACCAAGAATCGGGATATCACTTTGGATCTCAGGAAGAACTTCCACAATCTGCCCCATTTGATTATTCAATTCTCCCATCTCCTTGGTTTGATTTTCTACTTCCTGGTTCAAAGAGATGAGTAATTGAATAATATTATCATTGTTCACAGATGTACCTGAATTGAATTGGGCAGATTGTTGTGGTGGCTGTGGTGGCTCATATGGCCACTGATAGAACTCTTCCGATGACGGCAATTGTTCTTCTTTTTGCGAGCCCTGCGTCAAAGAAATTAGTCCTTCAAGAATTTCATTATAATTTACGGGCATACTTGAATTCGATTGGAATTGTTGTGGGGGAGGTTGTGGTGGCTGCATAGGTCTTGAATAGAACGCTTCTTGCTGCCAATATCCACTTTGTTGAAACTGCTGAGGTTCATCCCACATCTGATTTGAATAACCTCTCCAATCCGAATTGCAAGCGTTGGAATACATATTGCCCCTTGATTGGCTGTGGCTTTGATATCCCCAATCATCGTCATATGCCGAAAATTGAGGATACTGATGAGCTTGATATCCTTGCCCATAAGGCACATCAAGTGTAGGGACACTTGGCATTGAGGTCCGTTCGGCATTATGTGTCAATTGAGCAGTGAGCTGCGCCAATTGAGCTTGAATGGTTGCCATATCTTCATCCATTTTTACCTAAAATTAAAGAAAGAAAACTAAATCAAATATCAAAAATAAAATACACAAACACAAATATAAACATAAACACAAACAAACAAAACAAAAAAAATAAAATAAAATAAAATAAAATAAAATAAACACAAACAAAAAAAATAAAGGGATTAGCAAATTTACTAATCCCCGGCAACGGCGCCAAAAATTTGACGGGTATTTTAAACCGCACAAATTTAACCCTCTTTTTGACAGTTGTAGTATGGATGTAAGTAGGGTATCGTTCTAGGCCGGGGATTAGGAGGGATTGCTAATCACTCTAAAATTAACTTAAAAACGTAAAAACAAAGTTTAAAACACTAAACTAAAATAAAAACACTTAACTAAAATAACTCAAAATAAAACTAACAAATAAACTAAAATAAATCAAAAGACTCAAAACAACTCAAGACTCTAGAAAATACAAACTAAGCTAAAAACTTGAAACACACTAAAAATGACTCAAAATAATGAAAACAATTTAAAATATAAACTAGGAAATTAATTAGACGGAAATTAAATTAAAAGATAAAAAATAATAAAAATTAACTAAATAATAATATTATAATAATGGGGGGGGGTTTGGTTTTGATGAAACGTAAATTAAACTTAAATAAATTACAAAATTGACAAAAACATAAAATTAAAAGTGAACGGATAGGCGACGGATTGGCTAGAAGGTTTTTCTCCACACAAGACACATATGCAATCTAAATTGACCTTCAGTTGTTCTTTCAATAAATTGTAAATTTCAACACCCCAAATTAATTAGGTACGCTTAAATTAACCTTCAGATTTTCCTTATGTTATTGAATTGGATGAACAGCATACAACAACTCAAATTATTCTCTAAAAGTTCCCTACGTGAAAAGCACAATAGAGATACAATTAAAGATCATTATGTTCTATGAAAATCATAAGTGTTGACAAAGCATTCGTAACTATGAACAGCATGATACGTTTGCCAGGAATTTACTTAACGCGATTGTGACTAGCAACCTTCACTACTCATGAATATAAGTTCATAACGATTAGGTGAAATTCACTTATATTCTAGCATCAAATTCATGCATGTAAATTAAGTATGCATTCTTAATCGACATACACAAATAAGTTATTAATCAAGCAGTTAAGCAAATTAAATCACAACTCAGAAATCACAGCTGAAGTTACCAATTCAAATTACAAATATATCCATGGCTTTGAATTAACCTCTAGCCAAACACAAATTAATTACACATTATTTATAAATTAAAAACAGAAATTAAAAACATAAGTTTGGAGAAGATAAACCGAAATGGGGAGTTTCTGTGCCACTCGGCAGCTTGAGAAGCTGCCTCTGTTTCTTGTACCGTTGGTCTCTGTCCACTGGTCTCTGCTGACTGCGTGCTGACTTTCTCTCGCAAGCTGCCAAGAGGCAGCTTATGCCTAATCCCTGTGCTCGCTGACCTCCGTAACTGGCCTCCCTCCAATTGCCTTAGCTTCTGCTGCTTTTCAAGACCCGAGGCCTTGCGTCTAGCTCCTGACCCGAAGACTTTTCTTCTCGGTTTTTCTCCCCTTGAGAGTCCAAGCCCCCGAGGCTCTCTTCGGTTCTTTTTAATTGGTTTTCTTTTTCTGGCTGCTTGCGCAGCTCCCCGTTTCAACCCCCAAAGCTGACTTCAAATAGGCTGCCTTCTCGTCACTGCCCCTTCAAGGCAGCTTTCGTCTGTCTCCTTTGATTGGCTGCCAAATGATGGCAGCTCCCCTCGGGTCCGCTATTTCTTCCTTATTTCATTTTTTTCTTTTTCTGAATGATGCTCTCCCAGCTGCCAAAGGCAGCTCCCATTATTCTCTTTTGACTAAACTTTTCCACCGAATGCATCTTCCCACATGCTGCTTTACACACACACACAAAAATATATTTAAATATAAATAAATATATATATATATATATATATAAATATATATATATATATATATTATTTTCCAAATGATAAGTATAATTCAACAGACAAGATAGTTTAGATGAAATTAATACTTAACACTTCACTTAATCTATTTTTATTTTCTTTTCTTGAAAAACTTATAAAACATAAAAATAACGTAAATAGCTCAAAATATAACGAACTAACTAAGAAAAGACGAGAGAATTTGATATAAAAATATGTATAAATATCATCCTATCAGTCATTCTCTAATACAATACTCTTGACCACATTGCTTGGCTTGATAGTTTATTCATGTCTATTATCCAATGTGAATCTCGTGCTTATATGATTCCCTTGAATGTGATTTGGAACGCATTCCAAAATCTCATTCATACTCTGATCAGAGATTTTAATCATATCATAGAGTATTCTCCCTCAAACGGTTTGAAGGTTAGAGATCCCTTGTTGCCCATTCACTTGCCTCCATAGCTAGGTGGCTTAACCCCGACGATGCCGTGGACCCACCAGATGGAGTGACATTTGACATAATCAAAGATTAAGTACCTAACCACAAGACAACTATGATGCCTCAGGTCAAAGGACTAATTTGCATTATCCCAACCATGAGTTCTCATGTGACATGAGTATGAGAACTCCTCGTTGATCATGTTCAGTGAACTCATTCTCTATTGAGCACCTACATGCTTGTCTTGGTGTCACTCACACCAATGACTCGAGACCAGTCACTCTCCCTGAGAGAAGACATAACACATACTGATCTTAACGGACTGCCAATGCCCAATTGGCAATCCTATGATCAGGAACGTTTAGGATGTGTCAACGAAAGAATGGTCTCATGAATCTAACTTCTTTAGATCGCATTCTCCCAATCACATATTCCTTGGACTTATTGTTCAAGCATATAACATTTATATGAGACGGCTTAAAACAATAATCTTTGCCCTTTCTATTAAACTATATTAGTTTAACATGTGAAATGTCCGTAAAGTATCATCACATGATTGGTTTTAGGGCACATTTCCAACAACAACATCCGCCCAGATTATTTCAATCTATAGAGTGACCTCCTCAACCTAATTGAGAGAGTGTTCCGTGGTCTATAATTATTTGAACTAGTTAATGGAAGTCCTTCTGCAACTTTCATGTATATTTCCATATCTAGATCCCCATAGAGATACGTGGTTACCACATCCATAAGCTGCATATTCAGTTTTTCGGAAACTACCAAACTGATTGGGTAGCGGAACGTTATAATGTTTATTACGGGGGAATACGTCTCCTCGTAATCAATTCCAAGGTGCTGAGAAAAGCCTTGTGCTATGAGGCATGCTTTGTATCGCACTATTTCATTCTTTTCATTATGCTTCCTCACGAAAACCCACTTGTAGCCAACGGGCTTTATGCGTGGTGGTGTAGGAACGATAGGTCTAGACACTTTATGTTTCTCAAGTGAATCGAGTTCAAACTGAATTGCTTGTTTCCAATTTGACCAATCGGTTCTACGTTAGCATTTATCGACGGAGCGTGGTTCAATGTCATCGTGAAGCATAATGTTAGTAGCTACTGAGTACGAGAATGCGTCATTGACAATCATCTTATTCCTATTCCAAACCTCATCAATACTGCGTAGTGGATCAAAATCTCACTATTCTCGGGAGGCCAGCATGTTTCGTCTGAAGCATCACCTTAATCTAGAATAACCTCATGCGTTGGAACGGATGAGTGAGCGACGGTCGGATTCAAACTAGGGTCACTAGTTGGTGCCATTTTTCTCTTCCAGGGTTGTGAATCCTTTGAACCAGGGGGTTCTGCCACACTTCAGAGTTGGAGCAGATGATTGGCTAGCCGCCAATGTACCTTGCCACGTGGAAGTTACAACCTCCCCACCTTCGAGGACGGTTCGACCTTCCAACGTGGGGTACATCTATCCGTGTAGGTGTGTTTGTAGCGGGTATATGTGATCTTGTCACCTTTGCTAGATCATTAAAAGCATCTGGCATGCTTTGAAGATCTATAATTAGACGCACTTCAGTTTCAGACTCAGCAGTGCGGGGATCTAAATGGGACATAGTGGGAGCATACCACGACAATTCGCAGCATTTTACAGGAACGTTAGCATGCTTATCTCCCCCTAACGCCGGGAAGACTGTCTCATCAAAGTGACAATTCGCAAAACGTGCAGTAAAGAGATCTCCTGTCAACGGTTCTAAGTATCGAACAATTAATGGCGAATCATAACCGACATAGATTCCCATTTTTTTCTGAGGACCCATTTTGGTACTTAGCAGCGGCGCTAGTGGCACATAAATGGCGCACCAAAACACCCGTAAATGCTAAACGTCAGGCTTGTATCTAGTGACCAACTGTAAGGATGAATGTGGTTGAGTAGCAGTGAGCCTCAGACGGACCAACATAACTGCATGCAATATTGCATAGCCCCAGGCAGATACCGGCAGCTTGGTTCTCATAACCAAAGTCCGAGCTATCAATTGAAGGTGCTTTATGAAAGCTTCTGCCAAGCGTTTTGGGTGTAAACATGGGGTACAGAATGTTCCACATCAACCCCTACTGACATGCAATAATCATCAAAAGTTTGTGACGTAAACTCTCTAGCGTTATCCAGTCAAATAGACTTAATCGGATAATCAGGGTGGTGAGGCCTTAGTTTAATGATTTGAGCTAGGAGTTTAGCAAGTGCAGCATTGTGTGTGGAAAACAAGCAAACATGTGACCATCGTGTCAATGCATTAACCAACACCATAAAATATTTAAATGGTCCACAAGTTGGTTGGATTGGTCCACAAATGTCCCCTTGAATCCTCTGAAGAAATTTAGGGGGGGTCGTGAATAATCTTTGTATATGAGGGCTGAGTATTCAACTTCCCTAAAAAACACACTTTGCCTAGCGAGAGTCCAATGTAGGGATGTAACTTATGCCCATGCGATGATTTGAGGATACGGCGCATCATGTCACGTCCAGGATGTCCCAAACGGTCATGCCAAAGCAACAAAGTTTCCTGGAACTTAGCCATAGGGCCAGCCACACTGTGGGCTTCTATGCTGTGAATGGTTGTGATGTACAACCCACTCAGCAGACGTTCCAACTTCTCATGAATATGCTTCTGGCCATATTCATACGAAGTGATGTAAAGAAATTCAGAACCATGGTCTTCAGTGGTTTCAATATGATATTGATTATCTCGAATATCTCTAAAACTCAACAACGTTCTACCGAAATGTGGAGAATAAAGTGCCTCTTTAACGGTCAAGATAATACCATTGAACAACATGATAAGTGCATTTTCGTATCATTCAATCAGGTTAAATGGGCCTGAGAGAGTTGTCAAATGAGCTTTCTTGGGTATTAAGTTAGTAAAATAGTGTCGGTCACGTAAGATGGTGTGTGTGGTTGCACTATCTGTCAGGCAACTAACTTCCTTACCAGACATACCTAGAAATAAATTGATTGAATTGGCCATTTGCATAAATATAAGTCTGTTCATTTAATTAAGCAATCTGAGAAAATAATATCCATTCAAATAACAACCCATAATTCAAAACAGACCAAATCCAAACAAATTATTCCAAATACTTAGAATAATTGTTCAAAATTAAACCATAAACCTAGAAAATAGAGGGTAAGGGCCGACCATACCTAGTGGGTTTGGCCACTAGGGGTAAACACCCTAAAAACATGTCTAATTTATTCGTCCATAGGAGCTGACGCCTCCTGAAAATCCGATATCTCTATAGATGTAGTTGCATCTCTCGGATGATCCACAGCTGCAAAGTTAGACTCACGACGTGAATGATACTTGGCAATAACCTTAGGGCGGGACCAATTATCCCTTGATCCACAGCGATAGCACATGTCCAGTTCAGTAGAAGTGGGCTGAACGGGAGCTTTGCCCTTGTTTTTGAAGTTTGAGGCCTCAAGGGTGAGCGGTGGATGCTGTTGGGTCACAATTCTTCCTTTAGGTGCGGCACTTTGTTCACCTTGGGCCTGTGGTGGAGATTGCTACCTATTACCATGACCACAACGATTCTTTCGTCGTTTATGGCTGCTAGAATAAGTGGCATGCACTTCAGGCGCAGCGTTCGAGCCAGTCGGTCGAGCTTGATGATTCTTCATCAAAAGCTGGTTTTGTTTTTTAGCGAGAAGTAAAACAGAGATCAAATCTGAAATCCTGTTGAATTTATGTGCCCTATATTGTTGCTTCAGGACAATATTATTGGCATGGAAGGTCGAATAGGTCTTCACCAAGAGATCTAATTTGGTGAGTTCCACTTTGCAGAATTTCAACAATGAAGGGATTCTACAAACTTTAGAGTTATATTCATTTACGGAATTAAAGTCCTGGAAGCAAAGATGCTACCAATCGTGTCTTGCTTTAGGCAAGTAGATGTCTTTCTAGTGATCGAAATGGTCGGCCAGAGCAAACCAGAGGGTGCGTGGGACCTCCTCAGCGAGGTACTAGGTCTGCAGTGCATCATGGATATGTCTTCGAATAAAGATCATTGTATTAGCCTTCTGAGTTTCATCAACAGTTTTGCCAGTGACGGGTGCCTCGATAGTGGCTTTAATGCCCTTTGCAAATAGATAGAGCTTCACTTCTTGAACCCATTTCAGATAATTTCTTCCAAAGACTTCTAGAGCGGAAAAATCAAGCTTGTTCTAGTTCGACATGTCCCTAAAACGGAGGGAGAAATATGTGAGTAGTCATATGGTAAGTCATAGACATATATCGTAGAACATACTGGTTCTTTAGACATGTATTGGTTTAATTTATGCGTGAAACCTATAGGTTTCATGTGGCATGTTTTGAATGAAAAATTTGAGGTTCTTCGGGAACTCAAGTGTGAGAGCTTCGTTACTACGAAAGTATGTTACGGTTCAAAGTATAAAAAATAAATTATTGAATCGTTAATGTCCAAAAGTGATCTTCGGGTCAATAATTTTGGATTCATTATCAGATTAATGAATTGCAGGTCAATTTTAATTAATTCAATAAATCGAGTCATGCGGGGTCGATTGTAGAATCAAAATAATATTAACATACGGGTTAATTTATTTAAAATGCTAAAATAATAGCATGCGGGTCGAAAGAATGCCCCAAAAAAATATTTGGGCTTAGTGCCGTGTGTAAGGGGCACGGGTTGGGTGCCTTGAGTAAAAGGCATGGCCCAAAAGGGCCTTGGGTGTGACTCCAAACCACTGGTTAGGGAAGGAAACCCTAGTCACAGCTGGGTTTTAGTTTGGACCGAGGGGGCACAGGGTGTGACAACCCGTCCCAATTATATTTATTAATTAATAACGAAATGACGGAATTACCCCTTCGGGGTTATGTTCGTGTGCATGCATGTGTGTTGTGTGAGCACCAATGGATGGTGGCCCTCAATAATTGGTCTTATGTGATATTATTGTGTTAGATAGTTTAGGGCCACACAACCTTCACAACCTCTCATCTCTCGTCACTCTCTTTCTCCGTGTCAATTATTCACTCTCTCAGACACTCACTCTCTTTCTCGCCATTTGTACGGACACAACCACAAACCCTTGCAAACTCAACGGATCGTCCAAACCATCACCACCATTCGACTCCTGGAAGTCATACGATCACGGTGATACCATTTTCAGGTGAGTTCTACTTCGTTTTCACGTCGGAAACTCGAGGTCCGATCTTGGGTACTATTCATGAACTTTTTGTTGGTCGATTTTTAGGACAATCTAAGCTTATAGGAAGCTTTGTGAGGTCCCAAGGAGGCTTGGAGTGGTTCGTTGGAAGTGTTTGGACGTCGGGATCACATGGTCGAAGTTTGGCCAAATCTTCTCCTTTTTCTCCGGTGAGATTTCGTGGATTTTAGAGCTTTAAATTAGTATGAATGTGTTCTACGTGTTGAGGGCTTCATTTTGGTATAAAGAACATGAAAAATGGTGCAAAAACAAGTAAGATATGAAGGTTTGAAAAATACCCAGTCGTCGGCGGCTGGCGAGCTGGCGGAGAAGACGACGGAATATTCCGTCAAAATTCACGGAATATTCTAACATCGTTAACTGACGCCGTTAAAGATAACAGAATATTCCAGGAATATACCTAACGGCGTTAACTGACGCTGTCAGTGTGCACGGCGCGTGGCCGCGTGTGGCCAACGCGTGGGGCCGAGAAAATTTATTTTAAAAATATGGGGATGTTCGTGATGACGAGTAGGTCACGTTGGTATATCCAAATACCAAAATTGAGCTACGTATGAGAAGTTATTTCCGTAGTTACGTATATGTACTTAAATAATGTATTTTTAGTAATTTCTCATATAGGTGATACGTATTCCAAGGATGAGCGTAGCCAGGCTAGACGTGGGGGTTACGACCCAGCGACTTATCAGTGAGTGGGCAGCTATTTTTCCATATAACCTATATATATATATAATGATTTTCCCAGAATCATATCTTAAATGAAAAGTACGTTTTTAACGATATGCATATAACTTGATTTTGATGCATGAGTATTCATATATACATTTCATGCATATGTTGGTGCCCAGGACGCCAGGTAAGTACCAGGTAGGTACATGCATAGTTGAGAAAGAACAGTCGATATACGATGTGATATGATGAATTATGATGTGATATGTTAGCTCATAAACCTGCACATATTGTTAGTCCTCACGCCCAGAGATAGGGGCACAGTCTTTCACATGTCGTTCACCTCCCGCACCGCATGCTCGCCTTGGATCCAAGTTAGGTGCACAGTCTTGTCGTATAGACCACTTTTGAGTGGGTACGACATGTAGGTGACCCGCATTCTTTCGCAAAGTCTTCACCTGATTGTAGCACTAGAGCAATTATTATTGATACAGTGATGATGATGATGATCATATGATGATGATATTGATGTATGTGCAGTGTGTATATATATATGATGATGAGATAGAGGTGTTATGAGCTATATTTGCAGCCGATGGCTGAGTTGATATCCAGTAGCGATATGATTATCGAAATGCATAGCATGGCATTACTTATGAGATTCAGACTGGCATTGAAATGCATTGCACGGCATATATTTGAGATACATTGAAAATGTTTTATGCTGAGAAAGGTTGTGATATATATGTACGTATTATTTTCTGGGAACTATACAGGTTTTACGGAGAGAGACTATACATTTGAGAAAAGAATGATTTTGAAAAGATTTGTTTTGCTGACCCACTCAATTTTGTTTTTCGCCCCTCCAAGTTCTAGATAGCTTGAGTACCTGAGTTGGTTAGCGAGGACCTTCCGGCATCTTTGACAGACCTGCTATTATGTAGGATACCCGATGGTGTATTTAAACTTATTTATTCATGCTTGACTACACTCGACCTAGTACGCTCTGGTTATGTATTTGAACTTATTATCACTCTAGCACAATATCATATCTAGGTTGCTAGTGGTTCGATTTTAATTAGTTCGTACTTCGTTAACGACCCTTGCTTCCGCACTGTGCACTTGGCTACGTCACACTCACGTGACGGCCAGCACACCCTACTTTCGGGTATGGGTGTGTCAGTTTGGTATCAGAGCCCTAAGTTGCAGTCTTGCATATTTTGTGAAATTTCTAATGACTTGATGTCTTCTGTCAGAACTATGCCGCCTCATCGTGATCCTCGTCATGTAGAGGAACCTAGTTTCCCCAACATAGCCCAGATTGGGGAGGCTATAGCTAACGCCCTTCAATCAGTGATCCGCCCGCCGCAGCGGACCCCTCTTGAGTTAGTGCACAATCTGAAGATAACCCCGTTGGTGGGGAATGAGGGGCCCGAGGGTTCAGAAAAATGGTTCATGCATATTGAGAAAACTTTTAGCATCCTAACGAATCAGGGGAGTCTTCAGCCCAATAAGTGGGTTAAGACGACTACGTGGTTTTTGGCTAAGGAACTAGCTACTTGGTGGACGGAGCTAGCTAAGTGGATGCCTGTGGAGGAAGCTAATGATTGGGAGGTATTTAAGGAAATGTTTTACAGAAGATTCATTCCTCCAGCATATATTGACGGAAAGAAACAAGAGTTTACCAGACTAAAGCAGAAAAAGATGTCAGTGAATGATTACTACCGCACATTCACTGATATCTCCCGCTACCACCCGGACGTCGCTGCTAATTAGGTGCAGATGTTTCGCTGATTTAAACTGGTACAAAGAAGAAGTGGCGTACGATAGTGACAGTGATTCCCTGCTCCACCTACCATGAGTTTTACGAGGTCTTGCTGTAGATTGAGGACTCTGAGAACTTGCCGAGTGATAGTGATGACAACGAGAGGAATGGCAACCAGGGTAAGAATAATAAGGGCAAAGGCCCGTACTCGCAGGGACCCCGTCAGACTCAGACCTTCAAACGAAGTGGGGCCAGTTCTAGTTCGTCGAGTGGAGGTTTTAGCGCCACCGGGCAGAGGGGCGGTGGCAGATTATTCGGCAGTGGCAGATTCCAGAGGCAGGGGAACTCAGGCAGGAATAGTGCTCCGTTATGCCGTAGGTGCAACAACCGGCACTTTGGGGAGTGTCGTCGTGGTACGAGCGGATGTTACATTTGTGGTCAGGATGGGCACAGGCTAAGAACTACCCTCAGAACCAGTAGAGGCCTCGGCAGCCTACTATACCATCAGCGCTAGTGCAGGAGTATTCAGGGACTAGCGGCTATGCGCAAACAGGACGTGGATGAGTTTTCCACTACCTGGAGGATCCCATTCCGTATTCATCGGACCAGTACCAACCTCACTACCCTATGGATCCCTACCACCAGAGTGGATATGGACAGTATTCAAGAGGGTATATGCCTCCCCAGCAGCAGTATTCTGGAGGATATATGCCTCCTCCACAACCATATTCAGGTGGATACCTGCCTCAGCAGCAGTTTGCAGCCAATAGTTCGCAGTGGTATTCGGGGGGACAGCCCCAGCATGTGGATGCTGTCGTTAGTGGTGTCGGGTCGTCGAGACAGGCCGGGCAGTCTAGTCAGGGACGAAAACCTCAGGGGCGAGGGATGCACGCAAATCGAGGTCGAGGAGGACGTCAGCAGACGCAAGGCCGTATCCATAACCTATCGCTACAGGACGCTCAAAACAACCCGGATCTGATTATGGGTACGTTGAATATTCTTGGTCATTATGCTAGAGTATTGATTGATTGTCGTGCCACACACTTCTGTGATTTCTCATACATTTGCTCAACTGACCCAACCACAATCTTCACCCCTTGGGTATGAGTTGGAGTTTGCCATGCCTAGAGGGGAGATATGTTATGTGGATTACGTATATCCAGAATGTCCCGTGATAGTGGAGAACGTGGTTATGCCTGCTAACCTCACTCCGCTAGATATTGTTGACCTTGACGACATTTTGGGCACTGATTGGTTGCACTACAATCGTGCCAAGATTGATTGTTACGGGAAATCAGTGACCTTTCATCGTCCTGGATTACCTGAGATAACCTTTGTTGGTGAGCATAGCGAAGTTAGACATAGTGTTATTTCGGCTGTGAGAGCCAAGAAGTTGTTGAAGAAAGGTTGCCAGGGATACTTAGCTCATGTAGTACTTCATGATGATGCTCCTACTAGTTTGGAGGATGTTCGAGGGGTTAGACACTTCGCTGACGTATTCCCTGATGATTTACCTGGATTATAACCAGATCGCGACGTGGAGTTTACCATTGATTTGTTAGCAGGTACTAAACCTATCTCGTTGACTCCATATCGAATGGCTCATGTCGAGTTGCGAGAATTGAAGATTCAGTTGTAGGAATTACTTGATAAGGGGTTCATTCAGCCCAGTACTTCACCTTGGGGAGCCCCAGTCCTATTTGTTCGTAAGAAGGATGGTACCTTGAGATTATGTATCGATTACAGACAGTTGAATCAGGCGACGATTAAAAATCGTTATCCGTTGCCGCATATCGATGATCTGTTTGATCAACTTCGAGGTGCCTGCGTGTTCTCAAAAATTGACTTGAGGTCAGGCTACTATCAGTTGAAAATCAGGAGTGACGATGTTCCTAAAACTGCCTTTAGGACTCGTTATGGACACTACGAGTTTCTGGTTATGCCATTTGGTTTGACTAATGCACCAGCTGCTTTCATGGGATTGATGAACAAGGTGTTCCAGCAGTATCTGGATAGGTTTGTTATTGTCTTCATCGACGATATCTTGGTGTATTCTAAGTCAAGGGCTGATCATGCTCGACATCTTTCGTTGGTGTTGAAGAAATTGAGAGAGCATCGATTGTATGCCAAGTTCAGTAAATGCCAGTTTTGGTTGGACGAAGTAGCATTTTTGGGGCATGTTGTTTCAGCTTAGGGTATTCAGGTTGACCCTCAAAAGATTGCGGCTGTAGAGAATTGGGAACAGCCACGAACCGTCACCGAGGTTCAGAGCTTCCTTGGTTTGGCAAGTTACTATCGGCGGTTCGTTAAAGACTTTTTTATCATGGTGCTACCATTGACGAAGTTGACCAGGAAGGACGTTAAGTTCGAGTGGGATGATGATTGTGAGCGGAGTTTCCAGTAGTTGAAGTATTGTCTCACTCATGCTCCTGTCTTGATGCTTCCTGACGATGATGGTAATTTCGAGATTTACAGTGATGCGTCGTTAAATGGCTTGGGTTGCGTTTTGATGCAGCATGGTAGGGTGATTACTTACGCTTCACGCCAGTTAAAAACTCATAAGACGAATTACCCTACACATGACTTGGAATTGGCTGCCATTATCTTTGCTTTGAAGATTTGGAGACATTACCTCTATGGTGAGAAATGCAAGATCCTCTCAGACCATAAGAGTCTCTAGTACCTTTTTACCTAGAAGGAGTTGAATCTTCGCCAGCGTCGATGGATTGAGTTACTGAGCGACTATGATTGCACGATTGAGTATTATCCTGGTCGTGCAAACGTGGTAGCTGACGCTCTTAGCAGAAAGTCCCAGGGTAGAATTAACGTTTTTCATGCGAGCCGAGTTCCTCTTCTTATCGAGTTGAGATCGACTGGAGTACAGTTAGAAGTAGAGAATTCGATGGTGGATAATCGGGAGGAAGCCTTACTTGCTAATTTCCAAGTTAGGCCAATCCTAATCTACAGAATACTTGAGATCCAGATGAATGGTGATGAGATTCATGAACTTATTCAGCTGAAGAATGATGGGAAAAAGAAAGACCTTCGAATCAGAGAATCAAACGGTATGCTTATGCAGGGAAACAGGATATACGTGTTGATAATGCAGAGTTAAAGAAAGATATCCTAGACGAAGCGCATATTTCAGCTTATGCGATGCATCCCGGAGGCACGAAAATGTATCATACCACTCGACCGTTCTACTATTGGCAGGGTATGAAGAGAGAAATCACTGAATATGTAAGTAGATGCATCATATGTCAGCAAGTCAAAGCCGAAAGGAAGAAGCCGTTTGGGTTGATGCAACCACTTCCCGTTCCACAGTGGAAATGGGAAGATATTACTATGGATTTTGTGTACAAGCTCCCTCGTACTCAGAACGGATATGATGGAATTTGGGTGATTATTGATCGACTCACCAAGTCAGCAGGTTTCATTCTTGTCAGGGAAAAGTTTTCATTGAATCGGTTGGTTGAGCTATTCATAGCGAAGATTGTGAAGTATCATGGTGTTCCAATTAGTATTGTCTTTGATCGCGATCCTCGATTCACCTCTAAGTTCTGGATTACTTTTCAGGAGGCTTTGGGTATGAGACTACTGTACAGCATGACATATGGTGACGGATGGTCAGTCAGAGAGGACTATACAGACATTGGAGGATATGCTGAGATCTTCGGTTTTGCAGTTTGGCGACTCATGGCATCAGCGTTTGGATTTAACGGAGTTCGCCTATAATAATAGGTTTCATTCTAGTATTGGGATGGCACCGTTTGAGGCACAATATGGAAAACCTTGTCGTACACCCTTGTGTTGGTTAGAGGTCAGCGAAAGAGTTCTAGGGGACCCTGAGATAGTAAAGGAGACTGCTCAGAATGTTTAGGTTATTAAGGCTAACCTGAAAATTGCCCAAGATTGCCAAAAGAGTTTAGCAGACAGACATGCCATTGACCGAGTGTATAATGTTGATGATTGGGTATTTCTTAAGTTATCGCCTTGGAAGGGTGTGGTTCGATTCGGGAAGAAAGGTAAATTGAGTCCTAGGTACATTGGACCTTATCGGATCATCGAGCGAGTCGGTGAAGTAGCCTACAGGCTTGAGTTGCCGTCAGAGTTGTCCAGAGTACATAATGTGCTTCATGTTTCTGAAGGAAATTTATGAGATTAGCATGGGATTTCTAGTGACTAGCATGCATATACAATTCAAAATTTATATACGAAAACAACGGAAGCATGTTAACAATTAATATTAAAGCTCTAGTCATTTAAATCCCCTTCAAGATGCATAGGTTTATGTAAGATGCATCACAAATTATTTTATTGAAGAACAAAGTTAAGGAGTAGATTTGTACCTCTTGATCTACTCTTAAGACCAAGGATGGACCACCTCCAAGATCTTTTCTCTATTTTGTTTTGAACACTCAAAAACCTTAAGTGAGATATTTCCTATAATGTTGTATTTATAGACAAAAGGAAACAAGTCAACATTTGACTTCCTCACCTCCTCATTGTGGCCGGCCATTAGTGTGAATATTTGGGCTTTGGGCTTTTATTATTTCAAGTCATCCAATGCTTGAATAAAAGCCCAATGGGTTTAGGTGAAGGATTATTTTGAGAATACATGTTCATTTAAGCAACATCATTAGCATGCAATTAACAAATTAAAGGCGGAATCATGCTTGCATGTACTTAAAAACAAAACATTACCCATGAATGTTCAAAGCCTAGTAGATTGGTGAACCTTTAAACAACTCAAATCAAAGTATTTTGAGATTTATACCTTTGTAGATTCCTCTTTGCTTAAGCAAAGGCTAATCACCCAAAAAGAGGGCCTTCATTCCTTGCATCTAAAATCTATGGATTTGGTTGGATGAAAAGTTTCTCCAAGTTCTCAAAATTGAGAACCTCTAATTCACCACACCAAGGTTTGATTTAAGAAGAAATGAGTGACCTTGGAGGAGTAGGATTGCTAGCTAATCCCTCCAAGGGGGGGCGGCCTTTTTAGAGAGAAAAGAGAGATTGTGTTTCTCCAATTTCCCCAAAAAGAACCCTTAATGAATTTAGGCTATAAAGTCATACTTATACCTTTATTCCTTTGAGTGGCAAACTTGTAAATAAGTCCAAAACCCACCCTAACTCTAAATGGCCGGCCATGTGGGATTTAATGGACTATTTGGGCCTTTGTGAATCTTTATTCATTAAGTTGTCATACAACTTAAGTCAATGGGCTTGACGTTCGAAGCCCATTGGGCCTTAAGGTCCAAAACTATCCCGAGGTCTTTAATAAACTTATTCGTTTGATTAATAATCATAGTAATTAATCCTTGCCATAAATAATTAAACTATTTAATTATTCTTACTCATCTTTGTTGAATCTTCAATCTCTACCTTACACGGTGTACGATCCATTAGGTTTCTTTTAGCGAGGCAGTGGGCGATTCAAACTCTTTCAAATCGATTGTGAATTTGAAACTTACTTTCAATTCTCCCTTTAGTGTTTACACACGTTTAGGGCTTCCACAAACCATGAGTGACACCTAGCAGCATATCATGGTTACCCAAGCTAATCAGAAGAGGTGGAGAACCTATTCAGTTTAGGATTACAACTGCAATACGGTCCTTCTCTAATACAATACTCTTGACCACATTGTTTGGTTTAATAGTTTATTCATGTCTACTATCCAATGTGAATCTTGCACTTATATGATTACCTTGAATGTGATCTGGAACGCATTCCAACATCTCATTCATACTCTGGCCAGAGATTCTAAATCATATCATAGAGTATTCTCCCTCAACGGTTTGAAGGTTAGAGATCCCTTGTTGCGCATTCACTTGTCTCCATGGCTAAGTGGCTTAACCCCGAAGATGCCGTGGACACACCAGATGGAGTGACATTTGACATAATCAAAGATTAAGTACTTAACCACAAGACAACTATGATGCCTCAGGTCAAAGGACTAATTTGCTTTATCCTAACCATGAGTTCTCACGTGACATGAGTATGACAACTCCTCGTTGATCGTGGTTAGTGAACTCATTCTTTATTGAGCACCTACGTACTTGTCTTGGTGTCACTCACACCAATGACTCAAGGCTAGTCACTCTCCCTGAGATAAGACATAGCACGTACTGATCTTCACGGACTGTCAATGCCCAATTGGCAATCCTATGATCAGGAACGTTTAGGATGTGTCTACGAAAGAATGGTCTCATGAATCTAACTTCTTTTAGATCGCATTATCCCAATCACATATTCCTTGGACTTTATTGTTCAAGCATATAACATTTATATGAGACCGCTCAAACAATAATCTTTGCCCTTTATATTAAACTAGATTAGTTTAACATGTGAAATGTCCGTAAAGTATCATCATATGATTGGTTTTAGGGCACATTTCCAACATTAGGCCGAATGGGCCCAATTAAACCCGAACGTTTCTTTAAGCCCAAAACGATCTTTTATCGCTTTTATGATTTCGTTAGACTTTCTAAATTAATCGCCACACCTAATTAATCCAATTAATTATTTCCATCATCCATTGGTTACTCACTACAAGAGTGTATTGGTGAACAATCTTTTAGGTTCTAATTAGCAAGGCAGTGAGATGATTGGCATCAATCCAATTGATTTAATCCAATCACTTGAAGAATTAAAACTTACTTTTAATTCACGTTCTCCTTCGACAATTACAACTAATCATCTAGAAGAACCCACAAGCCATGAGTGACATCTAAACATATGTCATGGCTACCCAAGCTAATGTAGAAATTATTCAGAGAACCTATTCTGTTGGAATTACAATGTAATTCGATCCTTCTCTAATACAATACTCTTAATCACATCACTAGGGTATGGATGTACTATGTCAAACCCCTAATGTGATTATATGTCTTTATATGATTCAATTGAGTCGTATAGGAACATTTTCCTTTACTACGCTCGATACTTCGGCCGAAGATTCCCGAATCATATCTTAGAGTATACATCCTCTCTTAAATAGGATTAGAGATCCCTTGTTGACCATTCACATACCTACATGTTTAGATAGCTTCACCCCAACAATGCCGTGGACTCTCCAAATGGAATGCCATTTGACATGGTCAAAGATCAAGGACCTAACCATTAGACATCTATGATGTCTCAGGTCAAATGATTACTTACATTATTCCAACTATCTGAGTTACTTGCTTGACATGTGAGTAGACCTCCATGCAAGTATTCTCGTTCGATTGTGTTCAGTGAACTCATTCCCTTAATGAGCACCTACATACTTGTCTTAGTGTCACTACACGAATGGGATGAGACTTTCCATCCTTCCATTTGAAGTGGACATAGTATGTACTGATCTATGCATTGTCAGTATCCCTCCGACAATCCTATGATCAGGAACCTTTTGGACATGATGGTTATGTGAAGAAGGTCTCTGTAGTCTAACATCATTAGATTACTTCTTCCATCGATCCATTGTCCATGGATTCACTATTTAGAACATATTTCGTTCATTGAGATAGTCCTAATTAGTATCTTTGCCTTCTGATGTATAAGAGTCATATATACACATCATTACAATGTCCTGAAAGGTTTCTTCCAAAGATTGACTTTCAGGGCATACTTCCAACAATCTCCCACTTGCACTAAAGTCAATCACTAGTGTATTTTATACATGCTAGTTGAGTGAGCTTATGCTCGTAGGTTCACTTGGTTATGTATAAAATCCCTTTTAATTTTAAAAGGGGTTTTCTTATCGAATGTTTCCATAACATTTGATGATGTCTCTTTCTTGTGTTCGAATACTTTGATGAGACCTTGATTCCATGGCTTGAGCTATCGCCCCATTACGTCGTAGTGTCCAACTAACGACCTTATGGTTTGGATTCAATCATTGGTTCCATAAGAACCCCTTCTATTCAAAACACCTTTTGAAGCAGTTTCTAAAACAATATATCGACATATATTTCGTTTGTATACTTTATACAAACTTTGCTCCAATCTTTGAGACCATTGTAGTACAATACTATCAATTCATTTATATGATTAGTACTTCATCCATTATGAAGTCCCATTTGCTAAAATGGGTTTTTCACTTTGGTTCATAACCTAAGTGAATGCACGCTTCTAGAGTCCCACTCTGATGTTCCTTTCTTAAAGGCAATAATACTCATTCAGTTGCTATGGTTCTGATCCTAGGATATAGTAATATCTTAAAGTGACAACCCATGTGGTTCTTCACCTTTGGATATCTTCTCACAAGTCCATACATGTGTCCCTTTTGTGATTTTATGACACATTCATTATAAGGGATATAAGAGTGATTTTCTATAATAGAAAAAACACCTTCTCAAATCTTCAATATTTTGAGATTTTATTTCCCCTTACAACATCCTTGACATAGCCTTGCTACATCAATGAGTCCAATTTCAAGTCAATACTTCAAATTTGACCGTATCATAATTTTGTCATCTTTGAGCAACATTTATGTTTTATCAAGTCTATCAAGTAGACTTCATTCATATCTTGTTTGTTCAAACTATGACATCACTCCCACTGGCCTTGTTGTAACTAAGTATTCAATAAAAAATTAACACTTATATTTTCTTTGATTGAATGCATATTGCTCCCATTAACTTGTCTTGGATCTATTGACAATCATTGAGATCCATTAGCTTATTAATGATGTCTCAACCCTTTTGAGACTATCAACAATTCTAGCTAACACAAGTTTATTTAAACGAATCATACACAAAAGAATTCCTTCTTTAAGTAATTCCATTTGAAATGTGTGACTTGTTTTATCAAGTCCATACATTTAAATTATATGGTGTCATACACCATTATTCAAGTTTTAGTCATACTAAGACTTTAATATAGTCATATGAGAATTATCTAAATCTTTAGTGAAAGCATAGCTTCTACTAAGGATATAGAAACTCAACCATTCCTTCTAGGTGGTTGATATAATTCTTTATCAAAACTATATAGAGCATTATAGTTACATAAGGTGACGAATTTAGATTGTCTTGTTGTTAAACTATATGTTGTGACTCATTTTAAAACCATTCCCTTTTGTTTCATCAAAATTTGTCCATATGCTTCGATATTAGCTTGTTCTCATAAAAGAGAATAATGGACAACTCCCAACATATAACCATTTTATGCTAGGTTGATGAAACCAACATTTAAAGACTATTCTTTAAATGTTACACAACATAGAATTTTAACGTTTGAAGAGCTTGAGTTTTTAACAATTTAAAATTTCAAACTCTCAACAATAGTCATGCACTATTATTGTTTAGACAACTATAAAACAATCATATTCAAGTTTATATCCAATTTCTCACCTCCCACTATTTCTCATGTCTTTAATGAGAAATCACTTCATACATTCAAAATTGTATAGACGTGGAGTATACGGGTAGAGGACATTGTGTAAGAGCTTTAAAACCTTTCAAGCTCATTTATTTCAATCTTCACTAAGATGATGTCTTGTTATTAAGTGGCTAAAGTCTTTAAACATTTTATTGATTTAGACACTTCATTCTTGGTTTAATCACTAACATACTTGACATTCTAAAATAATTTTAAGAATGCCCAATTAATTGTTCAAAACTATTAATTGAATCAAGAGTGATCTTGATTATTGTGATTTAAGTGATAACCATACAAGAAACATTTTCTTGTTTCTTATATCACCATAATGTGATCATCCTTTTTCATTAAGAAAGGAATCTCTAGACCTTGGTCAATTCATATAGATTTCATAGGTGGACAATTGGAACCAAATCTAAAGATTCATTGTATCCTTCTATGTCCAACATATGAGATCTATCCTTAATTGATAAGTCTAAAGTTTTGTTTATCCCATTACAATAAGTGATACAAGTCTTGTATCTCAACTAGGACACAACAAGACAATATTCAATTCATAACACTACTTTTAAGGAAATATCTTATATATTTAGAAGGCATACATCACATTACATTGATGTGATGATTCAAACATTCAAAATGTTTTAATACAAAAAGAATTAGCTCTATACATTTAGAGACTAATTAAATACCTTCATTTAGGCACTAATAGTGGTCTTACATCACATGAAGCCACATAATAAGTTCTTTACAAAATAAGAAAGTTTCAAAGACTTTCTTTGAATGCCTAAATTAAACTTCCTAAGTAGTAAGCAAAAAACATGGTGGCCGAACCCTTCTCCACCTTCCTTGCTTGTTTTTCTTCTACTTGCCTCCTTCACCTATATACAATTATACGAGTAATTAGCACTTTATATCAAATATAAACATTTAGAAGATCTAACAATTAGAATTGAAGATAAGAACATTTAAACCATACCTTTTGGCTTGTTCTTTAGAGTTGCAAGGTAGAACCTGCAATTCCTCCTCCAATGTCCCTCCTTTCCACAGTGGTGGCAAGTCCCCTTGGGCTCCATTGCCTTCTTTTTCTTCACTCCACCTTTCGGCTTAGGAGTGGTAGACTTCTTCTCCTTCCCTTTTCCTTTGCCTTGCGGCTTAGGAGTGGAAGAAGATAACTTGTTGTAGACTACTGCAGAAGTCCCTACAACGTTCTCTTTCTTCATAGTCTTCTCAGCAGTTACTAACATGTTTAGTAACTCAGAAAGAGTACTATCCATCTTATTCATATTGTAGTTCATTACGAACTGCGAGAATGAATCAGAAAGAGAAGCCAAAATGAAGTCTTGGGCCAATTCCCCGTCAAGTGGAGTTCCAAGGCTCTCCAGTTGTTTTATGAATCCTATCATCTTCAGTACATGTTGATGCACTGGAGCCCCCTTGACCATCTTGGTCTTGACAAGTTCACAAACAGTGCTGAAGCGACGATTGCGCGTCCCTTCACCATATAACTCCGTAAGATGGAGTATTATGGAAGATGCACTGTCCATGCCCTCGTGCTGTCTCTGTAGCTCCTCATTCATGGAAGCCAACAGATAGCACTTGGCTTGCGTATCATCCTCAACGTGCTTGTCATACTTAGCACGTTCATCCTCAGAGGCGTCAGGCCCAAGAGGTATGTGAGGTGGGGCCTTGTCTAGGACGTAAACAATCTTCTCCAACGTTAGGAGAATCTTGACATTACGATACCATGATGGGAAATTGTGCCCCTCTAGGCAATGTTTGTCGAGTATTTTCGCGAGTGTGCTTCCAACCATATCTATATACATAAACAATAATTAAATTAGTTTGATTGTTGATTAAGTCATACAATTCGGGTCTTTAAACCGAATGACATCACCCACCATTTTCGGCAAATTCCATATCCCTCATGATGGAATCCGGGAGGTTTCAAAGAAAGCTCCTAGCGGGTTATGGGAGGCTCACTATTACCAAGCTCACCTCGCGATGATACGATGTTGGCTAGCAAAATAATAATGAGAGGGTACATTTACCCATTCACAACAAAGTTTTGTGATTACCCATCTTTTTTGCCTCTAGAGAATAATGCCTCACGATGATACGATGTTGGCACCATTTCTTCTTAGTTAAGTTCATACTCACCATGCCGGTTTAGATAGGGGTCCAAGCATAACCTCACGATGATACGATGTTGGCTACACTCGTTGCCTATTTTTCACCACATCAAATGTTTTTGAATAGACTCCTCCTGACTTATAAGCATGCACTTTGCACTCCCCCATGATAGGGTGAAGGCGGTGTACAAGTCATAAACGATTGGAGACTACCATGGTGGAAGGCCATGAAGAAGTGTTCGAAACACCTCTACGCTTTCAACTTAAAATTGCATGTTGGTTGAGGGATTTTAAGGTCTCATCAATTTTATTTATTTAAACATATTCAAATAAATTGTATCCTATTATAACTACTAGTCCAAAGTTTAATGAATTTAATAGCATATAATATCCCCACTATTCGTTTTCATAAAACAAATCAATATCAAAACATTTTTCAAAATATTGGAGATATGTATAACTACTAATTGTATTCATTATAGTTTAGTAGCGTATGATACTCCCACTATTTGTTTTGAGAAAAACAAATCAATATCAAAAACGAATTTTTCAAATATTGGAAGTAACTACTACTACTACGGTTTTGCAATCCTTTAAATTTGGACTTTATAGTTATCTTAGGCTCTTGGATGACCATGGACTTATAGGGTTATTGCAACAACGAGCCAACATTGTTGAATAAGATCTCGGGGAGGTTGTGTCAATTTAATTACGTGCTTTCCAATCCAATTAAAACATTTTCATTGAGCCATTAGAAATGAAAGACAATCAATCATTGCTATAGGGCATTGGACCCATTTAATCTTTGTCTCATGTCAAAAACCCTCTTTTAAATATGTCTCCTTACCAATTGTTAAAGAAACTCTAGTCTAGTACTAGAGGGAATCAACTAACTAAAAGAGATTAAGAAGTAATAAGAATTACAAACCGATTTGTACAAATTCCTACAAATTACACATACTAAGAGGGAGAGATAGATTAATGTCAAACATGATAAGGTCCAATTAAAATAGTAATTAAAACACATTCCCAAGGTTCAAACAATTTGAATTTAGCGCCATATCTTATAGCTCAATTATCGTTTAAAGCATAAGTCCATAGTCACCCTTTTTTTTTTAACTACTTAATCACATTAAATAATCAAATAGGAATGCAACATAAACAATTAGATTTAGTGCATATGGGCATAATTAAATGATGAGTTTAAACAATAAACAAAATTAAAATAAAATATTTTAACTTTTTCAAATAGTAGGGGCCTAAATGCAAATATGCAAAAGTTAGGGGCCAAAGTGTAAATACTCAAAAGTAAAAACAACTTTTTCTTAAAACCACAAAACCCCCACAAGTGGGTTTTGTCATAGGGTGGCCGGCCACATGGTGGGGAGAAGCAAAGTCTCACCCACCTTGCTTTAATTCAATGCAAAGAAAAATCAAAATTTGCTTGTCACTTGGTTTTGCTTTAAAGATATTTTGTAAAGTTTTTGAGAAAAATATCCTAGAGAAGTCTAGGATTAAAATTACATTAAGGAAAGATTTAGATGATAAGTTTATCACCCAAATCCACAAAACAATTTTATAAACTTAAATAAAATCATTTTCACCCAAAACAAAACCATAAACACCAAGAACAAAACCATGAACATAATTTCAAGATTTTCATATTCTTGGTGATTTCTTCACAAAACCAAAAAACAAAAGTGACAAGAACACTTATTTCTAGCATTAAAGAGTGTGTGTGTGTGATTCAAAATAAAAAACACAAACACATGCCAAAACCCATTTTGTGCCGTGCCCCCTTTATGTCCCAAAACCCCAAATTTTGTTTTAAACTCATTCTTCATTCATGCATCTAAAACACCTTTTTACATGCATACCTTTCTCAACTATTGATTAACATTTTTCAACACTTGAAAAACAAAAGATAAACATACTTTAAATGAAGAACATATATGTCAAAACATAAAATTAAAACCCATATGCAAAAAATCCAAAAGGACATATCAAACATAAACCTTTGGCTCTGATACCACTTGAAGGAAATTTATGAGATTAGCATGAGATTTCTAGTGACTAGCATGCATATACAATTCAAAATTTATATACGAAAACAACGGAAGCATGTTAACAATTAATATTAAAGCTCTAGTCATTTAAATCCCCTTCAAGATGCATAGGTTTATGTAAGATGCATCACAAATTATTTTATTGAAGAACAAAGTTAAGGAGTAGATTTGTACCTCTTGATCTACTCTTAAGACCAATGATGGACCACCTCCAAGATCTTTGCTCCTCAAAGTCTTTGAGCCTAGCCACCCTCCTTGCCTCCTCCACTTTGAAAGTTTGAGTGCTCCAAGGTTCTCTTAGAGTTTTCAAAGAGAAAACCTCTAAAGATCCTCACCCACTAGTGTAGTGAGAAGGATGATGAAATAACCTAAGGGGTGATTAGATGATTAGCTAAAAACTCCCCAAAGGTGGCCGGCCTCTTTTTGTGTTCTAGAGAGATATTTCTTTTTCTCTATTTTGTTTTGAACACTCAAAAACCCTAAGTGAGATATTTCCTATAATGTTGTATTTATAGACAAAAGGAAACAAGTGAACATTTGACTACCTCACCTCCTCATTGTGGCCGGCTATTAGTGTGAATATTTGGGCTTTGGGCTTTTATTATTTCAAGTCATCCAATGCTTGAATAAAAGCCCAATGGGTTTAGGCCGAATGGGCCCAATTAAACCCGAACGTTTCTTTAAGCCCAAAACGATCTTTTATCGCTTTTATGATTTCTTTAGACTTTCTAAATTAATCGCCACACCTAATTAATCCAATTAATTATTTCCATCATCCATTGGTTACTCACTACAAGAGTGTATTGGTGAACAATCTTTTAGGTTCTAATTAGCAAGGCAGTGAGATGATTGGCATCAATCCAATTGATTTAATCCAATCACTTGAAGAATTAAAACTTACTTTTAATTCACGTTCTCCTTCGACAATTACAACTAATCATCTAGAAGAACCCACAAGCCATGAGTGACATCTAAACATATGTCATGGCTACCCAACCTAATGTAGAAGTTATTCAGAGAACCTATTCAGTTGGAATTATAATGTAATTCGATCCTTCTCTAATACAATACTCTTAATCACATCACTAGGGTATGGATGTACTATGTCAAACCCCTAATGTGATTATATGTCTTTATATGATTCAATTGAGTCGTATAGGAACGTTTTCCTTTACTACGCTCGATACTTCGGCCGAAGATTCCCGAATCATATCTTAGAGTATACATCCTCTCTTAACGAGGATTAGAGATCCCTTGTTGACCATTCACATGCCTACATGTTTAGATAGCTTGGCCCCAACAATGTCGTGGACTCTCCAAATGGAATGCCATTTGACATGGTCAAAGATCAAGGACCTAACCATTAGACATCTATGATGTCTCAGGTCAAAGGATTACTTACATTATTCCAACTATCTGAGTTACTTGCTTGACAAGTGAGTAGACCTCCATGCAAGTATTCTCGTTCGATTGTGTTCAGTGAACTCATTCCCTTAATGAGCACCTACATACTTGTCTTAGTGTCACTACACGAATGGGATGAGACTTTCCATCCTTCCATTTGAAGTGGACATAGTATGTACTGATCTATACATTGTCAGTATCCATCCGACAATCCTATGACCAGGAACCTTTTGGCCATGATGGTTATGTGAAGACCCGTCCCGATTATATTTTTCAGGTGAGTTCTACTTCGTTTTCACGTCAGAAACTCGAGGTCCAATCTTGGGGACTATTCATGAACTTTTTGTTGGTCGATTTTTAGGACAATCTAAGCTTATAGGAAGCTTTGTGAGGTCCCAAGGAGGCTCGGAGTGGTTCGTTGGAAGTGTTTGGACGTCGGGATCACGTGGTCGGAGTTTGGCCGAATCTTCTCCCTTTTCTCCGATGAGATTTCGTGGATTTTAGAGCTTTAAATTAGTATGAATGTGTTCTACGTGTTGAGGGCTTCATTTTGGTATAAAGAACATGAAAAATGGTGCAAAAACGAGTAAGATATGAAGGTTTGAAAAATACCTAGAATTCTGGTAAAACCAGTCGCCGGCGGCCGGCGAGTTGCCAGAGAAGACGTCGGAATATTCCATCAAAACTGACGGAATATTCTAACGCCGTTAACTAACGCCGTTAAAGATAACGGAATATTCTAGGAATATACCTGACGGCGTTAACTGACGCCGTCGGTGTGCACGACGCATGGCCCGCGCGTGGGTCTGTGCCTTCGCCGGCGCGTGGGGCCGAGAAAAATTATTTTAAAAATATAGGGATGTTCGTGACGACGAGTAGGTCACGTTGGTATATCCAAATACCAAAATTGAGCTATGTATGAGAAGTTACTTCCGTAGTTACGTATATGTACTTAAATTATTTTTAGCAATTTCTCATATAGGTGAGACGTATTCCGAGGACGAGCGTAGCCAGGCTAGACGTGGGGGCTACGACCCAGTGACTTATCAATGAGTGGGCAGCTATTTTTCCGTATAACCTATATATATATATAATGATTTTCCCAGAATCATATCTTAAATGAAAAGTACGTTTTTAACGATATGCATATAACTTGATTTTGATGCATGAGTATTCATATATACATTTCATGCATATGTTGGTGCCCAGGATGCCAGGTAAGTACCAGGTAGGTACATGCATAGTTGAGAAAGAACAGTCGATATACGATGTGATATGATGAGTTATGATGTGATATGTTAGCTCATAAACCTGCACATATTGTTAGTGCTCATGCCCAGAGATAGGGGCACAGTCTTTCACATGTCGTTCACCTCCCGCACCGCATGCTCGCCTTGGATCCAAGTTAGGTGCACAGTCTTGTTGTATAGACCACTTTTGAGTGGGTACGACATGTAGGTGACCCGCATTCATTCGCACAGTCTTCACGTGATTGTAGCACTAGAGCAATTATTTTTGATACAGTGATGATGATGATGATATTGATGTATGTGCAGTGTATATATATATGATGATGATGAGGTAAAGATGTTATGAGCTATATTTGCAGCCGAGGGCTGAGTTGATATCCAGTAGCGATATGATTATTGAAATGCATAGCATGGCATTACTTATGAGATTCAGACTGGCATTGAAATGCATTGCACGGCATATATTTGAGATACATTGAAAATGTTTTATGCTGAGAAAGGTTGTGATATATATGTACGTATTATTTTCTGGGAACTATACAGGTTTTACGGAGATGGGCTATACGTTTGAGAAAAGAATGATTTTGAAAAGATTTGTTTTGCTGACCCACTCAATTTTGTTTTTCGCCCCTCTAGGTTCTAGATAGATTGAGTACCCAAGTTGGCTAGCGAGGACCTTCCGGTATCTCTGACAGACTTGCTATTATGTAGGATACCGGATGGTGTATTTAAACTTATTTATTCATGCTTGACTGCACTCGACCTAGTACGCTCTGGTTATGTATTTGAACTTATTATCACTCTAGCACAATATCATATCTAGGTTGCTAGTGGTTCGATTTTAATTAGTTCGTACTTCGTTAACGATCCTTGCTTCCGCACTGTGCACTTGGCTACGTCACACTCACGTGACGGCCAGCACACCCTACTTTCGGGTATGGGTGTGTCACAGGGTAAGGCTCAGCAAGGTTGCTGGCCTTTGGGTTTGCGCAAGAGAAAATATATGAACATATACAATATATATATCGTAAGGAAAATATAAACATAAAGGGGTTCATGCATCATGGGGAATATTTTCATGCTTCGTGGATGTTTCAAATATCTTTTTTTTATTTTAAGCATACCTAATTAGCAGAAAACGAATAAGCCTTTGAATTTGGTGGATTTGATTCAGCATGCTGATAACGTGTTGTAGGCCTATTTGATTGAGCGATCTAGGGTTTAGAGAGAGAAGTGGCCGGCCACTTTAGAGAGAAGAGAGATTGGTTTAATTGTGACGTGTGTTTGATTCACCCCATCGTGCCTTTATTTATAGTAGTAGGAAGGGCAAAAACCTTCCCTTTAGGATTGCAACACTTAATAGGTAATCTACTCATAATAGGAATATAAGATACATTCTCATATCTACTAGGATTTACACAATCACATTCCTATTCTAAATATAACTACAATAATTTTTAGTTTGTATCCATTTTTAATTTGGAACCCTTTTTTTAATTTGTAATAATTTTCTTTTCAATTTTAACTTGTACCCATATATTAATTCCTTTTTGTGCCCATATTTTTTTAATTTATTTTGTACCCATTTTTTATTTTGCTAAAAGTATTATTGTTTAAAATATGTTAATAATTATGTGGGCACATTATTTTTGTTTTCTTTTTTTTTTTTGCTATAATATTTTGTAACGACTTGTTCCCAATTTTAAGGTTTTTTATAATTTTAATAAATGAATTTACAAAAATGCCCTTCGAGGCAAATGCGTTAACTTTTGTTGACTGCTATGTTGTGTCATGTTAGACTCATTTTCTTGGCATATCCTCGTAGTACTCATTGCTACGAACGCGTGGGCGCAAACGGAATGTAATTTTGAGTTATAACAAAGGAAATATTAACGTTTCAAGTCGGGGACATTTAAGTAAATTGGTTATTTTTCTAGAAAAGCCCTAGATTTTTGGAGCAAAATTTGGAAGGCCATGTGTGTGGCCCAGATTAAAAGAAAGAGAGATGGGTGGGGGAGATTGGAAATGGAGAGAAATGAGGGAGCTTCGGCCAAGGGAAAGGGGAGAGAGAACCGAGGTGACCAACCAGAGTGCGTTTGGAGGTCGAATTGAAGCACACCCAATTCTAGGGTTTTTGGATGGGTTTGATGAAATTGGGGCCTTTTCCGCCCAAATTGGACTTGGCCACAAGTATAAAACTTGCTCTACTCCCTTAAATCTTCATTTTTGTAAATTTTGGTAATTTTTTGAAATAGTTGATTTTTTTGGCGAGTCGAGGTGGCCAAACACCACCTGCGGCGGCGTTTGCGACAGGACGTGGGTCGAAGTGTCCCTTGACCTTCCTAGGCCACATTTGAATATCTTGATTCCATTTGTGAAGTCTGATTAACGAAATCCGTCGTTTGAACCTAATTCCATTAAGGTCTGGCCCTCAATTATTATAGCAATCGACGATCCAACCGTTGGATCGTCACTAAACTTTAATACATTATAGTACGTAATATTTGAGGACCATAGGAACTTACGGATCAAAAATCCAGGTTTTGGATCTTCTCAAATTCGGTTTGTAAGTTCATAAAATAAAACGTTGACCGTCACTTGGTTTTGGCAATTGGCAAAGATTCGATTGTTGGATCATTCTAAAACTTTAGGATGTTCTTTTATGAGTTTATTGAAACTCTTGAGAAGTACGGATTGGAATTTTGAGATGCGGATCTTCCAGATCGAGTTACGTAGGGTTATGGATCCTACCGTCGACCTTTGACCGACAATTGACTTTTGGTCAATAGGTCTCAAATTATTCTAGAACATCCTTAGGGATGTGTTTTATGTAAGTTATGTATTCTATCAATAAGAATTCTAAAACATGATTTGATAATTTTTCTAGGTACTAATCATTCGTGGCGCCTCGATGTGTGTGCTAGGGAGTTGTAGTGCAGACTCTAGGTGAATAGGCTTTTGTTTTATATATATGCTTTACGATTCCCAGAAACTATTTTTAAATGAATTTATGTCTTAAATGCCATGTCATGGATGCATTACATTTTAGTATTTGCATTAGTATAGTTATGCATAATATTGAATGACGCTGTGGAGGCCCAAGTAAGATTCAAGTGAGTACGTTATGATGATAGTGGTTGCATTGCATATGGTTATGCGTAGATGTATTTAGAGTTCATTATCCTGCACCCAGGTGTTAGTGCTTCTGCCCGAGGCCAGGGCCTAGCCCTCACGTCGATCCAAGGCAGGTGTTAGCCTGTCGTCCAGACCACCTTAGGTGGTTCCGACTCGTAGGTGACTCGCGATACTTCGCATAGCCTTCATGTGATCGTAGCACTTGAGCGTACCTATTTATACTCAGCCTGTCGTACAGAACACATTAGATGGTTCCGACTCATGTGCAGGAATTGGTAGATGAGCTATAGGTTCAGCCATACAGGTCACGTTAGGTGACTCCAGCTGACATATTACTTTACATTGATTCATATCACTTGGTGTACACATTTTATGGCTGAGATACTTTGACATGGCATACCTTGGTTTTCACTGTTGTCAAGCATGATTTCTATGTACATATATATTATTATTCTGCAGGAAATTATAATTATTCTGCAGGAAATTATACAGGTTTTACGGTGCATTCATACGAAGTCTACTCTCATCAAGACTCCAGAAATGTCTTGAGTGACAATGTGGTGCTACAAGGGTAGCACTTGATGGAAGAACATCTTGGGACAATCACTTTTGGCCCCTGATAACACTAATCTTAGCAAATGCACTAGTGATCATTCTGGATCTTCAAGAGGAAGATCAACTTCCATTTAAGTCCGTCCTAAAGTAAATTATGAGAAAAAAATTTCTTTGGCCTTAGGACGTTCTAGCCAATTCTAGTTTCCAAGTTTTCCTTTGGTGATGTACTCGTCATTTCGATGAGTATAGGCACAAGTGTACAAGTTGTTACACCTACGGTTAGTAGAAATCCCTGAAGTAGAAAGTATTTTTTCCTAGAATTAATGAACCACCTCAGAGGACCAATTCCTTACCAATCGTCCAAAACCAACTATCTGATTGGGCTTTAGCCTATAATGAGCCTATGGTGGCGCTATCTGAAGGATTATTTTGGAAATACATGTTCATTTAAGCAATATCATTAGCACGCAATTAACAAATTAAAGGCGGAATCATGCTTGCATATACTTAAAAACAAAACATCAACCATGAATGTTCAAAGCCTAGTAGTTTGGTGAACCTTTAAACAACTCAAATCAAAGTGAGTTGAGATTTATACCTTTGTAGATTCCTCTTTGCTTAAGCAAAGGCTAATCACCCAAAGAGAGGGCCTTCATTCCTTGCATCTTAAATCTATGGATTTATATAGAAAGGATAGGTTCTCTAAGTTCTCAAAATTGAGAACCTCTAAGTTTCTACACCAAGGTTTTGATTAAGAGGAAATGAGTGACCTTGGAGGAGCTAGAGTGCTAGCTAAAACCCTCCAAGGTGGCCGGCCATTTCTAGAGAGAAGGGAGAGCATTTCTTCTCTCCAATTTCCCAAGAACAAGCCCTAAATGAATTTTGGCTATAAAGTCAAATTTATACCTTAATTCATTTGAGTGGCAAACTTGTAAATAAGTCCAAGTTTGCTACCCTTCATTAGTTGGCCGGCCTTAGGGATATTTTGGAGTATTTTGGGCCTTTGTTAAATCATTATTTATTAAGTTGTCATACAACTTAAGTCAATGGACTTGACGTTCGAAGCCCATTGGGCCTTAAGGTCCAAAACCATCCCGAGGTCTTTAACGAACTTATTCGTTTGATTAATAATCATATTAATTAATCCTTGCCATAAATAATTAAACTATTTAATTATTCTTACTCATTTCCGTTGAATCTTCAATCTCTACCTTACACGGTGTACGGTCCATTAGGTTCCTTTTAGCGAGGCAGTGGGCGATTCAAACTCTTTCAAATCGATTGTGAATTTGAAACTAACTTTCAATTCTCCCTTTAGTGTTTACACACGTTTAGGGCTTCCACAAACCATGAGTGACACCTAGCAGCATATCATGGTTACCCAAGCTAATCAGAAGAGGTGGAGAACCTATTCAGTTTAGGATTACAAATGCAATACGGTCCTTCTCTAATCCAATACTCTTGACCACATTGTTTGATTTGATAGTTTGTTCATGTCTACTATCCAATGTGAATCTCGTGCTTATATGATTACCTTGAATGTGATCTGGAACGCATTCCAACATCTCATTCATACTCTGGCCAGAGATTCTTAATCATATCATAGAGTATTCTCCCTCAATAGTTTGAAGGTTAGAGATCCCTTGTTGCGCATTCACTTGTCTCCATGACTAGATAGCTTGACCCCAACCATGCCGTGGACACTCCAAAGGAATGCCATTTGACACGATCAAAGATCAAGGACCTAACCATAAGACAACTATGATGCCTCAGGTCAAAGGACTAATTTGCATTATCCTAACCATGAGTTCTCACGTGACATGAATATGAGAACTCGTCGTTGATCGTGTTCAGTGAACTCATTCTCTATTGAGCACCTACGTACTTGTCTTGGTGTCACTCACACCAATGACTCGAGACTAGTCACTCTCCCTGAGAGAAGACATAGCACGTACTGATCTTAACGGACTGTCAATGCCCAATTGGCAATCCTATGATCAGGAACGTTTAGGATGTGTCTACGAAAGAATGGTCTCATGAATCTAACTATTTAGATCGCATTCTCCCAATCACATATTCCTTGGACTTTATCGTTTAAGCATATAACATTTATATGAGACCGCTCAAACAATAATCTTTGCCCTTGATATTAAACTAGATTAGTTTAATCATGTGAAATGTCCGTAAAGTATCATCATATGATTGGTTTTAGGGCACATTTCCAACACTATCAATTGACTATACTGTTTGATATCATGGAACTATCAACCAGTATTCAGGTTGTATGATTTTTTATACCAACACATGCTAGTATCTAGGAGTGATACCCTTATGCCATGACGCCGATTTACAATTTCATGGTAGCGAACAATATCAAAATATCGTATATGCGTCAATTAGCAGTGCAACTGATAGACTGATTAACAGTGACTACTTGAACCAAAGGAGCTAAATCGTGGAAATTTAGGAACAAGCTTTGCCTTAGGACAGTAAATTCATAGTTACATATACCTTTTGGTGTCTTTTCTCAAAATTCTACTTAAGATGCCACCGAATGTGAGAAGTAGAATACACTAGTGATTCACCTTGTTAACACCACATTTATTCTCTCTATTCCTTATCGAACAACTCCTACATCAGTTTTCCTTGTGACTTTTTGAACAAGACCTACTTATTGAGAGAACTTAGTCATTACAGCTTACCGATTAGGGAATTACCCAATCAAACACTTTATCTACGGAACTTCAAACCTATTCGTGAAGGCAAAAGACTGAACCCTGGGTTTGTGCCTAGACTTTAGCAACTTTATCGGGTGACGATTAAAAACCGTTATCCCCTACTTCGAGCTGCTGGTCTAGTTGACTAACCTTTGTAATCCGAGTTTGCCTCTATGGTCTCACGAATTCATAGTGGTCTTATTGGTGATTTTCTTATCTACCTCGACAATGAGACCAAATTCTCTAAGTTCTGTTAGCTAGCTTTATACCAAATTCCTTGACTATAAACTTTGATTAAATTGATACTCTTTTTGGGAGACGTGATCTCAGTGGACGAGATTCTTTTGTTTTCCCAAAAAGGTTGTAGCGGAAGAAAGTTGAAATTCTCACAAAGTATTGTGGAATTATGAGATATCTTTGGTCTTGTTGGTTTTATTAACAATTGGTTAGAGATTTTTCAACTACAGTATCCTTCTTCACTTTTCGGCCAAGGAAAGTTAGCTTAGTTTGGAAAGTTGGATATGAATAAAGTTTTTGACAACCGAACTGTTGGCTCACCTCACAATCGCTTTACACTTTTCGATGACATGTTCTTTCGATGTTTCAGCTATGTAGAGGTAGCATGATGGAGTAATTGCCTATATCTCTCAATGGTTAGAACCGTATGAAATGAACCACCTTGCTCATTACCTAGAGTCAACATATATCATTTTCATTTGAAAACTGAATGGTACTTCTCTATGGAGAAATATGTCCAAAATCTTTATCAACCTTAGAATTTCTTAAATACACTTACTTTTAGAATGAACTAAGTCTTTAACAGTAGCAGTTGAAGAACTAAATCAACATCTACAAGTGCACTATTGTGTATCATCATGGTTGTGCAAAAAGACATATCTACCCTTGAACATTTCCAGCCATTCCTATCCTATTTCAGTTGGAGTTCACCATCATTGATTTAACATTATTTTTTAATTATCAAGAATTGTTCGAATGATTATAATCACTTTTTGTATCCGACTGGAGATGGGGAATCATCACTATAAGCTCCCTATATGAGCTATTTTGTACATGTAAAGAATGTGAAAATCAATAGCCATGATGCTGAACCAATGCTACATTTATAAGGTGTTTCAATTTGGTGGTAGCTTTACTTAAGTGGAAGGCAGTGTTCTTCCAGCCCCAAAGCTTAAAGTCGCTAATGGTGATGATTTTCTTTCCTTAAAATAGACGCTGGAATTTCAACAACAAGACCCAACAAAGATAGAAAAGTGAGTTGTTATTAATTTCTCTACACCCTGTGATCTAAAAGCTCTTGTTCGTGATCTAATCAAATGTGGAGATATGAAAGGAATTAAAATTGAGGCTCAATTTGATGTGTTTGAAGAGAACTCTCAGTCTAGGCGTGCCCCGCCTTTGGTTAGAGTAGAAATGATGTTTGAGGAAATAAATCCAAACTTCCTAGAAAACTACAATTTCTTCTCTGTTTGCTTTCGGAGGATGATGGCATTATGAGAGAGCTGCTTCTAGACTTCTATACAAGTTCAGGCACACAGAAACCCGACCACATTATCATCTTGACGTATTTATATCTCACCGTGCTATGCGCTTCACTTCCAAAAGTAGTATGGTTGTAACATACCATTAACTCTATTTTAGTTGCTTGTAACTATGGTTACAATTTTGGCTTAGCTATGGTGCCATTGGAGCCGACATATAGAGATTTTATGCCCGGTACATGATTGGTAGACACTTACTCTTGTTAGAGTTATGGGTAATTGCTGTTACGTTCCTGGTTATGAGCATAGCATCGTTTGAGAAATGGTATAAATATTTATACGCAGTATATGATTTACAGTTGCAAACATGTATTTGAATGATCGAGATTGTGACATGGAATTTTTTATGATATTGACGTTGTTGCCTGAGAAGGTAGTGCATGAGCATGATCTAGGCTTTGTTCAGGCGATGTATGGGTATTTCCCAATGAGGGGCAAGATGGTAATATTGCGCCCTCTGGAATTCCTTACTTGGTTGTCAAGACGACATTGAGTTATTGGTATTGCAGGCTGCAGACTGTAATATCAATAACTTATTGCTGGGTTCATTAAGCAAGTGGGCAACTAGGTTCATTTACGATAGCACATTTATTTATTTATTATATATTTACTTCTTTTTTTTGGGCTCGACCCAAAGATAATTCACGTTTATCTTTGGAGTACGTTATGCTTCGAGAACATTGAAATCTTTCTATGTTCGGTTTTTTTTTTATTTCAGTACATTATATTTTTACATATCTATTTTAGACTTGATGTTTATCGTAAAGGATTTTACAGTGAAGTATTGTACTGAAGGAGAAGGAAAGTATGAGGCTGGAGGCATGAAAGAGGAATAAATGCAATCTGATCGCGATGGAATGGCATTCTCTTTTATGTAGCCGCTCTAACTTGATATCTCCTGCACGTATTTTTTTTTACTGCCTTTTCCCTACTTTTGTCTAGCAAATGGGTTTAAAATTCGGGGATGAAATTTTTTAAGGTGGGTAGATTGTAGCGACCCGTTTCCAATTTTACAGTTTTTTATAATTATAATAAGTGAATTTATGAAAATGCCCTTCAAGGTAAATGCATTGATTTTTGTTGACTGCTGTGTTATGTCATGTAAGACTCATTTTCTTAACATATCCTCGTAGTACTCGTCGCTATGGACGTGTGGGCACAAACGGAACGTAATTTGGAGTTATAACGAAAGAGATATTAACGTTTAAAGTCGGGAACATTTTAGTAAATTGGTTATTTTCTAGAAAGCCCTAGATTTTTTGAGCAAAATCTAGAAGGCCATGTGTGTGGCCTAGATTAAAAGAAAGAGAGATGGGCGGTGGAGATTGGAAATGAAGGAGAGAAATGAGAGGGCTTTCCCCAAGGGAATAAGGAGGGAGAACTGAGGTGACCAACTAGAGAAGAGGAAATGAGGGAAAGAAGAAAAAGAAAGGAGAAGTCGGGTTCCCCATGACCCGCAACTAACCTGTTTACTCCATATATCCCGGTGGTTTTCCACCGGATTTCCAACGAATTAGACCAAGCCACCACTCCCAATCATCATCTAGCCCTTTCCTCTTCCATTTCCATCTAATTTAGGAAGGCATTTGGTTGTAAATTGTCCAATAACCCGCGGGGGTGCCGTGAGACCATTACTCGAGATCCACCAATCTTGCAATGATTTCTTACGATTACCAACACTATTAGCTTTCCCTTCGACCCAGGAACAAAGCCCAAGCAGTGGTTGTGGCATCAGAGTGCGTTTGGAGGTCGAATTGAAGCACACCCAATTCTAGGGTTTTCCGACGGGTTTGATGAAATTGAGGCCTTTGCCGGCCCAATTGGACTTGGCCACAGGTATAAAACTTGCTTTACTCATTGAGATCTTCATATCTGTAATTTTTGGTAATTTTTTGAAATAGTTGATTTTTTCCGCAAGTCGGGGCGGCTGACCGCCACTAGCGGCGACGCGTGCAACGGCGGGTGAGGCAAAGTGTCCCCTAACCTTCCTAGGCTACATTTGAATATCTTAATTCCATTTTTGAAGTTCGATTAACGAAATTTAGTCGTTTGAACTTAGTTCCATTAAGGTCCGCCCCTTGATTATTATAGCAATCGACGATCCAACCGTTGGATCGTCACCAAACTTAAATACATTATTTTACGTAATATTTGAGGACTATAAAAACTTACAGACTAGGAATCTAATGTACGGATCTTCCCAAATTAGATTTGTAAGTTCATAAAATAAAACGTCAGCCGCCACTTGATTTTGGCTATTTGCAGAGATCCGATCATTGGATCATTCTGAAACTTTAGGATGTTGTTCTAGGATATTATTAAAATTCTTGGGAAGTTATGGATCAGAAATTTGAGGTGAAGATCTTTCAGATCGAGTTATGTAGGGTTATGGACCCTGCCGTCGACCTTTGACCGACAGTTGACTTTTGGTCAATAGGTCCCAAATTATTCTAGAAAGTTCTTGGGGATGTGTTTTATGTAATTTACGTATTCTATCGATAAGAATTCTAAGAAGTGATTTGATAATTGCTCTAGGTGCCGATCATTTGTGACGCCTCGATGTGTGTGCTAGGGAGTTGTAGCGCAAACTCCAAGTAAGTGGGCTTTTGTTTTCTATATATATGTATATATGTATATATGCTTCACTATTCCCAAAAACTATTTTTAAATGAATTTACGTCTTAAATGCCATGTAATGGATGCATTACATTTTAGTATTTGCATTAGTAGTAAGCTTCAAGTGAGTACATTATGATGATAGTGGTTGCATTGTGTATAGTTATGCATAGATGTATTTAGAGCTCATTATCCTGCACCCCAGTGTTAGTGCTTCCGCCCAAGGCCAAGGCCTAGCCTTCACATGATCATTCACCTCCTACACCATATGTTCACCTTAGATCCAAGGCAGGTGCCAGCCTGTTGTACAGACCACCCTAGGTGGTTCTAACTCATAGGTGACCCACGATATTTCGCACAGCCTTCACATGATCGTAGCACTTGAGTGTACCTATTTACATTTAGCATGTCGTACAGACCACATTAGGTGGTTCCGACTCGTGTGTAGGAATTGGTAGATGAGCTATAGGTTCAACCGTACAGGTCACGTTAGGTGACTCCGGCTGACATATTACTTTGCCTTGATTCATATCACATGGCTTACACATTTTATGGCTAAGATACTTTGACATGGCACACCTTGGTTTTCATTGCTCTCAAGCATGATTTCTATATACGTATGTATTATTATTTTCTGGGAAATTATACAGGTTTTACAATGAGGGGTTATTATGTTTAGAAAGAGAAATGTGTTTTCAAAAGCTTTATTTTTGCCCACTCACGTTTTCTGTTTTTCGCCCATCTAGGCTTTAGCTGTTGAACGATCGTATCGATGAGGATTCTTGGAAAATCTCAGCATAGTGGCTACCTCTGAGGGTATAATCCTTATCCACTCTACTGTACTTACTTATGCTCTAACGACACATGGGAAGTGGGTTCATTCCCTGTCACCCATGCACTCTAGTATTTAGGCACTCTTAGGTTTAAATTATTCACATTTTCCGCATCACTACACTTCTTGGCTTCGTCACCTTCCAGGTGTCGGCCAGCACAGCTCGATTCAGAGTCCTAATGGACATTCCAGGTCGGGGTATGTCATTTTTTGTGAAGAACAATATCACTCTAAAATTGATTTTTAAGTATGTATTATATTTTAAAAAATTATTTGAATTTTGTTTAAGTTTCATAATTTTTGGGAGATTAAATGCATAAATGCATAAGTTAAATCTCTTAACTGATGCTAAGGACCTCGATCAAAATATTTAAACAAACAAGGTTTCAGTTTAACAATAGGTTGATTAGGGATCGTAACCAAAATGACCCTACATTTGTTGTCAAGATGTCAACATTGAAACTTAAATTCACAATCTCATAACTCAATCACAGTTTCAATCTTCCAATATCATAACTCTAAGATGTTTAGTAAATTACTAACCTATATACGTGTTTGGGTCTGAAATAACACTTTGTGCCGAGCCTAGAGTTATTCTCGATCCAGAAAGGGATACTAGGCCCAGCCTAGTAGAGTTCGGCCAAATCCTATTAGGAGATGGTTTTATTTGGATATGGGTTAGGTGATCAAATCCCTGTATAATGAGGATTCTAAAAAATTAAGGATGCTCTGAGTCAGAAAAGATGCCAAGAATCAAGGGATGAATCTAAGTGATTAAGGAGCTTGGTTCAGAGTCTTATAGGGGTTAGGATTGGTCAAGACCTAATGAGATTCGGTTGAGGAATTCTAGTCCGAGTGAAATTCTACCTCAACTATGGAGGAAATCATTACTATAAATAGAGAGGGGAGTGCGTCATTCAAAGCCCCTCTAATTCAACACAGAACTACCCTGCACAAACCTCTTAAACACCTTGAGATTTTTATTTTCTTTTTTCTCGCCAACACATCTTCAGTTTGGATAAACAGCACTGTGAAGGCAACCGGCAACATCTTCAGTTTGGATAAACAGCACTAGAGTCGTAGAATCAGCCGATCGATGAGCACATTCAGTTTGGATAAACAACACTTCTTCAAGATCGACTGGTTATCTATCCAAGTCTCGGTCAACAAGGATTTCCTAGTCCTTGCTGGAAGAGGTCATCTCATCAGCCGAAGTGAAGTGTTACTAGGCTCGGCACATTGAAAGCCGAGTTTATTTTATGATTTGATATTTGCAAGTATATTTTAGAGTTCGACATTCCGACGGCCGAACCACATTTACAATCAAGACACTTATCTCTTTTGAGTATTTGTGTCTATACAATCTGGTACCAGTAGAGCGTACTTATATTCTCACAAATATAATTACTGAGGCCGAACCCGGCGCTGACGTTTCGTTAACTTCGAAGAAACTAGCAGCCTTGTCTTCAGGCTTTAGAACCCAAAGACCGAGACAAGTTCCTTACTCGGCCGCAATTGCATGATGCATAAGTTAACAGCGCGCCCAACTCCACATCAACACATATTTTAATCCCCTGCCGAGTTCGGCCGACGAGTTGGCACACCCCACATTCGACCGAAGGACGAAGTTAGCTTATTAATTACTCGGCCTGCACGCCACATATGTGACAGCCCATCCTGGATTTTTCATATCGACTATGTGAAATTACATATTTGCCCTTAAACGTAGTACGTTTGTAAATTGAACTAAGATATTGGTCCAATTAAACAATTTCCTTAGTTTTGGGGACCAATGAGAAGTTAGGAAATTGTTGTTGTTGATTGGTTAGTGTGTTAGCATGTCGACCACTCACTCACCTTCTCTCTCTTCTCTCATTCTCGTACCCTCTCTCTCGCAGACTCTCTTTCTCTATCCTCCATTTTGTACGAACAAACCTTAAACACACCTCAAACCTTACAGATCGAGGGTGTGAAGCACACCATTGTTTTCATGAAGTTCATACAAGTTGGTTGGTACCCATTTCAGGTAACATATCTTTCGATTTCACTTGGAATACCTTAGCTCCGAGTTGAGCATTGTTCATGAACTTTCGATTAGTTGTGTTTTAGGATAAACCAAGCTCATAGGGAGCCTTAGATCACTCCCACGAGCCCCGGAGTACTTCGTTGGACGAAGTTGGACGTCAAGAAGCCTAAGATCGGAGTTTGGCCGATTTTCCTCGAAATTTCACGGCAAGATCCCGTGAGTTTTAGGTCTTATAACAGGTATAACGTTGTTCTACTCATCTCCAGCTTTCCATTGGTGTAAATTTCATGCAATTTGGGTTAAAAATGAAGAAGTTAGGACGAAAATACAAAATCCCCAGTTTCCGGCAACGGCGACGGTCGCCAGAGGTTTCAGGAAGAAGACGACGGAATATTCCGTCAAGTCTGACGAAATATTCCGACGCCATCAGTCAGAGTTAACAGTTTCAGTTAAGAACTTAATAGAATATTCCGGGATTATACCTGACGGCGTTAACTGACGCCGTCAGTGTGCAAGTCACATGACCGCGCGTGGGGGCGCGTAGGTCCGTGCACTCGCCGGCACGTGGAGGCCGAAAAAAATATTTTGAAAATTCCTGGGTGTTTGTGACATCGAGTAGGTCACATTGGTATATTCAAATGCCAAAATTGATCAACATATGAGAAGTTATTTCTAAAGTTCCGATTATGTACGTTAATTAACGTTTATTCAGTTACTTCTCATATAGGCGAGGCCTATCCTGAGGACGAGTGTAGCCAGACTAGACGTGGGGGCTATGATCCGGCTATTTATCAGTGAGTGGGCAGTTTGTTTTCCGTACATACCTATATATATTGCTATCTTTCCCAGAAAATGAATTTAAGCAATGAAATGATTTGAGATGCCATACAAGTATCTATTTATTTTAATTATGCATTAGTACTTGCATATAATTGTGACGGTGCTGCGAACGCACAGGTAAGTATCAGGTAAGATTCTATACTAGTTATGATGAGAATGAAATGATGTGATGTGATACGAATGAATGAAATGATGTGATTTGAGCTCATACACCTGCACATTTATATTAGTGCTCCCGCCCAGAGTTAGGGGCACAGTCTTTCACGTGTCGTTCACCTCTCGCACCGCATGCTCGCCTTGGATCCAAGTAGGTGCACAGTCCTGTCGTATAGACCACTATAGGTGGGTTTGACTCGTAGGTGACCTGCGAATCATTCGCACAGTCTTCACGTGATTGTAGCACTAGAGCATTCTTAAATTGATACAGTGATGTGATAGTGACCTCATGAGGATATTGATGTATGTGCAGAGTATATATATGATGAGATTAAGATGTTATGAGCTATATATATACAGCTGAGGGCTAAGATGATTATCAGATATTTATTCACATCACAGATTTACGATATGAGCATACAATTGAGATATTAGTTATGATATGGCATACATACAGATATTTCCAGCACGATTTTTGAGATATATATGTATATGAGTATATTTTATTTTCTGGAAAATTATACAGGTTTTACGGAGAGGGGTTACAGTTTTGAGAAAAGAATGGTTTTGAAAAAAGATTTGTTTTACTGACCCACTCAACTTGTTTTTCGCCCCTCCAGGTATTAAGTAGTGTTCGTTGGTGGCATACGAGGATCTCTCGAACGTTCTGACAGAATCCTCTTATGTAGGATCACATGCAGGTGTTATTTCTATTTAGTATTTTTTGCTTGACTGCACGTAGACCATTTATGCTCTGGTTTGTAAGACCACATTAACTCTCGCACTAGCACACTCTCTTTTATTGGATTGCTAGTGGCTTGGTTTTAGTTGGTTCGTATCTTTCTAATCAATCTTGCTTCCGCACTGTGCACATGGTTACGTCACGCTCACGTGACGGCCATATTTAGGGTCAACAATAAGATAATATACTTTTGTTTGGATATATTTATTTATAATATTATACTTATGTGTTATTTTATTATAAGCAGTTCGGTTCGGTTAACTCACGATTCGTAAAAATAAAAATCGCACACTAACTGATTCTTCCAGTTTGGTTCAGTTTTATAAACCGAATGGATAAAGAAAAGGAAAAAAACCAAACCAATCTAAACAATTTGGTTTGTTTGACAGAAATTTGGATAAAATGTAAATAAAAAAAGAAAATAAAGTAGAGAAATTGGAAGTGAAGGGTCAAATTTAGAGGGAAGTTCGGCAGTTTTACTCCTACAACATATGAATGATCCTAAAGAGAATATTACATGTATATTAAAATAGATCACTTCCAAATTCTGTTCTATTCTATATACAGGTTCTTGAAAACTATTTATGATTAAATCTTAGTTGTAAAATCTTGATGATAGGGGGCACATATATTAACTAATTAACTTCTCTTTATTCCCTAATGACTATTTAAATATGCCGAATCTCCACCTCAAAAGCTTTGTTGAAAGAACATGCATGGCATCTATTTGCTTTTATTTTTTGGAGTTTTGGAATCCTTAAGAGTTACTAACAATAGAAAATCCCACTTAGAACATAAGAAAAGCTACTTTTTCTCCACTAATGGTGTGCAAAATTAGTTTTGTCAAGCACTAATCTCTTCTACTTTACGCTTAAAGCAGTCAACTTTATGACAAAGAAATTAACAAAAGCTTTCTAAGAATGACTGACCCTTTTAAGTACATGGCAAAAGGAAGACATGCCTACGTGAGACTCTTAAACCCTACATTAGTGGATCGATAATATTGTTATGGATTTCAATTAAAACTATAAAATTAGGTTCTAAGATGTGCTATTAAAAGTTAAGACAGATCTTGAAGATGCTCATCTCTTATAGGGACCTACTACATTAATAAATTTAATAATCACTAGTGGTAACGTGATATATATATCTTCATGATCGTTTATCTTTTATGTGTACAGCTCCCAAAAAGAAAAGTATTTCTTTTTCGCAAGCAATATTAAAGCATTTTCAAGTACTATGTAGAGATTGACAAATTGGTTTTCGGGTTCCGACAACAAACCACCCCCCCACCCCCCCAAAAAAAAAAAAAAAACCACCACAACAACACCACCAAAAAAAAAAGGAAAAAAAAGAGAGCATTTTGAAGGACGAGAATAAGGGATCCCGCACTATGTTTGATCATAAACATTTACACTATCTTCACATCCAAGTTTCTTACTTTGTATTGAGCACAAAATGTTACGCTATCTTCACATCCAGTAAGGGACGCAATGGTCCTTTGTTGACCTCCCAGTTTTGAGCATTAATAAGAACCATTCTACAGAGGGATTTCTCAAATAAGCTTACTTGAGGGACTAATTTTGTTTTGTAACTTTTTTAACAATCCAAACTGTCTATATTTTAATAGAAAAAAATCCTCCAAAAACCATTTAGATTTCCAATTCTAGTGAAGAAATAGACAAATACAGTACTAAAATGGCTACCGTTTAATCCAACAATCATATGATTTCGGATTTGGATGATTTTTTTATAGAAAGAATCATTGAGAGAAGACCTTTAAAAATAGACGGTTGGATCGTTGAATAACATGGAGAATTGTGTTGTGCAAGAAATCCCTTATTTACATAATCTCTCAACAAAAAAACAAACAAAAAAAGAATGACGTTAGTATACTCGTCTCTCATTTTCTTTCTTTTCTTCAGAATCGAATAGAATTTTAAATTTTTTGAAATTATAGTTTTCTTCCTTATTCACCTCTCACGTCTCAGCATCCATTTTGCACTTTGGTCTTCCGATCCAATAATATTATGATCATCGTCTCACTCTCACTTTCCTCAGACACCCTTCCTCTCCCTTTATAATATGACGACAACTTCGCATTGCTTTATTACTTTAGCACAACCTCCTTGAGGTAACAAAAATATGTTGTCTTCAACTCGATGTATTTGCACCTACAAAACAATTAACACCTTTGATCAAGAACAAAGCCACAAGCATGCAAGAGGTGTTAGCGAGGTGGGTTCGGTCAATGGATATTCAATGCCTAAGTCAGTAACTATAAAAAAAGAGTGAGTGTTTAGGGCTTGTATGTATAATAGCAAAAAACTTACCAAAATTTGGTGGAGATGAGGTATTAATAAAGAGGTGGCCGACCTAGGTGTAGGTTTTGCCCTACATGTGGCGGCTTCCCATTGGTCAAGTTTGTGTCATCCTTATGATGGATGAGGAAATAATATTACCAAGATATTAATTAGAAGATAATATCTTGGAATGATGATGGAAAGATCCTTGATTGATTGTGATGATGATTACTTACTAGTTTGAGTTGATCTTCAATTAGGAATGTATTGAAGATAGGATTTGGTGATTAATCCTATCTTTTATGCCTTCGAGTTTTCCATGCCGCGAGCAGGGGAGCTTTGAGCAACCGTAGTCAACTACTTAAACCTCCAAGGGTGATGAGTTGCTCGTTGGAATATTTGTTTGTCTACCCATTTAATGAGGGCAATCTTGTCTTCTTTGGAAAAAAGTCAATGTGTCTTCCTCAGGATTTTTGGGATTATTCTTTGCTCTACAAATGCCCCTACACCTGCTAGCATGCACGCAGAAAAAAGGTAGTAGGTGTAAAAATCCCAACTTGAATAAGTGAGAGAGTTATTTCCCAATTTGAATAGATTTTCCGCTTTGACTTGGAATAGAGTCTTCGAGGAAAGGGAAACCATTTGTCACCAAAACCTATTTAAGTCTACCCTAAATAGAGGGTTAAGTAAATTTGGAGAGCAATTTTAATCCCAACAAGAAAGAGAGGAAACCAGAGGAAATTTGTTCTCCTTCCCCTAGTCTTATTCTTTACTTGCCCTTGCAAAGAGTTGTTTGTCATTGTCGTTCTTCTCAGTGTCACACCAAGTTAAGAAAAATTTAATTATCTTTCTTTTTTATTTTTCTGGATCATCGGAGCTTGATGAGATGGTTCGACTACGGCCGAGAACATGACAAAATGTGGCTAGAAAAACACGAGGCTGCTACGGAGAGGAAATGGCTCAGGTAGGCTAAGGTGGTAGTGTGGCGCAGCTGGCTAGGCCGAGGTGTTAACTCGACTTGGGCGAGATAGCCTTTTCCCCTCGAGGAAGAGCTAGGGCGCTATTAGGCACGACCGACATGCCAGGCCTCACACAATGCTGGGCTAAGTCTTATGCTGGGCCGAGATGAGAGAGAGAAGATAGGCTTATTTGGGCCTTGCTCCATTGGGAATAAGGAAAAGGGCATGTGGGCCCATCTTTTGGAGAAAAAGGAAGAAGGAGCGAGCGTCTTTGCTCCTTAGGGTCATGGGGCAGCGTGGTGGACTGCAGCTTGGTGTGTTGCTCCATGCATTTTTTTTTAATTCTTTCTCTTCTGAATCACCCCTAAATATTTTGCCAGTATCTTTTATGCTCATTCTAGTCGCAAAGGTGATGAGTAACCACCGTTCTTCTATTGTCAAGGTGGACACCACACATTAGAATGTACCAAATCAAATGGCTAAGTAGCTTTAGAATCACAATTTGGAAATGGAGTATAATGATGGGCCCGCATGATGAGTAACCATCATTTTCACGCTTGGCCTCTGAATCACTACAAGTGCAAACAAAGAGGAAATAGATGCTTTAGATAACTAATCTGATGGATGTCCCAAAGGTTGATGTTGCAACCAAATTTGATGTTTATCATCGACTTTCATATTTAGAACTTGATGATTACTTGAACCTGAAACAACTATGTCCTCTATACTCAAGATGTACAAACCCTCAATCACTTTACCACGACCAATAATCTTCTAAGTTTTAAGGTCTTAAAATAATAATACATGGGGTAGAAGTAAGTGGAACAATATAAGGTATCAAGTAGTTTTCCTTACTGACAAAAGATTGCACTTAACATTAGGAACAAGTAGAACATGGACTAGTGATAAGGTCGAAGTAGAGAGATAGTGCCTTCATTGTTCACGGGTGAAGGTGTTCCATTTGTACTAGTAATATACGGATCATGAACATAATTACATAACTCATCAAACACTCTAAGGTCATCAGTCACATGATCAGTGGCCCTAATATTAATTATCTACTTCTTTGTTCCAACAAGAGAATAATAAAGGCACAACAGACACGCAGTAAAATTGAGACAATTCACTAGGAACATTCGTGGCACTATGACAAATCATTGATCATGGTCACGCACTGTAGCATATCACTGCTTAATGGCATTTAGGGCACAATCCTAAGAAAAGTGAGCACAAAAATTAAAACACACAGGTCACCAAAAGAACTGCTCTGATGCCAAGTTGAATTGAAAATGATAATTACCAAAAATAAATAAAACAATATTTGAGGAATTTCTTGTACATTCATTAATCTTCAAAGTTAATTATTGGTACTACATATGCACTTTGTCGATATGAGAAAAAATACTACTATTTACACTTAATCAATATTTCCATGTGTAATGTAACTCGCAAATCTTGCATAAAACATTTAAGTTACATCTTGTTTTTGTGAAGTAGAAATAAGCTTACATAAAACAAGTTTGTTAGTATCATAATGTTTTAATTTAAAAATGCATTTTTATATAAGAAAAACACTTGTACATAATAACTTATTATTTAGTCGAAACGTAAACAACAGTAAATTTATTTCGTGTTAATCATTTTGGTTGGATAGAAATTCAAAAAGCCAAAAGGGTAATGAGGTCCTCTTTCAAACATGCGCTGTAAACAAAAAGCTGACTGATAAAGAAACTCTCGATAAATCTGAAAAAAAGAGAGAAAGCACGGCACTTGTTTTGTCAAGGATTCACATCTTTTCACTATCTTTTTAGAGTTTAGGGTTGCGCAAACAACGCCACTGTTATTCTGTCAAAGTGAAAACAAATAAGAGAGCGAAAAAGAGAGTAGTTACTGGAATTTTTTGTTACTTAGGGTATTTTTATTAAGAATATAAAAATTAAAATTTAACAGTTAAAATTTCAACTGTTTACCTCTCAGTTTTATAATCTGATGGCATTCCTCTTCATTTAAAAATAAGAAATTTTAAGTTTAAATCTCGTAAATGACGAATTCGATACTAATTAAATTGTCTATTGTGTGACTTAGTCGAACTTCTTCTCTCTTTAGTATAAAAGTATATTAATGTACTTAAAAAAAATACAATAAGAGTATTCTATATTTCAAACTTTCAAGAATTTTTGTTATTTATTTTCACCATAATTTACCCTACAAAATTGCCAGTGAGGTTCTCTGTCTCTGTCTGTGTCCCTGTCTCTCACCTTTTAAGGGGTTGGCATGGAATTCAACTTTCTACTTCTTTATGTTCCACAGTAAATGGGTCGGAAAAGTGGGTGAGATAACTGAAAGAAAAGGGGTTCACATTTAATGCAAAAAGTGAAAGTGGGTGCTGCTAAGATGGGATGCAGAAGCACCCGTAATTGGTGCTGCTGACTCTGTGTGTGTGTGTGTGTGTAATTAGTTGATGTTTCATGGCAAATGGAGACGTACGTGACCTCATATCTTAATTTCTTTAGGGTTTTCGTTTCTATTATTGCATGTTGATGTTATTGATTTTATTGTTTTTTTTTTAAAGATCAGCTGGTGGTTTAGGCACGACAGTTCATTAGTCGGAAAGACTCACAAAAGTATTTTGACCTCTCTCTAATCACTATAGTGTGATTCACTTGCGCTAAAAATTGATAAAACTAAGTTATGTACTCACACAAAAACAAATAAGAAAACTCCGAAATGTATACATTGAATTTGAAGAGATTGGTGCAAGTAAAAATTAACATGGTGGAGAAGATGATGAGTGTGAAACAAAAAAAGGAGGCACAGATGGCATACGGAATTCAATGTGACACAGACGAGAGAAGCAAGCACACAGAGAGGGAGATACGACACTGAGTGAACAAAGACGTGATATAACTTTTTTCTTTATTGGCCGGCACATGTCGACATTTGTTGAGACTTGTTGAGGATGGATACAAGATACTATAAAGTAATGTTGAAGACTGTTAATGCTTTTCACCTAAAGTATTTCATATAAGAAGAGAGACAAGGAAAAAAAATGAAAGAAGAATGAAAGAAGAAAATAGAAGTAGGAGGAGGAGACTGTAATTTAGTTTGTCTTAACTGTTTTAAGAGTCATATACAATATACAAACAAATATACATAGATTTTTGAAGCTGTTGGGGTCAAGGACAACCAAAAACCCCATGTCTGCTCCGCCAATGGGTAAAAATTGTAAAATTACAGTTATTTAATACTAGTGGTATTCCTGCATTTTTATATGAGAAAATTTAAAAAATTATAAAAATTGGAACATAATTAGAGATTCAAAGAACCTGAGCTTCACCATTAATTAGAGAGATCAAGTAGCACGGGAATGATGTGAATCATAAAGCAGAATACCAAAACATAGTAAATTTGTAATTCGGTCTTTAATAAGACACCACACCACAAGTTAGGGAGCTATTACAATGCTTCACCTAAGGTATTAGGCCCAACCCGGCTGAGAAAGATGAAGAATTCAGTCCCAGCCCACCCCAAATCCTTCAAGGCCTATCGTTGTACTTGAACCTTGATCGTTGTTGCTAACTCTGATGCCAATTGTGAATTGCCGTTTCTGAATTTCACTATTTAAAATTTGTATTTTGTAGTTGTTGCCACGCGCCCCTAATATTGGCGTAAAATTTTCAAATTTGTAAGAGGACGAAAATGCCCCTGCTGCGTCTCTTTTCTTATCATATTTGGATAGTACGTGACCATACAAATTCCCTGCTTGTGCTGGTAACTTAGGCTTGCAAAAATAACAAAAAAGTAGAGAAGAAAATCGAGATTTGAGGTAGCTACACATACACTGGAGCATTTTTCCAGCAACATAACTTGGTCATTCAAGCAGACTCCCCAGTAATCCATCAGCAAAACAACACTAAATTAGGATCAAAGTGCAGAAGCAGCTATATGTTGGTTGCTTGGTTTGAGCATTACTCAAAAGGACTCGAATGGCTATATTTCTTAGCTCTATAAAAATGGCTGTAAGTCTTGAATGACCGTAAACAACGTCTTCTATTCAGTCACATCCGATGCAACCCCAGAGACAATTATGTCCGACTTCTCTAACATCCAAAGCTCCAATTCACCTCTTCCACCAACCTTGAATAGTCGATTATGGCGGTATAATTCGGATGACAATGGTATCAGGCATCACAATCGGCTGGGATTCTTGTGAAACCTGAAATACCCAGTCCTGCAAACTAAGATGATTATGTTGTACATGAATGAGTTACACTTCTCCTTTGACGAAAAAGCTAAGCTAAGGCTATCTTTACACCCAGAAGCCTGCTTTAAGCAAACCCTACTAATCTTCATGCTCAGTGTCATTATAGCTTACACTACATTAGACGGAGTTCCCAATTGTACCAAACACATGCACTTTGAGACATCCTCAAATGCGTCATACTAAAATTTGATGCCTGTTTAAATTGGTAAGCCTTTCAACCTTAATCCTAATCCAACATACATTGGGGACTGGAACCTAACCCTCTCATCCTGTTAATTTGGATGGAATATGAGGAATGATATTTATTGAACGAGATTGCCTGTAAGCCCAAAAATATAAATACTCGGGAAGAATCATACTCTTCACACAAGATCTAAGCATAGGTGGCGTTGAATATCACGACGAAGATCAGCAGGCAAGCCATGACGGATGGCTTCTTCATCAACTCCTCGAGTTGCCAGCCATTTGTATTGAACAAAGCGATGAATAAGTCGTCTCAAATCTTCAGAGAGTTGACGATGCTTCATCCATTCTTCAGTGTCTCTTCACTTAAGCCTCCACTCCTCAAGCCTCACACTGATTGATTGGAGATAGGTCTACAATATAAAGACAATCCCCTTGTTTAAACTATCAATTCCATGTGCATCAACGATTATTTAACGACTAAAAAGTGATGAAAAAAAAAACTCCAGACATGAAGGAGCAGAAAAGTAAAATTAGACGCAAGAAACAGAGGCAACATGTGTTTCTCCTATTACCTGCATATTCCCGCAATGAAAATGGCAAACGACGTCTCCCCAATAAAAGTGCTTGTCGACAAGTTTTGCCCATACGAACTAAGACAACAACAATGGAACGATATGAATCAACATTTTTCATTCATTAACAGCTTTAACAAAAGTAATATCATCAAATCCCACTTTATCTGAAATAAGAAATTAGAAAGAAAAAAAAAACTGCCATTTCTTATAAAAACTGTTCTGTCAAATTATAGGTACATAACTATGTTCCAACCACCTACGGTATCTCAATGTGGTAGTCGAGCTATTATATCAATGCCACGGAAATCTTTGACAGCCAAAGAGCATATAACCAAGGAAATGCTAATAAGCTGTATATTTCAAAGTGATCAGTATTTACCCTCTATGTAAGGCGCAGGTCTATTCCAGCAAATCGGAAGCACTGGTTCAACATCCAAAAGCAAAACCATATTCTAACCATTGTAAAGTTCATCTAAGATTCAGTTTCACAATAAATGTTAACTGATTACTACATAGGATTGCATTGATAACCTTCATTCTCTTCTTATTTTTTCCAATGCATGCCTGGGAAAATGAATCTTTCTAGACAGCAAGCTAAAGAAAAACATTCATGCCAAAGCATATTTGGTATGTCTCCTATGTGGAAACCCATCTTATGATGGTCTGTCTAAAATCAGATAGGAAGGTAACAATTTACATAGAAGTGAGAAGGAATTTAGTTTTGGAACTTAGAATTCTTCAACCAAATTATTCGAACTTAGAATTCTTATGATGGTCTGTCTAAAAAATCAGATAGGAAGGTAATCATTACAGGTGTCGTGGGATTATATCCTACTGGAGGTCATACAAGGGAATTTGCAACTAACTGGTATTTACTGAAGTATATACTAGTCTACAGACATAATATTTCAAAGTTCAGCATGTGAATTACCAAGACTCATTTAGAAAGCAACAGGAACCAACGATGATAATTAGTAAGTAATCAATCATAGCCACTATCATTCTTTGTGAATAAAAATAAAAGAAAACTAACGAAAAAGGTTTGAAAACTTTTCTTTTAACGAAAAGCCACTTTTAAAGGTATAGTGAATAGTGACAGTTAAAGGTAAAAAAAACGGTTTTTTGTTAAAAATAAACAGTACCGGGGGTGTTTTATTAAACTTCCCTAAAAATAACTACCACCGATAATAGAATAAACTTTTTCTGATTTTAGTCCGTGAACAATAACACAGCATCTAAATCTTCATGACATCTTAAATTTCCAAATTTTCCTTTTTGTTGATTTTATTCATACCTTTCTACCTTAAAAAGGAAAAAACACCATACCGTAGTTGTTGTAAGCCCCACCATAAACAATAAAAGTATTTTGTGATGAAGTTTGAGGAGACGACATTTTTTGTCACTGCACTTTCAAATATGCCATATTTGAAATTTTTGCTTGCAGGATTACAATTCTCAAACACATTTGTACGACTCGCCCAACCTTTTCTGTTAAGAATGTCACAATCTAGATACGAAAGCGAGCATTTTGTAGTGTTGAGTTCCTTTTTACAATATGACTTCCAGCATGAGGTATATCGGTCAGTTGATAGCAAATACCATGCTGCCCCCTAACACCTGTAACAACAAAAGAGGTAAAAGATTAGCATCCTGTTCTGGAACTCAGAGAGGTCGGAGGGAAAGAAAAATTTAATATGAAGAAAAAAGCAACCGAAGATACATACATGGCTGGCCAGCATGTACAATAGAAGATTATATGCAGCCCCTGCCCAGGCAATCTTTATCACCCTTCCAGTTGCTTTGATTATTTGCCAACTCAACAGAAAAATAAGATATAATCTGGGGACATATTGGATCAGAACAAATAGTGCAAGCGCATTGTTGTTATGATCCATTTGAGCGCTTCTTGTTGCGGGGATAACAAACCAGATAACTATCTGCAAAAAAATTTCAATCAGTCATGAACCTAGCATTTCAGATTTTAGTGAGTCTCATGTCTCATGTTAATTTCTTTTTTTTTTTTTTTTTTTTGAAACTAGTGTCACCAGATCTTTGACCCAACTAATCACTAGCCCCCCCCCCCCCCCGCCTGACCGCACAACATTTGGGAAGCAAGAAACTCTAGCAATTGCTAGGTGGGTACCTTGAGAGGTGTTGAACCCCAGACCACTTGGTAGCAGGGCCTGACCATTAGACTAAACACTCTTAGGTTCTCATGGTCTCATGTTAATGAATCTAGCATTTCCTCTACGGAGACTGTGCAGTATCTAATAATTAAGTATTTTAACCATATTTCGCAGTCTGCCTTTCTGGTTAAGATTGCAAAAACCTCACCATCAGACAAAGGGGTGGCAATCTTTGAAACAACACGAAATAAACACAGGTTTTGGTTGGTGTAATCATGATCGAGCGGAAAATGTGTCCACCAGTTTAACATGAACAGTAAGCATTTGTGTTTTGAGCCAACTAACCTAACCCGAACACTACAAGAATTGACATGTTTAATAAGCTCATATTGATACGTTCAATAATTGTGTCATGTTGACACATTTATAACCTATAAAACAAGACATAATATAAAGTAACACTGACAATGTAAACATAACATATCTGTCAAAGAAAAACTAATCTGACGTCTTCAATCAAATCAGGCTGATCTCTACTGCTAATACCATTTGCATTACCTGTTTAATACAACTCGCACAAAAAGGCATCAATTACATACTCTTCTTCAGATTAATATTGGATCACTATGGTAAATTTTAGAATAGCACTCGGTTAATCTAGCTCTTATACATATTTTCTCTCTAATATAGTAATATTATATGGGTACCATAATTTTCTCACTCATTCCTTGATGCAGTATAACTTGAACAGAAAAGGAAACTAAGCAAACCTACAATGTCAAGAATCACTTATAATCCAAAAAGAAAAAAAAAAACCTGAGGGAGGGGCAATGTGGCTATGAGATCAATGAAGAAGTCAAATCTAATACATCTCTGCGCAATCTTCTTTGGGTCCATGACAAGTTCACCCCTCCCAAAAACACGAGAACTTGGCGCAACATAGGCTGTCCTAAACTTTATCATCACATGCAACATATAAAAGATATCCGCAATAGTTCGGAAACAAGTCACAACATTCACAACCTCAAGTCCGTCTTCACACAATATGTGTTTGCATCCCCTCCCAGCATGGACAGATAAAAATACAAAGGGTCAACAAAAAGTGCCACCAAGCAGGAGACAAAGAAAACCCCGATTCCATTGCAACACAATCTCACTACCCGGGTCAAGTATTCTGTTTTGCCAAGGTTCATAGTCCTCTGGAAACACCTTTGAATGCCCAATGCTGGAAGTTTCAACAAATCTATTTCTTCCCCCCACTAGTCTAGTGTCAGATTTAAGCAATGAAGATGACATATATGCAGATGATGACTTTTCAAGCTGAGATGGCTCAGCTCTTTGCCATAAAGATTCTTTATGCAGTTTTTCATCAGAACAAAACCTACGCCACATTAAAGGTGAGCAGAGTATTAAAGAGTGTCCTGATCCTTAGATTGAGTAAGGTTGTTTCAAAAGACTGTAGAACAATAAAGTAAGGGGAAAATTGCACAAGCACCACCTGGACTATTAGCGCCGTGTGCAAATACTACCCAAACCAAAAATCTTGCCAGTTTACAAACCAGACTCACTTTTTAATGTGAATGTCCAGCCTCCATTAGTTTTCATAAAAAAAATTTAGTCAAATTCATAAGTGAGCATTTTTCTAAGGGCATTATGTCACTTGCCAGTTTACCAACCAGACTTGCGACCAGTTGACCAAAGCTCGTGGGATGTATTTTCCACTTCCTCAAAGGCAAGACACAGTCAACAAAATTCTTACCCTTAAGTCATCTAGGAGTCTTGCTGTCATGGAGTGGTGAAAATACACATGAAAAAGTGCTCATGTGGGCAACACAATATGAGGTTTTATGGAAATTCTAACGGAGATTTGACAGTGGCGGTACATGCCCACTACAAGTGGATTCTACATTGGCAGGAGTTCAGTTTGGGTGGTATTTGTGCACACAATACCACCCAAACTAGCTGTAGTATGCCGTAGGCTCCAACCTCACGGAACTTGTTTGTACGGATTTATAGAAGGGTAAAACATGAAGCCTATTAAAGTGTACGGTTAACTGAGAAAAGCATAGTTTTCAATGGTCCCATCAGATTAAAAACAAGTAAATCATTCTAGCTGTATGTATAGATTAGATAACCATTACTTTCCCGGGTCCCATATAATAAAGAATTTTCAATATTTTTCATCACATTTTCTCAGTATCCAAACAAGCACTGAAAGAAGAAAGAATGAAACATGGGGTTCCCAGAAAACTTGAGCTTCTGTCATTGATCGGATCATATTTATATACATTTTTTACATCAAATTCACTCGTCTTTTCTTAGTTAGTTCGTTATATTTTGAGCTATTTACGTAGATTTCGTGTTTTATAAGATTTATCAAGTTAAGAAAATAAAAATAGAATAAGTAAAATGTTAAGTAATAAATTCGTCTAAACTATCTGTACTTATCATTTAGAAAATAATATATATATATTTATATATATTTATATATTTATATTTATTTATATATATATTTAATTATATTTATATATTTATATATTAATATATTATATTAATATAATATAATGTGTGTGTGGTGTGTTAGAGCACATGCTTTCGGTGGAAGCAGCATAATTAAAGCAGTGGGAATGAGTGGGCAGTCGGTGTGGAGCACTAGAAGAAAGCAAAACATGAGTGCTGTAATGATAAAAGGCAATGCAGCAAGTAGCAGCGGGGGAATAAAACATAAGTTCCTCGGGGGGATCCGAGAGAGCCTTTGGAGGAAGCCTCGCGGGAGAGAGCGCCATTTGAAGTCAGCCTCGGGAGAGAATAAGGCAGGAGCAGCGTGAATCAATAAAGGAAGATCCTCGGGGCTGCTTAGTCGGGATTGGAGCAGCCAATTGGGGGAGAAGCTCACGAGCTGAGGAATGAAGGCTGCCTTCTAGGCAGTTTGCAAAGGACCAGGAGTGCTGCCTTCGAGAATTGGAAAAGGCAGGGAGCTGCCCTCTGGCAGCCAGCATCACGCGACAGCACAAAAGGGGAGGCAGTCGGTGAGGGGGATAATAAGGCAGTAAGGTTGCCAGCGATAGGAAGGAGCAGACACACAGGTGAGCGCCTAGTTTTGGCGCAGACAGAGAGCAGCCAGAGAGAGCTGCGGCTGGAGCGCAACCAGCGCCAGGTGGCAGCAGAACGCAAGCAGTTGCAGGTCTTTGATGCATGCAGTTTGAGCGAGGAATCAAAGGGGCGCCTCGGGTGAAGTGGTCTCTGCGCAGCTGCCTTGATTGGCAGAGGGATGCGGCACAAAAGCACCGAGAGCAAGGCCACGGGGACACAGAGAGCTCTCTCTCCTAATTTCGGTTTTCTCATTCTTATTTTTATTTACATGTTTAATTTAATTTACTTTTAAATTATGTTAAACATGTGTAGTTAATTTATTTTGGCTAGAGGTTAATTCGAAACCATGATTATATTTGTAATTTGAATTGATTACATTCAGTTGTGAATTCTGAGTTGTGATTTAATTTGCTTAACTGCTTGATTGATAACTTATTTGTGTATGTTAATTAAGGATGCATACTTAATTTACACGCATGAATTTGATGCTAGAATATAAGTGAATTTCACCTAATCGTTATGAACTTATATTCATGAGTAGTGAAGGTTGCTATCCGCAATCGCGTTAAGTAAATTCCTGGCAAACGTATCATGCTGTTCATAGTTACGAATGTCTTGTCAACACTTATGATTTTCATAGAACATAATGATCTTTAATCGTATCTCTATTGTGCTTTTCACGTAGGGAACTTTTGGGGAATAATTTGAGTTGTTGTATGCTGTTCATCCAATTCAATAACATAAGGAAAATCTGAAGGTTAATTTAAGCGTACCTAATTAATCTGGAGTATTGAGATTTACAACTTATTGAAAGAACAACTGAAGGTCAATTTAGATTGCATATGTGTCATGTGTGGAGAAAAACCCTCTAGCCAATCCGTCACCTATCCATTCACTTTTATTTTATGTTTTTGTCAATTTTATAATTTAGTTAAGTTTAATTTACGTTTCATCCAAACCAAACCCCCCCCCCCCCATTATTATATTATATTATTTAGTTAGTTTTTATTATTTTTAATCTTTTAATTCAATTTCCGTCTAATTAATTTCCTAGTTTTTATTTTAAATTGTTTTCATTATTTTGAGTCATTTTTAGTGTGTTTCGAGTTTTTAAGCTTAGTTTGTATTTTCTAGAGTCTTGAGTCGTTTTGAGTCTTTTGAGTTATTTTAGTTAAGTGTTTTTATTTTAGTTTAGTATTTTAAATTTATTTTAGAGGTTTTAGCAAGCCCTCCTAATCCCCGGCCTAGAACGATACCCTACTTACATCTTTACTACAACTGTCAAAAAGAGGGTTAAATTTGTGCGGTTTTAAAATCCCGTCAAATTTTTGGCGCCGTTGCCGGGGATTAGCAACTTTGCTAATCCTTTTATTTTTGTTTGTGTTTATTTTTATATTTGTGTTTTTGTTTGTGTTTTTATTTATATTTGTGTTTGTGTATTTTATTTTTGATATTTGATTTATTTTTCGTTCTTTGATTTTAGGTTCAAATGGAGCGAGACATGGCACTTGCGTCCATTCAAGCTCAATTGGCGAATCTCACGTCTCAGTTGACTCAGAATGCCGAAAGGGCCACAATGCCAAGTGTCCCTACATTTGGTGCATCGTATGGGCAAGGATATCAAAATCATCAATGTCCCCAATTTTCTGCAAATGAAGATGTTTGGGGACATCAAGGATTTCAAGCCAATCAATGTCCACCAAGAGATTGGAGTGATCATTCAAACTCTATGTGGTGGGAAGCTCAACAAGTTCAACATGAGGCATATTGGCAGCCATATGAGGAGTTTTATTCAAAACCTATGGAACCACCACAACCTCATATGCAATATCCTCAATCAAACTCAGGTTCGTCAATAGATTATAATCAAATTCTTAATGAATTAAACTCTTTGGTGCAGGACCAACAAAATCAAGCTAAGGAGACTCACCAAGGAGAATATTGGCAGCCGTATGAGGAATTCTATCAATGGCCATGTGCACCACCACAACCTCCCCCACAACCATTCCAATCAAATTCAAGTATGTCCATGGATAATGATCAAATTTTTCAATTACTAACCTCTTTGGTGCAGGACCAACAAAATCAAGACAAAATAATGGATAACTTGAAGAATCAAATGGGAGAGATGGTGGAATCCATGGCACAGATTCAAGAACAACGTGAACTCTCCAATTCAAACATTGCAAATTCAAGGGGAGAAGTTGAACTTGATGAACCCATCACTTTGGAAAGTGATATGGAGGATGAAGATATCCTAGAACCGGCCAAACATAACCCGAACGTGGATGACTTACTGTTGCAAGAAGAAGATGAGGAGGACGATTTGGGCAGTTTAGAAGAATTCTTGTCGCAAGCCCCTCAAGTCCTTATGTCATCCAACTCAGGTGAGGAGGTTCTAAATTCAATTTATTTTAACCTCGTTCCACCAAATGCCCTTTTTCCTCGCAGGTTTTTGATTCCAACTATCGACGAGAGTGAAAAAGAAATTGTGGAAACTCTTCCAGATGTGCAAAGTGAAATCCAAATTCTTGGTGTACCAAATCAAGTTCCCGATAGTGTGGAAACATTCAAAGAACCGTGCACACCAAGAAGAGGGATTTCAGAAAAGGAAGTGATCGGAGAATATGTTGAATGCATCAAGGAGGATGTAGTTGAGACAACCAAGGCCCTAGAAGTTGAGACTGAGGACACGGGACAAGCCACAACAATCATAATAAATTTGGCCAAGTTCAAAGTCCCTGAAACGTTCAAAGACGTGATTTTTGTTATTGAGTTTGCGTCGGAGAATGAAAGTAAGCCATCTTCTCCATTTTTAATTTTGTTTTTTACTAACAATCTGATTTTTATGATTCAGGCACCCACTCGTGAATTCAAACCATTGCCGGATCATTTCAAATACCACTGTCCGTTCAAGGATAAAGCCATGCACTTGAATAAAGAAGGGAAGCCTAGGAATCACCCACAATCAGATTTGCATTCCTAAACCCTTCTATTTACTGCTTTCATTTTGTTTGTTTAGTTAGTTGTGTTATTTGGTTGATTTTTGTTTAGTTTGTGTTTAAATAAATTAAGGGCAATGTTTATTTTTAGTGCAGATAAACAAAGTCTTTTTGCATTAATTTAAATATTTTGATTTACATATTTTATATTGCTTAAAATAAACTTAAAAAAAAAAAAAAAAAAAATAATAATAATAATAATAATAGTAATATATATATATATATATATATATATATATATATATATATATTTAAATAAACTTAAAAAAAAAATTTAAATTACAATAATACGAAAAACTAATAGCAATCATTGGTTTTGGTTAGGTGGCGCCTGAGAGGTCGACGGTGCTCCGGGAAGACGAAGAGCCAAAGTTGGAATCTCCAGAGCCGGAACACTTGGTGCTGCTCCAGAGGACGAAGGCAACATAAACCGCGGGAGTAACGCCATGAACCGCTCATGATCACTCTGGATCCGACCGTCCGACTCTTGCAGCTGGTCCAGCTTCCTCTTCATGCTGGTCGAGTAACTAGTTGCAAGCATGTGCAACTCCTTGTTCTCGTGCCTGAGTCCTCTGACTTCTTGTCGAAGACTGGCCACCTCCGCCATCAGCGACTCCACCTGACGAGTTCGGGCAAGCAGGCGCTGGCCCATGTTCGAAACTGAGCCTGCACTCTGGACGCTGAGGGCAAGGGATTCCTGAACGGCCAGCTCGTCCGACCGCCTAGATAGCATCCTATTGTCCCTTGGAGTGAGCAGATTTCTGGCAATCACCGTAGCGGTGATTTCATTCCTCATCATTGTGTCCCCGACTGTAAGTGGACCATTGGGGGATATGAAGGATGGATTCCAAATGTTGTTCGGAGAAGATGAGTCATCGTCTTCCCCGACATTCAAGTTTAGGCGACGGTCGGAAGGGCAAGACATTTTTAGAGGGGGTTGAGGAAGAAAAGAGCGGAAAGATTATGAGTGCAGAAGTGAAAGAAGAGTTCGGCAAGATTAAGAGTGCTTACAGAAGGGAGTATTTTCAGAAGGAAGTGTTTGAGGGAGTTCAAGTGTGATGTGAAGCAGAATTAGTGCCTCTATAAAAAGAAGAAAATGAAGAGCGCCCGCTCCTCAGAGATCAAAGAGCGCTCCTCAGAGGTTGAAGACGCATCCTCACGCAATTCGGAAAAGCTGGACGCTCCTTTCTCAAAAGAGCCGTTACCTTTCTCAAAAGCTGGGCTTGACTCAGCAATCACGTGGCTCAGCTTGTCCAATTTTGTCATGTCTCATCACGTGCAGCGTGGAGCGTTGCGAAAACCACGAGCCGCACCCGGTTTTGAACCCCGTTTTTCAAAAGATCATCATTCCAATTTGTCGTCACTCGTCACATGCGCAGTCAGCTTCGCGGAAATTACGGAAGCTTTGTCAGAAAGCGTGTAACGGGTACCGTTCATCCATCACCGGCTGCCGACAAATAGTGCGGGAATAGTTCCGGTTGAGAAAGAAAATTTTCTATAAGTCTCGACCTTCGCCTTCCACATCAAAGGCACACCTTCACACCCTCTCCACCTCTCAACCTCTCTTCCTCTCTTCATCTCCGATAATGTCTTCCCAAAGAAAGCTTTCGAGTCACTCAGTGTTCTTCATCCCTTGGATCACCCCAGAAAACAAACCTTCCAGAGCAAAAGTATTTCATATTAAAAAGGTTAAAAGCAAAAGTATCTCATATTATGCTTTCTCCTCTCCTTCATCTGAGGAACGTGGAGAAAGTGAGATCCTGATTGCTTACCTAGTCTTGCTCTCGAGTACTCATCTCAGACCCCTCCCAGCCCACTTCAAAAATAAACCTGTGTTGAGGTACTTCTTCAAAAACAAAAGTACCTCACAGACGAAGCAGGAGGAGTCTGAGGTGCACCCAAGAGCAGATGAGTCTGGGTTGATCCAAGAGTTCAAGAAGATGCCACACCTGCGTGGAGACCGGACTACTTGAAGCATGTGGAGACAACGTGCTGATTCATCCTCAACTAAGCTGAGGATCACTTGCAAGAAGAAGGCCCATCCAGTTCAAGATGAAAGCTGTGGAAAATCAACAATCATGACCAATGATCGCCTATTAGTTCTTTTCATTATCTTTTATTTTCATTTTCATTTTTTTTTTTTTTTTTCGTTTGAATTTTCTATATTTTCTTGCGTGCCTAACTGATTTATTTCTTTTCTTTGCAGGAACGTTTGGTTATTTTCTCCCTTGAAGTTGATTGCAGAAATTTACGCTTGGGGGTCATCGCTTGGTTTTCTGCAAATTAGAGAAGTTTTCAGTCCCTTTTCTTTATTTTGTTTCGTATTATTTATTCATTTTTATTTTTATTTGCATATTTTTGTTTTATGACATTGGGGACAATGTCTAGTTTAAGTGTGGGGGTATCAAGTATAAAAAATTGACCAAATTGAAAATTTTTGTACCTTCGAATTTGAACTGGTTTCATTTGTTTCCATGTTATTGCTTTTTGTTTTCTTAATTAGCTTTGTGTTTTACTTAATTTTTTTTCGGAGTTTTATGTTTTATTTAATTTTTCTCGAAAAATTTAAAAAATCCAAAAATATTGTCTTGTTTTCCTTATGGTTTTAAATTAGATTTTTATTAGTTTCCCGACCCAATGATATAACTGGATGAAATTTGAACCATGATTATCAAGAACTTAGTTAACATGTGTTTTGTGAAATTCCTTATTCTCTTGTTAGTATTGTACATGTTTGATCATCTTTGAAAAACCAAATGCACATAGCCGTGTTGATGTGAAATTAAAGCATGATTTAAAGCTTCATATGTGAATTTAGTGACCATATACATCCTATGTGAGTTTTTGAGCCTATTGAAAGTGTGTGCATTTTTCATACACTCCTATTCTTTCATGTGTGATGAACTTATGTGAGATGCATCTCTAGAACTTGCGTAACGATCTTTTGAAATATTTGTCATTGATTGCATGAACTTGAAAATGATAGAGGCATTAGGTTCACCACCATGGCCCAAATATCCATATTTCCCAAAGAAAAAAATGATATCATTAGATTGCCAATTTGAGCCGTTATGTTTAGCCTTTTATTTCTTATCACCAGATATGTCTACCCTTATACCTCAAACCATATTTCCTTAACCTTTCCAAGTGAGCAATTTGAGACTATCTTATGAGAAATGTTTGTGAAGTACTTGGAAGGTTTGGCAAAAGAATAAGTGTGGGGGTATTTCATATTTGTGTTTATTAAAAAAAAATGAGAAAATAGAAGAAAAGAAAAAGAAAAGAAAAGAAAAGATTGTATACGAAGAAAATAAAAAAGTTTAAAGTTTCAGTTTAAGGGTGTGATGGGAGGTGTTAGAAGAATCGTTGGAGAACTTGAGTTCTTATAAATCTCAACTAAAAGAATTGCTTGCAATATAGCTTGGAACTTGTGTTTTTCGTTTCAATAGCCCTATCCCTAAGCCTCATTACATCCAATAAAAGTCCTCTTGATTTAAGTTTTGCAATTATGATTGTGGAGAAGTGATTTTTATGCAAGCTTATGGTAGATCTTTCACATTTGTTTCTTTCAACGAAACACATTAAAACTAAACACATGTGTGATTGAGTGCATATCCCGTGAGAAGGTCGCTGGTTTGCATATGATGATTTTGAAAATAAAAACTTGAAATTCCATTGGCATGGCTATCTCACACACTACACTTCAAGGATGATTTAAAGATTACTGCTAATATTTGAATAAGGAAGATGAGCTTTGATTAGCTTGTTTGGTGTTAGCTATGGATCTTGCTGAATTATGTTCTCGAATTAAATCCTATGAGGGTCAAATAGGGGGAAGCTAATGTTTTTCATGTTATTACTTTTTCTGTTTTCTTTGTTTTGCTCGAGGACTAGCAAAAGCTAAGTGTGGGGGTATTTGATCGGATCATATTTATATACATTTTTTACATCAAATTCACTCGTCTTTTCTTAGTTAGTTCGTTATATTTTGAGCTATTTACGTAGATTTCGTGTTTTATAAGATTTATCAAGTTAAGAAAATAAAAATAGAATAAGTAAAATGTTAAGTAATAAATTCGTCTAAACTATCTGTACTTATCATTTAGAAAATAATATATATATATTTATATATATTTATATATTTATATTTATTTATATATATATTTAATTATATTTATATATTTATATATTAATATATTATATTAATATAATATAATGTGTGTGTGGTGTGTTAGAGCACATGCTTTCGGTGGAAGCAGCATAATTAAAGCAGTGGGAATGAGTGGGCAGTCGGTGTGGAGCACTAGAAGAAAGCAAAACATGAGTGATGTAATGATAAAAGGCAATGCAGCAAGTAGCAGCGGGGGAATAAAACATAAGTTCCTCGGGGGGATCCGAGAGAGCCTTTGGAGGAAGCCTCGCGGGAGAGAGCGCCATTTGAAGTCAGCCTCGGGAGAGAATAAGGCAGGAGCAGCGTGAATCAATAAAGGAAGATCCTCGGGGCTGCTTAGTCGGGATTGGAGCAGCCAATTGGGGGAGAAGCTCACGAGCTGAGGAATGAAGGCTGCCTTCTAGGCAGTTTGCAAAGGACCAGGAGTGCTGCCTTCGAGAATTGGAAAAGGCAGGGAGCTGCCCTCTGGCAGCCAGCATCACGCGACAGCACAAAAGGGGAGGCAGTCGGTGAGGGGGATAATAAGGCAGTAAGGTTGCCAGCGATAGGAAGGAGCAGACACACAGGTGAGCGCCTAGTTTTGGCGCAGACAGAGAGCAGCCAGAGAGAGCTGCGGCTGGAGCGCAACCAGCGCCAGGTGGCAGCAGAACGCAAGCAGTTGCAGGTCTTTGATGCATGCAGTTTGAGCGAGGAATCAAAGGGGCGCCTCGGGTGAAGTGGTCTCTGCGCAGCTGCCTTGATTGGCAGAGGGATGCGGCACAAAAGCACCGAGAGCAAGGCCACGGGGACACAGAGAGCTCTCTCTCCTAATTTCGGTTTTCTCATTCTTATTTTTATTTACATGTTTAATTTAATTTACTTTTAAATTATGTTAAACATGTGTAGTTAATTTATTTTGGCTAGAGGTTAATTCGAAACCATGATTATATTTGTAATTTGAATTGATTACATTCAGTTGTGAATTCTGAGTTGTGATTTAATTTGCTTAACTGCTTGATTGATAACTTATTTGTGTATGTTAATTAAGGATGCATACTTAATTTACACGCATGAATTTGATGCTAGAATATAAGTGAATTTCACCTAATCGTTATGAACTTATATTCATGAGTAGTGAAGGTTGCTATCCGCAATCGCGTTAAGTAAATTCCTGGCAAACGTATCATGCTGTTCATAGTTACGAATGTCTTGTCAACACTTATGATTTTCATAGAACATAATGATCTTTAATCGTATCTCTATTGTGCTTTTCACGTAGGGAACTTTTGGGGAATAATTTGAGTTGTTGTATGCTGTTCATCCAATTCAATAACATAAGGAAAATCTGAAGGTTAATTTAAGCGTACCTAATTAATCTGGAGTATTGAGATTTACAACTTATTGAAAGAACAACTGAAGGTCAATTTAGATTGCATATGTGTCATGTGTGGAGAAAAACCCTCTAGCCAATCCGTCACCTATCCATTCACTTTTATTTTATGTTTTTGTCAATTTTATAATTTAGTTAAGTTTAATTTACGTTTCATCCAAACCAAACCCCCCCCCCCCATTATTATATTATATTATTTAGTTAGTTTTTATTATTTTTAATCTTTTAATTCAATTTCCGTCTAATTAATTTCCTAGTTTTTATTTTAAATTGTTTTCATTATTTTGAGTCATTTTTAGTGTGTTTCGAGTTTTTAAGCTTAGTTTGTATTTTCTAGAGTCTTGAGTCGTTTTGAGTCTTTTGAGTTATTTTAGTTAAGTGTTTTTATTTTAGTTTAGTATTTTAAATTTATTTTAGAGGTTTTAGCAAGCCCTCCTAATCCCCGGCCTAGAACGATACCCTACTTACATCTTTACTACAACTGTCAAAAAGAGGGTTAAATTTGTGCGGTTTTAAAATCCCGTCAGTCGTATTTTCCCATGCCCAGTCCTACCTATTTCCTAAGCTCAATAATCATCATTCACGTTCTGAAGCAAACAAACAGAGAGAAAACACTAAACGGAGAAATAATTTATTTTTAAAAAATTATAAAAAAAAAAGGGAAACTTTGTGGGTGATTCACCTGACAAGCCTTTCCTTCCTCAATTCCATGGCAAGGGGGATGAAGCTGAATCCAAATCCTTCAGCTCAAAACCCTAACATACCATCTCCTTCACCATTTGAGGAATTTTGGTGTCTTGCAAATCTAAGTTCAGAGTAGCCGACAAGAGAGAGCGGTGAGCTGAGCAGACGAGAGAGAGTGACAGTTGTTTAACGAGAGAAAATCTAAAAGTAGCCCCGCTAGTAGACAATTTCTTACACCATTCATTAACCTGACATATAAATGACACAAAAATAATAAATTTTGAATCAATATGATAATTAATTTGGTTGTTATCCGGTCACACGATAAGAACCCATTAATAACGAATCCTTAACAAGTTTACATTAGAGTGATAAGCGAGTAACCTGTTTCGCCACGAAAAGAAAAAAATTATTTTAACTACTAAAAAAGCTTACGATAGAATACAATAGATATAGTGAATATATATATATATATATATATATATATATATATATATTATTAATTATTATTGTATTATTATTTTAAATAAATTTTAAAAATTTAAGTTTTATTTATTTTTATAAAATACATTTAAAAATTTATATAAATTTACAAATGCATTTTTATAAAAATACTATGAGCAAAGAATTTTATGAGCAAAGAATGTGAAAAAAAATATGCAAACGCTCATAATCGCATCCCTTACGCTTTAAAGGTGGGTACATGAATTTTTAAAACCATACAAACCCTCATTTATTTTTAAGGGTGTGACAGCCCGCCCCGAATTAATTTTATCGACGGCTGAATTGATGTTTTTACCCTTGTTCGTGCGTGAACGTGTGTGATTGGGCCATGTTTTGGACCCATTAGTTTTCCCATATTTTTGGACCCAATAAGAACTTGGGTTTGGTTTTGTTTTGGTTGGTTGAAAGCTTACACACACACTCACATGCACACGTCCACACTTCCTCTTCCCCGTTTTCTGTCAACTGTCTCTCTTTCTGTCGAACGCTCTACCCCTTTTCACCATTTTTGTACGGACAACCCTACACCTCACGATCTTGGCATGGATCCAGGTTACCAATACCATATTCATACTCCTTGTAACCTTGTGAGACTAGTAGTACCTTTGTTTTAGACTGGAACCCGAGAGCACCATGGATGACACTGTTCATGTACTCGTAAACTAGAGGGTTTTAGAGGATTCTAAGAGCACAGGGAGTCTTAGAACCTTCTCACGAAGCTCGAAGAGCAAACGTGGTGGTTTTTGGACGTCAAGATTGGGAGTTCAAAGTTTGGCCGAGTTTCATGGTTTTTCTCCGGTGAGATTCCGGCATCATTGAGGCTTAAAAGTGGTAAGGATGTGTTCTACTCATCCTAAGCTTTGTTTGGGTACAAATTGAAGGAAAATTTGTGAAAAACAAGTTCATTTGAGTAACATCAACAACATGCAATTAACATTTAAAGGCGGAATCATGTTTATATGCACTCAAAAACAAAACTTAACCCATGAAATTCAAAGCCTAGTAGATAGGTGAACCAAGACTCAACTCAAGAACAAAGTGAGTTGAGAATTCTTATACCTTTGTTGATTCCTCTTTGCATAAGCAAAGGCTAATCACCCAAGGGGAGGGCCTTCATTCCTTGCTACTTAACTCTATGGATTTCTTGGAGGAGGATGGTAGAATGGATTCTCCAAGTTCCCAAGAAAGGGAACCTAAGCATCCACACCAAGGAGAGCATTTAGAAGAGATGAGTAACCTTGGAGGAGGATTAAATGCTAGTTAATCCCCTCCAAGGGGGCCGGCCACTTAGAGAGAAAAAGGGAGAGAAGTGTTCTCATATTTTCTCCAAAAGAAAACCCTAATGAAGAAAAGGCTATAAAGTCATATTTATACCTACCTTCGTTGGAGTGGCAAACTTGTAATAAGTCCAAAAACCCACTCCAATTCATGATGGCCGGCCTTAAGGGTTTATTGGGCTGTTTGTGCCCTTATGTTTTATTAGTCATTAAGTTGTCATACAACTTAAGTCAATGGGCTTGACGTTCGAAGCCCATTGGGCCTTGAGGCCCAAAACTAACCCGAGGCCTATAACGAACTTATTCGTTTGATTAATTAACATATTAATTAATCCTAACCATAAATAATTAAACCATTTAATTATCTTTACTCATCTCCGTTGTTTCTTCAATCTCTACCTTACTCGGTGTACGATTCATTAGGTTCCTTTTAGCGAGGCAGTGGGCGATTAGAACTCTTTCAAATCGATTGTGAATTGAAACTTACTTTCAATTCTCCCTTTAGTGATTACTCACTATTAGAGCTTCCACAAACCATGAGTGACACCTAGCAGTAAGTCATGGCTACCCAAGCTAATCAGAAGAGGTGGAGAACCTATTCAGTTTAGGATTACAATGCAATACGGTCTTTCTCTAATACAACACTCTTGACCACATTGTTTGGTTTGATAGTTTATTCATGTCTACTATCCAATGTGATTCATTTACTTATATTATTACTTTGAATGTGATTCAGAACGACTTTCCAAATCTCATTCATACTCTGGCCAGAGATTCTAAATCATATCATAGAGTATTCTCCCTTAAACAGTTTGAAGGTTAGAGATCCCTTGTTGCGCATTCACTTGCCTCCATGGCTAAGTGACTTAACCCCAACTACGCCGTGGACACCCTCTGATAGAGTGACATTGACATAGTCAAAGATGAAGGACCTAACCACAAGACAACTATGATGCGTCAGGTCAAAGGACTACTTTGCATTATCCCAACCATGAGTTCTTATGTGACATGAGTATGAGAACTCCTCGTTGATCGTGTTCAGTGGACTCATTCTCTATTGAGCACCTAGATGCTTGTCTTGGTGTCAGTCACACCAATGACTCGAGACCAATCACTCTCTCTAAGAGAAGACATAACACATACTGATCTTAACGGACTGTCAATGCCCAATTGGCAATCCTATGATCAGGAACGTTTACGATATGTATACGAAAAAGAATGGTCTCATGAATCTAACTTCTTTAGATTACATTCTCCTAATCACATATTCCTTGGACTTATCGTTTAAGCATATAACATTTATATGAGACAGCTTAAAACAATAACCTTTGCCCTTTATATTAAACTAGATTAGTTTAACATGTGAAATGTCCGCAAAGTATCATCATATGATTAGTTTTAGGGCACATTTCCAACACAAATTTCATAAATTTTGGTTGAAAAATGAGTGAGAAAACCAAGTTTGAAAATTTCCTAGTTTCCGGCGATAGTAGCGATTGCTGGCGCCGAACTCCGACGATTGGAGGTAGGAGACAATGAATATTCTTTCAAGTTTGACGGAATATTCTAACGGCATTAGGTTAGTTTTAATACAATCCGTTACTTTTAACGGAATATTCCTAACTGCCGTTAACTGTTCTGTTAGGGTTGGCCGCAAGTGAGGGTGCGTTTGGTCGTGCCTTTGCAGCGCGTGGGCCATCGAAATTTTTTTCTAAAAATATGAAGGTGTTCATGGGATTGAGTAAAGCATGTTGGTATATTCAAACACCCCAATTGAGCATT